>JANXHW010000001.1:125558359-126158359 GCA_026170595.1 Plestiodon gilberti rubricaudatus | reverse complement strand
ACTTGCGAGTGGAGTGAATTGCTGTTTTACACTGTGTGAAAGTTAGCACCCCTTTTCCTCCCAAATCTTCCTGGTATGAAACATGTAAGTGGAGCCCTAATCAGGATTAGCAGAGACATGTCTTAGGGAAACCCAGTATGCTTGCAGACATGAGCTCTGTGACACAAATTTCCATTCTGTTCTTAAAAGAGGAATTTAATTAAAGATGGGTACCAGTATTCATTCTATTTTTAACATAATATTACCAGAATAGGAAGCTGCTTTATACTGAGTCAGAGCACTGGTCTACCTACTTCAGTATTGTTGACACGGACTGGCAGCAGCTTTCCAAGGCTTCGCACCAGAATTTCATAGAATCATAGAATGTTAAAGTTAGAAGGGACCATGGAGGCCACCTAGTCCAACCCCTGAGCAGTGCAGATTCCCTAATAAATGGCCACCCAGCCTCTGCTTGAAAACTGCCAATGAGGAAGAGCCCCCTACTGAATGAGGCAGACTGTTCCAGTGCCAGTCAGCTCTTAGTGTTAGGAAATGCTTCCTCATGTCTAGCCAAAATCTACTTCCCTGTAGTTTCAACCTGATGGTTTGAATCCCAGTGGCGTAGCAAGGCCGCCCCCCTGTGACGTCACAGCTGGATGCGACATCACAGGGCCCACCCCCGAGTGATGTCAGCCGGAGCCAAACGTCCCTCGGGGGTCGGGCGGCGGTGGCCAAAACAAAACGGTTGTGCGGAGGGGGCAGACGGCTTTTCCTACTGTCTCCGCGCTATTCCGCCGCCTTTGTCGCCACCTGCAGCGCCAGTGCTCACACATTCTCCACCGCCGACACCACCATTTTGTCACCCTGTACGGGGGTCTCCTCTTCCCCCGTACTCTCCCCCTTTCCAAGGCATAACCCAGAGGAAACCCCACCCGGCCGGGCAAGGGAACACCCAACAAGACCTACCGCCAGACCCACCGGACGACATGATAGAAGCAGAGCCGGGACCCAGAGAAGTATCGGCGAAGACGCCGAACTCTGGGCTGTTGCCCAAGAGGGATCAAGAAACAACCGTGGAGATGGTCGCGACTTTGGCGAGTGGCCCCGCGGGGCATCCAGGCGTCTGGCCGCTCGCTCCGAGTCAGGCCCAGAGGGCGGGACAGGCCAGAACCACGGCCAGGCGGTGGAAGGCCGAGGCACCCGGAAGGGACAAGTCCATTGGCCCCGCCGCCTGTCCGTCAACTGGGGAGGAGGGACTAACAGGGCTATATAACAGGGTTCCGGCCAGTGATGAAGGCGTCGACTGGGAGGCGAGAGGAGCCTCCGCCCCTCTCCAGCCTGGGATCGGAAGACTCTCGGAAGAGGCGGCTTGCGCGGTGAACTAACCCCCGCCCTCTGGCATACCTGAGGCCCCAGGGTACGCTGCTTCACCCCGCGAGGGAATCCTCGCTGACGTAGGCTTCGACGCCTGTCGGAGTGGGGAACCAAGCGACCCTGGAGGTCGATGAAGAGGAGGACCTCCCCTTCTACACCCCTCTCCCCGACCCCACTTACACACCCCCACTGCTGGTAAGTCCCCCCGCCTGCTGCCCAGGGGCAGTCCGCCCCCCGCCCCATCCCTTCCTCTGCCTCTGTTGAGTTCTACCCTCAGAAGCCACATAGAGCAAGTTCTCCCCTTCTTCTGTGTGACAGCCTTTAGGTACTTTAAGACAGCATTCATTTCTCCCCTTGGTCTTCAGTTCTCCAGGCCAAACATACCAAGCTCTTTTAAGACTCCGCATTAGACTTGGGTCTTTCATAGCACAGGCATGGTCCAAGCAAAGAAAGCATCCCATCAACACCATATCTGAATGCAGCTGTTCACCGCCAGGATCCTGTTTTCTCTTGCTATGCCTTGACCTTTGACAGAAAAGATAGATGAAAACATCACTTGTGCCCCCAACGTTTTCCCTCCCCTCCCCAGAAAGGAATTATTCTTTGCCCAACCTGGAGATGCAACGTAGGAAAGTGATGGTGAACCATTTGGGCTTGGTGTGTCAAAATTTTTGAAAATGCCTAACTTGACTCTGCTGCTGTGTCGCGCCTCCCCCCAACTTTTAATAGTACTTTGACTATTGCTACTTTTAATAGTCATTTTGAATTGAACTGAATTGAAAACAACTATAGAACACAGTGCATTTTATTTAACATCAATTAGTGACTTTTTTGTTGCTGAGTTTTACTAGATAATAATTTGAAAAAGGTCTGCCAACCCCCCTGCCCTAAATGTTTAAGACAACCCTGTAAAACATTTGCGAAAATATAAGGTGTGTTGGGGCTCTGGGGGAAACGCTGCTGTGTCACCCAAAATGACCTCATGTGTCCCCTGTGACACGCGTGTCATAGGCTTTCCATCACGGACCTAGGACCTTCTGAATGCAAAGCAGGTGATCATCTTGGACCTGTGCCAGTTCTTTGACTGGCACAAATCTGAGGAGAGAAAGGGGGTGTGTTGGGAGGCAAGGAAGGGGATAGCATACAGACACAGGTTGCACGTGCCAGGAACACACACACAACTCCAACATGCCTCTTCCCATCTCTGGTCTCTGCCCCATTACGCCCACCCCACCAGCTTACCTGTACTCCCCTGTTGAGTGGGCCACTTCTGCTGCAGCCATTTTGGATGGTGGATCTGAAATGGCCAACGGTAGCCCACTCTGTGCGATGTTGTAAGGCCTTTGCGATGTTGTAACTGGCCCAATAGGATTGGGCCGGAAATCTCACATCCCGTTGCTGGTGACTAAACTGTGCGATGGACTGCTGATAAAGTGTGGTCCCGAGGGGCAGGAGGTGTGGTCCCGAGGTTGAACTGCCTGAAGACTGCTGGAAGCTAAGCAGGAACAGTCAGTTTTCGTGCTGGAAGGGGGACCAGGAAGTCACTGATAAGCTGTCATGACCCTCGGTGGCAGAGAGGAGTCGCTGTTGCGTGGTGCGGTGAGAGAACAGACTGGAATGCTGAGAATGTCAGTGACAGAGCGATGACAACTGGAAAAAATGTTTCCCTGTTCAGCATGATCTGTGGTGTCCTGCGGAGAGCTCGAGGCTTGTGTTCAGCAGCTAGTGAAGATGACTACATCATGAAGGAAACCAGCTGGAATTATAGGGTCCTATACAGAATAATATTGTAAAGATCCTTATCGGATCTAGATAAGCCTGCCTATGTAAACCGCCTTGAATAACATCTGAAGAGCAATCTGAGGATAAGAAAGGCAGTATATAAATACAGAAATAAAATAAATAAGTTCTTATAAGTTCTTTTATAAGTTCTCACTTATAGAAAGTGATCGCAACAAAAGCTCTCACAATACACTGCTGTTTTGCAATTCAGTCTTGAATATATCCAAGAGTGAACCTTTGGACCTTGCTGGTATCATGACTCTCCCATTGAAATATGGAATGATGGCCTTGCCATTCGTAGCATATGAGGAGCACAGAGGTGAGGAACACACGCCTGAATAACTTCTAAAGATGAAAGTAACATTATTCACCTTTATTCATGCAGCTTCAGCTGAGCCAATGCCTGTAGTTCATTTAATGCCCTCCTGATGAGACTTGCAAGGTTCCTGCCAAACAAGGTAGGAAATCAAGGTATAGGATGGCAAAGACCAAAGCTATATGGGAACTGCTTGATCTCAAAGAAAACAATACCATTCATTTGAGGAAAACTGAAGTCATTCAGATAAATGTCTGTGTGATTCCTCAATTATATTCACTGAATTATATAAAGGTCTGAAAACACCAACAAAAAAGGATTATTAAATCTCAGGCCGGAAGAATGTGTTTGCTCTCAGCTGCAACCCTCAATACCCAGTCAGGAGTATTATAATGCTTAATTAATTGAAGGAAAACTCTTCACATACACTGAAATTACACATCTTTCTGGAGTTGTTTTACATTCAGTGCAGGGGGCATTGCAATTTTAGACATTTCTCCTTCAGCGAATTAAAGCATAATATCATTTTCTCTTTTGTGTTCAGTATATTTTCTGCATCTGAAGGCTGCTGAAGTACATAGATTTAAAGGCTTTTTTTTTTTTTTTTGCCTTTGATAAGCTATGCTCTTATGAATGACCGTATTAGAATTTCCAGCATGGGAACCAGAACCGTTAATAAGGAAAAAAATAAAAGAAAAAAGGAGAAGAATAGTTGAAAAGGAAATGGGAACTGCCTGTCTCTTAACGCACTGAGGAAGGAGTAAGGGTCAGATAAAACGTTGATCTAAATGCATGCTTAAGAGATGTGCTTAGAAGCCAAAGTGCCTCTTCTTTCCAAGCAAATGTGGCAGGTGATGTGGATTGGGATGTGGCACACAGGGCAGGGGACTTGTTCCCCTCATGCTGGTTTCCCACGGATAGTCTCCCCCCAAGCTGGTTATTTACCACCACCACCCTGAGGTAATCTGTAGTACGGAATTTATTTATTTATTTCACAAGTCTGTCAATTCACCTTTGATGGCTGACCTCCAAATGTGAACTTGGATGAAACGTGAGCACTGGGGACTTGTCAAGAAATCTCCATGGCTGTGGGCCCACAGGTGTAATGAAAGATGGGGGAATGAGGTGGTAGAAAGGTGAGGTGGTAAAATAGACCATACAGGCAGAGGGTGCCACTATTGAATCCCCCCCCTTTTAAAAAAACCAACCCTCCCTGAAAATAATGGGAAAATAACACATGAGGAAGACAGGTTCTCTTCTAGTCCTTTAGCTACTAGATTGGGTTTTTTGGGAGACCAGTGCTCAATGTTGTAAGGGCAAGAGTTGAACTTGGCAGATCACTAGACATGCAGGTCTACTCTAGAGTCAGAGGGTTCTATGCTAGCCTGTTGCCCCTCCTTCCTTCCTCCTTTACTTCCTTTGGTTCTCCTCATGGTGGTTCTGCTGCATAGAAAGTGACCTTGGTTTTGGGAAGTGTCTCATTGGGAGCGAGCGAGCCAGACTGTATGGAATGTCACTTGAGGTGGTGATGATGGGTTGCCTCTCCCACCACCACAAGAAGATGATAGTGTGAAGTGGGCCGGCTCACTTGGAGTTCTCCATGGTTCTAGAGCCTTCCTTGCTTTGCCACCTGTCAGACTTCATGAGTTTCACTTTGTACAATGGGACAGAACAGGGCAGGACACCTGCCCACATGAGGTCAATCAGCCTCCTGATTTTACTGCCTACTAGGAATGGCCCTAGGGATGAAAGGTTGTGAAACACCTGGCAGTCCACAATACATGTCTGGTTGCTAGATTGAGGGATGCACACACACACACACACACACACACACACACACACACATTTTATTTGGCTATTTTATTTAGTAACCTATTTGGCTTTCCTTGGAAATTCTCAGATGTTTCTCCAGGATGTAGCATAAAGTGGAAACGTATGGCAAGAAGCCTGTGATAAAGCTAATTTCAACTGGCCTAACTGCACCAACAAGTATCTAAGGGGATGCCCCATTTTTAAGTCCCAGCTGATCCCAATTCATGTTACAGCGACTTGTTCTGTGACTGAAACCCCTCAAATCAAGCCTAATCGGTAATGCTCTTCAGGAGACGGGAGAATGATCTCTGTTTATGCAGGTGTCCCCCTGCTGTTTGTTCATAGACTCCTCATATTTCCCAAAGTTTGACTCTATAGAAATGATGTGTGCAATATCATCTGTATCGTATTTCCCATGTACCAAAATAATGAAATTAGCTCATTTCTAAAGGCCTCCCAATGTTGCTCCAGAAATCTGATTCTGGTAGGCGCACTCCCACTCGGCCCACTTCATCCTCAGAAATGAATGGAATGTGACGTACAGTTTATTCAAGGGAATGACATTTGCAACCGTTTAATAGTCTGCCAAGAGAGTCACAGATTCCTCATTTCAGGAGTGTGTGAAGGTGGTTGTAAAATAAGCACCGTGGCATTACTAAAATAGGCAAGCACAGTAGCTGATTTACTGTCAGTTGCCATACCATCTTCTGTTGGGGAAAGAGAAGGACCCCTTGATGCTGAAAGCAGTGAATTATAAGGAATCTAGTGAATCGTCTGGTCAGGACAGGGTATCCTCTATCAAAAGCATGCCCAACATAGGGGATAGGATTTCATGTGTGCATTTGCCGTTGAGATCTTCTCCCTCTCACCTGCCCCTGCCTTCTCCTCTCTCCACCCTGGAACTCACCCTGCCCTCCCCCTCCCTGTCTCCACTGCCAATTTACCGGCACCCTTGGAGCCTCCTGGAGCTGCTGTCGTGAATCATCATTCGCTGCTTGCCTTTTGCACCACTCTAAAGGGCCTACTGTTGCCAGCTATGCTCTTATGAATGACCGTATTAGAATTTCCAGCATGGGAACCAGAACCGTTAATAAGGAAAAAAAGGGTTATTCATACAATGCATAATGAAATTCCGGAATCCACAGCAGCAAGGTGTGGCTGAAATGATGATGAGATTAGATGGCTTAAAAAGGACTGGACAAATTCAAGGAGGATAGGTCTATTATCAGCTCTTACAGCCCAATCCTACTGAAATCCCCGCACCATTGATGCATGTTACAGTATGCATGTTACAGTATGCATGATGCATGTTACAGGAATGTGTGTTACAGTACTCCCCCCATATCCGCTGGGGATATGTTCCAGGCCCCTCCGTGGATACTTGAAACCATGGATAAGAGCGAACACCCCCTCCATGGTTTCCTGAGGGGCCCCCGCCCTGCCTCCCCTGCGGGCAGGCATGCTCTCCCCCCAGCTCTTATTTTTCTTTCAGCAAGCTTTGTTTCTTCCTTAAAACAAACAGAGAAGCAGCCTCCATTGCAGACAAGTAGAACGAGACTAAGTCCTAGAGAGGCTCTGCAAGGTTTCTGTTAACCTTGCAGAGCCTCTCTAGGACTTGGTCTCATTCTACTTGCCTGTAATAAGCAGCCAGAGGCTGCTTCTCCTGTTTCTTTAAGGAAGAAACAAAGCTTACTGGAAAAATGTAAAAGCCTGGGGGGGGGGGGTGTTCCCTGCGATCCGTGGATAACTGAAACCGTGGATAGCGAATCCGTGGATATGGGGACCCACCTGTATATCTTATTGTGGGGGGGAGTCACGGAGGTTTCCTCAGAATAAACCAACTTTTGTTCTCTTACCTGGGGAAAGCCTCAATTTCCCCAATGGATCTCATTGGTTCTGTGTTAACCATTGGACTGGCACAGAACCGAGGTAAGTAAGGGAGAGGGAAAGGGAGAGGGAAGGAGCATAGGATACTGGAGCACACAAGTGCCACCAGTAAAGGCTCCCTCCTTTCCGTTCTGTCTCCTTCCCTCCCACCCCCCATCCCTGTCCTGACACTCTCCCCATTCCTCCCCCTGTCCGTCCCATTCCGCCCATCACTGTACACCCACTGCAACTCACCAGCGCTGGTGAATGGTGGCCTCTCCACCAGCTGTGCATTTGACTATCAGCCATTGCACTGGCAACCTCTTTGTGCTCGCTGGTGGAACATCCTCTCACTTCCACAGGTTGAACGGGAGAATAGGGTTGGGTCATCAGTCTCTTTGTTTCCCAGCTCTTAGTCCTGGGAGTTAATCCATGCCCAGATGCAGAATGCCTCCAAACACTATCAGGAAAAACAAAAAGCAAGTAATAGGAGGTCAACTCCTCATGCCCTGCTTAGGAAGTTTCAGAGGCATCTGCTGGCCCAGATCCTGAGCCCTGAAATTAATTTTCTTTCCAGATCCCTTCCGAAATGCATTCCCCCCCCAAATCTCTCACTTAATTATCTCCTAAAAAGAATGACAAATCCTCATCACCAGCTCTGTCGACCCTGTCTTCTTTAACACATGCAGCCTGATTCCTGTTATACTTTCTCAGTTAGTTTATAATAACCCATTGCCAATAGGAATGTTTTCCTGCAGTCTCTTCCTAAGCAGGAACCTGATTCTAATGCCTCTGTTCTCTTTCTATTTGAAATTTACCTCTGCATTGAATTCACTAGCTTGGCCTTAGGCAAGCTACTCTCTCTCTCAATCGCAGCCTCCGAGCAGCAATACAGGGATAATAATACTCAACTTACAAATTTGTAAAAATTCCATCAATATAAGATGTATGAAGTGCTCTCTTCACACCCCCTATCTTTGAGACCAGACTGACGCCAAAATGGCCAGAAGGGCAGAATTTGAACTCACAAATCAGAGAGCAGGAGCCTGGGCCACAAGCCTCTGCAAACCTTATGCAAATGTCTTGCATCACCTCAGGAGGTGGGAGAGTTCAGCAGACAAAAAGCCTTCCTAGCTAGATGCAATCAGGCATGCATGTTGTTACTTTAGATAATCTAATCAAGACAACCTGAAAGTTGATTGATCTGTTTGTTCCAAAAGGTAAGGCTTCAAGACTACTCACTGTTGCTTCCAGAGTAGCTGTGCCTGGCTACGCTTGGCTACACTTGGCATTGAGTACTGAACACAATGGACTTACTTCTGAGTAAAATAAATAACACCGTTTTCAAACACCTCTAGTCATTGGGCAAGAATGCTCCCTCCCCCACTATGAGCCTGTTCAAGGTCATCTTTACTAACTTCTGCCTCAAAGTCCCTCCTAGCAACTCTGATGAGACCGCATCTCCATAGCCTGGCCAACCTCCCTTCGCTCCTCCATAGATTCTCTCTTTCTTTCCCTTGCTTGCTAGAGGCCAAGCCTCTCAAATAACCTCTGCAATCCCAGGAAAACCAGCACTCTGCAGATGTGCGGCACTATGGAGCTAGTATCTCTTTGCTAATGTCCCTGCCAATGCTCTCCCCGAGTGGCCCAGTTACCTGGTCATTCTCAGTTATTGTGACTGTATTGCTTTATGAGCTTTCTCCTCCAAGCCACTTCCTGCTATTATAAAGCTTCCTGCTCCTCCTCAATAAATCATGTACTGTATTCATTTCACTTACTTTTTAGACTCTTACAGCGCAATCCTGACTAAGGATCCGGGCTGGCGGCCCAGGGCCACCCGCCAGATCCTGAGCCCAGGCCAGGGGCGGAACGTGCGAGGAGCTGCTCCAGGCGCGGGGGCAGGGTGGGGGCGCACTTGGTGTGGGGGAGCACTTACCGTCGTGATGCGCCGCCTCGTTTTGGCCCTCCCTCCCTCCCTGGAGCTCGTTCGGCTCCGAAATGTCTTCAAAACCGGCGGGGGGGGGGCACGTCGACATGATGCGACGCAGGCCCCACCCCCACGTACCGAGCGCCGGGAGGGCGTCCGTCATTTCTGGCCCGGGCTGTCCGTCGACACTCGTCCCCTTCCCCAGGTGTAATCCGGGGCCAGCCAGATTGGCCTCCTCAGATTTCCACCAGCTATTTAATAGAGGAGGCCGTGTAATGGCCTAATTCCACAGGATTATGCCCTTAGGCCTCAGTCCAGCCCAACACAGGCACAGTTGAGGCACAGTTGAGGCCCAAAATAGGGCTGAGTTAGGCTGCAACTGTGCCTGAGTTAGGCAGGAGGCAAGAGCAGTGGGCCAGGATTGAGGCAACACTTACCACAGAGGCAGGCAGGCCCCTGTGGGGAGCTGTCAGTCTTGTGGAAGCGAAGAGCCCCCTCCTCAGCTCATCTGTGTGTACCTACCACAGCTGCTGCAGCGTTCGCAGCAGATGGGCAGCCACAGGTGGGCCTGCAGGCACTGGGCGTGCGACAGTCAGCTGAAGGGCAGAGGTTGTGCCAGTGCCAGCTGCCCCAGGGCACCCTGTGCATTAGCCACCTGTTGCAGGGGGGAGTGCCACTGCCCTCCCTCCTGCAGAAGGGGTAGCCACCCCCAAGCCACGGTGAGGCTGCATGTGGGAGTCATGGGGGGGTAAGCGGGGGAGAGAAGGGAAGGAGGGGGTGGGAACAGCACGCACAAGGGGGGTCTCATGAAGTCTGGAACTGCCTCTGCCATGACATGCCCATGCGCTGCCTGAAGCCCTGGGCCTCCAGAGCTGTGGCAATGCCCACAAAGAAGGTATCCCGGCATGCCTTCTGCTCCGTGCCCCGGCCAAGACCGAGAGATGCCTTGGGCTTGTCTGCTGCGAGCGGGAAGGGCTCATGCAGCTCATCACGCCCCCAGATGGGGCAACGTCAGCACGTCGCGGCAGGCACTCTGGCGGGGTGGGGGGTGGCCAGCTTCCATCATCAGGGAGTGGGAGGGGAGGCAGACAGACAGGCAGACTGTGGGTGCTGGGGAGGGGCACGGGTGGGTCAGAAACAGACAGACAACAAGGCTGGTGGGAGAGGGATACAGGGAGAGGGGTCTGCAGAGACCAATAGGGACACAGGGGTCACTTCGCAGATGGAGGCAATGCAGGAACGGGCGCCTCTTATGCAGACGGACCTTGGGCAGAACGGACGCCGTTGACGGGTGGACCGAGGGCGGGTGAGAGCCCCGGTTGCCGAAAGGGCTCTTCACGGACGTGGCGGACGTGCGCCATGTCGCCTGTCAGTGTTTGCCTGCCTGAGAGGCCCCCCAACTCCCCACTCCCCTCTGAGCCCTGAGGGTCCGGCTGCCCCCCTGCTGTGGTCTCCCTGGGCTGGCTGTGGCAGGCCCTGGCTGGGATTCATGCAGGGGCTTGTGTGCTGGGGACTGCCTCTGTGTTTGGGGGGCAGTGCTTGTGTAACATTGGGGACATGTGTTTCCAGGGGCATCTTTATTGTTCTGGAACAGTGGCAGAGATGGCCAGGCGAGGCTGCCAGGGGTAGTCACAGCGGCCACTCGGACCACATCAGCAGCAGCAGCAGCAGCAGCAGCAGGCATGCCCCATGGAGCAGGGGATGCAGGCCCTTCCCCTGTGGAACCACAGCCTGCACCATGGAAAGGGGAGGGACAGGAAGCCAGGGAGTAGGCAGCCAGGGAGGTGGAGCAGCAGCAGCACCGGCAGCTGAGGAGGGTTGCAGGGCAGGCTCCAGGACCTCTGGCAGCATCAAGGCAGACGACCATGGGGCAACCAGACTGCAGGCCCAGGGGTGCTCCCAGGAAGGTAGGTGGTAGTGGACGTTCCTGGGGAGGCAAAAAACACGGGGGTGTTCCATGGCAGCTGCTGTGTGGTAGCAATCGCCATTGAAGAAATGCCAGTGTGCCGGTTGCAAAGGCCTGCAGGGAGAGAAATTAAACACAGCTGAGAGGTGTGAGACACATAGCATGGTCTGCGCTCCTTCCCTGGGTGTCAGGAGAACATGATCCTGTAAGGGAAAAGGGTCAAAGAGAGAGAAGACAACAACACAACGTGTGGGTCACAACCATGGCAAACCTACCAATACTGACCCGTGAGTAGACCCTGTGGAGAAAAGGGGGGGGGGACAGCTGGTGTCTACATAAGGCTAACAGTTCCACACTTGTGGCATTGTGTGCTCACATTACTACAGGCAGCAATCAGACACAACATTGGTAAAGAGGCATATCATGGCAGGCATTGCATGCAGCTATGAGACACAACATTGGTAAAGAGGCATATCATGGCAGGCATTGCAGGCAACTATGAGACACAACATTGGTAAAGAGGCATATCATGGCAGGCATTGCAGGCAGCTATGAGACAAGACATTGGTAAAGAGGCATATCATGGCAGGCATTGCAGGCAGCTATGAGACAAGACATTGGTAAAGAGGCATATCATGGCAGGCATTGCAGGCAGCTATGAGACAAGACATTGGTAAAGAGGCATGTATCCTACCTATATTTCTATATGCAAAGAGGCAGAAGTCAGACCACATGTCAGCACGAACCCTGCTCTTACCTGCACTTACCTGCTGGTGTTGTTGCCTGTGGGGGGGGGAGAGAGGGGCTGGGAGAAAGACATGGGTTAGCAAACACTTGCATGGAGACAGCTTCCCAGGCACAGCAGTAAACAGTTTGGCCACAGGTGGCACAGCCCTCTCTGCCCTACAGGGGGGCAGAGAGGAGAAGGGAAGAGAGAAGTGGGGTGTTTGAAATTTTTCAAAGTCCCACTTTGTGGCTGCTGGGGGACAGGACCCCACGCCACGTGCTCAGAGAGAGAGAGAGAGAGTGGAGGGCTGGGGCTGGGCTTTTGTGGGAAAGAGACTGGGTGGGGCTGGGTGCTGATAGGGTAACTATTTGGGTCCATGTCCAGCGTTAGGCCACAACTGTTCGGTCCTAACTCAGGCCCAACTCGGGACCAGGGTGTTAGAACTTTTCAGGAGAGGGCTGGTGTGGGTAAGGTAAAATGGCTCCTATGGGTCTCCTCACATTTGAGTCCACCCTTTTTGTTGACCCAAATTTTGTGCCTGAGTTGTGCTCGAGGGGGCGTGTCAGGGGGTCGCCAGTGTCTGGAACCGGAACAAATTTCGTTACCGCCCCCGTCACTCCCCCGACACGCCCCCAACACGCCCACTTTTAGGCCAAACTTAGGACAGAATAGCTCTTATGCCGAACTTAGGACTGAATTGGTCAACTTTCCTTAACCTGTCCTATGTCAGTCACAATTGCAGCACAAATTCGGCCTCTGCGGCACAATTCAGGCACAACTCGAGCCTAAGGCGCTTAGGCTGCAGTTGTGCCTGAATTGTGCCGCTGAGGCCTTAGGCTGGACTGGGCTGTTAGTCATTTTTTTCTGCAGTACCAAGTTGGGAAGTGGGTGCACCATAACTAGCAGTTAAAGGTCTCATACTATGCTCATTTTGGGGCGCATGTGCAGGAGCAGGTGTGGAACAACACAGTCAGCAGGTGCTTCACAAATGTTAAGCATTATTTTATGTCCAGTCCTATTAGCTGTCTTCTACGTAGTTTGCCATATTTATGCCAAATTGTATTTTATGTATTCCTAATTCTACAGATTTTTTTTGGTAATATATGCACGTCCTTGAAATATCTATGACAGGGATTTATTGCCTTTTTTTCCAGCCCCCTCTGATCAGTCAAAGATTTGAAGACTAGAAAAGAAAAGAAAGTGACTTTTAAAGCGTTACCTTTGCTAAAAGCTACATTTGTTTCGGATGAAATGTGTCATATATCTCCCATGCGGCGTTGCCCTGTCTGATTTGTCTTGTCGCATTACTTCTCCTATCATGTGTCACATTACGGAAGGTCGACCCACTTTAGCTAACAATAAGACACACATAAGGAGAGTGGCAGTAGACTATATTGATGGGGATTCAGGTTCTGCACTTCACCCCTCAGCCTTGAAATGAAGTGCAAATGCCACCAAGCCATCTAGCTACCCATAGGAAAGGAAAGGAAATTGCCAAATTCTCTAAGGACAATATCCTAGAGAAGGGATGGAAGTTAATTTGGGACTTCTGATACATTCCTTGCTGGGCCCGAACTCTTATTAAAGCGAAATGGCAGGCCATGAACTCCAGAAATGCACAAGATATTCTTCAAATCATCTACAACAGTGGGACTCAGTTTCCAATAGTGCAACTGGCTTGGGAAGAGGCGAAAGGGGCCTTATTCACTGCTCATTTGGACTGATTTGATCAGGAGTCACTCTTTTAAAATAAATGAGGTTATGCCAATGTAACAGAGCTATGAATCAGGTCGTAGCCGTCGTGTTTTTTTTGTTGTTTTTTTTGTATAGAGCTCGTCGTGCAGCTGGTACTCAGCAAACAGGAAATAAGAGCAGGGAGGCAACAATACTGTGATCCTCAAGGCAGAAAGAAATCACTCTAAGAAGGTCTCATTAAGAAGACAGCTTGTTGTGAGTGAATGTCAAGAGGATTTTGTTTCCGTATTATGTCTACATAGATGCTTAACTTAATGCTGCCAAGCCTGCCATGGTGCAAGCACACAAGTCAGTCTCTTTGCTTTATGTCTTGTACGCTAATTTTGGGACTTCTGTCAAGTTGTATGTTTGATGGCCATCAGCTGCGCATCAATAGTACTGTTGTAGAACCAGAATGGCCAACTTCTGGGTGCTCAGGGGCCCCTCTGTTGCAGACACCATTTATAGTATAGTATAGTATACAGACTGGAAGGGGTTTGCCAGCACAAACTGAGCTGGTCAGACTCTATGACAAAACTGGTGCCATCTCACAGGAAGGATAAGGGCCTCGTCACATGAAACACACACACGCAGGGATTGCCATGACTGACATAACATACAATCTCAAAAGAGGGCATCAGCACTTACAATTTGAAAACATTTTCTTTTCCTTAGGACAGTCACCTTTGTGCTGTGCCTTTATTAACATTTGGTTGCCTGCAATCCTGCGGCCCCTGGGGAGGAAGACCCATATTGACACAGTAGGATTTTATTTCTGAATAAACATGCCTCGGTTTGTGTTATTAGTCTGAGAAATACTGCCTCTGATCCATTTTCAGATAAGCCCTTTTCCGGCATTCACAGCGCAATCCTAACCAACTTTCCAGCCTTGGTGCAGCTGCAGTGCAGCCCTGAGGTAAGGGAACAAATGTTCCCTCACCTTGAAGAGGCCTCCATGACTGCCCTTGCATCGCAAAATGCAGTGTGCGCCCTGTTAGCATGGCTGCATCGATGCTGGAAAGTTGGTTAGGGTTGCGCTGTCATTCTGGGAAGAAGGAAGGAAGGAATCGGGATGGGTGGAGCTGCTCTGGCCCACCCCTCTCCTATCCTCCACACTTCCTCTTCTTTTGTTTCTAATCCAGAGAGCAAGAGGAGTAGTGGCAACTGGTGTGCTGCTAGATAAGCAGGGGGTAGCATTTGGCCTGAGAGGTGTTGGCCTGGCCCTCCATGCATTCATGAACAGCTGAAGAGAACTCCCTGCAGCATGAAGGCATTCTTCAGATATTCTAATGAACATGTGGTGATTAGAGGGCAGAGCCTACTACTGAGATAATACTTCCTATGTGCATTCATTATTGTTAGAATGAATGCCTAGAAAGAGATACAGCTACAAACCATACACTCGCATTCCATTCTTGCCCAATAATATATGCTTTTCTCCTCCCCCCCCTTTTATTTTGCTTAAAGTCCAGTCTGAAAAAGAGTTCTGAAAAAGGATTGTACCCTACCTTGTGATTATTGTTTTTGTTAGTCCTAAGGTATTGTTTCACTATCCAGGTCTGCATTTTTTAGTAGACCACCACAGCCACACAGTGGCCATCTATGGTTTTTACCATAGATTTTCAATCACCAGTGATTTAAAAGAACACACACACACACACACACACACACACACACACACACACACGGAAGACCATGGAGCTACACCTACGTCATGAGGTTTCTACAGTCCCCTGTACTGTCTGACAAGCCATTTAAGGAACCTTTGTGTGTAGATTCTGATGGAGCAGAGAAGAGCTATGATGGTCATAGGGAAAAGCGGGGGGGGGGGGGAGTGGGCGGGGCATCTGGCACTGGATACATAGAAGTGTTTGTGCATGCCTAGGGAACTCCTTCAGTTTCTGGCTCAAGGCTATACATTACCCAGTTTTCAAATAATTACAGGAAATGTGATCGTGACATTTCTTCATTTCAGCCGCAAGTTAGGGTATCCACATTGAAAATTGCTTTCACTGTGGCAGAGCTTATTTTCTTTCTAATGAGAAAGAGCTATAAATACCAAGAGAAATCATACTTCCCTGAGACCTTTAAGGCCAGTTATACATTTGGTAAAAGGCAATCTTGTCTCCGACATCAAGGTTATTACATTGCAAGAACCCAAATCCAAAGAAAGTGACTTTGGCGGAGGGGTCTGGCTCAGTCGGGAGAGCCGCCGCCTTGTAAATCCTGAAGATCGGCGAATGGCAAGTTTGAGACACGCTGCCGACAAAAAGCTGTGAAAGCCTCCATGAGGAGAGATAAGAGCTCCCAGCTGGGTCAGTCGAGTGTGGGAGGCTGCAAAAGGATACCACCTAGAATGAAGCAATTCACGAAAGATTGGACATTTATATATTGTAAAAAAAACCCAACAACATTAGGGGGGTTAGGAAAGCCTGCCCATTTACACCGCCTTGGATTAAAGTCAGAGGAGAAATCCAATGACCAAGAAAGGCGGTATATAAATACTGTATATTATTTATTATATTATTATTATGCTTATGCCCCATTGGAATGGAATAGCTTAGTTGCAATAAACTTAAGATCCATTCATTTCAATGGCAATTAAGTACAGCCCATTTTCTCAGGGGCTATGAGCATAAGCCACAAAAACGTATGGCGCAATCCTGTGTAATGTTGTGCTGGTGGAGCACAGGCTCTGCCAGTGTTGGGTGTTGCGAAAGTGCCATAAAGCACTTTCGCAGCGCCCAGCGAGTAAGCGGCAGATGTCAGCACTGCTTACTCTAACGGCCTCCGCAACCTGCGTCGCTGGATGCAGGTAAGGTCTGTGCTAGGCAGCGAGAGGGCGTGGAGAGGGTGGGCCAGGGTGGCAGGGGAGAGGGACATTGGCTGGTGCCGTCTGGGAGGGGGTGGGGATATCAGCGCCAGGCTGCGCCAATATCCCAAACCCCTTCCCTTACACGGCCTCCCCAGCTGCGCATCAACTAAAGAGTTGGCACACATCTGAGGAGGCTCATTGGGACCTCCGGCACTTACACTGGAGGTCCCTCGAGGTGAGCTTTGGTCACACCAGCGTGGGCTGCATCTTAACTAGGGATGGAGTGGCTGGCCATTTAGGCCGGCCGCCGCATCTTAAACAGGATCGGGCTGCCCATGGCAACAAAGACCCATTGAACTGCATGTGACTTAAGTGAGTTGAAACTAAGGGCCCAATCCCACCCCCTTAAATAAACAATGTGAAGCAAATGAATTCATACAAGTGGGGCATACAGCAGGCTGTGTTTGCTAATATGTGTGGCTGGGATGAAAACTAGCATTGTGTCATGTGCGCATTGTTGTTTTCCCCCCTCCCCCAGATTTTGAGAGTCATACAGTGACAGGACTATGAGGAGTTGTAAAACATGGCTCAAATGAATAATCCCCATGTCCACATTGGATCACCTCCAGCATCTATCCAGCAGAGCAATCAGGTGGGCTGGCCGGTAGGGTGGACACTGGTTATTTGGGTTATGCTTCACAGTCATGTTTATTTATGGCACTGTAGCTGTTTTTGGAACAGAAATAGCATTTGCTGGTGGACAGTTAGGAGGAACCAGTTAAAATGTCCATTAGCTCCAGTATGGTACATCCCTGAGAAAAGAAGCTGTATTTCTTTAATGGCCTAATGAGCAGGAGAAAAACTCAGTCGATGAAATAGGTCATGTGTTGAACTCCTCTTTTGGACACCGTTTTCAGTATTGCCTCCAGGAGAGACTGACAGACTTTTTGGGTACAAAATCATTAAGCCGAGAAAGGGATGGCATTTTCCATCAGGAAGAGGCATATTTGATCACCGTCTGCCTGTGCATTCAGTGACAACTGAGAGAGAGAGAGAGAGAGAGAGAGAGAGAGAGAGAGAGAGAGAGAGAGAGAGAGAGAGAGAGAGAGAGAGAGAGATGTTTAAGGAAAATAGACCACTCAAAACTAAGGAGGTATGAGCTGTCAAATATTCACGTTTGGGAACTCTCTTTATTAGCATTCACTTCCCTCTTTTAAAATATCACAGAAAGTTATGGGGAGCTTTGTGGGCATTCTTGACTTTTAGGTAGGTTCACGATGCATTTATTGGCAATGGATGGTTAATTACAAATCGGTGCAGAAAACAGAATGAGGTTACAGAGATATTTGCATTTTCTCTCTTTCTTCTTCCACCTTCACTAACCCCATTTCCTTTCTGCTGTTTATATAAGGATGTTGCCTTAGCACCTCAACTTCCTCCCAGATGGGGTTAGTTTAAGAGACTGAAGACTGGGGAGGCTTGACAGAGGAGGTTGTGATGGTACCAACCTTACCTTGGTTGCCTGTTCAGAGGCGTAGTAATGGGGGGTGGGGGCGGTCTGCCCCCAGGCAACACGTCCGGGGGGGCAGCACTACACCCTGATTCAGCAGTGGCGGCGGTTCCTTTTTGTGCCACTTTTTTTTGCAGACCTTGGCAGCAGCGGCATGCTTGCAGTGCCGCTGCCTAGGCTTCCGGAGGCTGGGGGAGGTGTTTCCCATCCTCCCGCCCGCCCCCAGGGCCGTTTTCAGCCAGTTTCAGGCCATGTGACGTCACCCCTATGACTCTGTGCCTGTTAACACTTTTTATTTATTTTCTTTGAATGCAAGATGTGTGACACATTTATATACAATACACATGTACTTGGCACTGGGTGCCTGATTTTAATTCCATCAAGGAGTCCATGCTAAAGAAGCAAGTGGCCTCCTGAGCTTGTCATGAGTTCTTTGTCCCTTGTTAAGGTGGAAAACCATTGTGCACCCATTGAGGCAGTAGTCTAGCAACTGTGAAGCAGCTGGTGTAGCCCACTCCAGACTCCACTGCTTGACGGGGTGCTCATGGGTCTCCCCCCAGTTGCTCCAGCCCCTGAACAGCGCTATGCACCAAAGTGAACAGCTGATCGGACCCTCGAAAACCAGAAGTGCCTGAAAATCGCTGGGTTTTTTTTGGCAATCTGAAGATTGGGGATGGCTGCAAAGGGTTGTGCAGGCCTCCTTGAAGCCCCCCAAGCCTCGGTAAGTAAGAAAACAGTGTTTTCTTTCATTTTTTCGTGGCCCCTTAAGGGGGCAGGGAACAGTTTGTGGTCTCAATGGTGAGTCACTTCCCTCTTCCTTCCCTGCTGAACCATTAAACTGGCCGCTCACTGCACAGGGTCCCAGAATTCTCTCATGTACACGTTAACACGTGTTCTGAAAAGCACACCCAGTAACAACCTTTCTAAAATAGGCACAAACTTTGGGGGTGATTAGGAATGGAGGCTGAAGGCACTTAATTTTCCACCCCCTCCCATCTCTAATGAAATGCATCACCATCACTCAGACTGTGTCACAAGTGGTAAAGGCAACATGGTTTCGAGGCATACCTAGGCATGAGTAAGTAACTCCACTCACCTGGTCAGGCTTGCTCCCTAGCTCAGTAGCAGGGAAGTACAACCATCTTTCCAGCATAGGAGTCTTCATATTTATTTGTTTATTTTGATATTTACGTACTGCCTTTCTCATTAGAGTCAAGGCGGTTTACATAGGCAGGCTGAACATAAATCCATTTTTCAATGTGATTTTTATAAGCTCCATTCCTCCAGGTGTTTCTCTTCATAGTACAGTCATCATCCTGGCTGCTGGCTCTTGCACTTTCCAAGCTCGTGCAGGCAGCTGCAACCAAGCTGCAGACTGGCTTCTCATGGATGTTATCCGTTTTTTGCCAGCTGATTTCTCCACACTCCACTCCTCCACACAAACTGCGACCTCAGCCTCCCATCCAAGCAACTGATCCCACTTAGCTTTTTCAGGCAAGGTGACAGCTCAACCTCCAGATCACACCTCCTGCCCAAATGTACCATACTGTGACCTAGCTTAGCATAAGCTTGGTAAGTCCTGTGTTTCTGTTCCACCCGAACTTCGTGCAGTTTCCTTTGATTTCGATACTGCTCTCTTCTGCTAAATGTCCCCAGTAGTCTTTGCTTTTTGTCATTAAAAATATTTGAACATGTATTTTTCAAGTGTTTTCACCATTTCCTATGCAAACAGCTGGCGCAATGATGTTGCAGACTATGCATTTAAATACACATTTTTCCCCAAACATATGGAATGCATGCAATCTATAGGCATGTTCATATCTTATAAAAGCTGATTTGTTTGGGAACAGGAGCATTGGCGTCACTGCAGGGGGGCGGAGCTCTAAGTTCCTCCGTGATCCGAGCCTCCGTTACACGGAGGAACGAAGCGCCCCGCCCCCGTGCCTTCCGAACCATTCAAAGTGGTGAAAACAACACGCAGGGAGTCCTGCGCATTGTTTTCACTGCTTTGACTGGTTCGGAAGGCGCGGGGGCGGGGCGCTTCGTTCCTCTGTGTAACGGAGGCTCGGATCACGGAGGAACTTAGAGCTCCGCCTCCCCTGCAGTGACGCCAGTGAACAGGAGGCGTGCTAAATGTGCTAAATGTTTCTAACTTTTGCTGGAGTTTTTGCTGGAAAATATTTTCCATTTTCCTATATACCTCCAGTTCGATCATTATTTCATGTGTGTGTGTGTGTGTGTGTGTGTGTGTGTGTGTGTGTGTAAATTTGGGAGTGATTACCTTTCTTGTTTTCTTAGCGAGATAATCAGAGCACATTGTTACAATGAAAGGAGGGTGAGGGAGGAGGAATCCATTTGCTTTAGTAACATGAGAGAGAGAGAGAGAGAGAGAGAGAGAGAGAGAGAGAGAGAGAGAGAGAGAGAGAAGCGTTCTAATTGAATCTCATCCCACACTTGGAAAAGCTAACACAGAAAAATAATAATCTAAACTTAATATGAAAAAGAAAATATTGTATTGTGATGGTGAACTTGATGATTTCTAAGCTAAATACTGCTTTAATGTGAAGAGCTGCTAAGAATGAAAAAATATATATTTGATATATGTATCACTGATCATTCTTTTAACCTTCTGTTATAACTGCAGAAGAATGCTGCAGGCTCTTGAAGACAGTATGGAGTTTGTAAAATGCTCCGTGTGTGTATATATATATGGTAGAAAATTGGTTTTTCCCCAATCCCTGCCACAACTTACACGGGGATCGCATTTCCCAGGAGGCCTTCACATGTGTGGTCTGGTATGGGAGGAGGTCCATGGGGGTGGCAACATAAGATCTTGCCCCGGGTGTCACCAACCCTAATGATGCCCCTGGCTCCAGTGGTGGCCATGAGTCCATGGCAAATCATTAGGGGAGTGTCTCAGCTGCTCCCCACAATAGGATTCCCTGGAGGAATGGGTCCCATTGTGGTGCAAGTCTTGTGCAGGAGGTGAAGTCAGTTTAGACTAACTTCTGAGAGACCTTGTTGAGGAGGGAATCCTAAAGTGGTGTTTGCTGCCTGTAATTCTATAAGGGGTTATATTAAAGAATTAAACAATTCTTCTAATTTGATGAAAATGTTTGTAATCAGTGGCGTCACTGGAGGTGGGGTGGAATGCTACGTTCCGCACCACGCTGACCCTCCGTTACTCACCGGCACGAGGCAGCCCCACCCCCTCACCTTCGGAGCCATTCAGTAGTGCGAAGGCAATGCACAGGAGACTCCCTGTGCATTGCCGTCACCCCACTGAATGGCTCCAAAGGCGAGGGGGCGGGGCCGCCTCATGCCGGTGAGTAACGGAGGGTCAGCGCGTTCCACCCCACCTCCTGCGACACCACTGTTTGTAATCGATGCTCCTAATTGATTTATTCCAACCCTAGTTAGCTATATGGCAGTGTTTCTCAAACTCTGGTTCGGGACCCACTTGGTAGGTCATGACCTGATTTCTGGTGAGTCCCACAGTGGGTTGATGGAAAGATCCGATAACTAATTGCCTCAAGCCCTGAGGCTATTCAAAAATCAGATAGTTGCTAATTGCCCTGCAGTTTGCAAGCTTGCATAAATATAGGGAGATAAATGTTTGAGCATCTTTTTCTGGGTCCCCCCCCCCAAGTCTGTCAATGAGAGGTAGTGAGGGCAGGTGAAGGCTGGGTCACATAACTAAGCCCATCAAGCCTTGAGGCTATTCTTAGGGCTGCCTCATTATGAGAAATGGATTGAGGTTTTTGTTTTTGTTTTGCAAATGAATACACTATTAATTGTAAATAAATAAATATAATTTCTTTCTAGATCTCTTTTTCTAAAGTCTTGTAAAGTTAGGCGGGTCTCGATAGAGTGTCATTTTAAAAAGTGGGTCCCGGTGCTCAAAGGTTTGGGAACCACTGCTATATGGGCAACGTTCCTACTTCAGGGGTGCAGCGAGACTGGGAGAATACAAGACAACCACTGAGGAACTCCTCCCCCTACCCTCTGTTAAAAACTTTTCCTTTAACACATTCTGCAAAATAATACAATACAAATGGAAATGTACTGTGCTGCGCTGTGATTCAGCTACACTCTGCAGAAGTCTCTACTTCTGGGAAGATTGATGGGAAGCTGAAATCTTTTAACACTGAATGAATCATGTCCTGCAGTTGGAATCACTGCTCATATGGGACCTCCATTTGCACTAATTGACATAACTATCACAGTCTCCCATACATGCATCTAAGTATAGACAACGGAAGCTTCTGCTCTTCCATCTCCACTATACTTTGCATTACAGAACTGCTCAATCAATTCCCTTCAGTAAAAAGCTGACCAATTTCCCACTTCTCGCCTGAGCTCATCAATATTCCTCCAGCACACCAGCCTTTGAAGAACTTCAGTACACTTTTAGTTCCTTTCTCGTCTTCTCAGATCTATTTAAATGCCATGAACTTTACCTGGGTGAGGCCTTCTCACATCAATCCCTGTTTCATTACCCTTCCACCCTTACCTCTGACTCACTTGTGGACAAAAGCAAGTTTAAAATGACAAATATCCTGAGGTAAAAATAGAGGAAGTCTGATATGTTGCTCAAAGAGACCAGCTAAGCTAAGCAAGAGGAACCTCAATACGCCTTGAGAAATCTATTTATAAAAGTCCCCCAGAGACGTTCGCCATGCTGTCTAACGTGTTTCTCAGCATCCTTTCCGAGGTGCGCCGCAGTTAATTGGCATCATTGGAACTGGTGCTCTTCTGCTTTTTTGTGGCGCTGTCCTCTCCCAGGTTTCCAAACTGCGTGATGGAAGGAGTGCTCCCCACATTCAGCACTGCCTTTTCAGACAGACGCCAAATGCCTGAGGGGAACATGAAGCAACCCTGTTAGCGGGGTGGTGGTGGTGGTGGTGGTGTTGTATGCTTTGCTGCCATACGCCCATGTTTTCTTCACATGTTCAAACATGGGGAGGGAGAGAATTTCTGACTAGGGATACAGTCTCATTCCTGTTCTGAAGTAATTTCTTGGCACATATGAGTCCTGTTAAAATCCTGTTCATATATGTTTTCCCGTTAAAGAGACAAATGGAGAATAGGGACACAAAGCAGGAGAACCAGTAGTAAGCAGCCCTTTTGGAAAGCAGAGGGCAAGAGAGAGAAGGCAGAGGATTCAGTGTGGTGCCAAACTGGATATTTGAAAAGATGTGCCTAGATCAGAAATGTGTTTGGACTCCAAACTTCCTCACCTATCAGTAGTGCCTGGGTGGTTTCAGTAAGCACTTGATGAGGCCTGCTCTGCCCTGCTTGAAGGATGATAGTCAGTAGCAACTTGGTCCAAAAAGAAAGGGATGCTGTGAAAATGGCTGCTGCAAAGTTTGAGGGAAGACTGAGAGCCCAATCTTATCTCCTACCATGTTAAGCTCTGCAGCCACACTGCTGGATCACACACTGCATGCTATTGGGGGGGGGGGAGAGAGGTATTTTTTACATCAAAGTCTCCTCAGACCTAGGCTTACCATAGTCCCGGAATCGAGTCACGCTGCGGACTAGAAAAGACATGAGCGGCTCCCAGCAGTGCACTGCAGCGGGCCAATGCAAGCCGCGGCTTCTGCAGCTTCCAGTAAATGAGTCGACCGTTACTTGCGAACCTTACTTGCTTCCAGAGGTGAAACTAGACTGGAGCGGAGGCAAGTAGTTCTGCAAGACTCCGTTACACCGGAGTCAGCGGCCCCTCCCCTTTGCTGTTGGAGCCATTCCGGCAGCGACAGGGGAGTGTCCTGCGTGTTGCCTTTGCCGCCAGAATGGCTCCAACAGCAAAGGGGAGGGGCCGCTGACTCCGGTGTAACGGAGTCTTGCAGAACTACTTGCCTCCGCTCCAGTCTAGCTACGCCACTGCTTGCTTCGACATGGACTGGGTCCATCTCTGACAGACATGTGGAGCCTCTGGCCATATGTGCCAGTGGCTTTGATGAGCACAAGAGCAGTGAGTGGAGTTACCACTGCAGCAGCAGATAATGAGATCTTCTCTCATAAATGCCAATAGGTTTGGCCTGTTAGTGAATGGCAGAAATGTCGGGCGCCCTCCCGGCACCTGGCGCATGGGGGCGGGGCCTGCGTCGCGTGACGTTGACGTCCCCCGCCCGTTTTCCGCTCATTTCGGAGCGTAACGGGCTCCAGGGAGGGAGGGCGGGAGGGCCGACACAACGCGGCGCTTCGCGTCAGTGACTGCCCACCCGCCCGAGCGCCTGGTTCGAGTGAACCATGCGCTCCACCGTTGTTACGTCTCTGGTGAATGGTCCTCCTCCTATGTCTTGATAATTTAGTTGACTTAAAGCAGAGGACTGGTGTATCATCAAGTCCACAGAGCCCACAGAGACTTTGCTTTTTACAGGGATACTCTGAGAGCTTGGGCTGTGGACCAACCTTCTTCAACTATGGGTTTGGCAGGAGCTTGGGTGTTTGGGAAGATAGAAAGGACTTAAGTGAATCTTAACTTGGGAAGTGTAGGGGGTGGGGAGGCAGGACTTTTCTTGACATCATTTATTTGCCCCCGAGTTTCTATGGAATTAATGAAGTGTATTTGTCTTTCATGGGATTATAAAGGCTTATTTTTAGGTGATGTGCAGTGCGGCCAGTGTGATGTTTTGGTTGGCAGGTGAGGTGGGAGGAAGTTAATCTAGGCTAGGCTTCATATGGCAGGTTTAGTTTGGGAAGGGAGTTGAGAATAGGAAATTTGGTGAGCACTCTAAGAAAAGTGGATTGGTCAAAGAGGGCTCAAAAATAATTTCCAGAGGCTGAAGCTCCTTTAAGCAATGGGTGCAGAGTCAACTTCAAAGGCTGATTGGCTTGATTGGATGTGATGCAACTCTGAACTTCCTTGATTTCTTATAGAGGGGCAGCAATGATAATGTCAGGAGACAATCTACAGCTTGCTGTTGGGGTGGGATTGCCTGAAAAACAGTAGGATCATCACACACTGGGGGAGGGTTGCTGGTGGTGTGGAGTGTTGGGACAGTTACCCACTGCAGTATCTGTTGAATTGACAATAAAGTTGTGACTCATTTGTAATCCTAACTCCTTGTCTCATGTATTACTGGGGTACACAGGAAAGTAGATTAGTAGCTGCATTAGAAGGACAAATGGAGAAATAAAAGAGAAAATCAACAAGAGCCGGGACATAAAGCAGATTTTTGTTTTTAGATTTTGCTCTCTTTGTATATGAGCAGGCTTACCAGATCGCCACCGGGACGGGAGCAGTCTACCCTTAAGGGGGAGGGGCGTGGGGGGGCAGAACACGACACGTTCTGGCCCCCCACGCCCCTCCCCCTTAAGGGTAGAATGCTCCCGTCCCGGCGGCGATCTGGTAAGCCTGTATATGAGTTTCAAAGTGTGGGAGAAATGAGGTGCCGGGAAGAGGAGGAGAGTGTGAAGTGAGCGATGAAAAGCAAACCCCGTGCTGTGGGCCAGATTTGCTGAGCTTACACTTCCATTTAGAATGGCAAGGAAGATTCATGTGGAGTAAGTTCTGTCATATAGTGACTTTCTCAGTCAAACGTTGCAAAGAAATATATTTTCCCCTTTTCGCAGCCACGGTCTCTTAAACAGTCTGAAACAATAGTTGGAGTTTGAACATTTTTATATTAAAAACCACAAAACACTACCCTGAATTTTAGGGTGACTTCACCAGTTATTCAAAAGACACCCAGAGATATGCTAGACAAGGAGTTTGGATTCAGTGGGCTACAACTAGATTTAATATGAGACGTTAAGTCCCCGGAAGTGGGTCTTCACTCTCCTTATACTCCACCCCCATGTGGACTCCTACCTTGTAGGAAACAGCATACAGTGACAGCATTATCTCTCCCCCCTATAAAAAGCTGTATATTGCCTGCTGACAGTCTCAGTTTATCCACATATAGGCTTACCATTTGTCCCGGAATTTCCGGGACAGTTCCGGAATCCGGCCTCGGGTCCTGGAACTGTCCCGGAACGTTTCGGGCTGGTTGGAAGCCTCCGCCACTGCCATTTTTAAAATGAAAGTACTTACCTTTTTTCTGGGAGCCGGCATCTTGGCTCGCAAAATCTCGCGAGATCCAAGATGTCGGCGCCCAAATCTCATGAGACATGATGCCCTCACGAAATTTGGGTGCCGACATCTTGGTTCTTCGTACGGTTCTTTGTTTCACATTGCTTTGCAATGGTCAAAGTAGAAACTTGTGCACTGGTGTTGAACTGTATATGGAGCATACAAATCCCTCACTGAATTTCTAATTCACAGAGTACAAAAGAAGAACAGTGTACACCTTGGATATATGTGTGCATTTTGAAAATGTGGATTATGAGACTGGACAGCATACGGTACCTGTGACATTGTATATAACTAGGCTTGCCAAATCTCCAACTGGGACAGAGTGCTAGACCTTTAGGAGAAGGAATGTGAGCAGGTGTAGCTTGTTAAACCTTACAGCACAATCCTAGGAATGTCTACTCAGAAGCAAGCCCCATTGTGTTCAGTGGGGCTTGCTTCTGAGTAGACATGCCTAGGATTGTGCTGTAACGCAGGGGTTCTCAACCTTTGGAGGCTCGGGTAACCCCTATCACGGTCCAATTTTCTGAAGTACCCCCTGCTAATTAACTGCTAATTAATTGGATTAATAAATTAGGTAATTAATTGTTAAAGTACTAAAACAATTTGAAATGTGAAAAAAATGTCTTATTTAATTCTGTGAGTGTGAGAGAGAGACAGACATGCAAGGATCTCTTTTTTTTTTCTCCAAGTCACATTTCCAAAAATCAGCTCCTCCCTCCCCCACCCCACCAAAGTACATTTTCCAAAGTACAAAAATAAGCCCAACCAAAATCAGAGAGACAGGGCTCCAAAAATAATTACAATTTAAAATCCATGTTAATTAACACTTAATTAGCTGCTGATGGGGCAGATAAGGGGCAGGGCCCCCAGCAAGAGGTCCGCGTACCCCTAGGGGTACCCGTACCACAGGTTGAGAACCTCTGCTCTAAGGGTTTAACAAGCTACACCTGCCCACATTCCTTCTCCTAAAGGTCTAGCATTCTGTCCCGGTTGGAGATCTGGTAAGCCTATATATAACCCTTTAATAGCCAAAATACACTATTCACATCTTCCTTTCCTGGACATTGTGCAAGTTCTCCTTGCTTGACGTCTCCCAAAAGATGCAGAAGTTTCAGATTTCAATTAGACTGGCTTGCAAGGGAATGGGAAGTATTAGATATTTAATCATTTGATTTTATCTGTAAACTGCTTTGTGAACGTTTTGTTGAAAAGTGGTATATAAATACTGTTCATAATTAAGTGTTAATAATCAATACTGTTAATAATAATAATAATAATAATAATAATAATAATAATAATAATACGTATCTGTGTTTTCTTTCCAAGTCACAAGCCACTCAGTCACATAATTGGATGCAGGGGCTCTAATGCACACATGAAGCTCCCACCATCTCCATATGCAAGGACTTCTCAGTTCTTTTCACTGGAAAGAAGTCATTCAATGTGCATAACAAAATATCCACAGTGAACTGCCCTATCCATAATATGAATGAAGAAGGCGACTCATGCAGGAACTCCATGTGTCTATATTTGGAGTGCACATGGAGTTATAGACTGGGAACAAACAACTTCAGTGGAGTGTGTTCATCTTTACAGTCCCTTGAGTGATGCCTTCTGTCCCAAGGGCTCGGAAGTTACTTGCGTAACGGCACACACTCCTCACTACAGAAGGGAACACATTAAGGAGTCCGACACCATTACAAGTAAAGGATTGCAGCAATATTACAGTCTCGGCTACAGACCATTAGCAGTCATCATTGAAATTATTAGCACCACCATTTTATCAAATAGGAAGACGATCTGGAAATATTAACTGTCAGGCTTAAAATATATTGATGATCCACAGTGAGATGGATCTCATTATGAATAATATGAAAACAAAGCTATTATCGTGTGATTCACTTTCCCATAATGATGGATAAACTATAATGGTATTTGGATGTCTGAGGCTATTGAGGCTGAAGCTTTCCCTCAATACTTGGAAGCTTCTTCCCACATGACATTAAAATGTTCTTCTTTCTTGGGTTCCCCTTCCCTATCATTAAATGTGTCAAATACTGTGTTCTTACCTGGGGGAGTGTGCAAGCCTTGTAATATTTATAAAGGGAACAGCTACTCATCTCAGGGCCATTTCTGTTTTATGTATTATTTATTTCCTGGCCTGCCCCCCTCCTGTGCGAACGCATCTTTAAGAACTGTGATTAATAAAACATACCAATTTGAACACTGTGGGCCCTGTTCCCAAATATAGTTATTCAGGCCATTTCTATGCAAATGTCACAGGAGAGAGTTTGCATCACCAAAAATTAAAAAAGAAAAGAAAGAAAACTTCGACTGGGCTCCATCCCTTTATATTAAGTATATTTTTTGATGAATTTATTCCACTGCCTACTCTCGTAACTAAACTCCCTAAGGGGTTTTGACATCCCAGCATAGAAAGAGGCTACAATTAAAAACACATTATACCTGCCATTTTTAATAAGCAGCACGCACAAACCACCGTTGCTATCAACACGCTGTTTTCTCTGAGCGTGTGCTCGAGTTCTAAACCCGATTACTTTATTATTAATCTATAAACAGAAACACAGAGACAGAGCTAAAAGGAAATTACCAAACTCTTGAATGTTGTTTATTTCCAATGAAGCCACTGAATTCTTTGCCACCGAAGAGGCATTAGAAAACCCAAAATGCTAAAACAAAACAAAAATCACCCACAGTTGAACATCTAAAACATAATAAGGCTGATCTAAAAGCCAGCCCAGCCCAAAATTAAACGCAACCAATAAAAAGCAGTAGAAATCCCAGCAGAAAACAACTCATGATCAGGGGTGCATTATCCATAAGGCTGACTAGGCTTCAGCCTAGGGGCCTCGCAGGGACAGGGGCCCATCAATGTCCTGGAATGTGCCGGTTTTGGATCACAGTCAGTGACGTTGCACTAACTTCAGTGACGATTCTCGGGGGGGGGGGCGCCGACGCAACGCCCCCACATGACCCGGGCATGACAATAGCTTGACACGTTCGCCTGGCGCGGCTCCAATCACGCCCCCCGCCATTTTACTAGGTATTTTGGAGCCGACCGAGATCCAGGGCGGGAGGGCGGGCCCAGCACAAAGACGAATGACGGAGGAGATGCTTCCCAGAGGCAAGTGCGCCCCTCCGCCGCCACGTGCGCCTGCGGCCTTGGGACCCACGGACCCCCACCCTGGGGGCTATGGCCCTCCCGTCCCTACCCCAACAACGCTTCTGACTAACTTCTGCCTGTTAAGCCTGCCTGTTAAGTCTCTATAGAGTGAAAGGAACTTGCTGTGAGCACCCCTTATTGCCAGCACCAGGGACAGACTGCCCTCCACCCCACCCTTGGACCACAGGTCAGATAGGCATCAAGGGCGGGGAGTTCTATAACCTGAAAGACTGCTAGTCCTTTCCTTACATGAACGATTGGTCAAACTAAAGCTGCACAATTTGTGACTCTCCCACAGGACCCAACAAATTGGTTGTGCATTCTCAACAGACAGGTGTTGGATAATCCTTTTTATTTATTCTTTTTGCAGAGTAGACTCAGATAGGGAGCAAAGGCAGAAAGTGTAGCAAGCACCTGCTAGACAGCCATGCAAAATGGGTGGGCTATATGAGGATTGATGAGTCATGAGTTGTACAGGCCTGTTCAAACATTTAAAACAAGTATTTTTGGGTTTTTGGATGATACATTTGCTCCTCTTCGTTTTGCCTCTGACAAATATTTCAAGTGAACAAACTCTCTGGATTTGAATACACATGCATAGTACCATGGTGCTTAAACTGATATTCAAAGGTAATCTTCGAAATCAGTTGCCTGTTTGCTAAATGAATTTCTTCATTCTGGAAACATGATTGTACAAATTATATTCCTCATTTCAGGCAATAGAAACCTGCCAGGTGACCCATGCATATGATTAAAGCCGGTGGGTGTTCAATGAGCTTCTCAAAGTGATCAACCACCTAAGGACTATTCTAGGATTTAAAAAAAAACAACCCAACAACTTTTGTTTCAGAAAAGAGTTACGGTGCTTACAAATTCACTCATGCACCCAAAAGAAAGAAAGAAAGAAAGAAAGAAAGAAAGAAAGAAAGAAAGAAAGAAAGAAAGAAAGAAAGAAAGAAACTTGTTATCTAAGGCCTTTAACTTCTGTGCTAGATAAGCAGTAAATACGTTTTACACGGTTTCACCGTTTTTCACGTTGCCCACTTTCCACCCTGTCAATGGGTCATTATTTGGTAAACCACTGACCCCTAAAAGGTACACCAAAACTGTGCCCCCTTCGGCATCCAAGCGTGCCTATAAGGTTGACTTCCCAAAAATGATCCCTCTGTCAAAAAGCTTGTGGATTTTTTCATTGCTTGAACCACCGGCTTAGCTGCACTTCAAGTCTCTCCACTGTTACCCTGACCCTTAGTTTTACTTTTAGCATGCGCAAGCACTTTAAGGCATGCCACTAAAGCCCACACTACACCCATATTGAATTATCTCCTCATCTAAATGGGAAAGAGTGGTGGGGCTCATAGTAGGGGGCCTGGGTACCCTCCCTCCCCACTTTTGCAGGCACATGGGCATAATGGGTTACAATTTCAGCTAACCAGAGGAGGCCAAACACATGTCCCTTCCCCCTCTCAGGTCCAGGAGGACAGCAGGAATGGTGGAGGCCTCCTCTGCTGTAACCTACACCCCTCCTTCCAGGCCGGGAAGTCCTACACAGGGTTATTCAAGCCTGCACCAGCAATTTAGCTGGTGCAGATCTGAGTAGCCTCATTGAGCAGGCTGGGGCTCAACACGGAGTAAGAGAGCAAATGAATGGACTTTTGTTCAGTGAATATTGCTGTTGTTGTGATTGTGCTAACAGTGTCTATGGTACCTTATACCAGAGGCGTCGCTACGGTGGGGGTGGTACCGTAAGTTTTGCACCGTGCTAATCCCTGTTTATTCCTTGGTACGAGGTGGCCCCGCCCCCTTGCCATCGGAGCCATTCCGTGCGGCAAAGGCAACAGGCAGGGAGTCTCCTGCCCGTTGCCTTCGCCGCACTGAATGGCTCTGACAGCGAGGGGGCGGGGCCTCCTCGTACCGGGGCGTAAACGGGGATTAGCACGGTGCGAAACGTACGGTGCCGCCCCCACCGTAGCGACGCCTCTGCCTTATACCATGGCTGATCCAAGATGATCTGACATCTGAGGCAGCATGATTTGGAGCAGCCTCTGCTCCTCCCACTCTGCAGTGTTGTGTAGCTCATCACTCTCCTCCCCTCCACGTTCCCTCTTCCTCTCTGTTCCCTCTCCCTTTTCCAATCCAGGGAGTGGCATGAATGGAGGCACGTAGGCAGACAGAGATGGGCAGCCTTCGCTAATCCACTGCCTGATGTGACCACTTCAGTTGGCCTCATGGATGGGCCAGCCCTGTCTTACACAAAACAGGAGGGCAGGCAGGTTCTTGCCCCTAGGAGCTTATGTAAGGCACAAGGAAAACAACAGAGGAAAGAGAGAGAAATGGAGATAGAGGAAAGCCGTATACAGCAAGTCCTCACTTAAAGTTGTTTCATTATAAGTCATTTCGCTTTAAAGTTGTTGAGGAAAAAAAGTTGTTTCCTGGCCTGGGTCACTGTCTGTGTGGAGTTTGAACATTCTCCCTATGCCTGTGTGGGTTTTCTCTGGCTTTGAAAGCTCACATTTATTTCAATGTTTAATATTAGAAGTGTTTTGGGTCTTTATTTAAAAGTTTGTTGATGTTTTTGTGACCAAAACAAATATGCGTAAACTCTTGTTTATGTATATCAATTAGCCTACGATAAAACTGGTTTTGTTGTAAGTCATTTTGCTTAAAGTTGCAGTTTCCAAGAACCTAGCAACAGCTTTAAAAGTGAGGACTTGTATACATCTTTAACAACCATAATGTGCAAAGGGGGGATATGCAATTGTTTCGGTTCCACATTTCAAACCTCCATGCATTCAACACATTTAAGGTATGCAAGTAAGCTTTCTTCCAATCCCTAGCTGAACATGTGGAGATTGGGGGTGAAGACATTCCAGCCTCCCTCCATGCATATACTGTCTGAATGAAGAGGCATCTATCTTGTTTTGGGCTTCTTGTCCTTCTATTAGTTTCATCTTGTCATCCCTTTGCTTGAAGTCAGACTTATCCTACGTTGCAGAATTATCCTTTGGGCCCTGATAACTGGGTACAGATATTTCTTCTGAAAATTATAGCTGCTGGAGCATAACCAGTTGTACGGCAAAGTGCCACTCTGTAGTTACAGAGAAATGGGTACCCAGAAACTACAACTTCCATAATGCACTGACCCAGAAACGACGGGATATGTGTGAAATGAAACCGTTTCAGCTGATCACAGAAGTGCCAGGTAGAATGGAATTAGAAATTGCTTTCATTAAAAGTGCATTTTCCGTCGACCCCCTACTATTACAATCACGGCTTCTTTTCACTGCACATACTCTGCAAAATTATTTTTATATTGGAGGAGATTTTTGAACTCCTTTAAACAGGGAAGATGAAACAATTTCAGAGAGGTGATTGAATAAAGGAAATCCATTGAAAAACACTCAGCATCAACTACATTTTATGTGATCCATTGTTCACAGACGACATACACATCAGTTGGCTTTATTGTTACACTTGAATGTAATGCCCTTTGTTCCAAATGTAAAAGTTAATTGGTAGCTAACTCACTTTGATGACATGTTTGGTACACTTGAGGGACATATTTTTCTAAATTGTCATATTTTAAATAGATTGAACCTTGCAAGACTTACTTAAAATTGTCATTAGGACTTGGCAGAATTCACCTCGTTCGACGTAGGCAAATGCTCCCAGCACACTAAATCATCCTCGTAATACTGTATATGTATTATAGACAGAGCAAACACAGACAAAACCTAGGAAAACACTGATACAAATGGAGCAATTATTACACAGGCAAATGCTTCTCATCCTCTCATTTCAAGTAGGCAACTCCCTCCACCCAAGTGCAGTGGTTACACCCCTCCACCGCCAGAGGTGATTGTCAAACTGAGCGAATGCTCCTAGTTACATGGTTTTAGTGCACATCCACTGATTACGGTCATGTATTTCAGACTGCAGTATTCGACGTAGCTGTCTGTCTGTTCTGGAATTGATATAATTCATTCAATCAGCTACTATTGGGATGACATCACTGCCAAGCCATTGCATTCTAGTACTTTTCCTATTGTCCTATTGTCCATTCTAGTACTTTTCCTAGTGCTATCCATTCACTGGTCCTTCACTTCCACTCTTCTGTGTCCCTGGCCATGGCATGTACCTTTCCCCCCTTTACATTCCCACCACCACTGATGCAGCTGTGCCAATGGAGTGAGTGCTGCATTCTCCAAGGGTGGGGCAGTCCTAGAGTTGTCCTTTAGGTAAGGGAACAATTGTTCCCTTTACCTTGGGGCAAGTCTCCACTCACTGCCCCAGTGGGTCTCCTCTCCTTGCTGGAGCAAGTCCAAGGAGAGTCAGGGAGAGATAAGGGGAGAGAGGTTGGAAAAGGAAGAGCCTGGGTTGATCCCTGTCCCAGGTGCCAGTTGGCACAGTGGTTCTTGGGCAGTGGAGGGAATGGTGTTGCTTGACACAGCACCAGTGGGTAGCTGAGCCATTCACGAACACGGGCAACAGCAAATAGAGGACATCACAGGTCTATGACCCAGCTTTGTTTTTCTTCCCATCCCACAGGTCTACACATTTAACTCCTGTTGCGTATATACACCCTTGGGTAGAAATGGTTTAAGCAGAATCCCCATAGGGAAGCTTAGAGGCTATTTTGAATTCATCAAGGACCTCCCTTTTGTGCTTTGGTGACCCTTGATGGTCCACCCCCACCAGCATGAGATGGTTGCCTCTATTATTCTGTACCCTGCAGGGGATGCAGCAAAGGGCTCCTTAATTGCTCAGGAGGCTTGGGCATTAATGTATGGTTGGAGGCTTAAACCTAGCCACCCAGTTTTTGTCCCCAGTGATTGCAACTGATAATAATATGTACCCATGGCTAGATACAAGCAGTCTTGCCTAGTGAATTGGGCTGGGGAATTCTGCATACAGCAGTCATTGCACACACAATTCCCCATCCAGCTCAGGACATACATATAGGATCAAAAAACCATAGCTCTTAATTGGATTGGAGCGCATATGTGCACCAAGGCACCTGAGTAATACAGTAGTTCTGAAAACTGATTTTTGCATTACCATTAACAGTCTAGTATTATCTACGGGAGGGGGGGGAATAAATCTGTTTCATCCAGTATTGCTGGAAAGAAAGAAAGAAAGAAAGAAAGAAAGAAAGAAAGAAAGAAAGAAAGAAAATAATTCAGTTAGTTTGCTGGGGGCAGGGGGTATTTTGAAGAAAACTAAAATGTATTCCCGAAAATCCTCTCCAGCGCTGTAATCCTAGCATAATTCAAAGAAGAAAAATAAAAATGCAATTAAAGAGGACGTAAATTTCAAAATGATGCACAAATGCAATAACTGAGCGAGAGAGTCGGGTAAAGTAATAAAAGCAAGCCCAAAATGAAAAATTACAGTACAGCTTGTTTCCACAGTGCCAGCCCCAAGGACTACAAAAATCAATAAAGGGAACAGAGGAATCCAGAGGGCAGTGGGGTGTCTGTAAAAATACACTCGAATTTGAGGAAGGACGTTATAGAGGATCGGTTGCCAATAGCACAGCTATACATTTGAAATATGATGCTTTAGAAGTTACCAAGAAGTTTTCCTAAATGGAGATATATGTATTTGAAACACTGACAATAAGAGGAAAGATATCGTGTCAAAGGACCAATAAAAATAGTATCACTTGGACTTGTCATTGTTTATTAATGTTCTCATAAACTGGCATTTATTGTGAAAATAGTTGCAAGAAAAATGCATGCTTGTAGGAGTATTCTCAATCTCAACGTTTCCGCTATTTAAGGTCTGCAAATATTTTCTTTTTTTACAACAGAAAATTAAACAACTAATTGAAAGGTAGGATTTCAGGTTCTCATGGCCACCAACGATTAGCTTTGAGCAAATTCTATTTATGGGTTTAAAATACCGGTAATTGAAACCTTGTCGATTTTAAATTCATTGTGGAGATTACTCTGTCCCCAATCACGTCTTTACCTCGTCTTCATGCAGGTGGGGCTCCACGAACAGGAATAACCTAGCATTCAATCTTTCCCAGCTCGTCTGTCAGCATCTTCCCTCCCCACAACATGGAGCAATAGCCTTGAGCAGTGGAACGACTTGATTGTTCCTATGGTTTTTACACACATAATTTAAAAATGATACCCAATAGTGCATGTTTCAGGAAACAGCTTAAAGCAGCATTTCCTAAACTGTGGGTCAAGATCCACTGGTGGGTCATGACCCGATTTCTGGTGGGTCCCCCAGAGACCCCAATGAAAACACAGGTGATGGTGATGGTCAGATCAGATCAGAGGCATCGTCTGGTATGGGGCGGGGGGCCCCAACGCCCTGGGGCACAGGGCGCTGAGGCTCCTGGGGGGGCGGACCTCCTTAGGTTTCGGTTTCGAAACCTTTTTTCTGTTTTTTTAAGGTTTTCCCGGGGGGGTTAACTGTTTTAGTGGTAACGGGGCATCTGTGTGTGTAGTGTGTGCATTCTCCCCACTTATCTGTTATCTCTGAGCCGATTGGAAGCGCCCCGAACTTCCTCTGGCAAGCACCCTTCGACTCCGGCAAGTGCCCAGAACTTCTTCGTTCTGCACCTGCGCAAGTCTTCTACAGTTAGCGCAGGCGTAGAACACCGATTGGAAACTTCGTAGTTCTGCGCCTGCGCTAACTGTACAGGACTTGCGTAAGCGCAGAACGAAGAAGTGCTTGCTCTGGGCGCTTGCCGGAGTCGAAGGGCGCTTGCTGGAGGACGTTCGGGCCCCGGGCGCCTGAACTTCGGGGCACTTCCGATCGGCTCAGAGATAACAAATAAGTGGGGAGAAAGCACACACCACACACACAGGTGCCCGGAACCCCCCCGGGTTTCACACAGAACCCCGGAAAACAGTTTCGAAACCGAAACCTAATTTTTTTGACAGTTTTATTGGGGGGCTCCGGGGGGGCCGCCCCCAACCTCGTGGGCACCTAGCAACACCATTGGATCAGTTAACTGCCTCAAGCCCTGAGGCTATTCAAAAATCAAATAGCTGCTGATTGTCCTGCAAGGAGCTGAGCTCCTGCAGTTTGCAAGCTTGTGTAAATATAGGGTGATAAATGTTTGAGGCTCTTTTTTCTGGTACATTTTTTCCCCCAAGTCCATCAGAGACAGGTAGTAGGGGCAAGTGAAGGCTGGATCACATAACTAAGCCTCTCAAGCCTTGAGGCTATTCATCAGGACTCCCTCATTAGGGGATATGGATCCAGTTTTTTGTAAACAAATAAAGAAGTAAATACAATATTATTACTTGTAAATAAATAAATAAATAAATAAATAAATAAATAAATGATTTCCTTCTAGATCCCCTTTTTTGTTTAAGTTTCATAAAGCTAGGTAGGTCCCGATAGAGTGTCATTTTAAAAACTGGGTCCTGGTGCTACAAAGTTTGGGAACCACTGCCTTAAAGACATGGGAAAAGTTAGACCATTTGGGAAAAGTGACCACAGTACTAATGTAAGTGGAAAACTGAATAGATTCAACACAGTCAAACTAAAACGGATGGAACTAGTGAAGGAAGCTGAAAGAGAGATAAGAGAGTCAATATTTGACGCTCCCCAAGTTCTTCGTGGGCCACGGGAAATGCTCCGTTCTTTAATGGAAGAGCGGCTCATTCCGCTCCTTACGTGGCTCATTCAAGCCAGGAGACTCCAGGCGGCGCCGCCAATCAGCTGAGTCTCCTGGCGTTCAGCCAAGAGCCGAATGAGCCGACTGCGCGTTGGCCAGGAGGAAGTGACATTACGGTTTCTGGACACGCCCCCCCCCCCGTGTGGCCCTGAAGAAGTTTGGCCTATTCATTTTGGCCCCCACCTACTTCCAAGTTGTGCACCCCTGGGGTAGACCCAGGGGAAATAAATCCATGTTCCATATCAGCAACAGAATATTTGACTTCCTTGTACTGGGGAAGGTTCAGTCTTTTACAGCCCAATCCTATCCGGACACTGCGGTGATGGTACACTGACATTGTCGCTACGACTGCTGTATCTGAAACTTATCCAGCCCAAGGGGGGAAGAGAAACACTAGAAATGAGGCGATGCTATGCTGGTACAGGTCCTCCAATAACACCCCCAGTGTCCATGGAAACCTACTCCCCCCCCCGAAGGGTTTTTTACAATAAAAAATTCTAATCTTTCATAGAACGTCTTCATTCCAGATGGTTTCCTTCATGGTCTGGCTTATCTCTGGCATTCGCCTCCCACGCTCGGCTGACGGCAACTCTGACTCCCATTCAGAGTGCAGCTGGCAGCTTTTTCCTCGCTCTCACTGAGGGCTTCTGCAGATCATCAGAGGCATGTCGACAGCTCTTGGATACTTCTGGTTGTCTCGAACTGTCGTCCTTGGATCTCTTCAGGCATTACAAGGAAGCAGTTCTACCACTGAGTCAGACCTCCTGCCCTTCAGAATAAATGAAAATTAATACTAATCATAACTTTATAGAAATTATGAGGCTAATTTCTGCTAATTGGGTTTAGGACTGGGGTCTTGTGCTAATACAATGCACACCTACTTTCCCCTGCTTACCTATGAATTATCCTGTTTCTACTGAAGTTAATATGTTTGCTATGTAAACATCGGTAGTGTGAATGATAAAAAAAATATTTTACGATTTGTTATTCTCAGAAGAAGAAAGTTCAAATGAAATACTGTTTTTTGCAACATATGCAATAAAATAGGTTTTTCTTTTATTGACTTTTTTATTAAAGCCAGCTGGAGATCAAAATATGTGGTACAGAAGAAAACACAGGCAGATGGATATTGGTAAAATAAATGTACACTGCAGACTAATTAAAATGATCAGAACTCTACAAAACACAAACACAATGAGAAAGGTAGGAAAGTTTTATGAAAGATGTATAAACTCAGTCCTTGATTTTGGTCCAAAAATATATGAGTGCAACAGAAAGCTGTGAGCAGTTTGCAGAGTGCAAGTTTCCCTCTCCCATAAAACGACAGTTACCTGGCAGATAGTTGGAAATTGGGACAGGAGCACTTGTCTGCTCTGATATCTGCTTTACTTTCTTAATTCTCAAGACTCTGACTCTCACAGATGACAACACTGATTATCTGCTTGTATTGTGAACAGTGGTTGATTGGCGTTTGTTCCATGCAGTGCAGCAGAAAGGCATGAGTTCTTTTACGACTTGCTAATTACCCTTTCTGACACACAGGGCACTTACGTATAATAAAGCCATTAACAGCCCAATCCTATGGACTCTTTATGTTAGCATAACATGTGTTCTGCCCAGCACTGGCTGCGGAAAAGCAGCTGGAAAGCACTCTCCAGCAGTGTGCTGAATAGTGCGCTGCCGAAGCGCCGGTGGGAAGGCCTGAGCTTTCCTGCACGTGCTGCCAGACCATTTGCCACCCGCTGGAGCAAGTAAGTTAGCGGGGGAGGTGGGAAAGAGTGGGGGGATGGCAGAACAGGGGTGGGGAGGGGCAAAACTGGGAGGAGAGGGGGGAGGAATGGAGGCCAGGGAAGCTGCGGGAGAGGGTGGAACCAGTGGCAATGACGCATACCAGATCCTATCCCCTCTGTGGGCAGCCTCCCTGTCCCTTTCTCTCCTTGGACTTGCTCCAGTGAAATTGCTGGTGCAGATCCGAGGAGACCCATTGTGGGGTGGGAGGCTTACGGGGGGCTAAGGGGATTTAAATCCCCATTCCCTTCTGCAGCTTCTTGCTCCACCCCACCTTTCGGTGCGGCTGCACCAGCAGGTGGGGAGGATAGGATTGGCCAGTAAGTAATATCAAATAGCACATTACTCATCATTGGTTGCATGAACAAAAGTCTCAGCAGTTTTTTTTTTTTTTTAACTTTTCAGAGAGGAATAAGTTGGTCTGTGCTCCTAGGTCAGAAAAGCCTGCTCCAATCATCTTACCCAGCACATAGTGGGGCAACAGGTATGCCAATGGTGTCGTCTGCAATTCCATGTTTTGAATACAAGAGGTTCTAGGTTCAGTGCCTGGTGTCTCCAGGTGAGGCTGAGAAAGACCCCTGGAGAGCTACTACAGTTGGTACTTACGGTGGATTGCGCTCTCAATCATGTCCCTCCTCAGGCACCTTTTTTTCTAGACTGAAGAGCACCAAAAGCTGTAGCCTTTCCTCATAGGTGCTCCAGCCCACTCATTATTTTGGTCGCTCTCTTGGACCTACCAGATTTTCACTAGCAAAATAGCTAGTGTGGATCTAAGTAGGCCTATTGTGGCTCAGGGAGCAGTGGAGTAGGTAAGTAAAACATTTCTTTACTTATGTCTCTGCTGCTGCCTGGGCCCCAGCTGGCCCGTGGGATGCAGCGGAGGCTGTTTTGCCTGTAACCTGGCTTTTAAGAGGGCAATTTTTAAATCATGTAAGCACTTGGCCTACCTAAGAGGATGGCCGTGCACAAAAGGGTGGCATCCAAAATCAGCCATTCACTCACTGAGGCTCCAGGATCCCCATCAATTTGGCACTGGCACCTCTTTACAATGAGGCTTTTAAAAAGGGGTAGCCACAAAACAGGCAAATATTTGAATTGCCCTTTAAAAAAATTATTTAACAATTGCTATTTTGCCCTGTCTTTATCGCAACACATTTTTATCGGAGACAAGAAAGTAGGGTAGAAATAACAATTGTGTGTTTTGAATGTTGCCTTAGAATGAAGCTAGTTGTCGCCAGGATATCATTACCCCTAAAACAGTGGCTGAATGTTCATTAAAATAAAATGAAATCTTCACCAAGAAAACATGTCACAGGAACTGCTTGAGTTTTCCTCATTTGACAATCGCAGGCTCAGCACTCATCAGTTGCTGTTGTCTGTGGTTAGTACAATGGCACCAATTTGCAAAGCACCACTACATGTTCACATCAATCCCAGCCACCACGGATGCAGTTCCCAAGTAGAGTTTCTCGTTCCCACAAATTAGGCTCATGTCAGCTACTTCCCATACTTCTGGGCTACTCACCTGGTCAGTGGTGGTCCCAGAAAAAAAACATATTTGGCAAGCATAGAAGAGGCAAAGTGTATTTCAGCAGGGCAAGCTTTGTCCCTATTCACCCCAGCATAGTGTCTGTTCTGGTGGCTGTCCTGCAACATTTTTAATAAGGAGCCATTTTGGGACAAGGAACCATTTATTTATGGTTAGTCCAAGCAAGTCCTCACTTCAGTTTTTCGATAGGTTCTTCTTGGAAACTGCAACTTGAAGCGAAATGACTTATAATGAAACCAATTTTTACCATAGGCTAATTGATCAACGTAAACGTTTCTATGGCATTTTCCCATCAACTTTAAAATGAAATGACTTTAAATGAAACGACTTTAACGACGCAATCCTGTGTATGTCCAGGGGCAGGGTGTCACGCAAGTGCCCTAAAGCACTTGTGTGACACCTGGAGAGCAAGCAGCGCCGGCGCTGTGGCCGGTGCTGCTTGCCCCGCCGTCTCCCCCGTACTGCGGCTGCTGGATTGGGTAAGTCCTACGCCGGTCGGGGCAAGGGCGGGGGGAGGGCGGACTGGGTGGCGAGGGAGGGAAACCATAGGCCACCCAGGGCCAGGAGGGGGCGGAGATACCTGAGGCCAAGATCCCCGGTATCCAAAGCTCCCTCCAGGCCCCAGGTATGAATGTACTTGTGCTCCGGCATGAGCGACGTGAATGTACGTGAGCTCCGGAGCTTGCGTACATTCAAGTAGGCCCATTGGGCCTACCGCTACTTTCAAGTAGGCCCATTGGGCCTACCGCTACTTACTTGGGGGAAAGGGGACAATTGTCCCCTTCTCCTGAGTTGTTCCCGGGCTACCCTGGGGCAGCGATGGTTGGCCCTTTAGGTCGGCCGCCATAGCCTACACAGGATCGGGCTGCCAGAGAGGACTTCCCCCTGTGTTTGCGCTATAAACCACTTTCTGAACTTTTTGTTGAAAAGCGGTATGCGCTAAGTCCCCAAGTTACATAACACTTCCATTCTGGAGGTTTGTCCGGAATTCGGAACATTCAGAAGTCACAACTCTTGCCCGCTCCTGTGCAAAAGCACTGCAACAGATGGATTGTTCCTGTGCGAGAGTGCCGATGCAGCCATCCATAACTCAGACATCCGTAAGTCGGATGTCTGTAACTCAGGGACCCGGTGTGTCAATATTCTCAATCAAAGGCACCATTCCAATGCCTCTTCAAAAGCATTTTTTGAATTGCTTTAAAAAGGGCATTTCAAACCTAGCATGCAGTTGAGAGTCAGCTGTTCAAAGGAGAAAATGGAAAATTCCACTGGAGGAGTGTTAGCTCCTTATATGTGATAAACTCTTTCGAGCCCACCCATATTTTCTTGTTGGGGGGGACTACTCACTACAAACAAACTGCCCCAAAGTGGCACGAGGCTAACATAAAAGAAAATCATTGTAAAGCCTCATTGCTTCATAAAGACCATGAAATGTTTTGGCCACCTAATGCGAAGAGAGGACTCTCTGGAGAAGACTCTGATGCTGGGAAAAATTGAAGGCAAAAGGAGAAGGGGAAGGCAAAGGATGAGATGGTTAGACAGCATCACCGATGCAACGAACATTCTTCAGTTTAAGCCTGAATTTTGCAATAAGAAGCTCATGATCTGAGCCACAGTCAGCTCCAGGTCTTGTTTTTACTGACTGTATAGAGCTTCTCCATCTTTGGCTGCAAAGCACATAATCTATCTGGTTTCGGTATTGACCATCTGGTGATGTCCATGTGTAGAGTCGCCTCTTGTGTTGTTGGAAAAGAGTGTTTGCTATGACCAGCGTGTTCTCTTGACAGAACTCCATTAGCCTTTGCCCTGCTTCATTTTGCGCTCCAAGGCCAAACTTGCCTGTTCCGTTTATTTCTTGATTTCCTACTTTAGCATTCCAGTCTCCTATGATCTAAAGGACATCTTTTTTGGGTGCTAGTTCTAGAAGGTGTTGTAGGTCTTCATAGAACCGGTCAACTTCATCTTCTTCGGTATCAGTGGTTGGGGCATACACTTGGATTACTGTAATGTTGAATGGTTTGCCTTGGATTCGAACTGAAATCATTCTGTCGTTTTTGAGGTTGCACCCCAGTACTGCCTTTCCCACTCTTTTATTGACTATGAGGGCTACTCCATTTCTTCTAAGGGATTCATGCCCACAGTAGTAGATATGATGGTCACCTGACTTAAATTCGCCCATGCCCGTCCATTTTAGTTCGCTGATTCCCAAGATGTCAATGTTCAATCTTATCATCTCATTTTTGACCACATCCAGCTTGCCTTGATTCATAGACCTCACATTCCATGTTCCTAAGCAGTATTGCTCCTTGCAGCAATGGATTTTCCTTTCAACCTCAGACACATCCACAGTTGGACGTCCTATTGGCTTTGGCCCAACCGCTTCACTCTTTCTGGGTCTACTTGGAATACTCCTCCGCTCTTCCTCAGTAGCATATTGGACACCTTCTGACCTGAGGGGCTCATCTTCCGGCGTCATATCTTTTAGCCTTTTGGTACTGTTCATGGGATTTTCTTGGCAAGGTTACTGGAGTGGGTTGCCATCAGAGGCGTCGCTCCGGTAGGGGCGGGGCTGTAAGTATCGCTGCGGTCATAGTCTCTTTACAGAGCGAGGAGGAGGCAGCCCCGCCCCCTCACTGTCCGAGCCAGTCCCCTACGGAGAAAGCAGCAGGCAAGAGACCCTGCCTGCTGCTTTCTCCACACGGGAAAGGCTCGGACAGTGAGGGGGCGGGGCTGCCTCCTCCTCGCTCGGTAAAGAGACTATGACCGCAGCGATACTTACAGCCCCGCCCCTACCGGAGCGACGCTTCTGGTTGCCATTTCCTTCTCCAGTGGATCACTTTTAGTCAGAACTCTCTGCTACGACCTGTCCGTCTTGGGTGTCCCTGCACGGCATAGCTCATGGCTTCATTGAGTTACGCAAGCCCCTTCGCCACGACAAGGCAATGATCCATGAAGGATATATATATATATATGATTTTCATGGCTGTGGGTAACTGACAAGGTTCTTAACTGTATGGGTTCTGCAGCCATGTCAATGTAAAAATAGAGAAATAAAATCCTTTACCGCTTTTGTTGTTTGTTTAGATTTCTTTATATTGTGCAGGTGTCCTCTATGGGGAGGACATATTTCAGGAACTGAGAAGATTGGAAAAGTATCGTTTGCGGAGGATGAAGTTAAAAACTACGTTGACCTTTTTAATGAGATGCAGGGATTCCAATGTTATACCGGTATTTTTACAACACCGAAGAAAGCGCAATCAGATGAAAACCAACAGAATATATAATAGAATGGAATTGGCGTTGTTAAGGGATTATATAAGGACCACCAAACTTGATCTATATAATATAGATGGAGAAATGTACGATAGGCATATGACTTTAAGCAGGAAATTAGAGCAAACGGACTGGGAGAATTGGGATAGGAGGTCGTGGGAATTTATACCATATCAAGAAATGATAATTAAAAATAGACATCTAAAGAAATTTGAGAAATTGACCAGTCATATGCCTAAAGAGGATGAAAATAAATTAAGGAAGGAGAAAGTACTAATAAACTTGTCAGATCAAACCCTAACAGCAGCACAAACGTCAGTCCTGATGAAAGGGGGGAACTTTGCGATAACACCGAAGATTATCCCAATGGAGAGAATTATTGCGAGTATGGAGACAGCACTGGCGGAGTTTGACAGCAACACGGCAGAAGAAATTAGGATCGCTACGGCCAATGTGTTGCTTAAAGCAAATGCACCCAAAAGTAATATAACAAGGGAAATAATGGCAATTAAGCAACTAAATAACAACCCTAATATTGTGATTTTACCGGCGGATAAAGGCAACACTACTGTAATTTTAAATAAAGATGAATATTTTAATAAACTTTCGAACCTACTGTGTCCAGAAATCTACAAAGTTTTAAACAAGGATCCAACTAATAGAATTTTAAGGGAATCCAATAAATTAATTGCAGAATCTAAGCTCAAGCCTGAAATAAAAAATAAATTAACCAAAACCTCAGCCCTGCCGCCTAGGTTATATGGGCTTCCTAAAATTCACAAAAATGATGTACCATTACGACCAATTGTCAGTAGCATAGGATCTCCAACATATGACTTGGCACAATATCTGGCGCGAATTTTGTCACCATATATAGGGAATACCTTTCATTATGTGAAGAATTCTTACCACTTTATAGAGCTTTTACAAACGGCTAAACTAACAACGAATTCGGTATTGGTCAGTTTTGACGTTGTGTCACTGTTTACGAAGGTTCCGGTAAGAGAGACTATGAACATTATAAGTGACCTAACTATCCCCAGGGATCTTATCCCATTATATGAACACTGCTTGAATTCCACGTACTTTGTGTGCAATGGAGTGATTAGGGAACAAAAAGAAGGTGTACCAATGGGGAGTCCATTGAGCCCAGCAGTTGCCAACCTCTTCATGGAGTTTTTCGAACAAAAGGCACTGCAGACGTCCAGGTTGAAACCATCTACCTGGCTCAGATATGTAGATGACATCTTCTGTGTGTGGGATTATGGAATGGAAGAACTGAACGGATTTCTGGGGCACCTGAACAGTCTCTGCCCGGAGATTCAGTTCACCATAGAGGTGGAAGAGAACAAAACCATTGCCTTCCTAGATGTGGTAGTGAAAAGAAATGAAGACTTAACGTTTGGGCATGCAGTATACCGCAAACCTACTCATACTGGAAGATACTTAAATCATGCCTCGAACCACCATCCCTCACAGAAGGGTTCGTTGATTAATTCCTTAGTTCACAGAGCGATACATGTCTGTGACAACCAATCTCTTGAAGCTGAAAAACAAGTTCTAACACGGTCACTGACGGCAAACGGATACAAAAAGAAACAAGTGGACGAATGTTGGAGGAAACAGTTAGCAAGGAAAAATCACATTGTGGCACCTGGAGAAAGTGACAGTGAGAAGCAGACAGAAAACAAAGAACAGCCATGGCTTTCGTTACCCTTTATTAGGGGTACAACTGATAAGATAGCCAAGATCTTTAAGAGATATGATGTGAAAACTATTTTCAGCCCAACAATGAAAATAGAGCAACTGCTACACAATCCCAAGGACCCCAGACCAGCGTTATCTAACCCCGGAGTATATGAAATTGGCTGCGAATGTGGGAAAGTTTATCTGGGACAAACGAAAAGACCAATAGGGGTCCGGGTACGGGAACATCAAAGAGCAACAGATGCAAAGCAAGAAGAAAAATCAGCAGTAGCTTTGCACGCGAAAGAATCAGGACACAGGATAATGTTTGAGCATGCACGCGCCTTGTTTCATGAACCCAGATTAAAACATAGATTAAATTTGGAGGCTGTAATGATTTCCCAGACGAAATCTTCAAAGTTACTGAACCGCCAGCAGGAAATGACATATGCTAATAGGATATGGATGCCAATTTTGAATAACCAAAGTAATAAGTGTTGAATAACTCTGAGGACAAAAGTAGTGGGTCCCTTTAACTTTGAGCAACAGACTGATGTTTAACAGTCACCACTCCGTAACATTCTTTTTCATCCAGCAGTTTTTTACTGCCAAATTGCCTTGAGAAAGCTCCGTGAATGGAGTGAAACGTCGCCTTGGGAAGTAGGATCCCGTATTGTTGTTATTGTAAGAAAACCTTTTCTGTGTATGTGACACCTGCACAATATAAAGAAATCTAAATAAACAACAAAAGCGGTAAAGGATTTTATTTCTCTATTTTTACATTGACATGGCTGCAGAACCCATACAGTTAAGAACTTTGTCATATATATATATATATATATATATATATATATATATATATATATATATATATATATATATATATATATATATATATATATATATATATATATATATATAAACAGAAACCCCCCGGTAATAGACTATGACAGCTCCGACTCAGAACAAATTGTTTTCAGTTGTTCTGAAGGGCTGAACTACTTGCAAATGGGAAAGTCATCCACTTTTCTTTCGTTTGAAAAGTAAAGATGGAAAGAAAAGTTCAGGAGGTCTTTTTCAAACTTCACGTCAATAAAATTGCTTTTACCCATTTGGAAAGGGATGTCTTGAATGTTCAGAGAAAACAAACACAGCAAAAGCTAACAATATCCATTCTCTGTGTGGAACAATAGATGCTGTGATCCTCCTTACTGCTGACCAAAGATATCATTTTTCAGTGTGTGTTTTTAAAGAGAATGTTAAGTCTTGTCTTTGCAAAGCCTCTAACCCTAGTGAATGAGAAAAAAGTGAATGAGACAACCCCCCCCCCCCCCGAAAGAACAGCTTCTGCTCCGTTTTTACTCTGCCTGCTTTGGTAATTTCTTCGTTTCACTCTGCTTGCCTTCGCTAAGGGCCAAACTGCATGTGACATTAAGCCCATTGCTAGAGCTCCTGAGCTTGTTTTAAACAGAGTAAATTAGGGTTGTCATGAGAAATTGACCAGGGAAACTGAGTGTTCTTGATCGATGTCTTGAGAGCAGTTCTGATTGTGTGCAAACAACAGGGCTCTATTGTGTGAGCTTCCTGCTTCATGTCACCCCTTTCCCACACATCCCAAGACACCCAGAACCTGGGGGACAGAGGGGAGGGACCTTGGGGTAGTGGGGAGGAAATGGGGGTAGCAACAGAGGTGGCATGGGGTCCAGTAGGTTCTGGTGTATTCTCAAAGATTTGCACACATTTTCTTGGAATATGTCATGTGCATGTCTTTTTAAACCCTTTGGGGCCAAGCAAGGGGGATGCACATGCATCCCTAAAAGTAAATAGAAGCTATAGTAGATGGAGTAAGCACCCTCCCTACAGATTGGGACCTCAGATGGGGGGGAATTAAAGGCCCAATCCTATTCAGACACCATGCCGATGTTGCACTGATGCGGGCATGATGTCTGTCATAACATAAGTCTGGCCACAGAGTTGTGTCCTGCCAGCATAGTCAGCCCAGCAACAATGCTGGTGTCCCCAGCAACCACAGTGCTGCCCAGACACCACCACCTGGGCATCTGAGCGCATGAGCAGCATGAACGGCAGTCATCCAGAGGCTTAGCGATGCCACACTGATACCCCTCGTACCCTCCTGCCCACCAAGCCTTTACCGAGCACTTGTCTCACTTGCATGGAAGCAAGTCTACAGCCACAGCAAATCCAGCTAAACCACACCATCCTGAGGAGGCCCCATGGGCCATGCCCAGGAGCCAGCCCCCTGCAATGCAGCCCACTTCTGAGGAGACCCTCCGAGGTCCAAGCCAACAGAAGAACGCATAACCAAAGAGACCAGGGAAAATGTGCCATCGCCAAGACCCATGGTTGCCCACAGGTAGCTAGAGCAGCGCCTGTACATGTCATTGCCCAGCAGACACCACTGTGCTCACAAATAAGCTGAGAACTGTAAGGGGACCACACACAGCATCTGCACTCTGACACACACCATGCCCCAGCATATGCCAGCACACAGCCAAGCCACCTTCAGCGAGCATCCCCACCCCCATGCCAGAATGAAGCTGCACATGAGATTAATGGGGAGAAGAAGGGGAGGGAGGCCAGTGGGAACCGGAGAGGCAAGGAAAGAAATGGGAGCCCCTATTAGCCAGCTCCTAAGCCACTCACCCATGGGTATAGATGGTAGGCACTGGCCCTGCCGACAGGGTGCCCACACAGATGCCCATGGCTGGCTCCTTGCCCCACATCCTCAGCCAGCAACCCAACCAGGATGCACAAAAGGCAGCTCTGGTCCCACCTGCCTGTTCCTGATGCTCTGCACCCTCTTTGGTCACCACCAGAGCCATCAGAATGTCATCCTGGTGCTGCTCCACTATGTCGACAGCCTGAATGACTCTGCCCAGAGCCTCCACAAGCTGGTCCTGGATCATGAGGGCTGCATCATCTGCCTGCTGCCACACCTGGCCACCCTCCATGCACACCTGTTCAACGTGGCTCCATAGAGCAGCCACATTGCCAAGACATGTGGCAGCAAGCCCCCCCCCCAATGCTGGACCCTCACTGCCCCCACTCCAGCCAAACCCATGGGCTCTTGAGTATCCAAGGTTGCCAATGCAGGCTCCTGGGTGGCTAGAGTGGCCAGCATTGGAGGGGGCAGGGCCAGGGCCACATCAGGAAGTACTGCTCCCTTGAGTCACTCCATAAGAGATAACAAGCAGCTCCGTTTCCTCTCTGTCAGAGTTTGAAGAAGCCATAAGACATGGGGAGAGGAAGGAGACATAGTCAGGAGAGGAGACCACTGGGCTCACACACACCCCCGGCATGCTCATCGGAGGATCCATGCAGCCCAGCCATGAATGGTTCATGTGAAGAATGTACAGCAACCTGGCTGGTTCTGAGCTGGGGGGAATGTGGTCCATGCTGGTGTGCTGAGAGAGGCTGTGGAAGGCCCTAACCTCCCTGCTGGTCCAACTGCAGGCCTGACTCCACTGGTTTGCCATGGTTCCTTCCAATGTGAATCATTGCCACCCCATGGCTGCTATTTATTTAGCAAGGGAAAACTGTGTTCCTGTGTTCTATTTGTACATGTGAGAGCACATCTAGGGTGTCCTGGACCACTCCCATGGCAAGAAATGCCACTTTCATGAAACAAAAGGTCCAATTTCTGAAGGTCTGAAACTAAATGTGAGGCATTCTTTCTTGGTTCAAATAATCATGCTAGTTTCAGATAGCCTCTCAGACTTGACGTTTTCATACTTACTGTGTTATTCACTATTTGACCGGAAAGAATTTATATCACTGCCTCTTGCTTAAAAAAACGGGGAGCTTGGCGAGATTGTGAGCAGCAGCAATGTTTTAAGGCTGTTCTTGATAAGCTGGCTTCTGTGGCTCCCAGCCGAATTTCTTCATTGAAATATACATAGCGATTGCAGCAGCATTAAAGCTCACCTCAAGGTAAAGTTATGCTAAGATATAATTAACCATTTTATAGCAGTTCATAATTGTTTTTCCTCGCAGGAAGAAAATATTTTGATTTCCACAATAATTATAGGAAAGCAGCACAGTTAGCGATAGCAAGTGTATGCAGTGTGTAGGGGTTTCAATCATGCTGAAAGCAGTTGTAGTTAACTATCTTTTACCCTTTAAGCATTTTAAAGATTCGTGGCAATCAATAATTCTCTTAGGAGGGAACTAGGAAAATAATTAATGATCAGAAATGCAACTTACGAGAACATTTGTTGTCCCCATCACATGCTCACTGTTTAATATTTTATTGGAACGACTTGAAATATCGGGTAATGTCTCACCCAAGCCTGTTTGCCATTGGAGGCAAAAGAGGCCACTGATCGCTTCACTTGCCCATGCATATACCTAGAGGTGAGGGCTACAGCAATGCCTGGGGTTCCTCACTCCTTCTCTTAGGCAAGAGAAAGTTTCCTCTTTTCCCAGCAGAAGGAGGTATTTTTTATGCCTAAAGTAAGAGTCTTGGGATCTCCACTGAACAGTAAGACCTTAGATGCAGCATTCAGGGCATCAGGAACTATGGAAATGTAGTTTAACAGTAAGGGACCAAGAAAACAAAAGCCTGTGCCAAGCAGGCACTGTCCGTCAACGCTGGTTTTTCAGGAGGTGAATGGGAAGTAGATCCTAGAAGGTTTAAACACGCGTAAGACTAGCAAAGAGGAAATGAGGGAGTAGAAGAGACTAGATAGTGTGACAAGGAGGCAAATGGGACTAAAAAAAATGATGTGGACAACAAAAAGGGCAGGACGAGTAGAAAGAGGTTGCCAATGGCATTAAAGCGGGCAGTGGTTTGCCTCCTCATGAAAAAGCCCTCTCTGGATTCCAGTATATTGGATCATTACTGGCCAGTCTCAAACTTCCCATTTCTGGGCAAGGTTGTCGAGTGGGTGGTGGCGTCTCAGCTCCAGAGGGTCCTAGATAGATTATGTGGGTCCCTTCCAATCACGCTTCAGGGTGGGCTTTGAGACAGAGATGGCCTTGGTCATCTTGGTGGATGACCCAAGGGCTGGATGGGAGGAGTGCATTCCTGCTGGTCCTTTTGGACCTCTCAGCTGCTTTCAACACCATCAAAAATGGTGACATCTGGGGCAGTTGGCCAAGCTGGGGGTTGGGGGCACCATTTTGCTGTCGTTCTGCTCCTTCTTGGCTGATAGATCCCAGATGGTGGTGCTGGGAGACACCTGTCTGGCACCCTGGCTCTTGGGGAGTGCAATGCCTCAGGGTTCATGTGCTGCCATTGTCCCTCATGCTATTTAACATCTACATGAAACTGCTGAAATAGATCATCTGGGAGTTTGGAGTTGGGTGCCATCAGTATGCTGAGGAGGACACTCAGCTCTATCTCTCCTTTCCACCAGATACCAGGGTAGCTGTCATGGTCCTGGAGCGCTGCCTGGAGGCGGTTGGGATCTGGATGAAGGCTAACAAACTGAAATTAAATCTGGACAAGACAGAGGTTCTCCTGGTTCAGAAATCCATGATGTGGATACTGGACTATCTCTGCTCTGAATGTGGTAGCACTCCCCCTAAAAGAGCAGGTTCACAGCTTGGGGGTTCTCCTAGATTCACAGCTGCTTCTGGATGCCCAGGTGTCAGCAGTTACCAGGGGTGAATTTGCCCAGCTTCAGCTAGTGCGTCAGCTGTGGTTGTACCTGCTTCAGTTCGATCTGGCCATGGTGGTCCATGCCATGGTGACATCAAGATTAGAGTATTGTAATGTGTTCTACGTTGGCCGGAAGTTGCAGTTAGTGCAGACTGTGACAGCTCATGTGTTTGCTGGAGGTCAGAGGTTTTTGCTTCGGCGGCTGCACTGGCTACCGGTTCAGTTCCAGGCCCAATTCAAGGTGCTGGTTTTGACCTTTAAAGTCCTTTACAGCTCGAGACCAGCGTATTTGAGAGACCGCCTCCTTCCATATAATCTAGCCCGCTCTCTTCAGTTACCTGAGAGGACCCTTTTGGATGTGCCGCCACTGAGAGTTGTTAAGAGGCGGTGGCCAGAAATAGGGTCTTCTTGGTAGTGGCACCTGTTCTATGGAATTCCCTCCCCTTCGAGTTGAGAACTGCTCCTTTGTTAGAAGCCTTCCGGCGAGGCCTGAAGACCTTCTTATTTCAAAAAGCCTTTGGAACCCAGTAGGGTTTTTAAGGGTATGCTTGCTGGTTGCAGACTGGTGCTCATTGATTTTTTTTTTTTTGCCTCATTGACCAATGGTTTTTGTTGCTGCTGTTTGCCGCTGGTTGGATTTTAATATGATGTTTTTATGTAGTTTATCGTTTTATGTACTTTTAATGTGCAGTATATGTATTTTTAATGTGTTGTAAGCGACCTTGGGTGCCCTTTGAGGCGAAAGGTGGGATATAAATCGAGTAAATAAATACATTGTCAGCAGGGCCAGCCCAAGACGTTTTTGTGCCTGAGGCAGTATGCCAAATGTTGCCCCCCTTTACAGTTGATGTTCCAGCCTCTCCTCCACACTTCCTGTCCACCCCCTATTCCTTTTTCCTATTGTGAGAGCAGGAGGAGAAGCAGTGGAGGCAATGGGGTTGAGAGGAAGTGTGGACGATCAACTGCCTCAGTCAGCGTCATGGATGGGCCAGCCTTATTAGAATCCATATTCCGAATCAGAAGCCATATTTCAGCAGTTGCCCCACATCTCGCTGCTACTGTTGTTGCCTTACAAACAATATCCCCGCAACTGTCATAGAGGAGAGGTAGAGGAACAACAATGGTGTTCCGCCAGTTGTTGCAGTCAAATGAATGCAAAAAAAAAACATCTGTGAGGAACTGGAGAGAAGCTCCCATTTTCCTCACATTGAGTGAAGACATGCAGTCACTTTAAAATGTAGTTAAATTGTCTTGAAATGAACAAGGGACTTGGACGTCCATGAGAATTTCTGAGCACAGGGTAGAAAATCAGTCCCCAAACTCTTCAGTAGAAGTGGTTATTTCCCCCTTTGTTTTCAGAGTCAAACAAAAGAAATTAAAATTATATACAAATGCAGAATAAATGTTTGGAATTTGCATGCAAATGAAATGGGAAGTATCCCATTTTGATTCTAAGATCTGCATATTCCTTTACAATGAGAATGCATGGTTGTTTTGAAGAGGAACTCCTAAAAAAACTAATTATAGAGTTGGAAATGGAAAAAAAAAAAGAACGGATGCTTCAACCAGGGAAGTGAACAGAACCTAACAAACGATGCCGTTTCCAAATAACCAGTTCTTGTAGGAAATAATGAGGTATTGGCTAAAAGAGAAAAAGAGAGGAACTTGTAATGCAGATCCAGCATATACAATACAGTTCAATTTTATTACTTGTCATTGATACTGAACATTTGCATCTCACAGCAGACAGAATGAATATGTTCCATTCTTAGAATGGAAATGTTCATTCACTGCTTGTATTCAAATGGAACGTGCTTGTGTGATTTCCCTACATACAGCAATCCTAAGATGGAAAATAATTATTCTGCAAGAAAAACACTCAGGTGGATAGTTATGCAGATGCATGAGTGCTTCCCAAAAACTGGAATCTATTTATCCTTTTATTTATGAAAACCCCTGTAAACACACAACCACTTGTAAGAGTGGTTCGCTGTTGACTGTACATGAGCTTTGTGCTTTTCATCATGGGTAGAGCATATATTGGACTTTTTATTCTATATCCTGATTTCTAAGAGTTACATTAGAGAATCTAAGGGTTTGGGCATACTCTGCACAGACCCTCATGCCATTTACCAAATTTCTTTTCTGCCCAACCTAATCCCCCATCTGCACTGCCAGCAGAGGTGTAACTAGACTGGAGCGGAGGCAAGTAGTTCTGCAAGACTCCGTTACACCGGAGTCAGCGGCCCCTCCCCCTTGCTGTTGGAGCCATTCTGGCGGCAAAGGCAACACACAAGACACTCCCCTGTCGCTGCCGGAATGGCTCCAACAGCAAAGGGTAGGGGCCGCTGACTCCGGTGTAGAACTACTTGCCTCCACTCCAGTCTAGCTACGCCTCTGGCTGCCAGAACCCGCATTCTAGCAGCACAGTGTGGTTTGCAGCATCACACAATGTAACATGCTGTCATGCGCTACTGGGCCACTGCTGCAAATGGTGCCAGCCATGTGGTAGTGGCTTATCTGGCTCCCCTGGCATTGGTAAGATGGCACGGCGGTGGGCAGTAGGTGGGGAGGGCGAAGATCAGAGGGGGGATTGGGGCTGCCAGGAGGTATGTTGGGGCAGGCAGTGGGCGGTTATTGGCATCAAAGGCACTGCCAGTATCCTATACACCCTGCCTGGACTTGCCATGCTCCCTTGGGTCCACTCAGACTTGCGCTAGCCAAAGAGCTGATGCAGATCCAAGTAGACCCATAGAGAACAGGTGGCTTACCTGGAGGTAAGGTAACAAAAGTTCCCTTACTTCAAGGAGGCCCCCTGATTCCCCCCCCCTAATATGATACAGCACGTGCCTACCAGTGATGGGGGTAGGATTGGGGCACTTGAAACTTTTCTCCCTGCTGCAATGTACATTTTGGGATGCCTTGGGGCAGGGGAAAAGTCTGCATAGAACACCTGACCCAATCCTCACTGCTGCTGCCACAGCCTCTCCCCTGCCCCATGTCTTGCCTGAGTTGGGGGAGGGGGGAGAGGCAGCAGTGAATGTAGAGAATCTTGGGCCCTTTACAATAGATAGATCAGTCACAAAGCCTTGGAGATTTGCGAATGTTCTGCTGGAATGTGTAGAAATCCCGAAGCCCTTTCAGGCCAAGCCAGGGGATGCTAGCGTGTCCCTACATTTGTTGCTCGTAAAACCCAAGCCTTTGAAAGCAGACCTAGATTTGTTTTGATTCTGCTCGCAAGCATTTGAACAGGGGTGTTTGATTTTTCAAGTACCCCTGATTGAGCGTTTGCAACAGCTCTACTTCTTCCTGTGATTATTCACAGAGTAAACTGATCTTATACGCCAGATGTTTTATTTATTTTACTGTTTATTTTATTTTATTGTTGCTGATTTTTTGTGGGGCGGGCAGAGGCTTGTTATTTTAATTGATTGGATTGTTGATATTTTAGTGTTATTGATATGTTCATTGGTTCAAAGGTTGTACAAGCTGTTTTGCTATCCTTGAATGGAACAGTGATATATATCACTGTTCACAATAAGTTATATATATCACAATAAGTCTGCATGATTGATTAGGTTCAGGGGAAAATGGTCTATCCAAAGCTACCAATTCTCTTACTTACGGTGGTACCTGTATCATTATGGTACTTCCAGAATAGATGGAAAAGCTGAAACTTGATGCAAAGAGGTTAAAAGACCACAGGTTGCTAAAAACTACTGAAAATGGGGAATTCTTCCTCTCTCTTGGAATATCGTCAACTACAAAACAATGGCTAGCCCTACAGCAGAGGATAAGCCACAAGGCATGGCTTGTAGTGTGGGCATTGCATCCCCATTTTAGATTTTGAAGCTAGCCCTTGTCTAGGGAATGGACAGAAGATTGGGTGGCAGCCAGGATCAGAAAAACAGGACACCTCACTTCTGGGATTGAACAGTCTTAGTAGGACTTAAGCAGGACTGTTGAGAGTGAATGTAATTAATCTGCTATCATTGTGGCCTGGGAGCTGCATCTCTCCCTGGTTTCTTTCCTGGAATGCACAAGCACCCTGATGCTTGGCTCAAAATGGGGTTGAGCTTTTTTCTGTGTGCTCCAAGTTCAGAGCTTTGCAAGTGGTTGATTAAAACTCTTGCAAAGGGTCAAAAGTGTTCAAACCAGACAAAAGCGTTTTGGGAGAAAGGGCCACTTTATTGAAGCAACAGAACCTACAACAGGGGTAAAAAAAAACACTAACTTGAAATCCCCAAAGTCATGCGGGCACTAGACCGGGGGTGGGGGATGGTTCTAACTGTCTGCCTCCCCCAGATCATAAAATGGGTGTCATGTTCTGACTCTAGGCCACCCTTGGTCAATGACCGAGGGAGCTATCACCACCAACCATGAAGGAGCGAGGCAGCGGAACAGAATAGATTTCCCATGGCCAAGACTTGCATTGGTCCTTGCATATTCCAGCCAGGGGGCTTGCCAGCCAGCCTCACTAGCCCGATCAAGTGTCATCTGAGTGGTCCTGGCTCACCTCTTGACCTTGCTGACCTCAGGATATATGCCGATCCCTGATGCCCTACATACCCAAACCCACCTGCCACCTGCCTAAAGTGACCGAAGGCATGTTAAACTACTGCTCCAACCCTAAAGACAGTCTGGGGTAGGCGAAAAAATGGCCAACCTAACGTCAATCCATCTGAAAGCAAAAAATTCCTACCCGGCCCCCATAAAGAGTGACCAGCCAGCTACTCTCAGACTGCGATATGAGGAGGGAGGTGCTCAAGGAAAACAGCGCGACTGAGGGCCAAGCAAAAACGCTACCTGGTTCCCTCCCTCAGCCACGCCCAGACCCAGGTCCCCCCAGCCAACCAGAGACCAGCAAATTCACGTCTCTGTGCTGGAGTACCATGAGGGGGGTAGGACAAAACCCCACGAAGCGCTATGGTGCTTCACAGCCATTCCATGAAGATTTGTGTCTACCCCAAAGGAACGCTGGTGGAGTGGTTATGAGGAGAGAGTTTCCAGAAGGCCAAGGGATGTGGAGATTGTAGTTTCCCATGCTTAGTAAGGCCATAGAACTACAAATAGCATAGCTCTGGTTTATAGAACACCATTTCATATTAAACTGTGAGGTCTGCAAAGTGATGATACTCTACTGTTTATTTCTTCATACTTTTTTTTTTACCATAGCAAATGGTCCTGTTCTTTTTTTTTATATATATATTTATATTTTATTGATATATTAAAACATAAAAAAACAATACATATTTCATAAAGTTATAGCAAGCGCGAAGCAATACATCCTACTAGCATACTATTCACTATTTTCTACATACAATTTCCAACTAAGCCAAAACAACCCCCACATTCTATTCATTAAATCCGCATATCATCACATCATTCCTCTCTCTCTCTCTTAAAAAGTCAATAAATGGTTTCCAATTATTCACGAAAAAGTTAACTGACTTTTCCTTAATTAAAATTGTAAGTTTATCCATTTCAGCATAGTCCAAAACTTTCAGCCACCAATCTTCCAGCGAAGGTATCTCTGAATTCTTCCAATATTGTGCATATAAAATTCTTGCCGCAGCTGTCATATATAAAAAACAAAGTTTGAAATTTTTCGCCTACATGATCCTCCCACATACCCAACAAAAATGTTTCCGGTTTCATTTGGATCTTAATCTTTAAAATCAACTCAATCTGTTTGTGAATCTGAGGGCTCAGTCCAGCCTAACTCAGGCACAGTTGAGGCCCAATTGTGGCCCAATTGTGGCCCAAACTAGGACCAAGTTAGGCTGCAACTGTGCCTGAGTTAGGCTGGAGGCAACAGCGTTGGGCCAGGATCGCGGCAAAACTTACCGCAGAGGCAGGCAGACTCCTGTGGGGAGCTGTCAGTCTTGTGGAAGCGAGCTGTCAGTCTTGTGGAAGCGAAGAGCCCCCTCCTCAGCCCGTCTGCGTGCACCTACCACAGCTGCTGCAGCAGTCGCAGCAGATGGGCAGCCACAGGCGGGCCTGCAGGCACTGCGCGTTTGACAGTCAGCTGAAGGGCAGAGGTTGTGCCAGTGCCAGCTGCCCCAGGGCACCCTGGGCATCAGCCACCTGCCGCAGGGGGGAGTGCGACTGCCCTCCCTCCTGCAGACTGCGATGCCACCCCCAAGCCACGGTGAGGCTGCACGTGGGAGTCATGGGGGGGTGAGCGGGGGAGAGAAGGGAAGGAGGGGGTGGGAACGGCACGCACAAGGGGGGGGTCTCATGAGGTCTGGAACCGCCTCCGCCAGGACATGCCCGTGCGCTGCCTGAAGCCCTGGGCCTCAAGGGCCGTGGCAATGCCCACAAAGAAGGCATCCCAGCATGTCTTCTGCTCCGTGCCCCGGCCAAGACCGAGAGATGCCGTGGGCTTGTCTGCTGCGAGCGGGAAGGGCTCACGCAGCTCATCACACCCCCAGATGGGGCAACGTCGGCACCTTGCGGCAGGCGCTCTGGCGGCATGGGGGGTGCCAGCGTCCATCATCAGGGAGTGGGAGGGGAGGCAGGCACACTGACAGGGGGTGCTGGGGAGGGGCACGGGTGGGTCAGAAACAGACAGACAACACGGCTGGTGGGAGAGGGATACAGGGAGAGGGGTCTGCAGAGACCGATAGGGGCACAGGGGGCACTTCGCAGATGGAGGCAATGCAGGAACGGGCGCCTCTCATGCAGACGGACCGAGGGCGGACACGGACGCCGTTGATGGGCGGAAACGGACGCCGGTGACGGGCGGACAGAGGGCGGAAACGGACGCCGGTGATGGGCGGACCGAGGGTGGGTGAGAGCCCCGGTTGCTGAAAGGGCTCTTCACGGACGTGGCGGACGTGCGCCACAGTGCCCGTCAGTGTTTGCCTGCCTGACAGGCCCCCCAACTCCCCCCTCCCCTCTGGTCCCAGAGGGTCCGGCAGCCCCCCTGCTGTGTTCTCCCAGGGATGGCTGTGGCGGACCCTGGCTGGGATTCATGCAGAGGCTTGTGTGCTGGGGCCTGCCTGTGTGGGTGTGTGGGGCAGTGCTTGTGCAACATTGGGGACATGTGTTTCCAGGGGCATCTTTATTGTTCTGGAACAGTGGCAGAGATGGCCGGGCGTGGCTGCCAGGGGTAGGCACAGCAGCCTCTAGGACCACAGCAGCAGCATCAGGCGAGCCCCATGGACCTGGAGATGCGGGCTCTTCCCCTGTGGAACCACGGCCTGCTCCATAGAAAGGGGAGGGACAGCAAGTAGGCAGCCAGGGCGGTGGGGCAGCAGCAGCAGCTGAGGTGGGTTGCAGGGCAGGCTCCCAGACCTCTCTGGCAGCATCAAGGCAGGTGACCGTGGGGCAACCAGACTGCAGGCCCAGGGGTGCTCCCCGGACGGTTTGTGGTAGTGGGCATTCCTGGGGGGACGAACAACATGGGGGTGTTCCATGGCAGCTGCTGCGTGGTAGCAATCGCCATTGAAGAGGAGCCAGTGTGCCAGTTGCAAAGGTCTGCAGGGAGAGAAATCAAACACAGCTGAGTGGTGTGAGACACATAGCCTGGTTTGCGCTCCTTCCCTGGGTGTACGGTGAGCATGATCCTGTAAGGGAAAGGGGTCAAAGAGAGAGACAACAACACAACTTGGGGGTCACAACCATGGCAATCCTAGCAATACTGACCTGTCGGTAGACCCTGTGGAGAAAAGAGGGGGGGGGAACAGCTGGTGTCTACATATGGGTTACAGTTCCACACTCATGGCATTGTGTGCTCACATTAATACAGGCAGCTATGAGACAAGACATTGGTATAGAGGCATATCATGGCAGGCTATGCAGGCAGCTATGAGACAAGACATTGGTATAGAGGCATATCATGGCAGGCTATGCAGGCAGCTATGAGACAAGACATTGGTATAGAGGCATATCATGGCAGGCTATGCAGGCAGCTATGAGACAAGACATTGGTATAGAGGCATGTATCCTACCTATATTTCTCTATGCAAAGAGGCAGACGTCAGACCACATGTCAGCACAAACCCTGCACTTACCTGCTGGTGTTGTTGCCTGTATGGGGGGGGGAGAGAGGGGCTGGGAGAAAGACATGGGTTAGCAAACACTTGCATGGAGACAGCTGCCCAGGCACAGCAGTAAACAGTTTGGCCACAGGCAGAACAGCCCTCTCTGCCCTAGAGGGGGGCAGAGAGGAGAGAGGAGAAGAGAGAAGTGGGGTGTTAGAAAAGTTTTCAAAGTCCCACTTTGTGGCTGCTGGGGGACAGAACCCCACGCCACATGCTCAGAGAGAGAGAGAGAGAGAGTGGAGGGCTGGGGCTGGGCTTTTGTGGGAAAGAGGCTGGGTGGGGCTGGGTGCTGATAGGGTAACTATTTGGGTCCATGTCCAGAGTTAGGCCACACCTGTTCGGTCCTAACTCAGGCCCAACTCGGGCCCAGGGTGTTAGAACTTTTCAGGAGAGGGCTGGTGTGGGTAAGGTAAAATGGCTCCTATGGGTCTCCTCACATTTGGGTCCACCCTTTTTGCTGGCCCAAATTTTGGGCCTGAGTTGGGCTCGAGGGGGCGTGTCAGTGGCTCTCCAGTGTCTGGAACCGGACCAAAATTCGTAACCGCCCCCGTCACACCCCCGACACGCCCCCAACACACCCACTTTTAGGCTGCAATTGTGCCTGAATTGTGCAATTGTGCCTGAATTGTACCGCAGTTGCCTTGGGCTGGACCGGGCTGCAATTCAGTCACAATTGCAGCCCAACTCAGGCACAATTCAGGCACAACTCGGGCCTAAAGCACTTGGGCTGCAATTGTGCCTGAATTGTACCGCAGTTGCCTTGGGCTGGACCGGGCTGTGAGTCCAATACTTCTTTGCTTGAGGGCATGTCCACCACATATGGTAAAAAGTTCCTTCTTGCATTTTACATTTCCAACATCTATTCGTCACCTTCTCATACATTTTTGCTAATTTGCTTGGGGTTATATACCATCTATATATCATTTTATACATATTTTCTTTAATATTAACATTTAACGTAAATTTCAACTGTTTTAACCATAGTTGTTCCCATTGGTCCATTAAAATAACATTACCTACATTTTTCGCCCAATGAATCGTACATTCTTTAACCTGTTCTTCTTCTGTTTCAAACTTCAAAAGCAATTTATACATTTTTGAAATTATCTGGTCTTCAGATTTTAATTGTGCCTCCAATATTGATTCTTCTTCTACAAATCCATATGCCTTCTTGTCCACTTTAAATCTCTCCAAAATTTGAGCATATACAAACCACTGACAATTAAAGTCTTCTTCCATTAGTTTTTCTCTTGACTTCATTATACAGTCTCCTTGTGAAAAAATTAATAAATTTCTGTACAGTAGTCCTTTCTCTTTTGGCACGCTACTTCCACCAAAGTCTGTTCTTCAAAGTGTTAGAAAAGTTATAAAACATCTCATGCACTAACATGAGTAGCTGTCATCTGGCCATGGAATGATGGGGAAATGGCTCTTGATATTCTGTCATCACAGTTTATATTGGCTCAGCATCAGGCATTTAAATGATCTTTAAAAAAAAAATGACACCTTTTTTTGGCAATACTTTACAATACAGTACATGTCACTAGCAAACAGAGGTAGGACCCTATATAAAGCCAAGGTGGGTGGCATTTCCAATTATTGATAAAAATGAATCACTGGGAATCTCTTCTTGAAGGTCTATGCTAACTAGGAAAAGTCCAATTGCTGGCATGGTGTACGCACGCTGTCATCTTAAAGAAACTCACACTTTGTTTGTGCAGGCTGCAAGAAAGCTAATTAAGTCAAGTTTCGTTCCAGCCACATCTTCTGGCATGTGTGATCAGTAAACAAAATTGAAGACTACAAATTGGAGGGTGGGTTTCGCAATATTAGATACTTGCAGGGGAAAAAAAAGAGGACCAAAGAAGGGAAAAAAGCAGCAATCTTTCAAGCGATATGGCAATTAACTAGAAAAATGATTTACTGTCTCATAAATAACCCTCCATTTTCCCACTGGAGTATGTATTGGCGGCTGCTTGCTTCAACCTTCATTTTGGTGGACTTAAAAAAAAACCCTCGTTTTTTTAATGCTGTTTTAGCATTTTTTTGGACTAATGAACCTCCTTTAGAGATCCCGCACTGTGGCACTTCTATCAGCATGGGTGGTCTTTGAAAAATCATAGAGCTGTGAGGCTAGAAGTCACCAGAGATTCATCCAATTCATTAACTTGCATCAATGCAGCATCTCCTACACAAAAACACCTCCAGGAGTGTATTGTTTGCAACTATGGTAAAGAATATGAACTAATTCTGAATGGGGATACTATGGTAAATATTGGAGAGAGGGGCTAGGAGTCTGGGAACAAGGGGCTTCTCAGGAGAGAATTGTAAGGTGGGACTACTGTTGTTGTTTCAATTGGTAGCTCGGGGGTCAGAGTTGTATGTAGCTTGGAAAATAAGTTACTGGCTCACTTCACATGAAATGGTGTGCTTCCTGTGGAAGTCTGGGACAATTCTACCATATTCTAATAGCCACCAACAAGCAAGAAACATCAGGGGCTTGATTGGATGTGAGCAGTGTTCTCTATGAACCTCTATACCAGGGGTGTCAAAATCATTTCATACTGTGGGCCAAACAGCATTCATGGTGCCTGCTGAGGGCCAGAAGTGATGTCATTAAGCAGGAAGTAACATAATTAAGCAAGTGATGACCAGAAATAAGCACTTTGTTCTCACCTAGAAATTCATTAGCTGCAAATGACAGAAGAGAAAATATGCAAGAGAGAAAAAAATTCAAGATACGGAAGAGCCCAATTATCACTCTGGGAGAGCACAATTATCATGTGCACCACCCTTCCAGCAGCGCCGCTTCTGCTGAGGCATCACTTTGCAGCGCAGCAGCTGAGTGGTTCTCTGTGAAGTGATGTCTTGGCAGAAGCAGCACTGCTGAAAGGGTGGCCCACGTGGAAATTGGGCTCTCCCAGCGCCTCAGTAGCGTCTCCCTTCTCCCTCTCTCCCCTATCTGGGTCTGCCTCTTCCCCTGTACTCGCCTTCTGAGGCCTCGTTCTGTCTCTCCCTCAGTGTCTCAGTAGAAGTGGTGCTGCTCAAAGAGTGTTGGAACTCCCAAGGTGTCAATTTGCCTTCAGAAGCTGACAGCAGCTGATGGAGGCACAGGGAAAGCCTGCATGATAATTGGGCTTCAGGGAATGGGGGAAATGTGCCTGGGTGATTCGCCTCCCCCTTCCCCCTCTCACTCCTATGCAGGGCTACCAGCACATCAGAGGAAGCATTCCAGAACAGGATACACATACAGACAAGGAAAACTAAAATGATCTAGAACAGTGTTTCTCAAACTGTGGGTCGGGACCCACTTGGTGGGTTGCGACCTGATTTCTGGTGGGTACCGCAGAGCCTCCAATGAAAACACATTTGATGGAAATATCAGATAACAGATAACATCAAGCCCTGAGGCTATTAAAAAATCAGATAGCTGCTAATTGCTTTGCAAAGAGATGAGCTCCTGCAGTTTGCAAGCTTGTGCAAATATATGGAGATACACGTTTGAGGGCGCAATCCTACCTAACTTTGGAATGGGGGAGCAAGCACTCCACCATTCCAAGCCATCGTGAATGTGCCATAAACCACGTTCGCTACAATTTTAGAGTAAGGGTGGCCGGCGTGGAGGCCAGACGCCCTCACTCCGCTGCCGGATCGTCCCTGTGGCTGCCGGAGAAGGTAAGTGATCCCCTGTTGGGCATGGGGCTGGTACAGGTGGCGAGGGAGGGAGGCCATTGGGCAAGCCGGCCTGGAATGGCTGGAATGGCGGCCGCCATGTCCTCGTCCTGTCGGAGAGACCTGGGTCAGCTCAGCCATTACACAGCCTCCTCGAACTTGCGCCAGCTAAATAGCTGGTGGAAATCCGAGGAGGCCCATTGGAACCTCCCCATGTTACACCAGGGGAAGGGGATGAACGTCCCCTCCCCCAAGTAGAACTCCAAGCTGCTCCTGGAATGGGGATAGGATCCGGCGGGCGGCCTGAGCAGCTCGCCTGATACTTACACAGGACTGGGCTGTGAGTGTCTTTTTTCCTGGTGCTTTTTTCCCCAAGTTCATCAGTAACAGGTAGTGGAGGAAGGTAAAGGCTAAATCACATAACGAAGTCCATCGAGACTTGGGGCTATTAGGGCCGCCTCATTATGAAAAATGGATTGAGATTTTGCAAATAAACAAATAAAATTTCTTTCTAGATCACTTTTTTATGTTTCATAAATCTAGGTGGTCTAGAGTGTCATTTTAAAAAGTGGGTTCTGGTGCTAAAAAGTTTGAGAACCACTGATCTAGAAGCATTAATATTGCTGTTGCTGTAGAATAGAAAATATCAAAATGAGTACTTTCCAGGGTAAACTATGCTTGAGAACAATAGCCTGTGACAATAATACGGAACACCACTTCATACACCACAGAGAACAATTATAGGACATCGCCTCGTTTTCATTTAAAACAACAGACCTGCAAAAAGCCCACTCATTAGGAAGAGTGTTGTGAAGAGACGCTGCTCCAAATGTCAGCTGTTCAATAGAGACTCATTATATTATTTAACGTTATTGTTACTCTGTTTACTTTTGCATCGGTTCAATCACCTGCTGGTTCGGCAAGGTTTGGGTGGTTACACAAGCAGATTCTCTGCAAATTATTCCAACTGTCATTTCTCAAACTATGCAAGCGGGTATGGAACTATTATTAAGCTGCCAACATTATTGATGTGCTAACTTTAGAATAATGATAGATTCCTCTCTAGAAAGGAAAAAAAAAGCTTTGGAAAATATTACTTAAAGGGCACTTATATCTGTTTATTAAGTATTTTATTGAATGTCAATATAAAAGAGCGTTAAACATGCATCAAAATAAGCAAGAATCTTTCAATAATGGTCCCCTCCCACTTCATTATGTAAATCACTCCATTTCCAACAAATGTACAGTATAAAGTCCTCTTACAATATCTATATGTCCTCTTAGATATGATAAGTATTTCCTCTTTAACAACCTCTTCTTCTATATCATTTTATACTATACATGCTTTAAAAAAATGAAACTGTCCTATATCATTGACATCAAAAGGTCTTCTGCTTCATATGTGGTTTGACTTTTGAGATATGCCCAAAGACTTCAATTCATTTGTTCTCTGGTCTGGTAAGGAAGTAGACCTCCTGTCAACCTAGCAGTTCCAAAGCATGTTAATGCGAGTAGATAAATAGGTACCGCTTGAGAGAAGGTAAACAGCGCTCGGTGTTCCAGCCGCATGCTACACGCTGCGGCAAGGAGAGTCATCCCGGCCACATGACCATGGAGGCGTCTTCGGACAACGCTGGCTCTTCGGCTTTGAAATGGGGATAAGCATCACACCCTAGAGTCGGACACGACTGGACTTAATTGTCAGGGGTCACCTTCACCTTTACCTAAGGAAGTAGACAGTAGCCTTTTTCGTATATTTGAGTTCTCTAACGCCAATAGGCACTTCTCCATGTGTGAAAGAAGAAAACATGAACCCTTGGCAGGGTTCCTGAACATGTACAAAGTTACACACAAAGGCAAGATGCAGACATGTCAATCAACGTGTGCTTTCCTGTTGTTCCCGACATTCAGGGGCAGCCTGAATGTATGAAAAGGGCTATTGTTTGCTAAACAGTAAATAGCTTTAGACAACCATTTTAGAAATGTTCAGAGGACCAGACAGTTGTTGTTTTTTATAGTGTACCTGTAAAATTAACCTGTACATAAAAAGTGCAATGGGTGCAGACAGCAAAAGTGGGCATTGTGCAGGTCCTCTCACCAGCTAGCTGAAATTGGCTGTCGATTCTGATGGATGCACACTAGGCAGCAAACATGAATGTGACTCCACACGATACATGGGTTACTTCACACATCATGCGTTTGCTTCATACTGCACAATGGAGTCTTACATAATTGTGGACTTGAGATATAGAAGAAACATTAAATATGAAAAATCATCTTCTAATTTCTGCAAACTTCCTGTTTTTCTCCTGATACACAGATGCTGGACTTGCACCCAGACCTATATGAGATGTTGTTAGGTCAGATCATCAGTCCATCTTGCTTAGTATTGTCACGCTGACTGGCAATGGCTCTCCAGGGTTTCAGAAAGGTTTTTTTTTTTTCTTTGCCCTACCTGGAGATGCCAAGGATTGTACATGGCACTTTCTGCATGCAAAGCAGGTAGTCAACCACTGAGCTTCAGCCAGGGTCGGCCCATCCATATGGCCAACTGATTTGATTGCCTCAGGCAGCAGTTTGGTGGGGAGGCCCATCTCTGTGCTCCTACTTGCTTCCACATCTCCTCCTTTTCCTTCCATTTCCAGGATTGGAAAATGGGGAACAAAGAGGGAGAAGAAATGTGGAGAGGAGAAGAATGGTGAGCTAGAACATTGGAGAATGGGAGGAGCAGAGGCTGCCACATTATTGGGTACAGGGAAGCACTTGGCATGTCCCCTTAGTCAGAGGCCCTGACTATAGCCTCCAACTCTGACAAACCGTAATCACAAGAGCAGCAATCATATGTAATGTAAAAAATTAGACCATACATGGATTAAAGAAACTGCCACTTGCCCATCAGGCTGGTTCTAAACCATGACTGGCCTTACCATTGTTCCATCTCTAAACCTTGGTCCTCAGTGGTGTAGCTAGCCTCGCGAGGGGGGCGGCACCATAAGAACATAAGAAGAGCCCTGCTGGATCAGGCCAAAAGCCCATCTAGTCCAGCTTCCTGTGTCACACAGTGGCCCCACCAGATGCCTCAGGGAGCACACAAGACAACAAGATACCTGTGTCCAGTCGCCACTCCCTTGCACCTGGCACAGAGAAAACCCACTTCTAAAACCAGGAGGTTGCTTATGGCTTGTAACCTGTGATGGTCTTTTCCTCCATGAATCTGTCCAAACCCCTTTTAAAGGCATCTAGGCCAGATGCCATCACCACATCCTGTGGCAAGGAGTTCCACAGATGAATTACACACTGGGTAAAGAAATATTTTCTTTTGTCTGTTCTAACTCTCCCTCCACGCAATTTTAGTGCATGTCCCCTGGTTCTGGTGTTGTGCGAGAGGGAGAAGAATTTCCCTCTATCCACTCTCTCCATCCCATGCATAATTTTATACGTCTCAATCATGTCTCCCCTCAGGCACCTTTTTTCTAGGCTGAAAAGCCCCAGACACTGTAGCCTTTCCTCATAAGGGAGGTGCTCCAGCCCACGAATCATTCTGGTCGCTCTTTTCTGCACCTTTTCCAATTCAACTATATCCTTTTTGAGGTGTGGTGACCAGAACTGGACACAATACTCCAGATGTGGCCTTACCATCGATTTGTACAAGGGCAGAATGATATTGGCCGTTTTATTCTCAGTCCCTTTATTAATGATCCCAAGCATGGAATTGGCCTTCTTCACAGCCGCCGCACACTGGGTCGACACTTTCATCGACCTGTCCACCAGCACCCCAAGATCTCTCTCTTGATCTGTCACCACTTGACACCCCCGTGATGTCACAAGCCCCACCCCTTTGCTCATGATGTCATGAGCACCATCCCTCCGGGAGGTTCTGGTGAAACCCCCCCCAGCGTTTTTTCACCGGAAAACGGCCATTAAGTGCCCGCTCAGTGTCGAACATTGGCACAGTTTAATTTTCTCCCTAATTCCCATATGCAAAGGAGCTCTGACTTGGACATGTTCACCCAAACATTGCTCCATGTACTCAGACATCGTTGTTGAGTATTTATTATTAATTATTCTACTGCTATGCACTACTATCAAGAGTTTAATGGAAACCTAATATCCAGTGTAATTTTTTTTTAACAAAAAAATTAACCCACAGGAGACTTTGAGAGTGAATATAACATTACTTAATGAGGTTCTTCAAATCTCCAGAGATTGCATTCTCTATTTCTCAGGGGATACTGCAGAGACACCGAAGATTTGTTAAATTATCTCGTGAACAGGAACATAATCTAGTGTGCAGAGGCCTTTATTTATCTAAAAAAAGAAAGCAGAGAATCTGGATTTAAAATGGGTAGTAACGTACGTAGTATGTCCCAAAGAGCTTCTACCATTTGCTTTTTTGTAATTAATATGTTGCCCAACCACTGTATTGCCAGATGCCTGCAGGGTAGCACATGTTGTACAGAGGCTGATTAAAGTCTTCTCTTCGGGGAGAGATGAATTATAGAGGGGATATCTTACCGCTCCCTTTGATGGGCAAAACTTTCAGGGCCCGTGCTGAGATGTGGATTCTCCATTTACAGTGAAGACACATGCACAAAGTAGTCCCTGGCACTGAAATGAACAGAGAGAAAGTCTTGGCTTGAGGGAACTGCATGCTTGTCCTTGTGACACTACGCCTGCTCAGGAGCTCTTGGATCAAAGCTATCATTTGAAAAACGAAAAGAAAAAAGAGCGCAACGCCTGTTTGATGGAATGTACATCAAATCAGAGGATCCCTAGTGCTTCAATGAATTGGTTCTTGGCAGGGCCAAACTAGACATTCCATGACAAACACATATAACAAGACCTTGAAGAACATTTTTTTGGGGGGGAGGGGGTTACTGGTAGTGCTTTTTAAAGTCCATGTAAAATGTGCATACAACGGCTGGAAAAGAAATGTCTGCAGGGACCCTGTGTGAAGCTAATGCTACATCTATGGTGAGAAAATGACTGAGGCCAAGTTAGCATTATGTACACTGAAACTTTTACTGAAGTGCTCAGGAAAGCAAACGGAGGTTAACTGGAACTTTCTGAATTATCACATTCACTCTTTACAAGCGAGAATCTAATGCTAACACTCACACACAAATGGAGCCCTAAAGAAAGCAAGTGAGGAGAAGGAGACGAAGAGGGGAGGAGAGAGAACTCCTTACAATGAGAAGAAGCAGGGCAAAGAGGGGAAAAACATGGGGGGTGGAAGAGACGTAGTTAGATGAGGTTCCCCCCCAAAAAAAACTGTGCTAAAGAAAGGAAGATTTTGGGGTGCATAAAGGTGTACATAGTTCCTCCCCTCCTTTTTGTCCTCACAACAACCCTGTGAGGTAGGTGGGGCTGAGAGATAGTGACTGGCCCAAGGTCACCCAGGAAGCTTTGTGGCTGAGCGGGGATTTGAACCTGGATCTTCCAGGTCTAAGTCCGACTCCCAAACCACTACACCATCCTGGCTTTCAACCTCAATTTATAACCTCAAATGTCCGTGAACTGAGGAGAAAGACATGGAACCCAAGGATGCTTCTTTAGCTTCCTAAATGGGACAAAAATCTTTTATCCAGATGTGAATACTGAAGCACTGGTAGCAACTGAGCCGGCTTTAGACGTCTAAATTTTGTGGGTACATCATAAAGGAACTATCCGACACAACAGTCCCAAATAGATTACTTGGAAGTCAGACTATGAGTGTAAGCAAGTTATTAGTGTGATTGAACTGAAGATTTTTTTGCGCATTCACATTTACAACAGTCTTTTTATTATCTTTAAGCATCCTTTTTAATGCCTCCTCCTTCCCCTGGTTACTCGTAGGGCCAAACAAGATGCCTCGTTGTCTAGATGAGGGGATTATATTTACCCTGAAATGCAGCTGGACAAGAGCTGATTCAGATCGGAATGTGGGGTTGCTGTGGGACTCTTGAAGGTGTGAATAAAGCAAATGGCACTTTCAGGGACCCATGGCACTTTCCAGTGGTGCAGCAGTCCGAGTACCACTAGCAGTCGGCCGAAGTACCACTGGTGGTACAAGTATCACTGGTTGAGAACCCCTGATTTTGAACTCTTCATCAGGCCAGTGATAAGCAAAAAGATGGAGGAGGGCACGTTGTAGGCATTCCAATGGTCTGAAATTCGGATGATGGTGATGATGACGGTTCAGCTAGTGCCATCTAAGTACGCTACTTTACAGAGAGTGGAGAAAAACAGACCAGCAAACATCCATGGGATCCGTGTCCCAAAGACACACCATTTGATAGACACAAGGGAGACAACAGAGAAAGGGAAGGGAAATGGATGCAGGAGAAGACTGGGGAAGGATAACATTGAAGGATGAACTTAAATAGGGATTTTCTTGCAGACGTGGATCAGCCTTTGAAAGGATTGAGACAAACAGGGGTGTGCGTGTCAGTATAATGTACACACATGGGGTGCTTAGACAAAGGAAATCAAAAAGTGCTGTACTCTTCCTCCCATAATGTAAAAACATAACCTGGAACTTCGCTTAGCCCTGTCTCCATCGCTAACGCGAAACTTGGCAGTTTGAGAGAAAGCGTTACCTGGCATATAGGTTGAATTGTGGATTTTTCTTTCAATGGCCACCTACAATTTTGAGTCTATATCCCCCAAAATGCTCACTCGCCGATTCTGTGGCACCCAGGTTTCCATTACCATGGCCTGAATGCAGAACGCTCCTTAACGAAGGGACATCTTTTTCTCGTTTTTGCTAAACGGTATAGCCATTTTGCTGGCTGAAATGTATTTGCAGACAGGCAGCAACTCCATTAACAAGAATAATAAAGTTGGTTGGTCATCTTTCAGTGAACACAGCCCATTTAAAAGACTTACAGCTATTAAACCGCCTCTGTGGTTGTCCACCAACCATTGATCAGGTCAGAACAAACTCTTGCATGCTAATTGCTGCTGGGGAAAAAAAAAATCTTTCCATCACCCAAATGTGCTCTCCTTTAATTCTAGCCTGGACAAATAGACCATTTATTCCTTGACAATATAATTTCAAGAAAATATGCAGCCAGCAGCATGTACATTATTCATGCTTACCTGAAGGGCTCTGAAAACGGCAAGACCAATAAAGAGCATGGATTTACATCTGCCCACCCTTCAAATGGTTTGCTTGGGTTGCAATGCCATCCTAATACATAATGCAGATGGCCCGAAGTCATTCTGTTGCTTGCTGACAACTGAAAAGCCAGAAGGCAACTCTGTCAATCTCGGTCTTTTCAGGGGTTGGCGTTTGCGTGCCAACAGGTAAGGAACCTTGTGTGTCTTCAGCCTAGCCTCCTAGCAAGGTGAGAGGCTGTGTGGTGCCGTGGTTAGAGTGATCGACTTTGGGCCTCTATTTGGAGCATAAACAAACATCAGGCAGCACATGGTCTGCCACGGAAAGGGCAGATCACCAATAGGAAAAGTAAGTACTGTAAAAGATTCAATGTTGAGCAACAAAGAGGCATACAGGATAGTTGTTCACTATCATCTCTTGGTTATGCGACTGTTTAGAAATACTACAGAAATAGCTCTATCAATGAAAGCAGGCTTTTCCAAGCGGCATTTTTCATTCATCCTCATCAGCCTTTGTACTTGGTTCTCTGTGTGCCCCATTTTCTGTTTTCCTTCTACTCTAAAGCTTGCTTCTGCTCTAACTTCTGTCTGTGGATTAAATCGGTGTGGGAGCAAAATGTTGTGGCTTGATATGTAGGCTCTGCAATCTTTCTCTACTTGCTTGTCCATGGTGCTGCACCATCATACCTATTTTATAGATGTGTCCTTGAATAAGTGGGCCTCCATAGCAACCTAATATCAGAAGACCATTGTAATACAGGTTGATTACCTCTTATCTGGACATCCGAAATCCAGACTATTCTGAAATCCAGACATTTTAGGGGTTATGACTTAAAAAAAAAAAAAAAAACTTTTTCCAACACCTGGCTGACCTAGCACAAAATTGTTTAAAAATATTGTATAAAATTACCTTCAGGCCTTGTGTATAAGGTGCAAGTTAGACATAAATGAATTTCATGTTTAGACTTGGGCCCCACCCCCCAAGATATCTCATTGTATTTATGCAAATATTCCAAAATTCAGACAAATCAGAAATCCAGACAACTTCCCATCCCAAGCTGTCCGGATAAGAGATACTCAACATGTACAAGGAATCTAGATGAACTTTGACCTTCTGCTTGTGTGCCTGCTTAAACTAGCAAGGCCTGAAAGCTGCGCATTCATAGTATAATAATAATAATAATAATAATAATAATAATAATAATAATAATAATAATAATAATAATAATAATAATAATAATAATTATTATTATTATTATTATTAACAATAATATATAAATGGTTCCCTGTCACCAAAGGGCTCACAATCTACAATGAGAAGCAGATGAGGCAACAGCCACTGGAAAAGACATTGAGGTGAAGAGGGACAGCTGCTCTCTCTCTGCTAAATATAAGAGGACACCACTTTAAAAGATGCCTCTTTGCCAAAGTAGCAGGGGTGGGTAGGCTGTTGGAGCAGGAGGAAGGATATCTTTGAAGCAAAAGGGGGGACACACACAAACCCAACAGTAAGGAAGGTGAGCCAGGAAAGACGGAGCTATTCATAATCTGGAGCCCTTCTTATTTATTTATTTATTTTTAAAAAATTATATCCCGCCTTATCCTATACCGAGGCAAATGGCCAAGGTGGCTTACAACAAAATTTTAAAAACATAGTTTAAAATACAGAAAATAAGTTTAAAACAATACACACTTAATTTAAAAACAATAAAATCCACGGGGGGGGGGACGATGACAATATGGAGCACAAAAGCGGCATGGCAGAGCATCTTGAGACACAGGAGGCAGACTACAACCCATCACCCAAACGCTAGACGAAACAAAAACGTTTTGAGCCCTCGCCGAAAAGTCATGAGGGTGGGGGTGGTTCTCAAATCCCCTGGCAGGGAGTTCCACAGTTGTGGCGCCACAGCAGAGAAGGCTCGCCCACGTGTTGTAGATTATGATTTCAGATAGTTAAAGAAAGAAGAATGGCAACAGGCGAGCCCAAAGCTGATTGTGCCATAAGAGTAAAGCTCTGTTCTTCCCTGGGAAAGTAATAAAAAAGGTAACCCCTGACAATTAAGTCCAGTCGTGTCCGACTCTAGGGTGTGGTGCTCATCCCCATTTCAAAGCCGAAGAGCCAGCATTGTCCGAAGATGCCTCCGTGGTCATGTGGCCGGCATGACTCTCATTGCTGCAGCACGTAAGATGCGGCTGGAACACGGAGCGCTGTTTACCTTCCCGCAAGCGGTACCTATTTATCTACTCTCATTAACATGCTTTGGAACTGCTAGGTTGGCAGGAGCTGGCCAAGCAACGAGAGCTCACCCCATCGTGGATCCGAACTGCCGACCTTTCAATCGACAGCTCATGGTTCAGCAGTTTAACCCACTGCCCCACCCGCTGGCCATTGGGAAAGTAATACTACTCAATAAATACTATTCACTGACTACACACACACACTCCTGAGAGTGATTTTGTATTGAGCAGAGAGCAGATCAGTGTGTGTGAAGAACAATATGTAGATATGAATGGATAATTAATTGCCCACATACCACTATTTTGTAGTAAATAATGATATATCATCTTTAGTTGAAAAATAGTCTTCATATCCAATGTTTAAAAATAATAGGTCACTAAAGCACCTTCGAAGCATTATCTCCTATGAAAAACATCTAAACAGCTAACCAGCAAATAACAAATGTATTAATTACCCATATTCTTCAAGCCCCTCTTCTGTTTCTTGTGATGATTAAAACAATAATAGGATCAGAGGCTTGGTGCTTTGGTTTTGAGTTTTGTTTTGCTAATCAACCAAAGAAACGTATGGGAATTCTGCTCCTCCACTGCCTAAATGGAAATCAGATGAATTTTTGCCCCTTTCCTCATTCCACAAGGCAACATGGAAAATCTCCAGGACCCCAATGGTGTTTGGTGGATAGGGCAGCACCCTCCCAGGCTTGGTTTGACAGAATCAATCAGTAATCTCCTCTCACCCTCCCATTGGAATAGTCTGCTAGATGCTGCCAGTTAATAGAATAGCTAAAGATACATACTTATGGTGCGATCCTGAGGAAAGAAGCTCCTGTGGAGCTTGCGCTCTGCAGGCGCCAGGTTCGTAAACGTGCCATAAACCACGTTTTTGACACCCGGGGAGTAAGGTCTGCCGGAATGACAGCCGGCAGCCCTTACTCCACCTCCCCTGAACCCTGCAGCCTCTGGTGCAGGTAAGAAATGCCCGCAGGGGTGGGGGTGGGCAGGGTAGTGAAGTTGGTGCAGGGGTGGGGGAGGATGTGGCAAGGGAGGGCGGCCGTTGGATGAGCCGGGCCGGGAGGGGATATTGGCAGTGAGCTCCACCGATATCCCGTGCCCATTCCCGGCAGCTCTTACCCCACCACATCAGATGTATATCGGCTAGAGAACCGACGTACATTCGAGGAGGCCCATTGGGGCCAGGCATCCCTACACATGGGGAATGGGACAAACGTCCCCTTCTAACGAGGTGTTCCAGGGCAGTGGTGTTGCTCCCGTCCGCCCTGGAGCTGCCTCGGCTCCAAAAAAGGTTGAAAAATGGGGGGGCGTGACGAGCCATCGTCGCGCAGGGCGCGCCCCGACAGATCACGTGGGGGCATGGCGTCTGCGGCCCCCCTGGAATTTTCTCTGGTGCCCAGCCCCCTCGTCGTCTGAGCCATTCAGTGGAGCGAAGGCAATGCACAGGAAGTCTCCTGCGCGTTGCCTTCGCTCCACTGAATGGCTCCGACGATGAGGGGGCGGGGCACCCGAGAGTAAACGGAGGGTCTAGAGCGACACCACTGTTCCAGGGCCATGTTGATGCGGCCTGGGAAGGGCGCACGATACTGCAGCTGTGTATCTTAACACAGGATCAGGCTGTAAATCCAGCACTCCTGTTTGTAGCTCTGTTGCAACACAGGTACTCTATGGATGAAAACCATAAATAGTTTAGCTTAATACAGGAGTACCTCGGATAACACTGCTTCCTTTGGCACTGCATCGCTATGGTGTGTTTTGTCCTCGGTTGACTGACAGCTATTGCAGTCAGTTACAGCAGTGTATAATGGCCAATGAGTGCTAATCTCTTGCCTAATATCTCCTACAACGCTATTTCAGACAGTGTTCCCCTTTCAAGGAATGGATCCCCTGTATTGTTGGGGGAGAAAAATATTGAAAGAAGAAATGGGAGGACATTCTCATCATGTGTTCCTGTAGGCTTCCTTCATATTAGAACATGTTAATATATCTTATTTCCCCAGTAGAACTTTTGAACTAAGAAGTGTAAAAATTTATGAGCCAGAGGTAGCTAGAATGTGAGTTATTTGGTCAGGGTGTTTGAAACTGAGTTGCTTATAGAATGAGTCATAGGTGAAACAATGATTTTTTGTTGTTGTTGGATACAAAAAAAAACAAAAAACACCCCAACATGTTGCAGCAAACATCCTTTAAAGCCCACAGGTTATTTTGGAAAGATCGCAGGTATTGTTGCTTAGTCAGCATCAGATAAGCTCCAAAGCAGACAGCTTTCCATCCCAGATCTGAAGTCCTAGAACTGTTAGCTAGGCAGGGTCTGGCTGTTTGATATGTTGATTAGTTCTTATCAAGCAACAGGATTGTATTCCTTTGAAGCTGGAAGGTAAGCGAATGCTTCCTGCTGAGTTAGCATTTGTAGGACAAACACAAATGCTAGTCCCTCTGCACAGTGCTCTACCTTGGTGGTACCTCACTTCCCTGTTCAGAAACCACTTTATATAATAAGCAGCAAGAATCCATGATGAGTCATCATGTCATGGCAGGCCTTTCATCTAGAGTCAGTTCGGACAATACTTTAAGCCCTGAACTGGGCCCATGCAATTATGGACATGCACCCTAATGTTGTGTGCGCATCCTCTCCCCCCCCCGCTTCCTTTTCAGTTTCTGTAATAACTGGGGGGAGGAGGGGAGTTTGTCTGAACCACTCCTGAAGCATACATGTGCTATTAAACCTACTTGAGAAATAGGCATTACATGCTTTGATCCTATTTTTACATTAGATTTTATACTTGTACATTTCCCTGAGCACTTTTTTTTTAAGCCCTGTGTTGGGATATAAATAAATAAATGCCATAAATAAAATAAAATAATGGGTGATCTGACCTTCTATGCATACAGATGCAGCTCACACTTAAATATCATATGCACTATTACTACTTGCTGATATGTTTCTGAATCACAGGAAGAAACCCATTATTTCTTTTTCAAGTGACCTTTTATACTTTAAACTTGCATTGTAAATCATAGGCAAAAGTAAAGGTTAATGATCTCAAACCTGTAGAAGAATCAGCCCCTATAAAAACAGTTACTGCCTATATTCTTAGGACCAGCAGCGGAACTACGGTGGAGCGCGTGGAGCAGGAGCTCCAGGCGCTCACGGGCGGGGGGTCACTCGGGGAAGTCACGGTGGGCGCGCTGGGGGAACTCACCAGTTGGAAGCGGCACGTTGTCTGGGCCCTCCCACCCTCCCTGGAGCCGGTTCGGCTCCGAAATGAGCGAAAAACAGGCGGGGGGGGGCGCGTTGATGTGATGCAAGGGCGCGTCGACGTGATGCAGGCCCCGCCCCCATGCACCCTGGCGCCGGTAGGGCGCCCGTCGTCTCTGCTTAGGACACCTAAATATCTGGGTCCACCATGCTTTCCCCTTGTCCAGAACTATTCCCTTCCCCATTGTAATCTATGCTTTGTTTTCCTTTCCTTCCCTCTTGTTATTTCTTGGGTTCAGTAAGATCACAACAATGTGCAGGCTGCAGGCACATTTTCCATTTAACACACGTCTACACCTGATCCATAATAATCATTCTCCTGATCAGTTGGCAACTTGATATAGGTGATTAGCGCCATAAAGGTAAAGGTAAAGGTGACCCCTGACAATTAAGTCCAGTCGTGTCCGACTCTAGGGTGTGGTGCTCATCCCCATTTCAAAGCCGAAGAGCCAGCGTTGTCCAAAGACGCCTCCATGGTCATGTGGCCGGCATGACTCTCCTTGCCGCAGCGCGTAGCATGCGGCTGGAACACGGAGCGCTGTTTACCTTCCCGCAAGCGGTACCTATTTATCTACTCACATTAACATGCTTTGGAACTGCTAGGTTGGCAGGAGCTGGCCAAGCAACGAGAGCTCACCCCGTCGCGGATTCGAACTGCCGACCTTTCGGTCGACAGCTCATGGTTCAGCGGTTTAACCCACTGTGCCACCCGCTGGCCATACCAAGTAGTTATAGGAACAGGTGCGCCAGCCGGCCTCCACCAACGCAGGAGCAGTGCCCACTGGGGCAGGTGAGCTCCACACTGGGCAGTGGGGAGGCAGGGGTAGGGCAGAACGGGGTGAGGAAGGGGCATTTCATGGTGGGGAGGGCAGATCAGTCTTGGGAGGGGGGCAGGCTCAGTGGAGGAGGCCTCCGCCGAATCCTATCCCCCTTCCTGGGCGCACATCCAAATAGCCCCACAAAGGCTTCTGGGGCTCGGCACGGGGTAAGGGGATGAAAGATTTCTTACCTCGAGAAGACCTCTAGCACCACGCTGAATAGGATTGGGCCCTAAACTACACAACATTCCACGTGATCAATGGCAGGAACGCCATCACAGGTGAGTAGTGCCCCTTCTTCTCTAACCCAACAGTTGTATCAAGTGGAATAAATTAAATATACTGGTTATCAACATTCCTGCACAATACCTCTATGCCTTAAAGAGTAAAGGAGAATTTATGATGCACTGAAAGACATTTGGTTCTTTATTCCTACGATACCTTTTAAATTATTCTGTATTACTTCCATCGTCAATTATTGTTCTAAACGTTACCTTTTAACGGTAGCGCAGGCACTGTCTTTAAATGTATTCCTTTTGCAAAGAAGCTATTCAGAAAATAAATTAAAATCAGGATTTCCTTCCCACATATTCCTCTTTGATGCAGGAGGACATCACCTCTGAAACCCACCTCGTGCTTTCCTTGACAGAGGACCTTGAACATTTATTTGGTATATCAATTTTGTTACCAGTTCGCTTTCTTTTTACTTACAAGGACTCTCACCTTAGACAGAAAGACGAGGAAAGAATTGACTTTGAATTTACCATCCACTCTTGTCATTTTACAAGTTATCAGGTTTTATGTGCTTTCCTGTAGTTTTTTTCTTTCTTTCCGAAAATAGTAAAGCAGATGAGAAGGAACAGAGATACTTATTTGTTCCAAAATTATTGCCTTTTTTTTTTTTTTTGGCCTGGGCTGCATTTTCAATGTTAGTCGTGTCTTCAATGGTGTCCTCAGATTAATCTTCCACCAGTATCTACTGCAAAGTTGTCTTTATTGTCTGTATCTATTATTTTACTGTTTGGTTATTGTTGACGGAGAACAGGATATTTCTCAGAGACTTTAATCGGCTGGCCTATGATTATCACAAATTTTGAGGAACATAAACAGTATACTTCTAGGTTTGTCCTTGAGATAAAATCACAGACTTCACAATTTTATGAGGGAACATACACAGCCCATCCTAAACAGGAGTATGGTATATTCAGGGGTGGCCAAACTTGCTTAATATAAGAGCCACATACGATAAACTTCAGGTGTTTGAGAGCCGCAATATTTGAGAAGCATTTAAATTCTTAAATGTATTTACTCACCATGAACATTAAACTTATGTTTTAATCCAGTGGACTCTCAGTTTATACCCAGTAAATTATAAAGCTTGACATTTTTTATTTACCTTTTATATTAATTGTGATGCAAAAAGGAGCTCAGCCAATATATTTCTGCGAGCTGCACATTATATCTCAAAGAGCGATATGTGGCTCGCAAGCCACGGTTTGGCCACCTCTGGCATATATCGTTGAACTACCCAAATCCAACTGACTAGTAATGGGGCATGAAAAAGAGCCACCACCACTGAATCGCCACTGAATTAGGGTGACTGCTGCCCCCCCGGATGTGCTACCCAGGGGCAGACCACCCCCACCCCCGGCATTCACTTGTACATGAACCCTCCATAGGTGGGGGAAAGCAGGCAGACACACCCTCATCCCACCCCTCCCCTTACAAAGAGTGTAGCATGCAGCCTCCCTGCGCCACACCATTACCCTTTGAAGTGAACAAAAGCAGGGATGCTGGGAACAGCAGGAGAGACTGGACACACACAGCACTCTTCATAAGTAAAGGGAAGGAGGGAAAGGGACGCAGTGCTGGAAGGAGAAGGGTGGTTGCCTCTTCTGACTTGCTTCCAGGGGGATTTGGGGGAGCTGGGCTGTTCGACTATGTGGGTGAGCTAGAAAGGAAGACTGTTGATATGGGATTTTGGTATTGGGGTTTAGGTGTGTATTGTATTGTTTTGTTATGTACAGCTTATTTGTTTGTGCCAATAAAGGTTATGGTATGGTATGACTTGCTCCCAGGAAGTTGGAACAGGATTGGAGTGGCCAATGGAGCAGCAGCTTGGAGAGGGCAGCAGACCAATGGGCTGGGTGTTCATCTGTTCAATGTCCCTCCAAGAATGCTGCTCCACACAACCAGTTCGGGTTGCCTTCAGGCTGGCCCTTCATTTAGGGGTTCTTTAGAATGTGAATTCATGGGGAAAAGAACAGAAGTATTGTACCCTGGGGGCGGTGGGGGCGGTGGGCCCTAGGGTGTGGGTCGCAGGGGGTGGTGCTTACCGCTGGGTCTGTTGCTCCACTGCCCTGTTGGTTCCTCTTTGCAGCCGAGAACGGCTGCGTTTTGGCCCTTCCACCCCCCCTGGTGCTGTTTGGCTCCAAAAAGGAGCCAAAGCGTCAGGGGGGGTTCCGCACGCACGACGGCACGCTACGCTGCTGTCAAATGCCCCAGGGGCAGGGTGTGTGGCAGCCGTAGGGGTGGGGCATGGTGGCGGTGGCCCCACCCACAGGGAGCTTGGATCCGCTACTGGAAAAGAAGTTGAAAACCATTGCAAATCACTACAAAAAGTAGCAAGAGAATCAGGCCTCAGTGACAACTGTCATAGTTCAAAGCTTCTTTCCTCAGCAGTAGTTTATCACTTTCTTTGAATGAGTCTTCAACATTGATTCCATACGGAGTGTCTTTCAAGATTCAAATATCCCGTTTTGACAATTTCTTTATCTCCTGTGCTAGAAATGCCACTTTCCCTCAGAAACATCTAAAGTCCGAACCGGATTCTTCTGAAGACCTAGAAACACATGCCTAGAAACGCGTTGGTGCAAATTGTGTGTGAATTAAGGTATATCTCCCTTGAGCTGGATTGCATTCGATTTGAAATGAACAAGAAAAGAAATGTTGATTCTAAATGAAGCAGACACGATAATCTACGGGCATAGATTCTCTTTAAAAATATTGGCTCTTGGCAAGCATGGTGGTTGGCTGCCTTGCTGCATTTGGCCTCAGGATATCCATCTTACGCAAGGAGTTTGAAATGAAAGCAGACATCAGGCCTAGATTCAATAAATTAAGGAGGCAAGGAGGTCACACTTCAGTTCAGGACAGCATAATTACCTCCCCCAGGATGGTAACGATTGTAGTCACCCTCTCCATCAGTGGGGAATCTACAGGCCACGCTTATCGTATTTATTATTCATACAGGTTCTCCAATAATCTGCCATCACAGTCTTGCAGCATGCCTTACTGTGGAAGCAAGAGGCATCAACAGGGAAGGGCATCCATCCAGGCTGCATTCCAAAGGAATTATACGTGCACAAGAGCCTGGAAGAGCCGTGAGTAACCCTTGCTTTCTTGATGCTTTTCACCAAAGTATCCCCCGCTGCCTCAAAAGCATACTGCTGTTCAGCTTTACGAGTGTAATGTCATATGACGTCTAATTTAATGTTTGCAGGAGCGCCGTGTGCACATGTTCTTTCTTTGGATCTCAGCTAATGGAAGGGATGCATGATGACACTGGAAAATATTCGCCATCCATTTCCCCCACATTTTCATCTACTTAGATGTGCATTTTGACATTGCATATGACAGCTCATTTCATAGGTATTTATCTTACAGCTGAATGAGAATGAAACTCTCATCCTGCAAAAACTCTGCATTTTCCCCACTTCAGGGTTGGATGGGAAGATGCCCACATTTTCAATGCAATGAGAACTTTACACACTTTTAAAAGATATTCAAAACCTGTGCTTCCTTTATTAAATGAAAAATTTCTGCTCCATACTAGTATAAGCAGTTGTCACATTCTGAATATAGTTCATGGTCTAAATTGTATTTCAAACAAGCCAAAAAAGTTTTACTTCATCAAAAGGACAGCCATAATTAGATGTTTAATAAAAACAAAATTAGAATTTATGTAAATAATGGAAACTACATTAGGCAGTTTTTACCATTTTTATTGATTATTTTCCATTCAAAGAAAGAACTATTACTCAATATGTGGTCAGTAATTACGATCAGAGGGCAGCTAAAGCAGAAGTTCTTCAAAATACCAGAGAATTAAACATTTCTGGGCAGAATCTGAGTTATATTGTCAAGACATCAAAGCTGCAGATATTTTCAGATATAAATTGTTTCTGAAGATTTGATGTGAGGTTCAAGAGTTGTATGTGGGAGAGAGAGAGAGAGAGAGAGAGAGAGAGAGAGAGAGAGAGAGAGAGAGAGAGAGAGAGAGAGAGAGAGAGAGAGAGGTTAATGTCTTCAACAGTTATGAAGAAATGAAGCTGCTTTATACTGACAGCACAATCCTGTGTAGTATGCACCACCAGTTCCATCTGCATCCAGATCAGTGGGTTATTCTATGCCACAAGTCATCTGTGCTGCTTCCCTTCAATGAGGCCACATGTGGCCTGTACATGGACACTGCGACATTAGGATAGATTCCACTTTTGCTCACGTATGTGGAAAGAAGGTTGGATGGCATCATTGAACAAACTAGATCATCCGACTACAGTTGCAGATGCTTTTCAAGCAGCTTGCATGTCCAGCTGTAGATTAACAAGCACCTGCAATCAGTGTAGACAGATGTTATCTACTGCGCTTTCCAGCTTTCTTGATCTGAGGTCCTGCAATTCATCTGAAAAATACGTTGCTGGCAGAGGAGAAAAGGTGAGGAATAAAGCTGTGTTGCACCTTGGTGCATGCAATTGAGCATGTCAAGCATGCACATATCCTCTGTCCAGAAGACTTGCAGCACAGATGCCTCTGATATTCCCCATTGCGCACACGGGGAAGAGAAAACAATATCTCTGCAGACTACTACAGAATCGCCGTCATCATCACATTCCTTCACTGACATTGGAAGGAAAGTGATGGCACAGGAGTTTGAAGAGACTGGGTGCGAAGAGACCAAGAGCTGATGCCAGGCAACATCTGCTCCAGGCTGCTGGATGATGCTGAGAAAGCAGAGTCAGTCACAGTATCTGACGATGATGCTGTACAGTTTGTGAAAACAACCATGACAATGATGTACTATCCCTTTCCTAGGATGTAAAGGGTTCCAGGGTTGCCAATCAGATCAGGGCACACCATCCTCAAACACCTTTCCACTGGACAGGCAAATGGCATCTTCAAAAGTTCCAGGCCCCTATCCACAGTTTCAAGTATCCACGGAGGGGCCTGGAACATACCCTCAACGGATATGGGGGGAGTACTGTACAGGATACTGCTGATGTCACATGCATGTAGGTCAGCACTTCACCCCACACTACAAATCCCCAACCTGCTCTGCAAAGACATGCATGCACACGGGGTGTGTGTGTTTCGAGCCAGAACACTGCAGCAAAATGTGTCCATTTTCCCCGTCATCCGGATGAATGATCATTCTGAGGTAAAATTCAAGTAGCTCATTCATCTCTAGTCTTTTCCAGCCTTACTTGGAGATGCAAAAGATTGAACTTGGGACCTTCTGCATGAAAACCAGGCACTTTATCACTAAGCTATAACTATTATCTAAGCAGATATCTCTTGATTTATATTGTTGTTTTGTTTTCTGTGCAAATGTTAAGGAGGCCTCCGCAGGGCCTCACATCTGCCATGGGTCAACTTGGTCCTGCGCTAGCAATATCGCTGGCAGTGGCATCACTATGACGTGCGTCACCCTGGGGCAAGGATGACGCGTGTCCCCCCCCCCCCGCGTCACCTACCTCCGTCTGGGCGTCTTCGGCCTTGCCCTCGGCTCACTGTGCAAATGCATGGATTTTTCGTGCACGCACAAACCGTCACTGAGGACAAGAGCCTGCCTGGTTGCCCTCAGGTGAGGGTCCGCCATTTTAGCGCATGCGCAGACCGCTGCTGAGGGTACGAGGCTGCCCGGTTGCCCTTAGCGGCAGCCTGCACATGCGCAAACATGGCGGACCCGCAGCTGAGGACGAACGGGCAGGCTCTTGCCCTCAGCGACGGTGTGCGCGTGCGTGGAAAATCCACGTATGTGCACAACGAGCCGGAGGCCTCGTTAGAAGGCCCCGGAAAGCCGGACGGGGCAGACGCTCCGAGGCCTTCTCCCAGCCTCGGAGCCTCCGTAGGGTGACGCGTGTCACCCTTCTGCGCGCGTCACCCTACGGCGGTCCGCCCCCCCGGCCCACTACGTCGGCGCCATTGATTCGCTAGCACAAGTCTACATTTACCAGTTTATGCAGAACAGGCCTGGGAAGGGGGTTAGGATTCAGTAGGCTCTACTGCCGCCAAACTCACCCACTTCTCAGGCCTGATCCACCCTCCTCCCCGCCCCATTGCCATCCCATTCCACCCCTTCCCCACCTCCCTCCTGACCTCTGCATGGTCTTACTGTTGGTGGTGGGCATACGGTGTCTGCTGTCATATGTACCCAGTTGCTCCCCACTTGCAGTGGTGGCCAGGCCGCGCTCACCAGTGTTGTCACATTTGTGACATCTGTACACCATCAGAACACTGGTGGCGTAAACAGCCTATAGGATTAGGCCATAAATCATCTACTGTGGAATATTAAGAATGATTTTTAGTGTTACTGTTCTGGAAGAAGGGAAATAAAACCAAAGTTTCATGTGTCCAAAAAGGCTTAAATGTAACTCCCCCGCCCCCGGTAAATTGGCATCTGAAAAAGATCTTGACAACTTATTTTGGCACTTCACATTGTCTGTCACATTCACACAATTTCCCAGAGTATTTGTTGAAAAGCTAGGTCAAAATTAACACTATCCTAAAACAAAGTATTCTCTCTTTTAATTAGATCTGACAGTCACTTACTCAGTTACTAAGCAACCTGTCAGGATTCAGTTCTGCTGAAGTGTTATAATATAGCACATGGGACAATGCACATCTGAAATGAAATGTACCTCTATTTCTGTAAACAGGAAGTGGGATAAACACCTACTAATGAATTAATCATCCCAAAATATCACGTTTGTTCAATGGGACAATTAAGCCTGTCATCAATTCTGGAGGGAAGAGGCTTGTCGTCATTGTTTATATATTCAGTTTCTCATGAGAATGTTGATGGAATAACGAAAGAACTAAGACCATAGTTTGTAGGAAGATCTCTGAATCAAGGCCTTCTCTTTCCCCAGCTCAAAATCTCCTCTACAGTGTTAAGCTTCTTTGGACTTGGGTTGTAAAAGCTGTTTGCAGATGTGGAGGGGGGGGGGAAGATGTGAGTTTAGAAAATTTGAAAGTGGTAAAAAAAAATACTCACCTGCACAAGCAAAAGGAAACCCATTATCATCCATTTGCACCCTTTCATCAACTGAAATCACCAGACTTGGATGTGATTCGCCCTTTGAAATCCCAGGATGCTAATTAACCACTGTATCTTCAAGAGGTTCAACCCTGGCAGAAAAGAGATTGCATAAACTCGATTTGTGAAGCTTTCCTCTTTCACTTATTGTGTGATTTAGGAAGCCCAAAGGACTCCCCCCTCCCGCTGTCATCATCCTTTTTCTTTTCCAAAGCATCACGCCTGGATAACACAACATTAATTTCCCCATTAATGTCCTCTCCCCATCAGGTAAGGATACTTGAATAGGTTACTAAGGAGGCTGTTTTGGTTCTTTACCACCCTTCTTTCAATGAACCGTCTTTGGAGGCACGATAGCAAATTACAGCCCAATCCTATTCTCGTGATACAATGGTGGATCTCATGATCCACCATCATGTTGCACAGGCCACCACCAGACAAGTTGCTTCAATGGTGGGCAGATCACTGATGACAGCATAGCAGCACATAAACCCTGCATCGGAGCGGCGGTCAGCAGACCAACTGTTGGAGCAGGTAAGGGGGCAGATTGGGGGTGGATCATGGCAGAGATTGGGCTGGTCTGGGGGCAGACCTTGGCGGGAATCAGATCATCAGATCCAACATCCCTGGCCCAAAACACCCCCTTCAGCCTAACAGCTTTCTCTGCTGCTTTGGGTTATAGACATGGGGATTCTGCTCCAGTATTTCCTTTTTGGACAAGAGGGTATATCTTTGAATAGACCTCTCCAAGCTGGCCTGCGGGATGCAATGAAGGCTGTGTCAGGTCCCTGCACTATGTATGCTGGCTGAGAATAGGCTTGGGTCCTAATCTAACAATTATAAACCCAAAGCTCCACCAAGACTAAGCAAATTCTGTTGACACACCAAGTCCCCCAAATCAATTTCTTAAAAACAGTAAAGAATGGGGGGGGGGGAGGTTGTTGAACACCCAACCCAAAAATCACCAACAACACACAACATCCAGTAATGTATCAATAAGAAGCCCACAGGTAAGAGGCCTAACTCCAGGGACATGCAAGAAAGACACAGAGCTCCCAGGTGAAGAAGAGTAATAAGGGGGAGGCATGAAAGCTCCAAAAGACCCAGACACAATGCCAGCGAGAGGAGAATCTTCATGGAAGGGTCTCCAAAAGCTATGCCTGAAGACTGTCAGCAAAGATCCTTCTCCGACATCTTCCAGCCCCTGGACTGAGAGTGAGAAACAGCCAGGAGCTATAAAATCCATTGAATTCAATGAGGTTTGCACATGTAGGACCAGGCTGTACATTTGCTAGTGAAAATCAGCAATGTTGTTCTCCAGAAGTATAAGATGCTACAATTACAAGGACTTAAGAGTCCAGCTGCTACGCTAGCAGGCATGTCATAACTGAAGATCTTCCTTTCACTAATTCAGAGGTGTTTTTCCAATTGTTTACAATCCCATTTGTTCCCATCAATCATTCCCTCGGCTTGAATGACATCTAATTTGGAAAAGGGACAGAACCGTAATAGGTGAACAGAGCACAGGCATATTTTTTGTGTGCACTTTTATTAGGGTCGTTTAAATAAGTTATAGCTTTTTCAGTGTGGGCGTATTTTAGCAAAGATCGTAAAAAAAAAAAAAAAAAGCCCAGTTTGTAAAATGTCTCTGGAGCATCAATCTTCCTACCCACTTCACTTGTCCTGTGCCAAGTAATTATTGAAACTCGACATGATGTGCCAACAACCTATGGAAAATAAACGAAAGCGAATCAAGTATTTTGACAACCTTCCAGTGCCACAACCTTTTGTTTGAACGTTCTCCGGCAACAAATAGCAAAGCACAAATAGCCACAAATTGAAAACTACAACGTCTGCGGCCAACAATAAGATAAGACAGTCTTTTGCATAGCTGGCGTCTCAAGGAAATGAAAACGCGCACTGATCATTAGATCAGACTACTTCACAGAGGCCCCAGATCTATCCCTTTGGCAAGGCTCTTTATTTCAGTTCATTTACGGCAAGGAGACATAAAGTTCTTCATTGCAGTGATTGATGATTTGGTTGGGGTAGGCCAGTTCTGGGCCATTGCCCTAATGTCACTTTTGATAAATTGTCTTTGGTGCCTCTGTTTCTCTGCTGTCTTCTTGAGAATGTAGTGAGCAGTTTTTCTAGCATGATTTGGCTCTGAAGAAGAAGAAAGCATCTCTGAATACATTACATTTGCGTTCACCGCCTCTGCAGATTGCTAGTGGTTACCCCGTGACAACAAGAGAAGTCAGCCGTCGTGTGACACCGAGTTACTTCCTCATCAGCATCGATAGCTAATACAACAAATGGCAGGTACATAATAACTTTATTCATTGTTGCTCGTGAACGGTCCTTGCAGGATCTTCTAAATTGCTTCTAAAAAGTAATTATGGTTTGGAAGGTTTAATTATACTATAATAAGAACTTCCTTTTTGGGGATGTTCTGCTGGCCACTAGTGTAAATGGCTTTTTAAAGGATGAGATTAATTAAGGCTGTCAGCCAATAAAATAATTTTTGTTTACTCAGCACCTTCCCTTGAACTGATTAATCAATTCACAATGGAATTTGAACAAATCTGCATATTACAAAAATGCCACTGCGACATGTTGAAGGAAGTGCAAGACAAATAGGTATTTTACAATTAAACAAAGACTGCTTTTTAATACATGGTGAGACCATCATGGGCTTGTGTTTTTTTTTTTTTAAATTGGTTACATTAACACACCAGAACCCAAACAAACAACGATAAGTAGGTGGCAAGAAGTGGCAAAGAAGTTAAGCCTTGTATTTTTGAAACACCCCCTCTCTCAACCAAACTATTATAATTGGTTTGCGTTCTCTGTAGAATTATGCTAAATTCCTGACTTCAGCAATATCCTGTATGAGACAGCAACCATTTAATAAGGCTCTTTATGAAACATTATTTCCTTCGATCATATTTAATTGGGGTTATCAGGATTAATCAGTAAACTCCCTCCCATTCCAAATGTGTAGTCAATCAATATTGCTAAAGAATATTGCCAAAGAATGTCATATCACATGTTTGCTTGGCATGACCTATTTTCCATCTAAGCACATTGATTATCATTAATTATACACTCTTCCTTTAAATATTTATTGATGTTGTTTTTAATTAACTATTCCATTCCTTAGTATAGTATTGATTCTGGGATGATTGGCTTACAATTACGATAGTCATCCATGCATCCTTTCCAATATATTCTTCTAGTACATGAGGTTCCTCAAAAACTTATTCAAGTTTCCGGAATGAAAAGATCAGCAGTAGTGTTGTGTATAATGACAGATTATTTTGTTTCCAATTTTCCACTCAGTGTGGAACCGTGGGAGAATATTGGATGTCTCTCTCATGACTGCTTCTCATGAACAGACCTGGTCAGTGCCCCATGTGCACTGAATCCATGCTCTAGATTAGAACATGGCCCATAATAATGTGGCAAATAATTCCGTGTGGGAAGGCTAACCTAAAGACAGAGAGTTTGAAAATAATTGTTTTGGGTTCTTGTTCAATATCACAAGACGTCAGCTGGTTAGGAGCCACTTCTCTTTGTTCCATGCCACTCTGGAAAGGAGGAACCATATGGATGGGTTCAATGGCTTAGTTTCTTCCTATGCCAGGAGGGAGGTCACATTTGTGGGGGAAATAATAATAGATTCTCTCCTGCCATGTCTTTTTTTCTTTAAGTACCTCCTCAACACAGCCTTTCCTAGACCACCCTACCTTCATTTAACTCTCTTGTGCTCCATCCAGACAGTTTGCTAATCTGCGTAGTGGCCATCTAGTTCCAAGGCTTTTAGCAATTGCCTGTGCACTCTTCAATAAACATGTGAGTCAGGAATATGGGTGTAAAGCAGGGGTGGGGAACCTATTTGGGGTGGGGGGCATTTCCCCATGGGGAAAATTGGCGCTGGCCGAAATTTGGGGGGGCCCCACCGCAAATTTGACCCCCGCGAATTTACCGCTCCCACCCACCCACCCACCGCTCGCCCACCCACCCACCCACCGCTCGCGCTCGCTCGCTCTCCCCCACCCACCCATTCATTCATTCTCCTTACCTCAGCTCCTCAGGCTCCAGGCCGCCGCCACCCGCCTTCTTCCCGCGTCAGCTCCTGTTTAAATCGGCCTTCCTGCAGCTGTGCAGATCGCCGTTGAGGCCGAGAGATTGCCCTCTTGGCTCAGCGGCGCTCTGCGCAGCTGCAGGAAGGCCGATTTGAGAAGGAGGAGGCGCCGAGGTGATGCACGGCGGCGGCAGCGGCGACGGAGCCTCCGGCCCGGTCTCGTGCGGGCCAGGTCGGCCCGGTCTCGCGTGGGCCGGATCTGGACCGCGGGCCGGCGGTTCCCCACCGCTGGTGTAAAGTGTCACTTTTATTGAGACTAAGAACAGGAAGAGAGAGACCAGGAGGCCAGGAGACCAGCAGCAATTAAACTAAGGCAGAGAATAGTGCAGCGACACCATGCTGAAGGGGCGCCAGGCAGAAGTCCAACCCCTTTCTAACCCTGACTCCAAGCCTTTGCAATGAAGGCAGGCTTTTCACTGTCAACCCCCATTTAGGAGCCAAGGCAGCCGAACCACTCAGGCCCTCCCCAAGTCAGAGAGCATCGAAGGCAGGCCACGTGATCCAGGCCAGGAACAGCCCCAGCCCCCATACCCTGCCTTTGCCACCTCAGAGTTCACACCGATAGCCCAACTTCAAGCCTTCGTACCCGCACTAACCTGCAAAACAAAGTGCCCAGGTTAAAAAACTTGAAAGATAAAACCTAAGCCCAACAACAGTCTGAGGTAGGTGAAAAAAATCTGCCCACCACAGCCATTCAGGTGGACAAAAAAAATCCTACTTGGTCCCCAAACGGATAACCAGCCAAAGCACAGTCTGCATAAAGGGAGGGCGGGAGGGGATCAGGTGCTAACCAAGCAGGAAACGCACAGAGTGGCCATGAGGGAGGCAGGTTGGCCAGGTAAGTCATGTTCACTCCGCCCCCTTGCTCGGCCACTATTCCCAGTGAAAGGGGGGGCTGGAAGATCACCCCCTCCCCTCGCGCTGAGAAGAGGCCAGCCAAAGCCCAAACCCTGAGCTAGGAGCACAGGAGCTAGGCAGTTGATCCATATGGTGGGCGACAAAGAGGGACCATGCTCCTTCTGCACCCCCCATGTTTGACACTGGGTGAGCTTTTCTGGTGCAGAGCCTAGCACCAAAGTGAAACAGTCAGGTGCAAAGGCAATGATAATGATGACGTTTCCAGACAAGCAGCTTGAGTTGCCCAGTTACCAGGAAATGAACCAGAATTTAGTGACAGCCATGTCAATCCATAGGCTTAGGCTGCCATGCAACAATTCATAAAGTCAGGTTGTTAGCCTAGTACTTTAAACAATGATATTTCTTTTCTACGCCTGCTATCTTGAATCTTCTCTTTTAATAGCAAGAGGGATTTCAGTCCTTCAGTATATAACAGGAAGGCAATATAAATGTGGCAGCAGGATATTACAGAGAAAGAGGTGGTAAGTCTGGAGCGAATATCAACAGTATTTTTCATGAAATATATTCACTTGTCCTGCAAGGTAGGAGAACAAAAGTATTCTCTTTAAATGGTCTGGGAAATGTAAGACTATACCGTAAAGATACACATTTACAGGATTATAATCTACAATTACATAATCTGTATATAATTAGAAAAATGACCCTAGTTTACCTTGTCAGTAAATTGTACATTGTACAAAGTGATCAATATTTGTGATCAAGATAAGAGAGGAGTAATTTAGTAATTAAATAGACAATGCAAAGAAATCGAGGAAAACAACAGAATGGGGGAGACTAGAGATCTCTTCAAGAAAATTGGAGATATCAAGGGAACGTTTTGTGCAAAGATGGGCATGATAAAGGACAAAAAAGGCAGGGACTTAACAGAAGCAGAAGAGATTAAGAAGAGGTGGGAAGAATACACAGAAGAACTATACAAGAAAGATCTGAATGTTCCTGATGACCACGCTGGTGTGGTCACTGACCCAGAGCCGGACATCCTAGAGAGTGAAGTCAAGTGGGCCTTAGGTAGCATTGCTAACAACAAAGCTAGTGGAGATGATAATATCCCAGCTGAGCTATTTTAAATCCTAAAAGATGATGCTGTTAAAGTGCTGCGCTCAATATGCCAACAAATTTGGAAAACTCAGCAGTGTCCAAAGGATTGGAAAAGGTCAGTTTATGTTCCAATTCCAAAGAAGGGCAATGCCAAAGAGTGCTCAAACTACCGTACAATTGCACTCATTTCACTTGCTAGCAAGGTTATGCTCAAAATCCTACAAGCTAGGCTTCAGCAGTACGTGGACCGAGAACTACCGGACGTACAAGCTGGGTTTCGAAGAGGCAGAGGAACTAGAGATTAAATTGCCAACATTCACTGGATCATGGAGAAAGCACGAGAGTTCCAGAAAAACATCTACTTCTGCTTCATTGACTATGCAAAAGCCTTTGATTGTGTGGATCACAACAAACTGTGGCAAATTCTTAAAGAGATGGGGGTACCAGACCACCTTACCTGTCTCCTGAGAAACCTGTATGCGGGTCAAGAAGCAACAGTTCGGACCGGCCATGGAACAACCGACTGGTTCAAAATTGGGAAGGGAGTACGGCAAGGCTGTATATTGTCACCCTGCTTATTTAACTTATATGCAGAGTACATTATGAGAAATGCAGGGCTGAATGAATCAAGATTGCCGGGAGAAATATCAACAACCTCAGATATGCAGATGATACCACCCTAATGGCAGAAAGTGAAGAAGCACTAAAGAGCCTCTTGATGAGGGTGAAAGAGAGTGCAAAAGCTGGCTTGAAACTCAACATTAATAAAAATAAGATCATGGCATCTGGTCCCATCAATTCCTGGCAAATAGAAGGGGTAGAAATGGAAACAGTAACAGATTTTACTTTTTTGGGTTCCACGATCACTGCAGACGGAGACTGCAGCCATGAAATTAAAAGACTCCTTGGGAGGAAAGCTATGGCAAACCTAGACAGCACAATAAAAAGCAGAGATATCACCACGGCAGCACATGGAATTATAAATTTAGCATTAGATATTTAACTATAATCTAGTGAAGTGTAAAAGAACAAAAGGGATCTCACTGGGGGGGGGGAAGATCCTTATTTTTGATAGCAATGTGGATTTATTTGGAAAGCACAGTAGGAAAGGCATACAAACTAGATTGAACTTTCTGATAGTACCCAGTGGTTAGAAAAAAAATCCAAAAACCTCTCAGATCCACTACCCAGAACATCTAGTTGTGCAGGGTTGACAACCGCTATAAGAAGTCAATGGTGCTCCTAGCAACTTGCTTGTCGTTCCTCTATCTTACAATGGGAGAATGAAAAAATAATGTATATGGTACCAGTTGCAAAAGTGTATATTTTTCCTAGCTGAGCCATAACCCACTGAAGAGAAGGTGCTCAACAGACTTTGTAGCATTTGGATGATGCACTGTGAAACTTGAAATCATAAACTAGCTCATGAATGAATGAGATGCATTCATTTAATCTATTGATTGAGGCTCACCCGCCCTGCCTTACGTCTATTTAACAAAAAGAATAAGCTTTGAAAGGTCAGGTTTTATTTATAAAGAATAATATACTAACAGTGCAATTCTGTGTAACCTGTGGCATAAGTGCACTTACTGTTACACTGGTGCAAAGTTACATAGGATTGCGCTGTAAAAGCTGTGGATTTTGGGTTTTTTGTTTGTTTGTTTGTTTGTTTTGCATGCATGCAAAAGGGGAGCAGCACAGACGCTGGGCATAATGGCCTCAATTTTCATGACAATGCCAACATCCTGTGAGCTTCCAAGGCACCAGTCCTTCCATTTTCCAGTGTACTCCTCTTCACCTGGAAGATACATTTATTTTTAGCAGCTTCAGTGGAAACCCAGGGTACTGATATATGAAAATAAGGCAGAGAAATTCATGACTTTTTTTCTGACCTCCCTCCTGCTCACTTCTTTGGAAATTTCCGTTTTCCGTTTTATATACACAGAGAAATGAATTGTTTCAACATGGCATATTACTCCCTTGCTAGACAAACTTCTTATTTGTTCTAACATGCATATATGTGCACACAGAAACTCATCTGAACTTTGCTTTGTATTAGCTTGAGACTGTGTACTTGCAGAGCAGTGCGTATGTGAAGCAATATTTCACCCTAAACAGAACACATATCATTTGAGGAACTCCTTATAGGTCAGGCCGCCTGCACAACTTATGATCCATCAAGCCTTCTGGTTGGTTTTTTTTTGCTGCTTGATTGGGACCAAACGAGACCATAGCAACAAAAATTGTACAGCTTTCTGAATTGGGAAGCAGAAGTGCTGACAATAAATTCCCTGGTCTGGTTCTTTTCAGAAGACCTTCTCAAATATCAGACTTCCAGTATGCAATTACATTAATCGTTTGTAATAAACTTGACTGTTGACATTGTAATAAGCAGGATACTTCAAAGAAACATGCTCTCATTCATGAGTCCTTGACACTGAGGACCAATGTGGTGAATTGGTATGGTTGCCAGATTGCCCAAAATAATCCTGTCTCTCCAACTGTTTTGCTTTTTTTTTCTCAAGCAGACAGATGGCAAAGACTAAGGCCATTTTTGGGCCACTGCTGGATCTGAGATGTTTTCATTTTTTTTCAAGGATTGGCAGTCTTGTGACATTACCAGGCGTCACCTCAGAAATCTCAGGGTTTTTTTTTTTATATGCATCCAACCTGGGAAACCTAGATGTAGGAGACTGACAGCCTGATCCTAACCAACTTTCCAGCGCCGATGCAGCCGTACCAACAGGGTGCATACTGCATTCTGAGGTGGGGGAGCTGTTGCGGAGGCCTCCTCAAGGTAAGAGAACATTTGTTCCCTTACCTTGGGGCTGCATTGCGGCTACATCGGTGCTGGAAAGTTGGTTAGGATTGGGCTCTGCATGCTGGAATTAGACAGGAAATACTGAGGTTAAACAATATTTGTTGTTGTTCAGTCGTTAAGTCGTGTCCGACCCTTCGTGATCCCTTCGTGGGGAAGGATAGGATTGGGCTGTAAAATAGGTAGCCCCACTGTAATCCCCCAGCTTCTTGGCAGGAGACCTGGATGCAGATATGATGGTTAAAACATCTCAATGAAATGCATAAGGTCACCAATCTTCAACGGCTAAAATGAAGACAGCTTAGTATTCAGCATCTGAACACCATGGTGATTTTTACTGTAACACACAAAATTGCTTATGTAGTAGCCACCACTGTAATTTTCTGTTTGTGCTTTGCATAGCATTGCTTTTGAAAATTATGCACGCCTCCTCAAAGATTTAAAAGTAAGTAAAGTGACCTATTTGCATCTCCTCTGCATCTACAATAGACTACCTAAGTTGTCACTCACGTTAATGAATTTATGTTTGTCATTTTGCTGAAGATGACCCTCAGAGGGTTCAGGATTAAATTCATATTTCGTTTTGTTTTGACCTCAATGATTATCATGTTTAAAGTGAACTGAAAGAAATGTGTAAGAGATCACCGCCATTAGCAAGTGAGAAATGAGATTTGCTTTGTCATTGACAACAAAGACACTGAATAAACCAGCATTTATCAAACATGTTCATCAATCCAGATGACCCTTTTGAATGATTTAGTGTATCTCTGAACATTCATTATGATTCAGAGAAAGCAAACCAGGAAAGAAACAAAAACAAAAAGCCCCTGACTGTGTGTATGCTTTTTTTAATGTGATTGCACAACACTCAGATACATCTAGTTCAATAATGAAAAATCTCTTCTATCACTGACAAATGAAGGATTTATTTATGAAACTTCTAGTATTAATGAGAGACTGTGAGCCCAATCCCATCCAACTTTCCAGCACTGATGCAGCAGCACAGAGGCGGAACGCGCCTCGCGGGCCCCCGGAGCAAGGGGGCGGGGCGAGCGTCGCGATGCACCCTCGCGTCACGTAGACGTGCCCCCCCGCCCATTTTGCTCCTATTTCGGAGCCAAACGGCTCCAGGGAGGGCGGGAGGGCCCAACGACGATCGCGTTTTTTCTCTCCGTCGCTCCGTAAGTTCCCCGCCCTCCCCCACACGAGCGCATGGAGCAGGAGCTCCATCCGCTCCGCCGTAGTTACGGCGCTGCAGCAGCAATGCAGCCCCAAGGTCGGGGAACAAACATTCCCTTACCTTGAGGAGGCCTCCATGACTGCCCCCCCCAGATGCAGTGCACACCCCATTGGCACAGCTGCATCAGCGCTGGAAAGTTGGATAGGATTGGGCCCTGCCTTGCATCGATTAGAGAATAAATATATATGTACTATAGACAGGCACACACATTCTTTTGGGGGAACCTTGTGCATATAAAGCATGTTGTCTCTCACAGAGCTAGGCCTGTACTACTAAATTGTGGTTCACCAAGATGAACTCAGCTCACCAAGGTTGTCATAATCCCCCCCATTTTTTGCAAGCTTAGGCAGGCAGAAAAAGAAACAAAATGGTGGTGTGCCAAGAAGACCCTCCCACCAAACACAGCTGATGTGCTATGTTCAGCTTGATGGGTGACGAGTTACGTAGGCCCAGCTGGGCAAGTGCTTAGCTATCTTCCTTCTCAGGCACAGGAAAATGGGTGGTAAACTGATGTCCTAAGAAGAAGAAGAAGAAGAAGAAGAAGAAGACTTAGCGGCCCTCTTGCCCTGCCTGGGTCCACAGCAGACTTGATACAATGCTAGAGGTGTTTCAAAGATTGGCTCTTGGGTGTCAAACTTCCCTCAGTTGCACATTTCCCTTTAATGCGATCGGAACAAGATTGCTCCTCTCACACTCAGAATAACCCCTGCTAACTGGGCAAGAGGCACTTTTTCAATTGGTGCTCCTCTTATATTTAGCAGGGGGTGCTCCTCTTATATTTAGCATTTAACTGCCCCCCTTTCACCCCAGCACAATGTTTTTATGGTGGCTGTTTGCTGGTGATGTTCTGCATTTTTGTTAGACTGTGAGCCCTTTTGGGACAGGGAGCCATTCAATCATTTGATTTTGTCTGTAAACCGCTTTGTGAACTTTGTGTTGAAAAGCAGTATATAAATACTGTTAATCATCATCATCATCATCATCATCATCATCTCACAAATTCATTTGAGAATTTTGGGGGGTTGTTCAGAGCATGCACAGAACTATTTGCCAGCTGTCAGTTTTGCACATGTTCTGTACTCATTGGAGAGAAGTCTGGTTGTTCCCGGTTCCCACCAACTTGCAGCTGCAACTTTCCTGCTGCCACTGCCTTGCATCGCACCAACGCCGTCTCGTCTCTGTTCTGTTGCCTGCTCCAGCCGCCTCTCTCCTCACTTTCTTGCCCTGTAGGCTGTGCCTGCATGAGACTCACTCACACAAAGTATGTCATTGTGTGCTGACAGCTGGAAGACTGCTGCTGAAGGGGAAAAAAATGCTGCAGCAACCACACGGTTTTGTCCCCCCCCACTTAACATAGGTGTTTTCTATTAAGACTATGACAAGTAGCATAAGAGAGCATGATGTTCCCCCATCTGCCTCCACACGACACGTCTCAAGACACTTGGTGATATCACATATGCACAATTAACTTCTGAGGAATTTCAGGTAAATTAGAGCAAAACCAAATTCCTGAAGAACGAATTAGAAGTGAACTTTACTTGGATAGCATTTTGCAACTATAGGAGTCAAGCACAGAGACGTTCATAAAACTCTAAGCAATGTTCTCCCTTTCTACCGAGGACAATGTGTTGGAGAAGGGAGCAGGGCAATTGGCGGAAGGAGCCCCTTTCCTATGGTAAAATCTACCCCCCCCCCCGGCTAGGCTGCTGCTATCAATAAAACATACACAGGAGCAGAGACTGGTTAAGGTTTCAGAAGAAATACTTTACTCACAGTTTCGAAGAGTACATATCTTCTGAGTGGTCAGAGGTACCTCTTACTTGTGGAGCCCTAGCAGCTGTTCTCCTTGTATGGGAGTGTTTGGGAGGATGGGGTCTGCCATTTGTGGGGATGAAGGCCAAGCAGTACACATCCTCCTGCTTCAATGGTGTGGAAGAGAGGGATTGTGTGTGGAGAAAGGGCAGGAAGGAAACATAGTAGTATTAAGGACTACACTTCCTGCAGGATCATAGAGGGCAGGTAAAAAGTCTCCGGTGTCTGGACAGTACACTGCCCTCCAGAGTCCTGCAGGTGGCATTGCACCCAAATTCCAACAGAATGAAGAGGCGCAGGGGGCTGAGCTTTCAGTTGGCCTTGTAGGATTGCTGCAACTCTTGACTACTAGGAGAGGCCTTCCCAGGCCTCTATGTGAAGTGAGCTTCCCCAGGTTGTGAATTTGGAGAAGAAGCAGTTTTTGAGGTGTCCTGATCTTATTTACTCACCTGCCCACTCACTTGCTTCTGCTGTCATTGCCAGTAGCACTCATATATAGAGGAGAGAGGTAGCTCTCAATCAACTCTAGCTGAGAAAAGCACTCTTTTCTCTACTACCCACTTCCTCTTTACAAAACCGAGTGCACAAAGCACAGGAAGTGTGGTCATTTGCCTGCTTGCTGGGTGCAGCATGACTGCTCATCACCGCTGACCTAGCTGAGCAGCAGCCAAGTAAAGGGTGGGGGATCGAGTACCCAAGCGTGCAGCGGGAAAGGGGGGTAGTGGCCTTTGATGTCTGTTTCGAGCCCCCCCCCCGCTGTCTTGGACTGCCACTGCTGACAAATTAAAAAAAACATGCAAGCATAAAGTATTTGTAAAATAATGTTTAAAATTAGCCATTTATTTATTTACTTACTTACACACAATGTATACCCTGCCTTTCCACAGGACTGTACTCAAGGCAGCTCATGGATTATGAAATGAAGCTAACAACATCCCAAACAGCAACAATCATGTACTGTATAAAGGTAAAAGCAGCAATTGACATTTCAACAGATGCATAGTTACCGGTAATTCAAAGCCTGCTAAACCATACTGAGCTGAATGGACCAATTGTCGGATTCAGTGCAAGGCAGCGTCGTATGACATATAAGATCAAGCATCTATTTGCAATGCTAGGACTTAACCCCAGGGTGGATGAGATGAGAATAGATGAAAGTATCCTTGAGCAGGTACAAAGTGCATTTCTCTCACTACTGAGGAGAGTCCCCACACCACTTCCAGATCAGAGAGGACCATTATACTAGGCAGAAGCATCTGCCTCAGCATCTATTTTTCTGAAGAGTTCGTGCTACAGAAGCTCAAACGTACTGCTCCAAGACCCCTGTTGCGTTGGAGAGAGATGATACGTGTAGGAATGTGCTTGTTTTACATACCAAGTGGATGCTTGGCAGCTTTTGTGGTAGCTCTTCAAAACCCTTCTGCGCATGTGGAAAAAAAATGAAACCCTAGAGGGCTTAATCATAATTCAAAAATTCATTTGCTATATGAACATCCACAAGAGCCTTCCCTTAGGTCAGTAGAACTCCTTTTAAAAAAGGAAAGCAGACGACCCTTTGGAATTAAGAGTTGTGTTGTCAGCGGCACTCTGTTGCTCTGTCTCTCTTTTTTTCATATATATTTATATTTTATTGATATATTAAAACATAAAAACAATACATATTTCATAAAGTTATAGAAAGCGCGAAGCAATACATCCTACTAGCATACTATTCACTATTTTCTACATATAATTTCCAACTAAGCCAAAACAACACCCACATTCTATTCATTAAATCCGCATATCATCACATCATTCCTCTCTCTCTCTCTCTCTTAAAAAGTCAATAAATGGTTTCCAATTATTCACGAAAAAGTTAACTGACTTTTCCTTAATTAAAATTGTAAGTTTATCCATTTCAGCATAGTCCAAAACTTTCAGCCACCAATCTTCCAGCGAAGGTATCTCCGAATTCTTCCAATATTGTGCATATAAAATTCTTGCCGCAGCTATCATATATAAAAACAAAGTTTGAAATTTTTCGCCTACATGATCCTCCCACATACCCAACAAAAATGTTTCCGGTTTCATTTGAACGTTAATCTTTAAAATCAACTCAATCTGTTTATGAATCTGAGTCCAGTACTTCTTTGCTTGGGGGCATGTCCACCACATATGGTAAAAAGTTCCTTCTTGCTTTTTACATTTCCAACATCTATTCGTCACCTTCTCATACATTTTTGCTAATTTGCTTGGGGTTATATACCATCTATATATCATTTTATACATATTTTCTTTAATATTAACGTTTAACGTAAATTTCAACTGTTTTAACCATAGTTGTTCCCATTGGTCCATTAAAATAACATGACCTACATTTTTCGCCCAATGAATCGTACATTCTTTAACCTGTTCTTCTTCTGTTTCAAACTTCAAAAGCAATTTATACATTTTTGAAATTATCTGGTCTTCAGATTTTAATTGTACCTCCAATATTGATTCTTCTTCTACAAATCCATATGCCTTCTTGTCCACTTTAAATCTCTCCAAAATTTGAGCATATACAAACCATTGGCAATTAAAGTCTTCTTCCATTAGTTTTTCTCTTGACTTCATTGTACAGTCTCCTTGTGAAACCCTAGAGGGCTTAATCATAATTCAAAAATGCATTTGCTATATGAACATCTACAAGAGCCCTTAGGTCAGTAGAACTCCTTTAAAAAAAGGAAAGCAAACGACCCTTTGGAATTAAGAGTTGTGTTGTAAGCGGCACTCTGTTGCTCTGTCTCCTTGATGTTCATACATGTGATCGTTGTTTCACATCGCTGCTAACGTACCGTCGCTGCTTCCATTGCCCACCAAAAGGAAAACAGATACATTATCAGTCACTTCAGAGGGCTATTATATGCCACACATTTATCTCTGGCAGAAAAAGGTGAAGTTGGATGTAAAGGAAGTGTCAGGACATCTAACTCCATTCTACAGATGTCCCAGAACAGGGATCACCCTTTGACCTCGTTCTGTGATCTCACTAGCAAAAGCCTGGCAGTCTGGGCCAATCGCTGCTTGTAAAAGAAAATACCTCCATCTCTCACGGGTGCCGTCTTTGGCCTGGCACACAGAATTGTGAAGGTGACTCAAAAGGCTAGGGGAAATATTTAATGACAACATTTATCTTGAAGATAAATCCTTCCTTTAACCTTGACAGTGCTGAACTGGGCTGCTGCTGTTTAGCACAACACTGGTCTGGAAGGAACTCGAGGTGGTGCTCCAGAATTTTTTGGTCCAAGGAACAAATTTATTTTGTCAGGTGTGGGAGAAACTGTGAGGAAGGCGTAGATAGGAGTGAGTGGATTGGACATGTCAGCCATGAATACAATGCTACTTCCCATTTTTGAGCTATATCTCTGACATGCATCACCATCTGGAAGTGGCACCTGTATTTGTGGATGCAAGGTTAGTGTCAGGGGTCACTACAACTGCCAGGACTCTGAAAAAGGCTCGCTTCTGATCTCTGAAACCATACCTGGATCCAGCGATGTAGACTTGAGTCTGTTGACTTGGACTCAAGTTGTGTCAATGACTTGATCCAGACTTTACTCGGCGATTGTAAAAGACTCGAAAGACTCGACTCAAGTTTTGGAGCCTTTTATGGCAGATCGAATTTTATTCAGGTTTAAACCCGTTTTCCCCATTAAATAGATAGGGACTCGCAACTCACAACCAAAGACTTGGGACTTGGGGGCAAATACTTGGGACTTGACTCGAGACTTGGGCCCAGAAGCTTGACCCACATCCCTGCCTGGATCCATAACCTTTGTGTGTGCTGGTGGAGTAACTCAGGGCCCACCCAGGTAGGAGGGCCCCCTTAAACATGGAGCCAGCCCTTTGTGGACATTTCAGGTAAAATGTTTCTTCCTCTTTGAAGGAGGGAATTGCTCCACATGGAGGTATTTCATCTGGACGTGCCCTTATTGAAGGAAAAGCTGGATATAAATTCTAAAATCCATATCATCAAATATCTCAGAGAATCAAGGTGAACAGGTTCACGAGCTATTAAAATCTCAGGAGGTCATAGTTGACTTCATCTAAAAGTGGTGGGTACATGACCACTGGGCAGTGAATTTGTGATACTCCAAACACCAGAAGTACACTGGAAGTATACAGGATAGCTACAATTCCACTGAAACAAGTCTAGTTCTTCTTGTTTTATTCTAGCATTTCTCAAACTGTGTGTTGAGACCCACTTGGTGGGTCGCTACCTGATTTCTGGTGGGTGATGGAAAGATCAGATAACTAACTGCCTCAAGCCCTGAGCTATTAAAAAATCATAATTGCTGATATCCCTGCCCTCTCCCAGCCCAGTTCGGCCAGTGGGCCCCCTCTCTCCACTCCCCTGCCCGCCCTCCCCCACCCATGCACCAGTCGGTGCAGGACCTACCTGTACCGGTAGGTGCAGGGACGGTCCACCGGAGGGGGTGGTGGTGCAGGGACCAGTAATTTTCTCTGGGGGGCCCAAGGACAGTGGCAACTCCTGGAGCGTTAAGGCCGTGCTGATGCTGGTCCTGCTGTTGCTACTGCAGCGTGGAAATCTGTTGACTAAAAAGCATGTCATTGGTGAAAATGTTGGAAAGCAATACAGATCCCCAGCATTAAGCCTAAAGATGCAGAGAAAGACAGACACATGGGAATGGTTGTGATGTTATTTTTTATTTTTATTTTTACACTGGCCTCTCAAATTTGTAACTGACAAGGAAGGCATCTGGAGGCCGCTGTGTTCGCACTTGCTCTCGTATCAGCTGCTGAGTTGTCTCCTATCAATTATGGCAAAAATGCTTCTTATTTGAAAAGTGTTAATTGAACGTGGTGGGAAACAGCAGCCCAGAGGGATATGCAGGTCCAGACATGTGGAAGGAAGGTGAATAGACGGAAATCAAGAGACATACAAACACATTATGAAATGTATAAAACGTAAAGGAAGAAAAAAATATGGAGAAGGCAGGGAGGAGGAAATAAAGTGGTAATAAGATGTATTTCAAGGATTTCTGTGAATAACAATAATGAAATGGAGCCACACTGTCCATCAGAATTAATATGCTTAGCGGCTGCTTCCTCAGTCTACATGAATAATTAGGAACAATATGCCTGAGAAACACATCTTTTGAAGCCTACATAAAACCATATGCAAAATGTAAATGTGCCAATTATTGTGTTCCTTTGAATGAATCGTACATTTTCCTTTTATTCTCGTTCAGTATATTGACACCTACAAGATGTTTATCTGCAGATTATTGTTTGCAAGTTTATAAATAAATAAATACACACACACCTGTGTGTGTGTGTATACAGAGAGAGAGAGAGAGAGAGAGAGAGAGAGAGAGAGAGAGAGAGAGAGAGAGTCAGAGTCAGTCAACACTACAATCTAGCCAAACTTAAGCGCTTCAAAAGTGCCACAGATTTTCAGCACAATCCTGTGCAACATTACGCGGCCAGCCTAAAGGGTATCGTGATCCCGTTCCCGGGCCACACCGGCGCAGCCCAGGAACACCTTGGGAGACAGGGATGTTTTTTCAGAAGGCGTTTGACACAGTCCCTCATGAAAGGCTCCTGAGAAAACTCCACAGTCAGGGAGTAAGAGGGCAGGTCCTCTTGTGGATTAGGAACTGGTTGAAGACCAGAAAACAGCGAGTGGGAGTCAATGGGCAATTTTCACAATGGCGAGAGGTGAAAAGCGGTGTCCTTACTCCCGAGTCATCGCAAATGTGCTTTACAGCAGGATTGGCCAGGATTGGAGAGGATCGGGCTGTTTGACAGGAGAGAAATGTGCAGCCTGTTCCTATGATCCTGCTATACCACAATGCACTGGAGTCACCCCAGAAGTAATCCAATCTATGGGTCAGCACTGCTCCTCATTGCCTTCACCAGTGTACATATTTTTATTTTAAGTGTTCAAGGCTGGCATGCCCCACCCTTGTTTGCGGAATGCATGCTTGCCCTGTGTAGCCTGTGTGGGGCACACTGCTGTATCTGGTAGAGAGAAGATTGTTTGCAAAGAAGTCTTTCCCCAAATTGCAGAGGTGAATGGGGGCATGGGATATTTTCTCACAGTGGGAGAGGCGAGGGATGGAATGGCCAGGCCACACTTTGGGTACAACTCCAATGGAAATACAAGTGTTTCTTCAGTCTCCAGCATTATATTAAATAATTAATATTTATATTAAAAATATATATTTAAAAAATACGCTTACCTGGTCGCTGGTCGGTGGTCGCTGGTCGGCCCGAGGTTGAGAAGCAGGCTGTGCCTCCCAGCAGCTCCATGCAACACGGGCAAGAAGCAGGCTGTGCTTCTCCCGGTGCCGCTGGTCTCGCAGCCGCACCGGGAGAAGCACAGCCTGCTCGCCTGCGTTGCGCGAGCCCTGGAGCTCGCGCAACACGGGCAAGAAGCAGGCTGTGCTTCTCCCGGTGCTGCTGCGAGACCAGCGGCACGGAGAGAAGCACAGCCTGCTTGCCCGCGTTGTGCGAGCCTGCTAGAGGCTCGCGCTGGCCGGGCAAGCAGGCTGTGCTTCTCCGGTCTCCCAGCGGCACCGCATGGAGCCGCTGGGAGACTGGAGAAGCACAGCCTGCTTGCCCGGCCAGCGCGAGCCTCCAGCAGGCTCGCGCAACACGGGCAAGCACTGTGCTTCTCCCGGTGCCGCTGACGACCGGGAGAAGCACCCGCTCGCCGCACCACCAACTTCTTTTTTTTTTTAATTTCAAACTTCCCGGCATCTTGGGTCACGAAATCTCGCGTGATCCAAGATGTCGGCACCCAAATCTTGTGAGGGCATCATGCCCTCACGAGATTTGGGCGCCGACATCTTGGATCACGCGAGATTTCGTGACCCAAGATGCTGCCCGTTAAGTTTAAAATTTAAAAAAAGATGGCGACGCCCATTCGTCCCCCGGGACACGACCGGGAATCGGGTCCGATTTCCGGGACTGTCCCGGCGAAACCGGGACGAATGGTAAGCCTAATTATAATGCACTGAAGAGACAGGCACTCTTTACATGCTCAGAGGCACCCTTTCTTATAAGTATGTGTATATTCCCAAAACGAGCCCTAAAGTGGATTTTCCGTGCTTATGCTGAGCAGCAGCTAAGCCAGAAGTGCACAGGGTGGGGTTGGGATGCTGCCCTCCCTCCATTGGCAGGCCTGGGTAGAGGGCACTGATGTCGTCTGTGTTAGTCCTATTCATGGCAGGAGAAACATCAAAGAATGGGAGGGAAGCATTGGTCATGCCCCACCCAGTTGCAAGAGAGAGAAAGCTAGCTCCTTTAGGTAGCATCTTTGCAAAATGAAAAACAGATTCTTATACTGCCTGGCAGTCTCCAATTGGGGGGGGGGGGGTTGTCAAGCAGAACCTGCTCTGCACCATTTTCAATTGCAGGTCTTGCATTTGTTTTATGTTTGCTTTCTTAAAAACATTCAACAGAAAGAAAATACAGGTGGGCCCCCATATCCACTGATTCGCTATCCACGGTTTCAGTTATCCACGGATCGTGGGGACCCCCCCAGGCTTTTACTTTTTTCCCAGTAAGCTTCATTTCTTCCTTAAAGAAACAGGAGAAGCAGCCTCTGGCTGCTTATTACAGGCAAGTAGAACGAGACTAAGTACTAGAGAGGCTCTGCAAGGTTAACAGAAACCTTTCAGAGCCTCTCTAGGACTTAGTCTCGTTCTACTTGCCTGCAATGGAGGCTGCTCCTCGGTTTGTTTTAAGGAAGAAACAAAGCTTGCTGAAAGAAACATAAGAGCTGGGGGGGGGCAAGCATGCCTGCCTGCAGGGGAGGCAGGGTGGGGGGCCCCTCAGGAAACCATGGAGGGGGTGTTCGCTCTTATCCATGGTTTCAAGTATCCACGGAGGGGCCTGGAACATATCCGCAGCGGATATGGGGGCCCACCTGTACTTTATTTGCAAACCTGCAATGTCTCAGGATTTGGAGAGAAACGGGATGCTGTCTTGCTGTCTCCAGCAGCTCTTGAGTACTTAGCTTATCCATTGAGTTGTTAATTGTTCTTTGACATAAGATAAGCAGGGCTTCACTACGCTGTGGTTAAAACAAGATGTGGAAAAGCTGAAGTCTTTTGATGTGAACTTTGAGTGATCCGATGTGAAGAGGCAGCTTTTCCGGGTCTTTGTTTTTGCTCTCTCTCTCTCTCTCTCTCTCTCTCTCTCTCTCTCTCTCAAGCAAGAATATGTGGTAATTAAAAGAGTAACATGACGCCCCTGGCTGCTTTCCATGACGCACTTGGGAGTCACGCCTCCCAGTTTGGGAACCTCTGCAGTAAGCCTATCATGGCCAACCCCAAAGGGTCAAGGGAGGCAACGGAACAGCTTGTTGATGTTGGCCAAGCCTGGCGTTACTGTTGCAAGATCCAGCCAGGGGGCTAGCCAGCCAGCCTCTCTGAGCCAGAGAAGCATCATCAGAGTGATCCTGGCTCACTCCCCGACCTTGCCATCATCAGAGTGGACTCCAAATCTTATCCACCTACCTAACCAGCCCACATGACACCTGCCAAAGTGACCAACAATAAAGGGGGAAACCTGCCTACGATACCTACTCCCCAGGCCAGTAGGTAGGTGAAAAAACTGCCATCCAGCAAAATCTGGGGTTCAGGGGTTCTCAACCAGTGGTACTTCAGCCGACTGCTGGTGGTACTCAGACCACCAAACCACCGGAACCCCTCTCCAATGTGGCACTTTTGGCGGCTTGTTTTCACTCTTGAGAAGCTCATTCCTTTGGTCAAGCCTCTCCGGAACACGGGTTGGGAGAGCCTTTTTCAGTCCCAAAAGGGTTTATAATCTAAAGTGATTCAGAAGAAACTCCAGCAAACAGCCATTAAAAAAGATGCTGTGCTGAGTTGAATAGGGACAGTTACTCTCCCCCTGCTAAATATAAGAGGAGTACCACTTTAGAAAGTGCCTCTTTGGCTAGTTAGCAAATCCACTGGGCATTTGTTTGGAGGGGTAATCCTCAAGTCCATGCCAAGCGATAGGTTGAATGATAGGTTGTTTATTTTAATTGTTTTAATTATGTGTTTTAAATTATTTTAATGTACATGTTTATTTTAATGTTGTAAGCCGCCTTGAGTGCTCTTGCTAGTAGGAAGGCGGGATACAAATTCTTTAAATAAAATAAATAAATAAAATAAATAAATAAATGTCAGTGATGTTCTGGAATGCTCAAAAACAGTCTAACTCTTCAAGGAAAACACACAAAAGGAAGTGTGTTGGTGGTAGAAACCAACCAACCAAGTGTGTTGGTGGTAGAAAAGGGTGCAGAGAAGTGAGATGGGCTGAATTTGCAATACACTCTCTGCTTCTGTAGAAACAAGCATCCCTCTCTCTCTCTCTCTCTCTCTCTCTCTCTCTCTCTCTCTCTCTCTCTCTCTCTCTCTCTCTCTCTCTCTGTGTGTGTGTGTGTGTGTGTGTGTGTGTGTGTGTGTGTGTGTGTGTGTGTGTGTGTGTGTGTACAGTTGCATAAACCTGTTAGAAAAATCCTTATTGTGAATTTTCATGGGATTCCACTTATGTGGTAATATTTTCTTGAGAAGGTAAATCATATGTTAAGGAGATACACTCAAGTACACTTCATTTACATTTGGCACAGTTTGCTCTTGCTTTTCTAGAGGAAGTTATCAACCTGTTTGTGATAGGTTTTAAAGATGTCTTTTCAAAGGCTTTGGGTATAAATGAGATATATTTCTTCTGTTGTCGGAGAATATTGATCCCCATGTGAAATGGCTTGCAATTATCTTTTCCCAACATGTGCAAGGAAATAAGGTTTGCAAATCCTTCTGCCACCGCTACGGTTGCGTGGTCGTTGCATGTGGTTCAGCAAATGGCTGTTTAATGATAAGATCTCATTATTCTGCATTATGAGTGGAGCTTTTGATGCAGCAGACAGAGGAAATATATGTTTCTTCCAAAATGTAGAGTCACAGAGGGCTTGATCATGATGTAAATTATTTTGGGGAACTTCACCAGAATGCTTAAATGTAACAAGACCAGGCCCTAATTATGTCGAGAAATGAATGGGACAATCCCAAAATGTAAAGCTGAATAGAAATGCTAACCACCACCATCACCCCATGTCACTGCTCCATTTGCAGGTGTTGTAAATAGGGAGTCTTCAACAATTTTGGGGAGAGTGCAACATGGCTTCAAAGAGGAGTGAAGAGGAGCTCCACTGAGTTGCTGGAATTGCCATTTTAATGGTCCATAAGTTCCCTGGGGCCAAATCTACAGAGGAGAACTGTTGTGGTGACACTTGTGCTAAAAAAGTGAGGTGGAGATTGATTTGGGGCCAACCTTCCCTCCTGATTCTCAGTGTCTTAGCCAAAAACTCAGCCTTCAGTTGACCATCACAACCCATGCAGTGCCTTTAGCGGCAGCAAAACCAGTTTTCCATCTTGCAGAATCCAATGGAACACAATCACAAGAGAAAGTGGCTTCGCAACCATCACACTATATTCATATGTCCCCAGGCACCATAAATCGAAGCACATATCAAATATATATATTTTTTTAAAAAAAACCATTTTCTGCCTTTCATCTTAGCCAGTAGGAACTGCCACTTAGATCACTCTTCCAGCCAAATCCTGTGTAAGGATCCAGCGGCAGATTCTTACACAGGATTTGGACGTCCAGACCGCCATGTGGCGGTCCATAGGTCTACTCAGGGAAGGGGACGCTGACAGAAATAAATAACTGGCGAAAGTCGGAGGAGACCATGTAACGGACGAGCTGGCCTGGCGGGGACGGGGATATGGCCGATGCAAGTGGCCCCCCTCCCTCGCCGGCCAGACCGCCCATGCGGCCGGCGACGGAGACTTACCTTCTGCCAGCAGCCGCATGCTCAGTCCAACACCAGACTGTTTAGTTCTTTCTCATGTGTCATTTTTCTGGTCAAAATGGTACTCACAGTTACTTTCCTACACCCAGGATTCTGAACGCACACTTATGAAGATAAAACCTGGCCATCCTACACCTCAACTTGCAGCATTCAAAGCTTGTTCTTCCTCTGTCCTCTCCTCTGAACTCAGCTGTTGGATGATGCAAGGGAAGTGCAGATGGAGAGGATCTTATTTAGAATGCAGGCCTGTGTGGAGCTTCTGCAAACCTTCCTTCTCTGTATAGAGGGGGGGGGGGGAATGGGCCGCAACTTTGGCATGTTGTAGTTAACCTAGCCATCACCAATCCTAGCTGAGGTGCCCGTAACCCTCTCCCCCGAGATTACATTTCACATTTTTTTTTTAATCTTTTGGTGGTATAAGTAGACGGTGGGCTTGGAAAAGAGAACCAGGATTATGTTACATTAAAATAATTATTTTAATGGCTTTTCCAGAGAATGGAGAAGAAGAAAAAAACCTCACTTAGCATTCTAAACCTATCCCCAATTTTGTAATCTTTCATTAAAGAGGAACTGCATTTGCTAATTAACTACATACTAGCACGTCAAAGTATTATTAGCAAAAGCCGAAAGTTAATGGTAGTTCATTACTCCCACCCCCAGCTATCAAATTCTATCCCCCAGGGAATATTTAACTAGAAGCAACCATTTAATCTTTGCCTCCTTGAATGTTATTAACTCATACCCAATAAGTAATTCTAGTAGATACACAGGGTTGTTTGAGCTTGGAAAGCACCTATGGGTTTGGACAGCTCCTAATGAAATCCAGGGACAATGCTCATATCCTTTGAGCAGTACTGAATATCTCTTGGTCAGTCAGTCCTCAGTAAGCTATCATTGGTGATAAAAGAAGGGAAAGTTGTCAGAATATCAAACTCAACACAGAGCCATTAATAGCACCAACCAGTGCATGAGAATTTCAGCCTAAGAACCTTAGAACAGGCTCCTGTCTTTTTTTTTTGTTTGTTTAAGCTAAAAGCACTGCATACACAGATTGTGGATGAAATCCTGACTAAAGATCCGGCCGGCAGCTCAGGGCCACCTGCTGGATCCTATCCCCGCTCCAGGCTGCACTGCTGCAGCCCGGAGGTCTACTCGGGAAAGGGGTGTAAACCGGGGCAGGCCCAATCGGCCTCCTCGGATTTCCGCCAGCTAAATAGCTGATGGAAGTTGGAGGAGGCCATGTCACGGCCGAGCCGGCCTGGTGAAGACAGAGATGTGGACGCCATCCCCGCCCCCTCCTGGACCGGCTCAGCCAATGGCCCCCCTCCCTCGCTGGCAGGACCATCCATCTGGCCGCTAGCGGGAGCCTTACCTGCCTCCGGTGGCCACTTGGTCGTCCCGGCAGCAGAGTGAGGGAGGCCTCCCTTGCTCCAAAGTAGGCGCAAACGTGCCATAACACTTTAGAATGGCGGAGTGCGTTCTAAAGCTAAGGTGGATTTCGTTGTGTGTGTGTGTGGTGATGTCTGTGCGTGCGTGTCTACCTATATAAACATTCTTGCCTTTTCAATCAAGTGCCAAGGTTCTATTTTTTCGCTTTATCTACAGCTTAATAAGATTATAAACCTAAACTTGAAGGTCAGCTCCTCTTTGCTGGCTATTGTTGTGCAGTGATGGGCGTTGGGGGTTCTTAATGCAGAATTATCAGCACAGTCACCAAACCACAAGGTTGTATCATACATATTTCTTCTGCAAAGTAAAGGCGAAGTGGAAGTCACTTGTGAAAGAGGAAGGGGGCATTTTTGGCAATTAGACTTTCCTGCTGCAGCCCCCTCTGTCTCACGCCATCATGTTTTTGGAGGGTACCCAACCATCAGGAGATTTTCAGAGGGGCACAGGGGGCTGCATAGGGAAGGGGAGATTGGAGGAAATTGCCCTCTCCCTTTTTGAGTAAATGCCTTCTATTCACAGGTGAAATACCTACAATACCTGAAATACCTACAAGATAATACACACACTTCCCAGGATTCTTTTTTGAGAACTAGGAAACCATGGCACTTAAAGTGTAATAAACCCAATGTAAATGTGTAGTGCAGATAGAGCCTAAGAATCATTATCTTTAGAAGGTGAACACGCCTTGCACCGCATCAATGCTGCTTTTCAGCTTCTTATGGCCCAATCTTATCCTCAGCCGGCAAGCAGCAAGCAGCGGCACTGGTGTGGGCTCTGCTGCATACTGCGGGCCAACCAGGGAACATACCGTAAGAACATAAGAAGAGCCCTTCTGGATCAGGCCAAAGGCCCATCTAGTCCAGCTTCCTGTATCACACAGTGGCCCCACCAGATGCCTCAGGGAGCACACAGCCAACAAGATTCCTGCTGCGACTCCCCTGCACCTGGCACAGAGAAAACCCACTTCTAAAACCAGGAGGTTGCTTATGGCTTGTAACCTGTGATGGTCTTTTCCTCCATGAATCTGTCCAAACCCTTTTAAAGGCATCTAGGCCAGATGCCATCACCACATCCTGTGGCAAGGAGTTCCACAGATGAATTACACGCTGGGTAAAGAAATATTTTCTTTTGTCCGTTCTAACTCTCCCTCCACTCAATTTTAGTGCATGTCCCCTGGTTCTGGTGTTGTTTGAGAGGGAGAAGAATTTCCCTCTATCCACTCTCTCCATCCCATGCATAATTTTATACATCTCAATCATGTCCCCCCTCGGGCGCCTTTTTTCTAGACTGAAAAGCCCCAAACGCTGTAGCCTTTCCTCATAAGGGAGGTGCTCCAGCCCACGAATCATTCTGGTCGCTCTTTTCTGCACTTTTTCCAATTCAACTATATCCTATTTGAGGTGTGGTGACCAGAACTGGACACAATATTCCAGATGTGGCATTACCATCGATTTGTACAAGGGCATAATGACATTGGCCGTTTTATTCTCCGTGACTTGACGGAAAGGTAAGCAAAAATAAAATGTTACTTGCCTTTTACTTAACTACTCAGCTGCATCTTGGTCCCCAATGGGTGTACTCAGATCTACAAGTCTGAATGGGCCCAAGGAGGCATATTGAAGGCGGGCGGAGGGCATAGGATATCAGCGCTGCCACTGTTGCTGATATCCACACTTTGTCCTCCCTGACATGCCCTCGGTCAACCCCAATCCCCACCCCTATCCTCCTCCTTCCTACCTCGATCCTCCCCATCACTCCCCCATCACAGCCCACTCCCGCTGCCAATTTACCAGCACCAGCAGTGGCTGGGCGCTCCAGTGGCACCCACGTAGTCACCAACCATTTGCGCTGGCAGCCCCATTACATGCACATCTGAAAACAACTCGAATCCCATCAGTGGAAGGCCCTCATAGGACTGGGCCATTAATCTCCCACAACTATTTATACAAACTCCTGAGATTTTTTTCCCTCCATTTATTTTGCAGTCCTATATCGAATGACAAGATAAAGATAAAAAAAAAGAGGAAGCAATTTCCACATTGATTCCACTTATGCTTTGGTGATGCTCTTGTGGATTGAGTTGCAATGTATACCACTGAATGAACAATGACATCTTTCTGCTATCAGAATTAAATCACCATTTTTTTTAAGCCTTGAAAATACTACACTTTTTTTTCTAATTAAGGGCATGCTGCTATTGCTGTTGTTCATGCCAGCTGGTGTTTGCATTTCACATCTGCCAACTCTGTTGCTTTTCTGCTGGTTTTTGGCAACATGTGGATTCAGATTCACACATTACAGATGAACCAGGCCACAACCTAGAAATCCCTGTTAGATGTGTGCAAGGGGCTTCTGACTTCTTTATTTCTAACAGCAGTTCCCTTTACTACATTGCAAACTACTCCAAAACTCCCCAGAGTTTCAAAAATGGCTTGCCAAATGATGCATGGGGCTGCTTTGTCATTAAGTGGTATGTGGGGGCGGGGAACTAGAAGCACAGCACACCAGATTAGCACTTGTGATCTCATACAATGTCTGATCAGTTCACATCTGGCTTCACATCTAGTTTATTGTCTTTTAAAAAAAGTAAAGGTTTGCACATTGATGTCATATATCAGTTGTGAAAGAGATGTATCAAATAAAGGTAGCTTTCCTGAAGGGAAAACAGGTGTAAATCAGTTAAAATGTTTGTCTGGGAGCTAGCAGTTTATCACCTAGGTGATGATCCCTTTATATTTTTACTTTGCTGTGTGAAACATAAAACAATTTGGCATGACAGAATGACAAAGCGCTGCTTCTCCCAGCTGAAATCTCTAGCCTCTCTGTGATTATGACTCAGATATATTTTACATGCGAGATTAGCAGACACAAATCCCAAATCCCAGCGCTGAGGCATTAAATAGCTATTTGTAGATTTGGCAAGGGAAGCTTGCCATAGAGTTGTGTGTGTGTGTGTGTGTGTGTGTGTGTGTGTGTGTGTGTGTGTGTGTGTGTGTGTGTGTGTGTGTGTGTGTTAGCCCAACTTGCACAAAATGGGAAAGATTCTTATCTAAAAGGGACAGCAATAATCCTATCTGGGATGCTTCACACCTCACATTTTCTGTTCATATACATTTCCTGTTCATATCTCATTTATTCTTGGATCATCCAGTTGAAATAAGTACAGTATGTACCATGTCCATACCGTAAGTACATACTCCATAAGTACAGTATGTGCCACTTCTTGTTTGAAGGATTCCCTTCTGAAGTTCTTTTTTTGATTCCTAACATTCTGTTTGTCTGCATACCCCAATAAAACATGAGACAAAGGTTCTGGATTATGAAAGGGTCACACGGTTATTGAACATTAAACATAAACTGAAGCAGGTTCTCACTATCCTACCACTCCTCCCTCCTTTCAGTGTAAGTGCCGGCCTTGGGGAAAGTGGTTCTGCTCCACGGTTTCCCTAGTCTGGAACCAGCTAAGGCTACAGCCTAGTCCTCCTGGGTGTGCTTTCCAAACCCTTTGCTGCCTTTCTGTTCACTGTTGAAGAAGATTGCTGTGTTTCGGCACCCTACCCTCACAATCTCTGCAGTGCTACACCTTGGCCTGAGCAGTTATGGATAGGCAAGCAGTTCTGCATCAGAATGGACTTCAATCTGCATCTGAATGGACTTGGAGTGCAGCTTCCAACTAGGCTTCAGCCTGCCAAAAGGAAACTCCATTGAATTCCTCAAGGAATATAAGTTGCACCTCATCAGCACTGTCACCCTAATGAAGTTATGCGGCGCACGCGCGCGCACGCACACGCACACACACACACACACACACACACACACACACACACACACACACACACACACACACACTGTTGAAAGTGCACCTGACCAGGCACTCCACCAAGACCCTCCACTTGTCAAGTGGCAGCCAACTGCAACATTGGTACAGTGTCAAGCTCAATCCCAAAAAAGGTCAGTTGGGTGCAAGGACAACCCCCCCCCCATTTACTTATTGGTCAAGGGAACCCCAAGCTCCCTGGTCAAAGAAATAAATTAATCTATTGACAATCAGCACTGTCCAGATGCACTTGGGCCCCTTAGCAGAAAGTCATCTAGGTAATGGCCATGGTGTGTATCCCAGTCCTTTGTCTTACCACTCATTTCATTATCTTGCATAATTTCTCAAATGCCACACAGGAAACTGAGCAGCTCATTAAAAGGGTCCTTTTAAGGATAGGGATAGGGTCCTTTACCGCTGTCACAAAATATACAGCGTGGCCTGGCTACTGTCGCAAGTGGCGAGTGGAGCAGGTAAGTCAGCATGGGCAGCGAACAGGAGCTGGGGGTGGATGGAATGGGGGCTCCTTTTGCCGGAAAGGTGGATCAGGGCAGGGAGGAGGGCAGAACGAGGCCGGGAAGGGGGAGGCATTGGCAGCTGCCTAGTTCCACAGTTGTTCTAATGGTAGCAGATAACTCGAAATATTAAATTGTAATTATATATTAGCACATATCAGATTGTAAACCTGTGGGCAGAGCCTATGTTGTTCATTGTCCCGCACCTGAACGACCTTTAGCACTTTATGAATTAATAGCGACTGATGTGGGTGTAGCCCCATTGAACACAGTGAAACAAAACTTTTGATTAACCTTAGATAGGATGATTGGGTGTAGACTGAGCTAGCTTACCTCAGGCCCCAACTTTGTAAGACTCTAGAGCAGTCAAACAGTATGTTTTTGTAGCTATATGGCAGAATAAAACTTTCTTTTTTATGAGCCCATTCTTCAAACAGAGTTTGGCCAAAATGCCACTGTGACATTCCACAGCAATGAAAAGCGATCCATCTTTGCTTTGTATCCTAACCAGGCAAGGTATCCATTCATTATTTCCTCCCAAACAGGATCTTCTGGAGTGCTACCTTTGAAAGTTCCCTTTATCTTCATTAAAGTGTCATGCGAGCCGACAAAACTTTGTCATTGAATTCCAGCACTTCCATGAGGCTAACAAGTTCTGAAAGTTTTCAGAAAGAAGCAATATTTGTCGGGAACTCGGAACACAGTAAATGATTCCTCAGCCAGTTTCTCAAGGGTATCTTTATGGCTGTGTTGCTCTGAAATTGAGAAAAATCAAAGGAGACTACAAGAATGGCTCCCTCCATCTCGTGTGTGCCCCCCCCCCATCACTTCTTAGAAGAAGCACTACTTTCTTTCAGGTCGTAAAAAGAGCAAATTAAGGTTTATGAAAGAAAACCATGTAGGTCACATAACTCTTTGGGAAAAAAGCAAAATAATGCACACATGATTCGGAATTGAGTTATCTTTTCACCTCTGCCTACATTTGTGCAACAAAATCAAGTGTAACTAAGGGTGGGGAGCTTTAAGAGAGCTCATCCATAATACCTAGTTCCTGGGGGAACTGAGTGATCAGGAGGGCAAAAGATCGGCAGAATAATAACCAAGAACAGAATGCAGCCACGGAAGAGCTTTCTCCCCTCAATTTCTTGCAGAGATCAATGCCCATAGATTGCATCCAAGCATTTAGTATCTACTTTTCAGATGATTGTCCAAGGAATCCTCCTAAAAGAGCCTCAATTATTTCCTCCTCTGTAGTACTGCATCTACATCACATTACTTTAAAATAATATACCTTGCTTGACAACTCTTTTAAATGTCAGAATTTCCAAACTTCCCCAGACAGTACCAACAGTGGGAGCACTGCAGAATGGCACGGTTGATCCGGTGACCCCTACCCAGAAAAATGACTTGTGTTCTTTTTGCCCCTCTCTCTTGCACAGCAACGTTTCCTTAATAATAAAAAGGATAGAGCTTGCTCCCTCAGGCCTATTTTGAATTCTCTCCCAGACCTATCATTACCATTTCATGTGACATAGTAAATTATCTTATTAGAGACACCATCGCATGGGTATAGCCTCTTTCAGACACTCAAAGGCTATAGAGTAAACCCATTTTTTGGGGGGGGGGAGTGGGATTGTGGCAGCAAGCCTTACTGTGGCCTGTGTGCAATCAAGACTTTGTATTTGGTCCTGTGGCAGAAAAGGAGTGGGGGGGGGCTGAACAGAGTTTTTCCCTTGCTCTCCCCAGTTCCCACCAGTCAGGCTGAGGTGTAATAGGAAGAAATGATAGCTTTCATTTCCACCACCCAAGACTGGGAAGCACAGACAGGAAAAGTCTTTCCCCAGATTAGCAAGGAGGGGGATTCAAGAGGAACTCACATAAAACCAAACACTTATGAGACTGGGGCAGTCAGGAAAGCATGCCAACCCACCCTGTCTCTAGTAAACTGAGGCCAGGCAGGTAATCAATACAAACAAAAGGGAGTTGATTAAAGAACTGAATAAGCAGAACAAATGAAACAGGGAGGGGGTGCAGAGAGCCAAAAAAAGCCATGACATATATCAAAAGTAAAGCAGATTGACAGGGAGGATTGATGGGAGGTTGGGAAAGGGTTGGCGCAGACAAGCAAAACATAAAATAAAGTCCCTGAGCATGATAGCTGGATACTTTTGCCTGTCCATAACTACTGACAGTATTTTAGCGGGTGGATGAGGAATGGGTGTGCCATTTGTTAATACATGGACACAGTACATCAGTGACAAATCAGAGGCAACAACCCCAAGCTGTTGTATACATGAACTTAAAACATCTAGATTGTTGGTGTCATGGGATCATTCAATTAGATGGTTTCCAACCACCTGAGCCCCTTTACCTGCCACCCTGACCTGGTCAGGTGGGCTAGGGTGACCAACCAGCTGGCCAACATCCTTTGCTTAAGGACAATTCAACCAAGAAGACACCCAAATCACATAAGGCTTGTCCAGGCAGGAGGTGTGATCTGGTGGTTGAGCTGCCTGCTTGCCTGAAGAAGCTGAAGGGAATTAGCTCGGTTGTACCTGAATGGGAGACCAGAAGTAACTGACAAGCTGTGACAACCGTCTGTGAGAGAGAGGAGGCGCTGACGTGCTGCAGTGAGAGGGCGGAATGGACTGCTGAGAAGTCGGCAAGAGCAATAACAACTTGAGATCCTGCCTCGCTTGATTTGTAGCTATTTGCAGAAGCTTGGAAGGCATGAGCTGTGCAGCCAGAGGGATGATGACACTGTTGAAGGGAAACATCTGGAGAATGAAAGGTTCTATATATGAATGGAACAATATTGTAAAGATCCTTATGGGATCTAGGATAGTATGCCTATGTAAACCGCCTTGAATAAATCTGATGAGAAAATCTGATGACGAGAAAGGTGGTATATAAATGCAGAAATAAAGAAATGTGTCCCTTCTGTAACAGTACTAAATTCAAAAAGGATATAAGGCTATTGCAGGAGGATATCTTATCAGCTTTAATGATGCTGAGATAACAAGCCTAGGGTGGAGGTTAGAAGTGCCCCCAAATAGAGAAAAATAAGCAAAACCTAGGGAAAATCAGGGATTTTCACCACAGGTCCTTATATGTGTACCGGTACTTTTTCCTCCATATCCTGCCTTCTGCACAGCCCCAATGTGACGTACAAAGACTTAAGAACATATTAACATAGAAGAACAACACTGCAGAAGATATAGTCATCATGCACTCGTTGGTGCATCACACCAAATTCCATAAGTGACACTTCCAAATTCAAGTTTTTTTAACTTCTGATTTTCAGAAACGGAACTAGTGAGAAGTCTGCTTTGCTCTAATGTTAATCCAATTCAAGCAGTTTTCAGCAGGGAAGAAAAAGGAGGTGGTTATTATCTATCACAAAGGGAGATGTGCTTCTGTACTTATAATGAGCAAATGTAATCATAAAAAGACACACAGGAAAAAGGCCCACCAAGAATGCATAGTACCAACGAAAATACATCTCATTTTGTGTTCTGTTTCTGCTTTCTTCCCCAGATTTTAATTTACATGCTGCTAACTCACAGAAACGCAAGACTCACTATGGATTTTTCATTGCAATCTTTTTTTTTCCTTTGTGCAATACAAGCTATTCTCAGCATTGGAACAGTGTAAAGAACAGCAACGTAGTGTTCTGTTAAGTGTTTTTGCTGTTAGAAAACAATCTAGCATTTGGTTAAATGAGTCCCTGTAAGTTACAGGAGTAGGTAATGGCTGCCAGTTGGGCTAACTTTTGCTCAGAAGATTACTGGCCAATAATTCTGGAAGCTAAGGCTGCAATCTTGTGCACACTTTCCTGGGAGTAAGCCCCAACTGAACACAATGGGACTTCTGAGTCAATGTGCACAGAATTGTGCTGTAAGTGACATTTGAGTGAGCCTATCTGTGACGGGCAGTCCAATTCTGCCTAATGATACGCGGCCGGCCTAAAGGGTCGGCCGCTGAATCCTATGGCTGTCCTGGGCTGCCCTTGCTGCGATCTATTGAAAGTCAGCCCTTAAATCATTCATAGACGACCTGATTCTGGGTCAGGGTTTCGTGCATAGCAGAGCAACTCCCCTCCCCCCTTTCTACCATTAGGATTTGGCTTTCAGGATTTATGAATGTTAAAAGCAAGCTCATACAAGCTCTTAATGAGTGCCACAAATAGGGAGGCATTCATTTGCTGTAATCTGATAGGGCTTCCTCATTTACCTGCCTATATACTTCATGTTGCTCCTTTTCTATGTGTCAGCTGAACGTATGCAAAAGTGTCGGCATCATAGGAAGGAAGGAAGGAAGGAAGGAAGGGAACAAATGGACAAAACAGAAGAGGGAAGGCAAGACTCAGAAACAAAGCCAAAAATAAAATAATTTTAGAAGGGTTCTTTGGAAACTATGTTGGAAGATGAAAGCACAGATTTTCATTTTAGTGAATGAGACTAGACCTTTTAGTGAAATTGCTGTAGGGGAAAAATTACTTGTGTGTATTGTGAAAATTCTAATTTCCTTTTTGGCCAGGCAAACTGTTGCCGGCACTCAACGTATTATCCTTGGTGTATGCTGTGTTGGACGAGTGACAACTCTTCCTGCAGCCCCGATGAACGATGCACTCGGAATAAACATTGGCAGGGGGCCAGCTCCATCACGGCGTGGCAGATTTTTTCCGAGGCAAGGCACAGCTATATCCTGTGTTTCTGAGTGAACAACCGTTCCCTCATTGGCATTTCGATATGTTCCATCATGTCCCGTTCTGCAGCGCTGGGAGATGCACGTTTGACCCTCACTTGGGGAAGTTCCTCTGCTATGGCACGATGACAAAAGCTTGGAAGAGTTCATATGCTTGAATTGCCCCCATACATATGTAGCTACTGGTGCCAATAATTTGAGTCGCAGCAATTAACATTGCCATTGTTTTTTCTCCTAGTCATTTCTGTTCTTGCCCTGATTTTTTTTTTCATTGCCCCCTCCTTTTTTCGCTGCAGCACATTTTGTTTGCAGACAGTGGCAAGGAAAGGCACGAGGGAGAAGTATGGTTAGTGGCACTGCAAGTTTTGTACACTGACCTTGCTGCAAACCACTCTTTTAAACCTTCTGAATGGTACCTTCAAATGATTTTTATAGGACTTCTTTTTAGGATGGTAATACTGTAACTCAAAACTGCTTACGCTAAGACTGTCTATTATTTTGGAGAATACAACCATATACAGTAGTCTCATTCCAGCAGTCCCAGGATGTGGTGTGAGACCACATGATACAGTCCCCTGGCTGAAGCTAAGCAGGTCTAAGTCTACTCTGTGCCTGGATGTGTGACTGCCTGGAAATCCCGTGTATGCCATCCTGAGTTCCATGATGGGTGGCATATGCATAAAATGAGCTGCATCTCTTCTTCACTTCTCACTGTTCCACACGTGGCCTTGTGCTCTGCTTTCAGAGCATCAGTCCTCCCCCCCCCCCCCGCTTCTTCTCCAGATAGTATAAGCCAGAATTGCTTTAGAATGCCAACTATGTGTGATTGGATTGAGGTGAGGAAGTGTTGCCAGTTGCCTCGGCAACAAGGATGTGTTCTCTCTTCTCCCTGACACCCGCTCTCTTGAGCACAGTTTTGCATGCTTTTGCAAAGGAGTGAGAGAAAAACAACCAACAGTCTTGCTGGGTGTTATGGACCAGGCAGCAATACTCTTCTTTTAGTAGTGGCAAAGTTCCAGGTTACCACTAAATGGAAAAATAAGAAGCTTTCAACTACTCAAAGATGGTATGACAAGTTATGGGGAATCTTAACTATGAATAAGATTTTGCATCCATTAAAAGCTAAAACTAGTCCTAGATTTCATGAGTCTCTAGAAAAGTGGTTTGCCATTTTAGTGTCAGCTAACCGAAAATACAAAAGACCATGCTTTATTGATTGCAGTATTGTTACCAGATGTTTTTCAGACATGCATTCATGCTCACAAGAATGTATGTTATGCGCATATCTGCTTTGTGTGCTTGGGCCCTGTGCATTGGTCAATGGCACTGTTCAATGGTTCAATGGTTCAGCAAGGAAGGAAGAAAAAGGAAAGGGTGAAGGTGCAACAAACAAACTTTTAGTGTTGTTTTAAAGCAATTTAATGCCTCTTAGCCATTCATGCGGCTAGCTCCTAAGTGTATACGGTTGCTATATGCAGGAAAAGGAAAAGAGATAGAGGAAATTCTTAAAAGGGAAAAGGAGCACATGATGGCACAAACATGAAGGGGGGGAGGAGGAAAGAAAGATGTAGGTGAATTAGAAAGGTTTTCCAGGGGGAACGGGGGCTGAAGAGTCAGGAATTTAATAAGAGTGAGAAAGGAGGGGGAGAGGACCTGGGGGAGTGAAAGGTGGTGGGGGAGTGATGAGGGTTCCTGAGGTTTGGCCACAGCAAAATGCTTCAGCTGAGTGACAGTAATCTGTAGCCCAAACCAAGGGCTACAGGCAAGGAGTGAGCCCCTTGTGGGCCATGTTATCACTTCACTCACTTGCCATGGGTAAGCTAGTTTCTCCCACTGAATAATCCCTCTTAAACCATGCTCCAAGCCTCCAAAAGGGGTGAGAGAGCACAGGCAAGAGATGCTCAGCCACCTCCTTCCTCTTCAGAGGATTGGTGGATCGCTACAGGGTTTGTTTGTTTTTTATGGAGGCCAGCAGCTGACCTCAGGCTTCGCTGAAAACAGTAAAAAATAAATCTTACAATCACACACACAATACGAAGGGGCACGGTATCGATGTTGGATCTGTTCCAGCTCCCCCCCCCCCCAGATACCGAAGAACCGTGGATTGGGGCGAATGGAACTGCTTCCTGTACTTCGGCTGAGCCTTTCTAGCATACTGCTGCTATAGCGTTCATTTAAAGGAAGACACACACCAACTTCTAAGGTAAAATAATGGCCGGTGGGGCACATGGGGGGGCCTCCCACTATCCATGGATAAGTGAATCTGCGGATAATGGATCAGCGGATACGGTGGGGGCCCTGTACACTCACACACAGAAGGAAAAGATAGATGTAAGGCTAGGTCACCCTGAACTCTCTGAACACGCGATCAGCACGGGACATACGATCTGCTTTGAGGATACAAAGTGTCTAAAAAGTGAAAGTAACCCTAGAATATTACGTAGCTTGGAAGCACTTGAGATCAGTAAGAGACCGGTAAGGGATCTTATGAATAAACAACAAGACTTGAATTTTATTAATAAAATCTGGTTCCCTATTTTGCATAGATCCTTCCAAGCGGAGCATGCCAGGGATAGGAAAAAAGACGAACAGCGCTGTGGGTCAATTGCGGTCAGCGCGTCTTCAGCAGCTGCAGCTGGGGCTCTTTCCGGTCATAATTAACTCAAGTCTTTCCCGCTCTGCGCTGTTTTTAAACTGAAGGTTTCCCGTTCTCCGGGTTTCCACCTTCGATCTTTGGATTGTGCCTCTGAATATGGTCCAGGAGTGGACCGAAACGTTGACTTGTCTACTTTTTCATGTTGGATTTTAATTGTATATTTTGCCTGACAAACGGATACCGGGTTTACGGGACTTTCTTTGCCAGTACTAGATATCGTTTTAAATTCTGTGAAGCCTAGTAGCAATAAATTTACATGGCATCTTCACCCGTAATGTGTAAATCTTGTCAGATAATCGCAGGTCATGAAAGTTTTCGTTCAAGACAAAAGATAGAGGCACTATGCATATTGTCAATTGGACTGCACACAAAATAAAAGATAGAGGGGAGTTTATGGGTTGATGGTGAGGCTGTGCCAAGGATCAAGATTTACCAGTCCTTTTTCTGCTGTTTTGTGTGCGCTGCATTGCAGGAGCTGTGGGGCTAGAATGCTGAGACCAAGTAATCCTGTTCAAGAGCAGGGTATAAAAGGCTGTGAGGGCTTTGAAGCAAGCCCAGGGGCTATTGTTGCCTTCATAGCTGACCTGAGAAGGGAACCAGGGCAAGAGAGCTTGAGCTGCTTTCCTGGGGGAAGGTTGTGTGTTGTGTTGCAAGGCAGTCCACAAAGGATGGCTGTCCAGCCTGCACTGGCACAGTGGCGTTTGGTTGTCTTCAAGGGAGGGAAGGGAAGAAGGTTGGAAAGGAAAAGAGTGCAGGAGGTTACCAGTCCCATGTGCCAATTTGACACAATAATTCATGGGTAGCGGCTAGAATGGGGTGGGGCGCAAGGTGTGGTCATTCATGGAAGTTTCCAAAAATAGGATGTCCGGGTCCGGCGGCCGCAACCCAGCTGACCGCCGGCCCCGGACTCTCGGCGCGCACCCGGGGGGGCCGCAGCGGCCGCCCGGACTCGGCGGCTGCAACAGCGGCTCTGGCGGCGGCAGGCCAGGCTTCGGAGAGGCCGACCGCCGCCCCCAGCTGGCAGCCCCGCCCCCACGGAGGCCAGGACGGCCTCCCAGAGGCAGGGACAGCAAGGGAGGACCCCGGCCCCCTGGAAACCCCAGCCAGCCCCACGACCCACGCAAGCAGTAACAACAACTCACCTTCAGTAATGGAAGAGGCTCCTCGTCCCCCGGCGACGGCAGGAACAAAACCTGGAAAGGAGGAAAGAAGCAACGCTGGAGCAGGAGCGAGCAAGGGGAGACTGCCCCTCCCCGGACGGGCCAGGCCACGCCCCCGCTGTCAGCAACCACATCGGCAGCACAGCTGCCGTCAACCAGGAAGCAGCAACCCTCCTCCACGGAATGGCCAGCCAGATCCCGCGCAGCTCCACCCTTCCCCTCTCCCCCTTCGTCCTTCCTTCTTTCTTTCTTCATTTCCATTAAGCAACAGCCGCGGGACCAGCCGAAGCAGCGCACTGGACTCTTCAGGCTCTGGCAGCGAGGACGACGCTTTCCTGACCCCTCCCTGGGCATCGCCCCCTAAAGGTACATCACATAGGAGTTAGGCAAGATTTCTTCCAAGCTAGCCGGATAGATTTAAATCGGTAAATAAGCAACATCCTGGGAGCTTCCTGACTTTAGAGTAAACAAAGTCATTAGGAAACATAAACAAGTTGCCTCTAACCTCATCTCCCTTCACTACTGTAAAGTCAATAAAGAGCTGTATAATAATTAAGGCACAGGACTCCTGAGCAATCATGGAGCCCTTTGTTGCACTTGCACCCCCTGCAAAGTGCAGAACAATAGAGGCAACCATCTCATGCTGGGGGTGGACCATCAAGGGACATGTCATGCTTCACACATTACAAAGGTTGTCAGACAACAGTTTGTATAGATCTGCTACTGAATTCTTTTCTACGTGTACCCAAACGAATCCTTTTGTTATCGAGTCCACTTTCTTTCCTTGATGTGTATTTCTTAATTTTTGAATTTAGTTATTCCAAATTATGTCAGATAGAAGAGGGTTGAGTTAGAAATGTAATGAAAACATTCCAATTCCAATACCTTTATTGGCATCTTACATAAACAGACATCAACATAAGCATGCATAGGTAAAGGTAAAGGTGACCCCTGACAATTAAGTCCAGTCGTGTCCGACTCTAGGGTGTGGTGCTCATCCCCATTTCAAAGCCGAAGAGCCAGCGTTGTCCGAAGATGCCTCCATGGTCATGTGGCCGGCATGACTCTCCTTGCCGCAGCGCATAGCATGCAGCTGGAACACGGAGCACTGTTTACCTTCCCGCAAGCGGTACCTATTTATCTACTCACATTAACATGCTTTGGAACTGCTAGGTTGGCAGGAGCTGGCCAAGCAACAAGAGCTCACCCCGTCGCGGATTCGAACTGCCGACCTTTTGATCGACAGCTCATGGTTCAGTGGTTTAACCCACTGCGCCACTTCGCTGCTATTCCAGGATGACTGGAATTATGCATTTCACAGAGTTATCCCTGGGTGAAATACATGAATTAATAGCTTGGACATTGTGCATTTTCCTGTGCATTTTGATATAAAAAGGTAAAGGTATCCCCTTTCAATTAAGTCCAGTCGTGTCCAACTCTAGGGTGTGGTGCTCATCCCCACTTCAAAGCCGAAGAGCCAGCGTTGTCCGAAGACGCCTCCGTGGTCATGTGGCTGGCATGACTCTCCTTGCCGCAGCGCGTAGCACATAACCCTTAAACAATAATAATAAGTCAATACACTTATACTCTGGCTTCTTTTTAGATCGTATGAATCCTTCGCCTTTAACAAAAACATTGGAAATCGAGACACTTTGTTTGTTTGTTTGTTTGTTTGTTTCAAGGGAACTGGTGTGTGTGTGTGTGTGTGTGTGTGTGTGTGTGTGTGTGTGTGTGTGTGTATTTTGTGGAGGAGCCCCTCAGAGTTCCAAAACTTGCCCTTGGCAGCTATTGTGCATTGTGCAATGCCCTTGATGCTGTCCAGGCTGCTTGTATGGCAGAGCTGGTCCTTGCAGGCACACTGTCGCACGGCTCATGTGACATGTGTACCAACCCCGCCCCATTTATACCACTCAAGCTGTATAAAGTTCTTTTCAAACGAGTCAAATTCCCAGGGTGGTATAAAAGGCCATTAAGCATAAAGAACATTAATCCCACCGTTTCTGTGAAAGATGTCACACAAAACAAAATCATGTTGCTCCATATGCCATTGTCGGGTGCTTTTGTACTCTGAATTCCTTAGACAGTAGAACATGAGACAAAGCCCAATGCAGTCAATGGGAGGATTTTGATCAGCTCCCTGAAGTGCTTACAGCTTGTCTTCTATCAGTGTTCTAGCCATGTCAGTTTTTGTTTTCAAATCCCATTTGCATGTGTTCGGTTAAATGAGGCAGGTACAATATGTGAATAATGACAATACCTGGATGAATTGCGTTGTAAATCCTCAATCCCCAAAGGAACATTTCAAGTTGGGTTCCAGATGCTACCTGGCAATTCCACCGCGTTGCAGAAAACAGGCTCTCTCTACAGAAGGTCGGTGCCACCCTTCTTGCAGAATGTCTAGTTTCCTCCCAGCACAATCCTATACCTCTTTTACTCAGAAGGAACTCACACTGTGCTAAATTGGGTTTACTCCCAGATAAGTGTATAGAAAATTGCAGCCTAAGGGTTTCTAAAGCCTTGGGAGAAAGACAGAGAAACATCAGAAAAGGTCTTTTCATCAGGTCTTTAGAAACATCAGAAAAGTCCTTGTAATATAAGATTAAATTGGAAAATATATATTTTCTGTGTCTTGAACCCAACTTTTCCAAGAGCTTTGCTCTCCTTCAGCCAGTCTTCTCAATAAATTCCAGGCAATAACTTGTGCTTCCAAGATTTCTCCTTTGTATTTATTTATTTATTTATTTATTTATTTACAATATTTCTATCCGGCCTTTCTCCCCAAAGGGACCCGAGGCGGCTTACACAAAAATAAAATACAAAAATACAAAAAATACAAATAGATAATTACTTTTTAAACAGCAAAACAAAGTTAATAAAAACATCTAAAACATTGATTAAAAATTTACATTTAAAACAAGATCATAAAAACAGCAGCACCCCACCCGTACCAGCAAGATGTTAAAAAGGCAAAGGCTCAGAAGGCTTCTTTGAACAAGAAGGTTTTTAGGCCTCGCCAGAAAGTGTCCAAGGAGGGAGCAGTTCGTAAGTCAAAGGGGAGGGAAATCCATAAGGTTGGTGCCACTACTGAGAAGGCCCTATTTCTGGCCACCGCCCCTCGCACCTCCCTGGGCGACGGCACCCGCAAAAGGGCCTTCTCTGATGATCTAAGGAGACGGGCCGGACTATATAGAAGTAGGCGGTCTCTCAAATATCCTGGCCCCATACAAAAAACTTTGTATGGTTACATTTCTGATAGTTGTTGAGGCATTTTACTTCCCTCCGTTTTTTGGGGGGTGGGGGAGGTTGGTCATGAACTATTCTCATATTGGGCGTATCAACCAGGATCCAAACATCTATTTTCAGCCCAAGGACTTGCACACACTTAATGAGTTTTTTTACTTCACCTTTGAACAGCAGACCTGAATGCTGTATCACTAACTGCCCCCAGCTTCAAAAACAGCTCGCCACATGTCATGGGGAACTGCTCTTCAGGAAACGTGATGTACAAAGCTGCCTTTAGAGACAGAAACTGGTTAAGTCACCACCGGGGGTCCTGCAGCCCTTCGAATGGTGCGGGGAGGCCAGCGGCCCCATCTGTGACTTCCCTGAGCTTTAGATCACCGCCTGGTGGCGATTATGAACACTTCCGGTTTGCGGATAAAATCTGGAAGTGATTGTAATCGCTGCTCTGTGGCAATCTAAAGCTCGGGGAGGCTCACAGAGGGGGCCACGGACCTCCCCACACCATTCGGAGGGCTGCAGGACCCCCGGTAAGTGAAAAAGGATCATTTTCCCTGTCCCCGCTGCCAATCCCTTGGATCGCCACCACCACCACTGCCATGCTGTCCCCGCCCCTTAAGGTAGCAGGGGACAGCATCCAGTTCTCCTGGTGGATCATGACCCACCGGTTTGAGAACCGATGCTCTAGGGCAGCCTTCAGAGTGGTGATAGGACAGATGTTGACAATGAGTATTCTGAGAGTCACTGCAAACAACTGAGGCATAACTGGAAAAATTCACAGACAAGATATGTTTATGGAGGGGGAATATTTTTGAACAACAGCTTATTTTTTCTGTCTATTAATCATGGATCTTTTGACCAATTAAGTGCTTAGGGCCCAATCCTATCCAACTTTCCAGTGCCGATACAGTCGCAATGCAGCCCTGAGGTAAGAGTACAAACATTTCCTTACAGGCCTCCATGACTGTATCCCCACTGCAGGATGCAGTGCACACCCCATTGGCACGGCTGCATCAGTGCTGGAAAGCTGGATAGGATTGGGCCTTATCAACTAAGTTGAAATAAAATTCCACCCTACCAAAAATGGTGCATCTTTTTTTATACAGTGAAGAAAGTGGAGACTTGGTTGCAGTTTCACAAACCTACCCAGCATTGTTAGAAGAAAAAGCCACCTTCATTATTCTGTTTTTATCCCCACTTATAGGAACACACTAAAATCAAAATAGCCTTCAAAATAAGCATGTGTGCCCTTCACTCTATACATCATCCATAATATTTGCCCTCACTGATTAAAATTGTCCCCGTTGATTAATCAACTAAAGCTTTCGTTCATCACTCTGCTGATTGAACCGATTATAGCTTGAAGTTCTAGTTTATATTCTAATGTTAGGGCCAAATTAAATGTGACTTAAAAAAACTGCTATGCAAAAATCTAGTAACAGTACAAAAATGAAAAAAAAAACATGGTTGGTCATTGTCTTTAAAATTCATATTTCAATTAGATATAAATAAAACACATCTTTCTACGGGCTTGTCTACTGATGTTCCTTCTTCGGTGTTTTTTGTAATATGTAAGTTTTGTCCAAACTGCATGAGCCCAAATTAGTTTATACAATATGAGTTACTCAGGAGCAATGGTTGAGATGATAGCCAGGCAGATGCAATACATATTTTAGGAGTGGTTAATAAAACATGTTGTTAATTCTAAATCTTGCAGGATAACTCCTTTGAAGTATCCCATAAAATAATTATCAGATCATTAGTTACGTGAAAGCCAATCACGTCTTTTATCCTTTCCAAAATTTCTACCTCCAAAGTTCTATAGTTGGGTAACTCCAAAACATGTGAAATATGTCAACATTTGGTGTGTTAGACACACTTCTAGCAACAATTGTGTGGAAACTCTTCTAACCTTATTTCATTAAAAAAAAAACCTGGGGTAAATAGCTTTATTGAATCCATTTTCAATAGGAAAACAGCTTAAAGAAAAGATTGCATCCCCATTCCCAAAAACTATGGTCCTGATCTGCTCTGGACCTTCCCACAACTGAATTTGGTAAAGAAATAGATGTGGATAGTCCCCAGTGGAGAATTTGAGCCAGGATGGTGTAGTGGTTCTGGTGTTAGACCTGGGAGATCCAGGTTCAAATCCCCACTCAGCCATGAAGCTTCATGGGTGACCTTGAGCCAGTCACTATCTCTCAGCTGAACCTAACTCACAGGGTTGTTGTGATGACAAAAGGAGGGAAGGCACCATGTATATCACTCGGAGCTTCTAGAGGAAGGGCGGTATAAAAATGTGAAAATAAATAATGGCACAAACCTATTGTTCCCTTGCACAGGCAGAGTGTATGCTCTGCTGGCGCAAGCTGTTGCAAAACTGACGGAAAGCCGTTTGTGATGGCATGCCTAACATCTGTGCTGGCGGGAAGGCCTACGCCATCCCGCTGGTACCAGTGCAAGCCAGAATGCGCACCAGAGAAGGTAAGAGCTACGCTGATCAGTGGAGGGGCGAGTGGAGAGCAGAACAGGGTGGGAGGCAGTGATGGGGGCAGGGTGGATAGGGCCCAGGAGGGAGGCGGGATCGATTGCACTTGTGCATGCCATATCCTAAGGGACCCAATCCATCAACATGGGTGCACCCAGACGTTGCTGGGGCTAGGTCTGAGTAGACCCGTTGCTGGGGCTGGGGCTTTCCCCGGGCAATGGGATACATTTCCCCTTACCTCACGGAGCCCTCCCACATCCTGCTAAACCTCACAGGATGATATCCTGTGCTGGTGCCACTGCATCAGTGCGGGGGAAAGTTAGGTAGGATTGGGCTGCCCATCTTGTTGGCTCTTACAAACCTGAAAGATAAGATGGGGGCATTAAGCTGATTCAAGAACACCCCTAAGTTTGGAAGGCAGAATGTTCGATTTCACAGGCCTTGATCTGTTTCCAGATAGGCATTTTCTATAATGTTTCAGCTAATTACATTGTGTGATGACTCCTTCTCCTTTGCGATGGTGGGCAGTGTTTCTGTTGCCAAACGTCCCTTGTTGTTGGGCTATGTTTTGACATCCGTGCCTGCAGGCTAACTGCTAGAAGGTTTTGCTTATGTGATGAATAATGTTGTAGTAGGCCAGAAGTGGCCATTACAGAGTCTGAACTGTTATTGCCCAAGCAATCCACTATCCTCATCCTCCATTCCCTGGTTCGATCTTGTAATACAACATCATGCTCTGAGTTTCCTTCTCCCCCCACCGCCCCACAACAGTCATTGATGATGTCACAGCCCGCATGTTCTAGCCATAGGCATTACCAGGGATAAAGGAAGTTGAGACATGAGGCTGCTGTTTTCATTGGCAACCATGCGCCCACCATAACATCTTGTTCTAGCCTCAGTCTCCCAGCATTTCATGGCACATCTGATGTTGAGGCGGTCAAAACGTGTGTCCCCAGTTATAACTGAAAAATAAAACAACCAAATAATTGTAACAGGCTGTAGCATTATTTCTGGGCCATAGAACTGTTTAGATGACGATGGTAAAGCCAATTTAGTCTGTTTTGGTGTTTCTGTCATTTTTTTGTGCATTGGTTGGAGATTGGAAAAAATAGCATATATGTTAGACTTTTTGGAATTGTGTATGTATAAAAAAATCAAAACTGAACTCACTCTTCAGTTTATTTCAGGTTTCGTTTGTGGGGGATTCTATATATTGGCTTCAGAAATAACTGACCACTTTAAAAACAAAATGAAGTGGTTTGGATAGGCTTGAGAAAAGGGATGGAAGGCAAAGGGGAAAAAATTGAGATTGTAATGAAACTGCAGTTGGAGCCTTCAACTACGGGAGGAACTGTCACCATTCTGTACTGTTAGAAAAGTGCAATGTGATGCAAGGTGACAATTGGAAGATGTATGTGTCGACATCTTATTTTGTTGCCTCCAGCCCAGCTCTGAATAAACTACAGAGTGTACTGTCGGTTCAATGATTTAGGAGCCCTGACATCCTGGTTTGTAAGCAAAAAATGATCACATTAGCAATATTCAGGCAGTCCAGACCTGATTTGTTGAACATACGTATATGCTACCCACTTCTGGGTGGCTGCTTTTTTTTTTGCAAATAGTGAAAATGTGTGGGAGGTCTGCTGTTGGATGGCACACATTGCATCACTTATATATGTCTTGTGTGAGTGTGTGTCTGAAAAAGCAACAATCCTGCAAATACAAATCTGGGTGGGATTAAGCTGGGGAAAAAAGAGCAGATGGAACTGTTGATATGGCTGCCAGTAGCATGGGCAGAAGGCAATGAAAAATAATTCCATTTCCCTCCCTAAATTGAGAAAGCTTAAACTGGTGATCAGTGGTGGATATGGGCAGATGGAAGTGGCTGGCAGACTTCTTCATAAATTGATGTTGGTATTAATAAAAAAAGGATAATGTTTGTGCCCAGGGAGAATTGTGGGAATGCAGTATTTGCTGCACCATCTAGGTGACTAGGGAGGGAAATTGTACTTGTGTGCATACCCGCACGATAACACACACACACACACACACACACACACACACACACACACACACACACACACACACACACACACACACACAAAACTGCCACATACAGAACATTGGATATTACTGTGCTGTGGATGATAGTTCTGTGGCTATTCCCAAGTTAATATCTGTGCGTTAAGCCAATATATCAAAGATATACTTGCCACTCTCATCTCTGGACATATTAATCAAAGGAAAATCCTATTGCATCTTAAAGAACTGCAAAAAGAATGTCAACAAAAACAGCAGAACAAAGAAGTATAGCTTTTTTTTTTTTTTGCCAGTCTACGGCTTGCATCCATTATACCAGTGCTTGCATACTTCCCTACCACCTCCTCTAGCTTGGTGCAGCTTGGTGTCCCCAAAATCTGCTGGGAGCCCTGGAGCGAAGCCCTGCATTGGGCCTGCCACAGCACCCCCCCACCCCATCCCTTGAAGATGCATTGGGCTCTACTGCTACTGGACTGAGGGTTCAGGGGGCAGCCCAGTCATGTGGGCCCTCCAATAAGTGTGGACACTTAGCCACCCCTGATCCACCTGTTTCTGCTCAGTTCTCCTTACAACCTTCATAGCACACCCCATGCCATCCCTCAGGGTTCCTCAATCCTCTGTGATGCAAGGGAAATCCCTTATGCCAGTGGTGCCATTGTGCAAGGGCTACTTTGGAGATACCCATATCTCAACCTTGAATTGACACTGCATTTCATTTTCTTGAATGCCTCTACCATGTTATACGCTTAGGATCTTTATTGAGCGGCCTCTGAGTCAAATGGATGGCCTGCCAGAGGATTCATGGCTTCGGGAGTAAGAGGCACATTTTCACATGTTGTGCTTGAATGTGCTTGGTGGGGAATGGGATCAAGCCATGGCAGCAAGCCGTGTCCCCAATCTAAACACACGCATTAGACCATGTTTGTGCAGTCCTTACATATGTTCAAATGATACATGATCCTCCAGGATTTTCGACAGAAATGTTTCTCTACCCTACTTGAAGATGCCAGGAATTGAATCTGGGACTTCTGTGTGCCAAGTGGTAGAACTTCTGTGTTCTACCACTGAGCTATAGCCCCTTACCAAAGACAATAGAAATATAGTTGGAAGGATTTGAACCTATGCGGCCCTCAAAGGCTTTCTAGCTCATCACCTTAACCACTTGGCCACAACTATCACATTCTTCTGAGTCATGCGGGCAGTTCATACACAGTTTGAGAGAGGGTTTTGCCATCTTTCTCCCCCATTTGTCAGTGCCACTGGGAGGACAGGGAGCCAGCGAGAGACCAGCTTGGCTTCAATGAAGAGGGCCTGCACCCAGAAAGGATGGCAACACTGGACTGTCTAGAGCAGCCACTTCCAGTGATGGATTATTTCAGAGAGAGAGAGAGAGAGAGAGAGAGAGAGAGAGAGAGAGAGAGAGAGAGAGAGAGAGATGTGCCACCAGGAGGAGAGGGAACCAGCAAGATATAATTTTGTTGTGCTATAATTTGTCTTACAATATATCAATTTCCATACTCCTACTCCTGCTCCTCCTCCTCCACCACCACCACCTTCTTCTTCTTCTTCTTCTTCTTCTTCTTCTTCTTCTTCTTCTTCTTCTTCTTCTTCTTCTTCTTCTTTCCCCTCCCCCTTAATTGGCTCTGAGACCAGAGAGTAATCTACTGCTGTGCAAATTTTTGGTGAAATATTTTATTTCACATTTTTGATATGAAAACTTGGTTTGAAATACAGTACTCCCCCCATATCCGCTGGGGATATGTTCCAGGCCTCTCCATGGATACTTGAAACCGTGGATAAGAGCAAACACCCCCTCCATGGTTTCCTGAGGGCCCTCCGCCCTGCCTCCCCTACGCCCCCCCCCAGCTCCTATTTTTCTTTCAGCAAGCTTTGTTTCTTCCTTAAAATAAACAGAGATGCAGCCTCCATTGCAGGCAAGTAGAATGAGACTAAGTCCTAGAGAGGCTCTGCAAGGTTTCTTATTCTACTTGCCTGCAATAAGCAGCCAGAGGCTTCTTCTCCTGTTTGTTTAAGGAAGAAATGAAGCTTACTGGGAAAAAAGTAAAAGCCTGGGGGCCCCCCACAATCTGTGGATAGCGAATCCGTGGATATGGGGGCCCACCTGTACACTTTCCAAAATGTAAAAACCGCTTTGGTTTAGAAATGCCTATGTAAACTGCCTTGAATTAAAGTCGGAGGAGAAATCCAATGACCAAGAAAGATGGTATATAAATACTGTTGTTGTTGTTGTTGTTGTTGTTGTTGTTGTTGTTGTTGTTGTTGTTGTTAATTCTGGAAGACCATAACAAGTTTTTTTTGGGGGGGGGGGAGCTTTTGAAAAGTTTAAGCAAGATCATGTGCCAGCAAAATAACTCATCCAGAATTGGGGTATTTTTCTCACACATGATTGGAAGGGGCTTTCTGATAATGGAACTGCATCATTGAATCTAAGCCATTTTTATTACTCTTTTTCTTAGTACCACTGCTATGGGCTGATCCACATACTGATGCACCTTTAAAGACTTTTTTAAAAAAACCTTGCTGCGCACTGCTGTGCCTCTCCGTGGATACTTGAAACCGTGGATAAGAGCGAACACCCCCTCCATGGTTTCCTGAGGGACCCCCGCCCTAAAATGAACAGTAGAATTAGAAGGCTCCTTTTTCAAACCTTGTTGCTATGTGCCATAATACACATAAACACTTGGGTTAATCAAAAATCCAGAAATCACCCCATGAACATAGCCTCTTTAGTATCCTTCCTCCTCTTCCCATGAGTAGCATCTTAAAGAGCCAAAATGGGGGCACTTTTTGAGGGGCATGAAAATACTTGTGAAATTCACCATCCACAGACCAGGGATCACACTGTGAATACGAAAAAAAAAGCACTGTGCCCCACAATGCAGTGCTGTTTTCGCATATTATCCTGGCCCATAATTTTTGCTGGGAAAAAAAAAACAGATGGGAAGCAGGATCCGGCCCATTGCCAATAGCATTTATACAAAGAAAAAATGAAATCCAACCCAATCTCACAGAGATATCGAGACTCTGCCATGCGTTCCTCTGATGTTGTCACTCATTTCTCCGAAGCTTACAAAAAGTTACCCTTAGGTGCGGCTGTTTTGTTTCTTTCCTTTTAACCAATTTCGCAATCCAATGAGGCAGCCTCACACTTATCTCATGGCTCAGCACCTTCTACAGAAAACTCCTAATGTGGCACCTTGTCAAATGGTTACTGATAATCTAAGCGCTGCATGTAATATCCCTAGCCTGCTCTGGCTGTAATATCCACAAAGAATTACAAGGCAGTGAAGCATGGCGCTCCTTTCCCAGTACTACATTGGTCGTCTCTGGTCAAGCTGTGCTTTTCTAAATCCCTCCTATTAGATCCCTTCAAATCGCTTCCAAAACTTTCCTTTCAACTAAAAATTGGCCAATACAATTGAACAGTAATGTCTTAAAATCCCTTCTCCTTCCTTCAGCAGGCTTCTTCCTATACTCCTGGAGATGCACACATACACACCTTAATCCCTTCACAGCTCCTCTCTCCTCTCGGCATCTTTACACATTCATTCATCCTCAAAGCAGCTTTTCATTGTTACAATCCAAGCAGTCTCCTTTCCTCTCTCGAATTCATTCTTAGTTTGGCACATTCCTTCGGTGCTCAGGGTTGCCACCTTCTAACCTGACAAATTAATGACAGTCCACTCCAGCCATTCACCGCATCAGCGAGGTAACATAAGTAGAATATCCAGGGTCAATGTGCCTGCTTTCTCCCATTTAAGCTGGTATGATGCATGTGGGTTCCTGGAAAATGACGGGAAAGAAAATGGCAGGGAAATTTGAGTCTTTCTAGAAAACATTCACATTTTCCTCCAGTAGACAAATTTAATGTGTGCAAATTTAATGTGCTTTGTTAATTTGTGTTGAAGATGTACACCCTGCATTTGCCTTAACATGATCCCCAGGGCAGCTTTTCAGATATAACAATACAAAAAGGATGGGATATTTATAGAAATATGTTTGGTTTTCCTTGAGAATTCTCCGATATTTCTCCTTGGGAAAAAAAAACACCCTGATATGCACTTCAAATTTCACTTTTTCAAAACTTCTTCAGAGTCAACCTTACAGCGGCCCTTAGGATGTTGGCCAATGACAAAAATCAGAGTAGTCTGATGACAAAGTCAATGATGAAGATCAGAGTAGGCTTATGTCATGTGCAAAAAGACACAAAGTAATTGACACTAGTATGGTGTGAACAGAGGTGATATTCTGTTTCCTGTAAATGGCAAACTTCTTGAAATGCTTCCAGAACCACTTTTGTAGATGCAAATATCTTTTATTATTATTATTATTATTATTATTAGTAGTAGTAGTAGTAGTAGTAGTAGTAGTAGTAGTAGTAGTAGTAGTAGCTATGTTGGTCCCACTGTTTTGGTAAAAAGCTTAATTTTCTTAGTGCTAGACTTCTTGTCAGCTTCTTTTGCTGTGACTATTCCCTGAGTGTTTAAGTGTTAAGTGTTACTTGTAGCAGATTATCTTGTTGATGATGTGAGCAAAATTCCTTTTTGGAATGTTTGGATGCAGAGGTTTCTGCATTGATGCAAGATTGACACTCACTCTGTGACCTACCTGGACCCGTGCTGACTGCCACAGATGAGTGCTGTGCCAGTCGGTGCAGGGGGCATGCATGGGGAAGGCAGGGAGGATGGGCAAGGGAGGAGGGCCACTGGTCGGCCCAGGATGGGAGGGGGCAGGAATATAAGCGCTGAGATGCGCTGATATCCTATGCCCTGTCGCAGCCCGGGCCAGCCTTACACGGCCTCCCCGGTTGTGCGCCAGTGTCAGAGCTGGCGTGCATCTGAGGAAGCCCATTGTGGCCCATACTGCTTACACCAGGGGAAGAGGATGAACATCCCCTTCTCCCCAGGTGTGCCCAGGCCGTGCTGGGGCAGGCCGCAATGGGCCTAGGGTACAACAATTGGTACAGAAAAAAAAATTAAATTGTTGAAGCGACGGTGGCAACTTGAGGGGGCAGTTGGAGTCCTGGCTGCCCTAGATGCAGTTGGCCAGGCTCCAGAGTGGCGGTGGCGGCGGCAGTGATGGCAGCAGCGACAGCGGTAGTGATGGCATCAGGGACAGCAAGGCAAATGGCAGTGGTGGCAAAATGGCCATTTTCGTGGCCATAAATAAATAAATAAAACTTTGGCTGAAAACTAATTAATTAAAATAATTAATTGGGGGGGTGTCTCCTAGTTTGGAACTGGGAAAATATGGTAACCCTAGTTAAACAGGATTGGGCTGCCCGGCAGGTAGTCTTCCATGTTCAATCCCATCATATGGTACACCTCCAAAATTGTGAAATATCACAGTTGGTGTCATGCTATATGATCAAGCTGTCATTGCTTGAATCAGAATGAAAAACACTTGTGTTCATACTAGTTAACCTGCTTTGTTGCAAGTTGGAACAAAATTAGGCTTCCCAGTTACGATGCAGAAGCTGTGCAGCTGCAACTACACTTGTACAAGATCACAACGGAGTAGAGAAGGGGTGTGGGGGAGAAGGAATGCAACAGTGGTCAGGTTTGTTGTTGTTCAGTCATTAAGTCGTGTCCGACCCTTCGTGATCCCATGAACCATATCCCGCCAGGCCTTCCTGTCCTCCACTATCTTCCTGAGTTCGCTCATTTTCATGTTCGTTTCATTGGTGATGCTGTTTAACCGTCTCATCCTTTGCCTTCCTCTTCTCCTTTTGCCTTCAATCTTTCCCAGCATCAGAGTCTTCTCCAGAGAGTCCTCTTCGCATTAGGTGGCCAAAATATTTGAGCTTCAGCCTCAGTACCTGTCCTTCCAGGGAACAGTCAGGGTTGATTTCATTTAGGATTGACTGATTTGATCTCCTAGCAGTCCAAGGTACCTTATATCCGCTTCTCCAGGACTGAGACCACCATTGTGTTGATGCAGCAATGTACACAGAAAGAATGAACTGTAACAAAGACCAATCGATATACCCAATACCAGCCCTAGATACCAAGGCTCCTGCTCCCCTTTGTCCTTGTGTGCTGGGCTAAGGGATCTATATTCATCTGATGGTCAAACATAGCACACATCTCAAGGCATCCTGGATGGGGCGACATCCTTCTTGTGTCACACATTCAGAACTCTGAGTGTATAAGAATACCAAGGGGAAGAAGAGAAATTGGCATTGGGCGGCTTCCTTGTGAGCACCAGGGGAACCACTTTGTACAAATATCTCCAAAGTGACGACAGGTCCACAGAAAAGACAGACGTTCTCAGAATCTCTATATAGACATCCTGCACCAGGCCCCTGCACATTGCCATTCAACTCTGCATAGGCAACAAGGAGCACAAGGACAAAGCACTGCATGCTGAAAGCGAAGGAAGGGGACTACCATGGAGAGGAAAGGAAGGGTTAGCACGTTGTCCAAATCCTCATCAACCCTCTCCACTGGAGGAAGCACTCTCAAAACAGAGATAGATACAAGGAACTCTAGAACACCACAAACCATCTGCCTCCCAACACTCCCATGAGACCAGAGGAGAATGGAGTGGAAGCCTGGTTTGCACAGAACAAAAGTGTGTGTGTGGGGGGCAGTTAGGCCATCAACCCCCAAGTTGTCATTCTGCACTAGTAACAACAGACAATGTGCGACATGTTTCCATTAGCGACATGGACAGACATTTTGGTGTCTGGGCAGCAGGTGCAGCCCAAGGTGAAATGGTGCCCCAAATTTCCACCCCATCCTTTTTTGGGTGCACACATTAGTGCGCACACACACCGACCTGCCTCCAGTGCTGTCACCCTGTCCACCTGACCTGTTTTGAGGAAGAGGCCAGACAGGCAAGAAAGCAACGTTAGCAGAGTGATCCCTTCAACTCCTGCACTCCACAACTCGTTTGTTTCCCACTTGGCTATTTCTTCAAAACATGCTGGGAGTGGAAGAGGAAGTCCTTTTCCACACTCGACATGCTTCATGTAGTCTGTTTGAGTAACTGATTGGATGGGGAAGAAGGAAGGAAGCGGCAGCAGCAATGGAGCGATCCTGTTTCCATTGCTCCCCTGGAAGGGGAGCAATCAGAACAAGATTGCATCAGTCTCCTGCTTTCTCCTCCATCCCCCCCCCACCCTGATTACTTGCTTATACCAGTAGCACTGGAGGAAGAGGTGAATCACTGTTTCTCACTCTCAGTGAGTGAGGATAGGATCGGAGCAGCTGGGTGGGTGGAAGCCAGAGGAGGTGACTGGCAAGCATAGGTTGCAGGGCACATGTATCAGATTGCCGCCTCCCCCGGCCTGCCACTCGAAACAGCCATCTCAATGGGCCTCATAGTTGAGCCAGCCCTGTGAAACAGAAAATTCACATGGTGGAAATTCCTATAGTAGTAAACACAGAGCAATGTGCCCAGTCGTTTCTGTCACAGAAAGTAACCTGTCTCTCTTTACCTAATAACTGGATAAGGATACATCATCTCCAATATCATTATTTTTCTCAAAGGATGAATCCTCCAATGCAAAGAGTCAGGGGGAGTCAATGAGTCAGGGGGAGCCAGGATGGTGTAGTGGTTTGGGAGTTGGACTCAGACCTGGAAGATCCAGGTTCAAATCCCTGCTCAGCCATGAAGCTTCCTGGGTGACCTTGGGCCAGTCACAATCTCTCAGCCTCACCTATCTCACAGGGTTGTTGTGAGGACAAAAGGAGGGGAGGAACTATGTACACCACCCTGAGCTCCTTGGAGGAAGGGTGGTATAAAAATGTGAAAAATAAATACAGAAATAAATAAATAATGAGGGACTTTTCCCAATGGGGAACAAGTAAGTCTCTCTCTCTCTCTCTCTCTCTCTCTCTCTCTCTCTCTCTCTCTCTCTCTCTCTCTCAGCCAATCTAGGAAGCAAACTATGTGAGGGGGAGGGAACACTTCCAGATTAGAGGAAAAATGCACTTAATACATCTCATGAGGTGTATGGTTTTTCTTTCTTTTCTTAATTATTTTTCCCACAAAAAATAAAAAGAAGACAGAAAATGGTTATTACTTCTCTTCAACCCCCCCCCCCTTTCCATCCTCCATTGTCTCCAGAGCATCTTGACAGGACTTGCAACTTTCATATGAATGATACACTTTCATTTTAAAGTATGAATACAGAGCTTACTTACTGCAAGGCTTTTAAATTTTAATGTCCCTGAAAAACTCCTCTTTCACTGGCTCAGCAGACCCAAGTGAATATAAAATAAATCTCTGCAACAACAACAACAACAACAACAAATACAATGCATTCTCTACCCGTCCCCAAATATTTCAGGTTTTCTAATGACTTCAAAGAGAAGCTTAGCAAACAAGAACATACATCAAAAGAAAACAAAACACACCACAGCAATTAGACTAGTTCACATTTGCTGTGCCACAAAGGTTTGGAGTCATGTAATAGATGAATTTGCAACCATGTGGTGCATTGATTAACAACTAAGCACCCTATGTTGCCTTACAGTCAACACTGCTTTCCGCATCTGTTGTCAAGGCAAACTCTCTAGAGACAGAAAATTCCGCTTAAGTAGAGATATATGTTGAATGATAATTCTCTGTGCCTTGCAGACACAATTATGATTTTTTTGCATGGGAATAAAAACACAGTGCCCAGTCCTATTCCCCCTGCCATCCCTGGCCTAGCCCATTCCTTTTCCAAATCTACCCATGATCGTCCCCTGAACCACCCCATCACTGACCTACTGGTGACGATGGGCTGGTGGTGGATGAGGTTCAGTGGGTCGCTGACACCCGTGTGCAGTCTCCTACCGTTTGCCCTGGTGGGAACAGCCTGCTGAATGGCGGAATGGCTTTCCCACTATTGGTGCACCAGCATGTGTATCAATGGGATTTACTTCTGAGTAGACATACATATAATTGCATTGTTAGCGAATGGTGGGGTGAGTTGTCAACCTTTATCTGAAATATTTTATTTTATTATTTTAAAAAATGTTTCTATCCCACCCTGCCATCTCCAAAAGGACCACCAGGGAGCTTCAAACATCCAGGATTAAACAGAAGTTAATGCAAGAGAATTGGGGATACCAAACCACCACTTCTGAGTGCCGAAAAATAGATGCTTTCGAACTGTGGTGCTGGAGAAGACTCCTGAGAGTCCCTTGGACTGCTAGGAGATCAAATCAGTCAATCATAAATGAAATCAACCCTGACTGTTCCCTGGAAGGACAGGTACTGAGGCTGAAGCTCAAATATTTTGGCCACCTAATGCGAAGAGAGGACTCTCTGGAGAAGACTCTGATGCTGGGAAAGACTGAAGGCAAAATGAGAAGTGGAAGGCAAAGGATGAGATGGAAATGAGCAAACTCAGGAAGATAGTGGAGGACAGGAAGGCCTGGCGGGATATGGTTTATGGGATCACAAAGGGTCGGACACAACATAACGACTGAACAACAACAAACCACCACTATTAGGTCACATTATCATGCATCTAGATTCTAGACTCACATGGATAGCACACTGGCTAAGAAGTAACAATGATCAGACTGCTGTTGTGTTAAAAAAAAAACTCTCATTGTACATGTACACAAACATATTGTATGTATCCATCGTATTCAGTGATATATGAGTCTAGAAAAATTGAAAGCAAGACTATTACCAAAAAACAAACAAACCAAAAAACCTCAGCACACACACACACACACACACACACACACACACACACACACACACACCTATTACCATTTTTTTTGTACATATGACAGATAGTTGAAACTGTGCAAGCTATCTCTCCATTAACAGCAGACTGATAATAGGGGACAGCACAAAAAAACAGTTCTGCGCTGATTGTTTTTGCACAGGAGAGGCATAAAATGATATGAGAGAAGGAGAGATGAACAGCAGGAGGTGGAAGACATTCAGGATATTGGGTGAAACAATTTATTACCGAAAGCCATGGCCAATGGATAAGAGAAGCTTGTTGTTACTAAGCAAACGTTCAGAAATACTGGAGAATGATAACTGAAATGATTAAGAAAATGATAGACAGAACTACCATTAGATCCTGTAGCTTGCTTGTTAAATTACATTTAAAGAATGTGATACTGGAAATTCGTTATGAACCGTTTTATAGCCCAATCTAACATAAATCCCTGCATGGCGATGCAGTGGTGCTGGCGCGGGCTATGCTCCATCCCATGGTGGATTTTTGGCTGCTGGAGGGCTCCAGCCTTCTTACTGACGGACCTATGCCTTGTACAGTCGCAAAGCGCTTTGGGGCACTTTTACAACATTGTGCGCTGGTGGAGCGCATGTTCCACTGGCGCAGGTCCTCGTTAAAATTGGGCCGTTAGTAGCTGCCAGATTAATCTATATGTTAAATGTTGGAAAACGTCACCTGAGCCATCAAAAAACTACGGGTGGTTATTGAAAGTTTGGAATATAAACCAAACTAGTTAAATGAACGAATTACAGAAGGTCACCTTCCAGGCTATATTTAACAAATTATCTCTAGAGAGCAATAACCTGCTGTGTAATATCATATTGATGATGGAATCCTCCTGTGAATGAATCTCATTTGAATTGCATAAGAATCACTATGCAACCTCATTTTGAGAATGCATAAAAGATATGGTTTGGATTCATTATTATTATTATTATTATTATTATTATTATTATTATTATTGCTACCTTTGTCATGGCTATTTGTTGCATCTATCCTTGAAAGAGAGAAGAAGAAGAAGAAAGGAAATGCCAACAATTGAACTTTCCATCACTATTTCCTTCTTTTCTTGGACTGGGAATTAGCTGCTGTTTCTGTTGACTTCCTCTCCTCCTCCTTACATTGGTTTCCGTAAAAATATTTTTGGTGGGAATATAAAAAACTCACTGGGTTAAGAATTCTAAGTGGTTTCTTAGCATGCATTAGCTGGGCAAACACATGCCGGCATCCAATTCCTGGCAATACTAAGCAAGGGTTGCCTGGGAGTTCTTATCTATGAAGCACTTGAGGCCTGTCAGAGAAAGTGAAGAGACAGGCTTATGGAATTTTAATGTTGAACTAATGTTACATTTGCAGTAAGCTGAATTAGAAAGGGTGACTGAGAGTTGAATGGAGAAAAGTGAAAAATGTCATCTCTTCTTACCGATGGGTTCAAATGTTCAAGCTGTCCTTTCCATGAACCCACCATTTCTGGGAAACTCTTTTTAACCCATATATAATTCATGAAGAAATCTGTACACACAAGAACCTGAGGTGCAGATGATGGCATGTGGCGGAATTTGAGAACCACGGAAGCTGTGAGAGGCCCGGACTGTCTTGAGAGTTAAAAAGCAAGTGTCATAAGCAACCAAGTGGGCAACAATTTCTGGAGGATATTAAATTCAACACATAAATAAACAGTATTCCAGGACGATGTAACACCCCTGGAATGACTTATTCTTCGAGCTTTGCAGGGAAATGGCACAATGACGTGAAATTCTTGTGATCCTTCATTGGTTAGTTGTTTTTATAGTTTGTCTCCATGAGGTGAAATAAAGCCACATTCCACAGAAGATGCACTTTTCAATGGAAATAGCAGTGGCCGTGGATGTGGTCCCCTAAAAGCTTCAAATCTGCCCTGAATTTGGCTTTAGGTGCATAATGCAAATCCCCTTCCCCGCCGTGAGAGTTTCTTATTGAAACTCTTCTGACTTTCCTTAAAATGTACCATATGGTCCAGTTTGAGATGAAACCTTCATGTTCGCTGCATTTTGCCTCAGGAAAAGCTGTGAGGATAGCTTCGGTATGTATGACTTTCCCACACCCTTCAAGAACTTTCACTTGTCTTAGTAAATGCATTTAGCCTCAGAATTCCTGGGGATTACTGAATTTCTCCCATTCCATTCCTTTATAGTTATATGTAGAAGTGTTTGAAAATGGTTTTGTTGTTTGCAGATTTTGGTGTTTAAAAAAAATTGAAAATGGCAGAAAGTGGTGGTATGTATTTTTATTCCAATTTTTCATTGTTTTTATTAATTTTATTGACTTTTAATGTGTTCAGAAAGACTATCCTACTGTTTTATTTTTCAAACGGTAGTGCAGGTTGAATATCCCTTATCCGGACTGGATTTTTGAATATTTCCATAAATATAATGAGATATCTTGGGAATGGAACCCGTCTAAATAAGAAATTCATTTATTTCTCATATACACCTTATACACATAGTCTGAAGGTAATTTTATACAATATTTTTAATAATTCTGTGCCCCAGCATGCCTTGTGCTATGCCAGCCAGGTGCTAGAAAAAGTGAAAAAAAAAAGTCTGAATTTTTTGATCTGGATCAAAAATGTCTGGATGCTGGAATAGTCTGAATTTTGGATGTCTAGATAAGGGATAATCAACCTGTATTCACAGATCCACTTCCTGTTCTATAAGCTTATCCACAAGAACAAATATATAAGTTTCACTTCAGGAGTAGAATATCATGCATATTTTGCATCCTCAGTTTTCATTCTGTCTGTTTTTTGGCCTTTCTTTCCCCATGACAGTTAAGTTTCATTGCTTCTCCCCGCCCTTCCTAAAAGGTGGAATAGGAACAAATGAGACTGAGTTCAGAGGACGAGCAGCAGCTTGCTAAAATATACTGTGCTACAGAAAATAAAAGAAACTGGAGGTGTTGTTTATGAGGGCCAGAGGAGGAGCTAAAATGGGTGCAGGTTAGAAATATGACCTGTAGATTTTATTAAGGCCCTTTCTAGCGTTTTCCCCTCATAATCTAAGCACTGGCCCCAACTAGGTAGCCGGTGGCGTCACGAGCCGGCACGTCACCCCATGCGGGGTCGCCCAGCTCAGCGCATCACCCCCACCCCCACTGGCACGTCACCCACCCCCCAGAGGTGCATCAACCACCTCCCCAAAGGTACGTCAACCCCTCGTACTCACCCCCATCCTGGCGCGTCACTCCTGGAGCCGGCAAGCCGAGCTGCGTCTTCCTCGGTGGCTCGGCTGCTTCTGAACAGACCGGCAAGGCTTCAAGCTGTGTGTGCGCACAATGCCGCTTGAAGCCTTGCCCTCAGAAGGGCTGAAGGAAGACCCGATTGGGAGGGGGAAGGGCCGGCCTCGGCCAAATCCTGACCCCCGCCGCACGGCTGGGCCGTTACATGTCCTACTCTGACTTCTGCCAGCGATTTTGCTGGCGGAAATCTGAGGAGGTCGATTGGCCCCAGAGCCATTTAAACTCAGGGAAGGGGACGAGCGTCCCCTTCCCCAAATAGATTTTCCGCCAGGCGGAAGCCTGCCTACAGCGGAGCACAGGATCCGGTGGGCAACCTGGGCTACCCGGCGGATCCTTAAGCAGGATTGGGCTGTAAGCATCACTATGGAGATGAAGTCATCAGCGTAATTGTCAGAGGGAACAATCTCATGGGAAGGTGAGTGTTTCTTGTGATAAGTCACTCATGTTTCCCATGTTACATATGAGAAAAGACACAAATGAATTGAAGCAAATGAAAGCTGTGGCAAACTGCACAGCATCAATACTCTGAACAAATGGCGGACATTTAAAAAATGGAACAGAGGAGGATTTTGAATGCATCAGTTCCACCTTGGAAATAATACCAGGTAATTTGGGACCTCCAAAACTAGGGAGGAATTTTAGAAACATCCCTAAGAATTCCACAAATGTTGATGTAATATCACCGTCAGTAGCGTAGCTAGAGGGGGTGGAGCAGTAAGTGCAGCGCTACACGATGGTGCAAAGTGGCCCTTCCTACTCAACATCAGAGCCATTCCAGCAACGAAGGCAACACTGCCTTTGCTGCTGGAATGGCTCCAACAGCGAGTGGGAGGGGGCCACTTTGCACCACCGTGTAGAGCCGTGCTGCTCTTACTGCGCAGCTCCCCCCTCTAGCTATGTTACGGATCGCTGTAGTAGCCTGCAAACACATAGGTGTAAGCATTGAATATTACGCATCACAGCTCCTGAGTATTTTCCCATCCATGAAGAAGTACTTATAGGCATGCAAAATGGATTTCAGATTACTAATAAAGCGGAAGACAAGAGTCATTATTGATGGTAGTAGAGCTCATCAACTGAAGAGCAGGCATATTCGGTGCAAACAAATTAACATTTAAAGTGTAATCAATTAGCAGAATTCATTTTGTCCTTATCCATTCTACTAAATTGACAATAAAAAGGGCATATCTGTACCTGTATGACTTCTAATTATCACTGTGTACGTCAATGATATCCTCTGATGATATCCAGCTTGAACCTCTTCCTGCCAAACTAGGAGAAATTATCTTCTCAAGGAGTTGCGAAGTGTTAAAGGATTAAGTTTTCTGAAAAAAAGTTGAAGAGGTTACACAGTCAAGCCAGGATGTGATTCCTAATCCAGGTAGGTGGCAGGTTTACACAGAGCATGATGGGTCTCTCTGGGACATTGACAAGAGTGCTTTTGTGTGGAGTGGCTGTTTGCTATCATTGCAGCAATCATGCAGGTCTTCTATAGGGTTCATTCCACACTGCATCTCATCTTTACTAGATACAATCTAGAGGATATAAATATTGTAGAGCAATATATTATGTGATTGTGCTCCCTATGTGAAGCTGTGGATATGAAATGTATTAGAAATACCATGGTAACTAACAACTGAAATGTTTTAGAATTATACTTAACGTATGCACCAATCCTATCCGTGCGATATGCTGGCAGATGTTGCGGTCCCTTAGCATACCGTGCTGGCTGCTGGCGTGGCAGCTGGTCCACCATTCTGTGGAGAGCTGCCACCATTGCAAAGGCTGGGAGGCCATGCACCAGCAGCAGTACCCCACAGATCGTCCATCTATGCAGGTACATTGGTGGCCCTGGATAGGATTGGACCATTAGAACCATAGAATAAAAGATTAACCTTGCATTATGATCAGGCACATTTGCACATGAGGTCCACCTGGACTTTGAAAAATAAAAACAAGATCCAAAGAAACCTGTAAGTGCACATAAAAGACTTACATGGACACATGGAAGACAACGGATTTTCCCACCTGGATCCCCGTGCCACATCAAATGCTGATCTTCATTATACACCTGACCTTCGTAATACAGTTCCTCTACTGCCATTAGGAAGGTGGGGACATCTTTCCTCTCCCTCACACGAGGCAGGGCAGGAGATTTGTGACATCCTATTGGGTATGAGAGCAGGCCCTGGTCAGCAGGCAGCCTGTCTTGCTCCCCTCAGCTCTGTGTGCTTTGAGCCTGCCGACCCCTTCCCACTTGCCCATTGGGATAATCGGAGGCTAGCTGTCTACCATTCTAGAGCCAGGTAGGAATGTTTTGCCTCTCATCTGATTGGCTGCTGGTGACAGGTTTTTAGGTTTTTTTTTGTTTTTGTTTTTTGCTTTGCCTACCCAAGGCTAAATCCTAAGTACTAAGCTTATGGCTAAATTCTATCCTCCACATACGCCACCGGAACGAGTGTTTTGGCAGCGTAAACAGTTTTATGACTGTCACAAATGCAATCACATTGTCATACTGTTGCTGTCACAAAGGCACGTGGGAAGCGGCTAGATCCATGCTACGACGCACCAGGGCCACCCGCTGGTGCAGATAAGACCACACGGGGTGGGAGGGAGGTGAGGAGAGGTGGAAAGGGTTAAAGGGTGGGCGGAATGGGGAAGAGATTGGGACGGGGAGGACAGTGGATTGGGCCTGGGAAGGGGGGAGGTTTGGCGGCAGCAGCAACAGCCAAATCCTAACCCCCCCTCCCAGTCCTGATCCGCCTTCACACGTCAATGTGGACTCGGACCTGTGCCTCTATAGCTAATGCGGGTTGACCCATAGCAGCTGCTGGACTTACTCCAGGGCAAGGGAACAAATGTTTCCTTACTGCAAGGAGGCCTCAATATGCCAAAACTCCCCCATTGGATACAGCGGAAGCTGCATTGGTGCAGTTACATCGCTGCATGGGGTTGGGGTTTGGAACAGGATTGGACTGCCCATACCCCAGTTCTAAGAGTAATTAGCCAGGTCAGTCACAACTGGCAGGTATAGTGTTGGACAGAGCGTAGGAGTAAGGACTTTGGTGTGTACCCTGAGATAGGCAAGAGACAGGGGAAACCAGGACTGATCTCAAGAGGCTATCTGGCTGGAGGATGCTGATTAGTAATTCCACAGGCTTGGGTTGCAAAGTCAACCTTAAAGGCATTCTTGCTTGGGTGTTGCAGTGCAATTCAGCTTTCTCCACCCCCTTTGGGATTTATTGTTAGGATGCTGGCTATTGTCAGCAGAAGAGCTGCAGGATGCATTCAGGTTGGTGACTTTCGATGGGGGAATCCTCAATTGCATGCTGTCTCCTCAATTGCAGGGTAGGTGCCCAAACGTAGGTGCAGAAAGGTACAGTAGGTGCCTAAAGGGGGAAGGAGTGTATGGAGATAGGACTCACTGCAAGTTTGTAGTATCTTGTTTATTGGCATTAATTTCAATAATTGTGATGCGGTTTTAATTCAAACCTTGCCTTGTGTATTTATTGGGGGGAGGGGTCCATGGGCAAATGACTTTTCAGGCAGTGCTTAAATTACAGGGAGGCCAGAGAGAACTTGGGGGGGGGGCTTATCTTCTGTCTGATACAGTCTAGCCCAGCGGTTCTCAAAGTGGTGAGTCGCGACCCACCACTGAGAACCTAAACTGTCCCCTGCCCCCTTAAGGGGTGGGACAGCATGGCGGTGGCGATCCAGGGGATCGCTGCTGCCACAAAAGTACCCGAAACGCCCCCCGCACTTACTGGGGCTTGGGGGAGCTTCGGGGAGGCCTGCACAACCCTCTGCAGGCCTCCCTGATCTTTGGATCGCCGTTTTGCAACAATCTTCGAGCACTTTTGCAACAATCTTCGCGAAAACCAGAAGCGCCCGAAGATCGCCGCAAAACGGCGATCCGAAGATTCGCGAGGCCTGCAGAGGGTTGCACAGGCCTCCCAAAAGCTTCCCCAAGCCCCGGAAAGTGCAGGGGGGATTTTGGCAGCGGCTTCGGCAGCAGTGGTGGCGATTCCCTGGATTGCTGTCGCTACTGACCCCGCCCCCTCACACACTCAAAAGTTCTCCCCGCCTCACGGGGAAAACGTTGAGAAACGCTGGTCTAGCAGCTATTGTTTTTCAAAGTTTAGACAGCAGAGGGAATCATAATGATCTGGCAAAAAGTGATGAAAATACGGAGGGTAGATTTCATTAATATTTCATACATACCTTTCCACCTATAATTTGTGCACTGTTTTCAAGGGATTAAAAGAGCTATACTAGGAGAGGGGTCCTGAAAGCCTAAGTACACATGCACACGTGTATCTGGGCCATAACATAAGAACCATACATCCTCCTATAATTGAAATAAGATGGCATCATGTCGACCTTTGTTGGTGGGGTTATGGCTGCAGGTATTGGCAGTCATCCTCTAACGCTCTTTTCCATTATGTGCAGTCATAAAACACAGATTTTACCTATGAACAATGCGCATACCCTGGCAATCATATCAGAATGTCAGACTACATAGACCAAGCCATGGAAAATAGCCAGTTCCTTGTATTAATACTTCACACATGTTTCCTGGGGGGGGGGGGGAACTGTTGTGTGGATTGTACTCTGTAAGTTCTTCCCACATCTAAATAGACTTCTAAACTGTTGACCTGAAAATTGACCTTGACGAAACATTTCTCAGAGAAAAAAAACATTTAAGAGAGATGACTCAGCCATGCTCATCAGTCCAGCCCTAGCCATGCCCATCTAGTCACATGTGACAACTAGTGTCTCTAGATTCTGTCAGTTTAATGGCATTGAGATGAGTGCTGTACAGTATTTTGAAATGGATGGGAGTGTACATCCAGATAAACATCCACACCAGTTGCATGGCCAGAATCCTACTTCCGCACAGAGATCGCTTGCACACAGATCGGAACAGTAGTGCACAAAAGAAAGACCGTGGGCAAGTCAGTCCAGATAATCTAAAGGTACGAATTTGATTCTGGCTACTTAATCCTTATCTCACAGGGACACTTAAGAGCTCAACTAAACCATGACAAACAATTCTTGAACTGAACTAAGAGTATGATTTTCAGATGAACCTAATTTAATTAATCCACTATAAGTAATTAACTCTCAGTGTAGATAAGCCTTGTGAGACTTTGTCCTTTAGGGCACTGTTTAGAACTGACCCCACTTTTTGAACAAGGCTTCATTGCCATAGTGACAAGCACTTTAAACATTCTTAAACTATCAAGGCAGAGTGAAGCATATTAGCAAAATTCTTTGTTCTACCCATCAGATTTGTCAGTAGTCCCTGTGCTAAATTCAAAACAAATTGATGTTTACTCTAATACCAATAAGATAGTGCTCGTATATCATTCTTATTGTACAACTACATAATCAAAACTGGAATTGAGTTAATTAAATTAAATCACAACATTTAACAAAGGGCACATATATTAACTTAATGGTAGGGACTATATAACTTAATGGTAGGGACTATATAACTATATAATAAAGTTTATGTTCAGAGAAATTGTAAGTTTAGACAAAACCAGAACCCTCTTCTTTGGTTTTCAGAAGTAACTATTTTCTTCCTCACCCAATCAAATGAGACTGCTTACATCCAACTTTATTATGATTATAAAACTTTGTGCTCTTTCAGCATGGATTTTCCAAAAGCATCTTTTTGTTGACAAAGTGTATTGGAACAAGTAAAGTTAAATGTGTGAATAAAATACAAGAAGAAACATGTAGCAACAGCTAATAAGATGTAAATGCCAAGGCATTTTTCAGTACTTAAATTAAACATCTGTGCCCTATTTTTCAAGGCTCAGCACTGTAAATGATTCAGCATGTTTTCCCCAAAGTCTATGGTTTAAAACTCTTTAGCACTACTGCTCGCGCACAGCCTGCCCCGCACACAAACTCAAGTGTATCAGTTGATGGACATCTGCAAATAGAACACCAACATATTCACACGCACCAATTGTCTCTTGTTGCCTAAAATCAATAAAAATGCATGTCATTTACAGCCCTATACGTGTCATCAGATTTTCAAAACCGTTGCAAGAAGGCAAAGCACACATCACACATCTGAAAGTATTATATAGGCATCAGAATAAAAGGAAAATCACCTGCACCCTTGAGAACTCTTCCAAAGAAAATATAGTATCCCTGCTCTACTGATGTCATTGACAAGTTAGAGGATAGTGCTGCTTGATAGTCTCAGACCTACTAAGAGACTTGGAGCACAATCTGCTCAGAAGTAAATCCCATTAAGTTCAATGAGATTTACTCCCAGGAAGGTATGTACAGGATTGTAGCCTTGGAGACCTGCAACTGTTAATTGCAGGTGCTATCTATATACCGTCCATTTCTTTGTTGAGCAATTAGGGACGATGATGTGGTCAAAAAGAGCTTGCCATTTTTGACAGCATGCCAGACAGGAAAACAGCAAACCTCACATCACAGAAGAAAAACAAAAACACGTTAGAAGATTAAACTCTACTGAATTCATGCTCAGGGCAATGATAACAAAATGCTTTTCTGATTATTTAAAGCCTTATGTGGGCTACTGCAAAAATTCCCAAGCCTTGAAATGCAGCTAAAACAATTTAGCAGCAAGGCTGTGAATTTCTGTGGGGGGGGGGGGGGGGAGGCTGAAACAGCTCAGCCAAAATAGCAGGCAGTATCTGGTGATATTTTATAGCATCTCTAAGAGGCCACATGCCATTGGTTCCATCTCTATGAGCACAGCAAAGTCTGCACAACCAACCAAGCTGTACACAGGTCCTCCAGCCATATATTGCAGCTTGTCACATACTTGACATGCCTCCTTTTCTGCAATCCCAGGCATGAGCAAACATGATGCCTTGCATTTTTGTTGCAACCCAGTCGTTTGCTCCTGCAGTTCCTCCCACCTTCCTTTAAACGTTCCCTCTTCTGACCAACCTCTGGGTAATTACCTGTTTATAGGCTAGGGTTGTAAGGTTTCTTGTTCTTTAATGAATGACAATTTTCTAGCAATTTTCTTTAAAAGGATGGCCTATTATCGTTTTTTCAGTGCTGGAGAATTTGCTGCACAAACGTGCTGCCATGTATTGGGGCTATCTTACGTAATGGTGTATATAAGTCAGTCTATCAGTGTAAGGGGTCGTTAGTGGGGGACCCCGGGAGGGGCGTGGCCAGGTCTCGATCTGCACCCAAGGGCCCTGGGTAGACCGGGTAGACCTCCAGCCCGGCCGGTCGTCTGGGGTCCCAGCCTCTTCCCAGAGCTTGTAGCCAAGAGGCCTCAGAAGTGGCGAGGGGTGAGGGGGTTACGTCACCCGGTTCCTCAGCCCCTTCCTGGTCAGTCCAGTTCGAGCTGGACCTTCGCTCCTGTGTACCAGCCCTTCCGACTGCCGACCTCCTCACTGGCCTGGCTCTGCTCTTTATATACCCCTGTACCTGCCTCATCCCGCCCCCTTTGGCCCCGCCCCCATACCCTCAACCAATTTGATCACCCTGCTTGTTCTGCTGCCGCATCACCCGGGCCGAGCCTCCAGCTGGGCTTTCTGGCAGCGCAGTGTGTCGCCGGGCTGGTTGCCTCCGTGCTGGGTCCGAGGGTGACGCTCTGGGGGTGATTCTCTGGGTCCAGTGGATCTCCCGGCTCCTGGGTGGTCGCGCCGCCGGGTTCGGGCCTTGAGCTGAGGCCGCGTCAGCCGCCGCGCTCATCTTTGCCTGGCCGCGGCGAGCTTCCTGGCCGGCTCGGGAGGTGCGGGGAGTCTCTGCGGGCAGCTGGGTCTCTCGGAGGCCGGGTGCAGGGAACCCTCCACCATGGGGTTGGCTGCCCGATAGCTGCCTGAGCGCCTTCCCCACGGCGGGGTTTCACCCACACCCAGACAATCAGTTTAATGAGTTTATTATGTATTTATTTATTTGCTTTACTTTGTAAACTTTATTGTGGACCTTATGTTCACATTTGTATGTTGTCTTCTGTCTGCTGTACTGCAAGCTTAAGCTGTGTTTCCCAGTTATTGCAATGACCAATGGGCACAAGCAAATACATTAAGTCCTCACTTAAAGCTGTTTTGTTTAAAGTCATTTCGTGTAAAGTTGATGGGAAAATGCCATAGGAATGTTTACGTGATAGAAAATGCCATAGGAACATTTATCAATTAGCCAATGGTAAAATTGGTGTTATTATAAGTCATTTCGCTTAAAATTGCAGTTTTCAAGAAGAACCTATCGACAACATTAAGTGAGGACTTGCTGTAACTGGAGCTGACATATGGATGTACCAAAGCCCAAATATTGGGGTATTTCCTTCTTTTGTCAAATCTCCAGTTACCTTTTGGTTGTAGGCTTCACTTTTGCACATGTATTGGAAGCATTTTTATGGCAAGCCATTTTCAGTTCTGGTTCTGATAGATGGCTAGGGGGTAGACTGAAGGTTGCAGGGACAATGGCAAATGAGAGATAATAGAGCACCAAACACATGGTCTATAAACTTAGGACTTATAATATTTATTTATTTTTCACATTTTTATACCACCCTTTCTCCAAGGGTGGTGTACATGGTTCCCTCCCTCCTTTTGTCCTCACAACAACCCTGTGAGGTAGGTGAGGCTGAGCGATAGTGACTGGCCGAACGTCACCCAGGAAGCTTCATGGCTGAGTGGGGATTTGAACCTGGATCTTCGGCCTCGGCCTCAGATAGCCGGCAGACATCCAGGTCTAAGTCCAACTCCCAAACCAACTCTTGAATAATAAGTCTAACTCCCGAATAATATAAGAATAATCGAAGGAATAAGAATATAGTGGCAACAGTGGAAGAAATCAAAAGGTACTCTAGGGGCCTGATGTGAGGGCCATTTATGCACCTGCAGTTCACCCCCTGTATACCTCTGAGTATCAGATGTTGTGAGCAAAGAGCACTGGAATACCGTTGATTTCATGCCCTGTTTGTTAGCTTTGTGAGGCATATGGATGGTCACTGCTGGAAACAGAATACTGGACTACATGGCTTCTTGGCCTGGTCTGTCAGGATTCTCGATTTATAGCTGATGGAGCAAGGTCTTGCTACATGTCGCAATCCTGAGTAACTATTCGCCTGCGGAGCACATGTTTTCGGCAGCCAGGGAGCAAGGCCCACTAGCATGCAGACTGGCAGGCCTCACTCTGTGGCAGAAATGTGCTGCATCCACCAAAGCAAGGTAAGTGTTCCTCCAGTGGGAGCAGGGGCGGGGTGGGCGGCGAGGGAGGGTGGTCGTTGGCTGAGCCAGCCCGGGTCGGGTGGGGATGTCGGCCATGATATCCCCATCCCTGGACTCGGCCTCAGATAGCTGGCAGACATCTGAGGATTTCAGCCCTACACTGGGGTAAAGGGACGAATGTCCCCTTCTCCCAAGGAGACCCCAGTCTGCGCCAGAGTGGCCCAGGAAGAGCATAGTATCCTGCAGCTGGCCCTATGGGCTGACAGTCACAGGTCAACCTGTGTAATCCAGGCCACACTGTCCCCCAAGGCTGTCCCCCACACTGTCCCTCAACTTAAAACGTGCTCACAGAGCAAAGCGCTTCCAGTGACTCGCATGTCCAAGCCATGCCATGTCGGAAGATATGGGGGAAGGCAAAAAAGAAAAGAAGCTTGTCATCATTAATCACAGAATTCAAGGCTACGTTCCAAAGTTGTTAAGCCTTCAAGAAGATTTCACAGACATCTGACAGCTTCAGAGGATGCCGTTTATTCTGGAATGTTGTAAGCTTCATAGCAACCCATTTCATGCTCTAGTCCTACATATCTATATCTGTGTGTAAATGTCCTAAATAAGCTAGTTACCCTGACAGGCTACATAGATTCCTCCCAAGCCTAACGTCATGGCAAAATAAATGCAGAAATCAGGCATAACAGCCCACTACCTATTATGTCTGTCAGGAACTGCCTGGGCTAGAGCTAGCAACTGCCTCATGTGGTGAACTGCTGCAACTACAACGTTAAAAGGCTCTGAACTGACCCCATTTACTCAGACATTTAAGGCGCCACCATACTGCTAACAACTGACCTACATCACCCTCACACAGCCACTTGTTGTAGCTGGACCATACCATTTTAGACTGCAGGTGGGCAGTGGCGTTGCTACCCCTAAATCTAAAAGGGGCACATCCTGGAATTGGCGCCCCCTCCCTCTCTCTACCTCTTTAATCCCTGGCGCCGCCAAAGGCAGTGCGCCGATTTGGGGTTGGGCGCCAATTCCACTACTTATTTATTTATTTTCCCACCTGGGCGCTAGAATTCCCCCCCCCGGGCGCTGCTCTCTTACTTTGTTCTGCCCAGCTTCAATCTCAGCTGCAAGCAAATCAGAGGAAGCTCCGGGGCGACGTCGTGCTTCGGACGGGCTGTTGGATGCTGACAGTCAAGCGGATGCTTTGAATGTGCGACTCACTCACTCCACAGCCCTATTCTGCTGCATGGGGCGGCATTTTGTAAACCAGTGCAAATGTCGGGGAAGCCACTCCCAGCTCATTCTCTCCTTCCCTCTCCGTAGGGCAGCAGGCAGCAGCTCTTCCTCTTTGGCAGCCCCGAGTCCCCCCTCCTGCCCGAGCGAGAAAGAGACACAGGCGGCGGCACGGAGGGGAGGAGCGCGCCGGGGACGCATGGAGCGGAAACTGGGGCAGGACGGGACGTGCAAAGGAAGAGAGCAAAAAAAGAGATAATGAAAATTGTAAGGAGAGATTAAAAAGAAAAGGGGGAGTGAGACGGGGGAGAAGAAGAGAGGAAGGACCAGAGAGCCAGCGGACGCTGCTCTTTTGTTTCTTTCCGCGTCAGCCGGGGATCTGGCCATTCCCGACTGATGGAAGGGCAGCAGGAGAGTCCCCGACTCTCCCGACGGATCTGGGGCTGCTTGCTGTGCTAAGAAATAATAACAGGGCGCCTCAAACTGCAGGACCCACACTCTGTTGCACCCCCCCACACACACACACACACAAGGACGGCACGAGCCAAGGAGCCTTGTCTCGCTTGACTCTAGAACGGGTGGAGGCGCAGCCCCCTCGCTCGCTTGTCTGGGGGAACTGCAGCAGTCTCTGATCTGAGGCAACGGTCCGCCTTTCCTCTGCCTCCGGCATGCAACTTCAGGTGGGTGCGAGCTTTTCCTCCCCGCCCCCCCCCACTTTAGGAAAACAACAGCATGAACATCCAGCCCGAAGGAGGGGAGGGTGACCGCTAACCGCTTCCTTTCTTTCTGCTACGGACAGCCTCAAAAGCGTGACTCTCCTATTGCTCCGGCCCGGATGTAAAGCTAATGGACGTCGACGTGGGCCGGGCCGAGTCCGACTCGGGAATCCGAGTCGCCCCCTTGGCGCCCCCCAGAAGCTAGCGCTGGGGGCCCTGGTAATCAGAGCCCCCTATGTAACGACACCACTGCAGGTGGGGAAAAAAATCACATATCCAAATACTGTACGTCTCCAGATAGAAAAGAAATCCTGCATGTAGAAAATCAGTATGAGGCTAGGGTGGTTTTTAGCCAAAAGTTTGCTCTGACATGTTTGTTTTCTATGTACAGGAAGACTTTAAAAAGAAAAAAAATAGCAAGAGAATATTCCAACATATAACCCTCCACCTGCAGTCTGAAATGTTAACATCTAATAAGAACTGCACTATGTGATTTGTTAGCCAAATTGCCTTTATCATTTTGGGGGAAAGCTTAAATATGGCAATTTGGTATATACAGGGATCTTTAGACCAGCTATACCAGAGTTGGGCTTTCACAGAATTCAGTTTAAATAATATTGAGGACCCACATGGTTACTTTCCAATATTTACTAGATAATTAGTCAGATTCATACAAAAAATACAATCATACACATCATACAGAGAACTAGGAAACTTAGAACAGAGAATTAGCAGGTTTCCTTGATTTATAACCTGGGTAATATTTACCTATCCTGGAGAGTTGTTCTGGGATTGCAGTACTGGGTGTAGTAATGGAGAAAGAGCAGAGAGAGGGGGGGCCATGAGGAGAAGGGGGAGAAACAAAATGGTTCTGAACAAGCTGGGTGCAGGAAGCAACGGAGTGGCTAACTGAGAAGTAATGCAAAGAGAAGGGAGGAGGGTTGAAGAGAGAGGGGGGCAAGAAAGGGGGGGAGGAAGAACAAGATTGAACAAATCTCACCAGTGTTCCAAAACGCGCGAGAGAAGAAGAGAGCAACTGCCAGGCAGTCTTTACCTTTATAGGGAACAGAGCACATGGCCAAGAAAGGGGAGGATACCTTGAATGGACCAGGCACATAGAAAAAGGAAGGAGGGCTCCTAGAGTGGACATCCGGCACACCTCAGTGCACCTCTGGGTAAAACTATACATAAACATTAGGAAGGTGGGTGGGGGATGATGGGTTGATGGTCCAGTCATTAAGGAGCTGGCTGAGACAAAGGAGAGGCTGGGATGAGTCATCTCAGGTAGCCCTGTGTATTCTCTCAGGAACATATTTAGCATATCAGTGAGGGGGGGGATGCAGAGTAGAGTTTGTGAGAGCTTCTTGGACACATGGCAGAAATGGTGGCAGGCAGCTGGTCAGGTTTTTCCTCATGGCTTCTTGGGGAGACCTTTCTTCAGCATGGCGCATGGCGCAGGAACACTGCGTGGCCGTCGCGTTGCACCACAATACAGTCCAGTTTGGCACACGTTCCATTCTTGCTCACAACCCATTTCAAAAAGCCTCATGGCAACAAACATTTTCAAAGTCTCTTGGCAACAGTTCTCATTTTGAAATGTCATAGGGCAACAGATCAGTAGCGTCACTAGGACGCGCGTCACCCTGGGGCAGGGGGCACGCGTCACCCTAGTGACGCTACGATATAGCGGCGCGGGGGGCGACCTGGCTCCCCCCCCGCGTCGCCCTCCAGACGCTCTGAGGCAGGCCCGGGAGCCAGCCTCGGAGCGTCCGACCCCATCGGCGCTCCAGGGCCTTCTGAAAGGTATTTCCAGGAAGCGCGTCGATCTGGGTATTTTTCGGGTTTTCAAAAAGCCCTCAAAACGGGTCTGCGCATGCGCGAAAACCCGAAAAATACCCAGATTGACGCGCTGCCTGGAAATACCTTTCAGAAGGCCCTGGAGCGCCAACGGGGTCGGACGCTCCGAGGCCGGCTCCCGTGGCGCGCGTCACCCGGGGGCGCCCCGCCCACCCCGCCACGCTCCAGCGACACCCCTGCAACAGATTATTGCTTTGCTAAACATTCCTTTGCTTAGTTTAGAAAAGTATATAAGAAGTGGTGAGACCTGAATGAAGGTCTCTTAGATGCAGGTACAGCTACACTATTCTTAAAAGAAAAAAAAAAGGGGGGGACCCAGCAACTCTAAGAAGTGATATCAACTACTACTCAGCAGTGTAACCTGAAATGTCTAATGGTACATATTTCAGTAGCTGTTGCTGCAGTGAAAATTAACTTGATGCTTTGGAAAGAAACTGCAGTAGAAAGTTTATGTTTAACCTCCCCTTTTATATCAGCATAGTTGTGACATTAATTGCATTTATAGCTTCTGTTTCTTTTCCTGAAGATGCTTGGAGTTTGCTTAAATCACTGAAGAAAGACAATTAGGGGAGCTAATCGTATTGAGGAAAACAATAATTAGATGTTCTTTCTCGACTTTTTGTTATATTATTTTTTGTCCTTCACTGGTTAGTCTGAGGTGGCACAATAAAAGTGAAATATTCTAAACTTTTTAGCATAACATGCTTTACAGCAGATAATGGAGATTTTTTTTTCATACCCTATTATCTCCCTGTGATTCCCATCTCAATGGAAAGTGTTTTGATTTCTACAACTCTTTCTGCCCAACCATATAATTATAGATATACAAGATTGAAGCTGTCACAATGTTTTTTGACAACCTTGTGACAAATGTAGTTAAAACTTAAGGCACCATGTTTTAGAAATCTAGAAAAAGAAGTCATTCCTCATCCACTTATTTTATGATTAGAAAGGATGTAACGTCACACAGAGGCTGTGTGTTTGTGCCAGACACACTTGCAGCTGGCCTCCATAGGTTGCTTATGTTGACAGTTGCTCCTGTATCCAAAAGCAATTGTATTTATTTATTTATTTATTTACAGTATTTTTACCTCGTCTTTCTCCCCGAAGGGACCCAAGGCGGCTTACAACATAGAAAATACAATACAATACAGAACGTATTTGAACTGTGGTGCTGGAGAAGACTCCTGAGAGTCCCTTGGACTGCTAGGAGATCAAATCAGTCATTCCTAAATGAAATCAACCCTGACTGTTCCCTGGAACGACAGGTACTGAGGCTGAAGCTCAAATATTTTGGCCACCTAATGCGAAGAGAGGACTCTCTGGAGAAGACTCTGATGGTGGGAAAAATTGAAGGCAAAAGGAGAAGGGGAAGGCAAAGGATGAGATGGTTAGACAGCATCACCGATGCAATGAACATGAAAATGAGCGAACTCAGGAAGATAGTGGAGGACAGGAAGGCCTGGCGGGATATGGTTCATGGGATCACGAAGGGTCGGACACGACTTAACGACTGAACAACAACAACAGAATGTAATCACATTTTAAAACAGTAAAAAATAATTAACAAAACTAATAAAAACATCTAAAAATTGATTTTAAAAAAGATTACATTTAAAACAAGATCATAAAAACAGCAGCACCCCACCCGTACCAGCAAGATGTTAAAAAAGGCAAAGGCTCCCTGTGCCTCCGGGGCAAGTCTGCCCATGCTGCTGACTGAAAGGCTTGCAGCAAACTGACAAGGTGTACCCTGCACCCCGCATCTGCCCACTACCGCCCCTCACCGGCCTGCCACCCACCAATCCACTTCAGTCGGCTTTCCGAGCCTCTTTCCATTCTCAGCTCACCTCTTCCTCAAGCACCGCTAAAGGAAGGGAAAAAAGGAAGAAGGTGCCAGCCACCACCACATCCTTGCCCACAGCAGCCACATGGGCTTCAACACAGGCTTGCAACACTAGCCATATGTGCTTCAATTAGCTCCACTGAATATGCAAGGGCTAGCAGTCCTGCTAATATGATATCACAATGATCACAACTTACCCTGAGTCTAATTTTCTTGGGGTATATTTTTTGCAGAAAGCATGACAGGAATGACAAAATGGTATCCAAAACAAGCTGTGCTGCCATTGGAAAAATATTTTTTGCCTTTTGCTCTGAATTTATAATCCCTCCCCATCTCCTGGCAAAACCCTGCCTTGTCTGTGCAGCTTGCTGCTTCATGTGCCTAGAGCCAAACTAGAGGGCTAAACTTAGACGTTATTTGGTACTTCCATGATGACTAGTACTCCCCAGGTTTTGCATCTCAAAAAGCAAGCCAAGCCTTGGCCCCGATCCAAATTATCCCCCCAAAAGAACATCTACAGTTCTTTGCACTCTAATTATTATTATTATTATTATTATTATTATTATTATTATTATTATTATTATTGAATATTTTATACCCCTTTTTAACAAATAAGTTCACAAAGTGGTTTTACAGAGAAAATGATTAACTAAATGGCCTGTCCCAAAAGGACTCACATTTTTTAAAAAGAAAAAATGCAGCAGGAACACCAACAAGCAGCCAGGAGGAAAAACACTTTGCTGGGGTGAATAGGAACAGTTACTGTCCCCCTGCCACATTTAAGAGGACCACTGATTGAAAAAGTGCCTCTTTGACCACTTAGCAGGGGGGGGGGATTCTGTCTTTGGAGTCTCATACTAAATGAGACAATATGAAAATACTAATGCCAAAGTATAGGTGAACCTGTACATGCAAAAAGGAGCAAGAAAAGAGTACTGATTAGGCAAAAAAGTGATTTGGAAAGATTTGGCAAAAATGATCATCTTTGTATCCTTCAGAAACTAGAGTTGCCAACTTCCCCCCCCTGGTCAACAGTTAGAACGTTCCCTAGTATGGAGATGCGCTAAGGGAGAAAGTTTCACAAGCACTATACTGTCACTGCCTCTCTCACGCTGCTATGAAAGGCACAAGAGCTCAGGCACCCTACACACACACACAAAAAAAGGTTGATCACCCTGTTAGAAACAGTCCTCTCTGATTAATGTAATAAGAAGAGCCCAGAAGCCCCAAAGCGACAACAATAGTGTCGGGGTTATACCCCCATCATGGGATTTCAAGCATGGATATATTATACAATGATCAAGATACAGAATTCTGTTAATTGAATTCTGTTTTAAGTTGTAGAATCATATGCCTCATTATATTAATGATTCAATAAGTGCATTATTGCTTTCTTTGTTGCCTGAAGGAGAGAGAGAGAGAGAGAGAGAGAGAGAGAGAGAGAGAGAGAGAGAGAGAGAGAGAGAGAGAGAGAGAGAGTTTCAGAATATGTTGGGACCCCTTCTCAGGATTTTATGGGTTATATTTTTATGAGACTTGAAGCCAAGGCAAAGTCATTCCTTCTGAGTTGTCTTAACTGAGTGTGCAAAAAGATGGCAGCTGTACACATTACACAGTTTACTATGAGGAACTCTAGTCTTTTCCCTAGCAAATACATACAGTGTGGGCATCATGCAAATCTGTATATGCACCTTGTCTATCTCACTCCATTAGGTACATATCTACATTGGCTGATGATGCCTCCTTGTTTTTTTTCCTCTACCATTATTGTAAGCGAAGAGTACCTATTGGGGAGTACAATGGCTCCTTTACATTTTCTGCCACTGAGTACTTATGATTAAACTCTCTTTTCTTCTGTCTCTTCAACTTATACCTAATATGCTCACAAATTGTCAATTACACCTGGTAACGTTTCCACAGCTGCAAGCATAATTAAAGACCCGAAGACACACAATATGATTTAATGGCTTTTCTCTAATGTAGATTAAATTCTATTGATGCTAATGCCTGATATACTTAATTGTTCATCTCATAAGCTGCCATAAAAGCTCAATAAAATGCTAATGATCGAAAGTACATATTACACTGAACACATTTTTTTAAAAAATAAAATAAAATAAAAATAAAACAACCCTGGAAATCTCTCTGGTCAGTATTTACCATTTTCGTTCTACTTTGATTTCATTACTTATTCACTATGCACCTGTAACATTGAAAGGAAGGGTTAAGACTCACCATAACAACATAAAAAAGGCCTGATAGATCAGTCCAAGGGCCCATCTAGTCCAACATCTTGTTTTCCGCATTGTCCCACCAGCTGCCTCTGGGAAGCCCATAAGCAGGAGAGAAAGGCATACATCTCTCCTACAACTAGTATACTGCAGGGCCCATGGGGGGGGGGGTAAACGGGTAAATTGTACCCGGGCCCAGAGTCAAAAAGGAGGCCCAGGAGTGAAAAGAGGGGACCCAGAAATTTCCTGGGATCTCAGGTGGCTTCATGGAAAGTGAAAGACAGAGGCTGGGACAATTGGGAGGCCAGGTCTACCCAGCAGGTAGACCTGGGCACCACATCAGGAAGCCTGCTAGATCTGGGTTCTGGAAACTTTTCCAGCCATTGCTGCCCCCCCTGCCCTGTTTTGCCCCCTTTCCTTTGAGAAGGGGCCCAAAAGAAACTTTGTACCCCCTGATAAAATTCCTCTCAGAGGCCCTGACATACTGCCACTGGAACTGAAAATAATACCGTACATAGTCATTGTAACCAGTAGCCATGGATAGACCTGTCCTCCATGAATATGCACTGCACTGCACATTTCCTTTTGTCTGTCCTAAATCTCTAAATACCAATCTTTTCTCCACTCACTCTCCACACTATGCATAATTTTGTAAATCTCAATCATGTCCCCCTATATCTGTCATAGTCAAGACAGATGCAAAGAATTTATTCACTTTCTCTGTCTTTTCCATTTCTTCTTTAAACTTCCCTTCTATTCCTTTGGCAACTAATGGTCCAACCACCTCCCTGCCAGGTTTCCCGCTTCTGAGGTATTTAAAGGAGTTTTTATTGTTTGCCTTGATGTTTTTAGCTGTGTAGTCCTCTGTTAGCGGCAGTGCTTTTTTAAAACACATGAAACATGTGCGCACAGGAGGAAAACAATCGTGTTCAGGGATCCTGTGGATTGGCCAATGGCACAGCTATGTAACTCAGTGGGAAAAGAAAATGGAGATGAGGGTGAAGGTGAAAGAGAATTTACTTTAGTGTTAAAAAAAAAAAAAAACCAAGGGTGGGGGGACGTGTTCATACTGGGCCTGACTGAAATCACTCACACTTTATGTTAGGCAAGGGGAATTCTGTGGCCAGCAGTCACACGCTATGGAGCCCTGGGGAAACGCATTTAGAAGGAGGAGAAAGATGGAGAGGGGAGAAGAAAACTAATTGGAGAAGGAACAGAGTGAGAAGGGGTAAAATATGGGGGGAGAAGGGACATAACATAAGGATATTAGATGGGTTTCCCAGAGGAACCCAGGGGCAGGAAGTAGGATTTAGGGGTGCAGGGAAGAAGGAAGAAAGAGCAGGAAGTGGGGAGATTAGTGGGAAGGAGACATTGGTGGAAGAAGCCTGCAACAGTGGTGTTACTACACTCCCCCAAGGGGAGGCTGCCGATACAACACCCCCACGTGACGCCGTAAGCCCCACCCCTGAGGGGCACGATGTCATTTTTGCACGCTGCTGCCAAAATTCCGTGGTGGCGTGGCGTGAACCCCCCCCTGCGCTTTTTTATTTTTCAGGGCTGTATGGAGCAAGGGCAGGTGGGAGGGCCGAACAGGCGGCTGGCGGAGCAGCGAACGGCCGCAAAAAGAAGAAAAAAGTGGCGGAGGGTGCAACGGAACCAGAGGCAAGTACCCCCCCATTGCCCCATGGTGCAGCAGTGCCATGGTGGTGAATTTCACTGCCCTGACAGTCCGCCACTGGAGGCCACCATCTCAGCACACCTCATGAGAGGGCCAGTCCTAACATTTTGCCTGCTCTCTCTCTCTCTCTCTCTCTCTCTCTCTCTCTCTCTCTCTCTCTCTCTCTCTCTCTCTCTGCACCAAGTGTTTTGCCTTCTTCTCCCAGAAGAATTACCCCAGTAATGACAGTGGCCTGGAAAGGCAACTCCTTGACACCAGTGCTGGGCACATGGTTTCTGATGAAGATGTACTTTGATCTAGCCAGCAGTGCTGCCAGGACATGGTGGATGGGTAGTATCCTCCTGCTCCATTCCAAGCTATTACGTTTCCCGAAGGTGCTACATTACCAAAATAAGTGTATAGCCACCAGCATGTACTACTGAGCCTGTCTTTTAAAGAGCTGGCATTATTAATTTGAATGCAACAACACTGGTAAGAAATCTATTTCTCTGATAGCTTCTTATCTGAGGATAAATGCTTCATTAATCTTAGACATATCATGCTAAGAATATTATTGAAGTTAGACAGACTGATGAGTAACAATTGAGGAAGCACAGATTGGGACAGGCAAGAATACATTTGCTTATTACTTTCCCAGCATACAGTACATTTTTTTTATTATACCAGATGCTGCAGCCTGACGCATGCTGATCTTCCCACCATCTCATTGCTTTCTACGAAATGAATGCAAGGTAGAAGCAGTGCAGTCTCTTGGCAGGAGTGCACCTGAGTTTCTTTAGTTTGGCTTGAAGTGGAAGATAAAGGGAAGGATCATGATAACAAGGGAAAATTTCTAGATACAGTGCTTTAAATGGCTATGTGCTAGAATGGTTGGACTTGGAACTGAACCAGAGGGAAGGTGACCCTAGAAGCTCAAAGAGAATGTCAAGGGGGGTCAAGTCTCTCCAAAGTGCACAAAGGATAATTAAAACCACAATAGCAGAAACTCAACTAGAATATATACCACTTACAGTGCAATCCTGTCTAACAATAGACCAGTGAAGTGGCCGCTTCGCCGGTCTAGGGTGTTGCGGGACGGATTGCCATGGCGGCGGAGAGGTGCTTCCCCGCCAGGTGGCGGAGGGAACGGGAAGGGCAGAATGAGGCGCTTCAGGGGGTGGAATTGGTCAACCCGGCCCAAGAAGGGTGAGGGATCGTCAGTGGCCTCCTCCACTGAATCCTATCCACCTTACCAGGCCTGGCTGGCGTTACATGGTAGTCTCGAATGTGCGTCAGCAAAATAGCTGGCGTACATTCGAGTAGACCCATTGGGGTGGCTGGGGCTCTACTCGGGGTAAGGGGATGAATGTCCATTTACCCTGAGGAGGCCTCCGGCTGCACCGGGGCAGGCTCCATCCTGGATAGAATGCGGCGGGTGCCTTATTTGCTAGATAGGATTGGGCTGTAAGTAGTAAATAATAAAATAATAAACCAGTATTGTATTTATATACTGCCTTTTCTTTGGTCATCGGATTTCTCCTCTGACTTTAATTCAAAGGCAGTTTACATGGGCAGCCTTTCTAAACCCCAAGGGGTTTTTACAATACATGATGTTCTAATCTTTCGTAGAACCCTTCATTCTAGATGTTTCTTTCGCAGTCCATCTCTCTCTCTCTCTCTCTCTCTCTCTCTCTCTTTCTCTCTCTCTGGCGTTCGCCTCACCACGCTTCAGCTGACAGGGCAACCTTGACTGCCACTCAAGTGCTGCAAGCTGCAGTTCCACTCCCCCACAGAGGCTCTGCAACTTATCAGCTCAGCGTGCCAGCAGCTCTCCGACAGACACAGACACTTCCGGACGTCTTGAACTGCCGTCCTTCAGATCTTCAGGCATATACCGTATTGTCCCAAGCATAAAACACACTTTTTTTACCCTAATTTAACTTTTTTAACTAGGGGTGCGTCATATACTCGCACTGTTGCAAAAATAGACATGACCGCGGGTGTGACATCATGTGGCCCCAACCACGTCCCTCCGGCGCCGATTTCCAGGCCATTTCAGAGTCGTTCGGCGCCAGGGAGGGCGGGAGGGCCCAACCTCCACGCAACGAAACCGGCGAAGACAACAACAGAAGAACGGCACCACCGTTCACAGAAGAGGGCCCACCACACCACCACACCAACCCCTGCGACGCTTCTGGATGGCTTCCATCAGAAAATGACAGTCTTGCCCAATTGAGAAGAACAAAAGGATAGATCTAAAAGGAGGGCTTCAGCTCCAACCCTTAGGGACTTGGCCCCAAGCTGTGGAAGAGACTGCAGGCGTATTACTATGGTGTGAAAAGGAGCATTCCTTTAAATGTCTAAATTTTTCCTATTAAACAGATTGTGCCCCTTAGTGTTTTGGCAGCATACACAGGGCCATGTTGTTTTTTCCGTAGCCAGACAGCATTCTTTGATCGCTTTAAAAACATACATGTATTGCTGCCTGTCTTTTATTTAATTACTGTACTCTAATAAATATGTGGAGGGGGAAATTTACTTTCTACCTCTGGAGTTGGAAGTAACACCCTTCTGTTATAGACATATTTCTCCTCCTGAAAACCTTTCCACATTGAAACATATAGTGAGAGGTTCAGGCAATCTAGAATAAAAATCAGGATCTGTTTACCGATTTTGGTCGTTTCAGACATCCAATTAAATAAATCCCTGGTGGGGGAATAACAACAACACCCACTTATTCGCTCCTCTGGACCTTGATTTAGTGAAATGGAATTTCTTTCCATCTCATTGCTTTGGAGAACTGCATTCCATGATGCCTGGTAGGTGGGTGCAACTGGTGAGAAAGTAAGAGTGGGAATAAAACAAAAGAACAAAGCCTTTGTGGCAAAGAGAGACCTCTGGAAATGAACACATTTTTGAAAAGGTGAATGTTTCGTTTGGTTTATGTGAAGGCATTGATTCCTGCCTCCCCCTGCAATATTTACCAGTGTGCTAATTTTGTACTTTCTTTCATAGTATCTTGCGGGTTCAAAGGAGTTTTTTATTATTATTATTTGTATGCCCAGAGCCTTTTGCTAGTACCAGGATCTAGCTAAATCAATGCCTTTCACTTTGGGGAACCCACTCAAGCTTGAATCAGTGATGTCATTGTGCCCTAACACAGACTGAAGGTGTTGCTCCCTAGAGGGACTCAATGGACTCATAAATCAAAGTTCAGTGTATCCATTACATTCTATTTAGCCAGAGACAATCATTATTACAGTAATTCGTTCTGTTAATTTCCTTTGGGAATAGGATCTTTTGGCCTAAAGACATTAATAGATCTGTTTTGGTTTGTTCATTTTTTCCCCTCTAGGTTGACTATTCTCACTATTGATTGAATTTAAAAACAATCAGGCTTCATGTTCCTGGCTTAGATTTGTTTTGTGCGCTCCAAAAGGATGATGGAATGATGAGTGTGTGTGTGTGTGTGTGTGTGTGTGTGTGTGTGTGTGTGTGTGTGTGTGTGTGTGTGTGTGTGTGAATATATATCTGTGTACACACAGAGAGAGTTATTTCTGCCACAGTGTGTCAGTTCTCCAATTTATCATCTATTTGTACCACTACAACTATTTAGACCCATTACAATCCTATGCAGACAAAAAGAAGAATCCAGCTACAAAATGTCTTACAGAGCAATCCTATCCAACTTACACCACCAGTGTAACTAGCAGTGCAGTGAGAACATGAGGCCCCAGAACGGAAAGGGGATTCAAATCCCTTCCAAAAGGGGATTCGAATGGGATTTAAATCTCCTCTCCCCTCCAAAGCCTCCTGCCCTGCCTTCCCCCGCTAGTTACACCGGTGGTGTAAGCTGGATAGGATTGCGCTGTTAGGCAAGTTTGAATATTGTTTATCTATCTGTGCAGTAGTGTAACTTGCCCCGTTGGCGTCCGGTTCAGGGGGGGAATTGGCGGCCCTATATAGTAAACATCGCCGCGGCCGGTAGGCCGCGTCGTGCTCCAGGGAGGGGGCGCCGCGCTCCGGGAGGGGGGCGCCGCGCTCCGGGAGGGGGAGACCCGGAGGGACCCTTCACCGGGCACCCCCCCCAGCGTGAACCCAGCCGGCTTACCTCTCTTCCTGCTGCTGTAACGCGCTCCACCGTCGTTACAGAGAGAGAGGTCCTTTGGGGTGAGGTGAGCCCGCCGGCGGCGCGAACGTCCGCTGAAGAGTCTGGCGGCAGCGGGGAATTGAAGGCACACACACACACACTCACTCACTTTCAGCGGAAGTGAGTGCGTGTGCATGTGCCTTCAATTCCCTGCCACCGCCGGACTCCTTCAGCGGAAGTTCGCCGCCGGTGGGCTCACCTCACCCCAGGACCTCTCTCTCTGTATAACGACGGTGGAGCGTGCCTGGCTCCTCTGTCCGACTCGAGTCCATGCTGCTGCTGTCTTCCTCCTGACGGAGCGAGGCTCTCTCCATCAGGAGGAAGACAGCAGCAGCGCGGACTCGAGTCGGACTCGGCGCCTCCGCAGCAGGCAGGGCCTGGTTCAGCTGAACCACACGCTCCACCGTCGTTACACTACTGTATCTGTGACATCTGTGACATAAGCAAAAGAAGTAATGGTAGATAAGGGATTGATGGCCCAATCCTATCCTCGACTGGCCTGGCCAGGCCTGCACGGTGCAGGGCTGCTGACAGAGCCTCTGCTGCATCCTGTGAGCTGGCTGGAGACCAGGCTGGCTGAGAGAGGTAAGTAAAGAAAAAAAATTACCTCTTGGACTGCTCCATGATCCCCTATGGCCCTACTCAGATCTATGCCAGCTCTTAAAGTGACGGTCCAATGCTATCAGCTAATGATGCCGACACTGCGGTCTCAGTGTCACAAACACCCAAAATGTAAGGCACATTTCGAAACCTGGAGAGGAGGCGGCACCAGCAGGAAGGCCTGCACCGTCCTGCCGGCACCAAATCCACACACCCCCACGTACCGGAGCAGGTAAGGTTACTCCAAGCAGCATGGGGGCTGGGAGAGGGTGGGAAGGGAGTGTAACAGGGGGAGGGTGGGGGTGGGTGGATCGGGGCCTGGGAGGGAGTGGAAATGGTGTCCATAGCGGATGCTCTATCCTATCCTCCCTCTCAGGCCTCCAACCCCGACATGGGGCTGCTCAGTCCTACGCCAACTAAAGAGCTGGCATAGAAACAAGTAGCCCCATTGCACAGGCTGGGGGTTTATTTGTAAGTGGGCAAATGCCAGATTATCTTGAGCAGCACGGCCTGAACACCCTACGCCAGGAGAGGATAGAATTGGGCTGTAACTTCTCTACTGTGTGATGATTACAACTACTCAGTACAAAATCATGGCAAATATAAGAATCATCATGGGGAGGAAGGTAATTCTGGATGAAAACCTGAAAAGCTGATCTTGACTATTTCCTATTAAAGGTCTTTCAGTGTCAGAAGCATTGAAGGAATATGGATAATGGTATTTTGCCCTTCTCTCTCTGACTGGTGGTGAATCCATAGCAACAGTAGTGATGGAACATAGAGGTTTGGCTTTGCCCTTTCTCGGCATCCGACAGCTAATGTTCTTCTGTATCCGCAGCAGTGAAGAAAAATGAAAGGTGGGCTTTCCTAGCTTTTCCCTCTGCTGCTCACAGTTGGTGGTCTTATGGAGCAGCAGATTTGTATGTATGGGCATTGTAAAGATTTGTGTGTGTGTTCATGGAGATCAAAAACATGTTTATGGACATTATCCACATATGTATTATTTCATATACAACGGAATGTTCAAAAAAGTAGTTGTTTATGAATAACGGCAGAAATGGCAGAAAAGAATGGATTTATTTTGCATACATACACACAGACAAAACACTGCTGTACCCTGGCGAAGTGGAGTAGTGTGCTCTACGTGATAAAAGCACACACTTCAAGGTTAAGAAAGCATTCTTGCTGTCTGAGAGATTACAGCACCCTGAAAAGAGCTTCAAACTGTGATTATGAATCACAATTTTTCTCCAGGAAAGAATGTGGAAGGATGCTGAAAATAATTTCGCTTAAAATATAGACTCTTTTAGAGAAGGATCTTTAGCCAAGATAATGTATCTTGCTGTTTTCCCCAATCTCTTTTGCAGTAGTCTTATGAACAATTACACTGGTTCATACATGTATAGGATCATAATGACTGCTGTGCCAATTTAGTGACGGGACCTGCTGCGTTTGCACTGACATCCTGGAGTAACCCAGGATGTCACACCAGCACACAGTATCACTACTTCTATACTGGCAACCACAATCATTGTTACCATAGAACAGGGGTGGCCAAGCTGCTGTTGACTGAGCTCCTTTTTGCATCACAATTAATATACATTTTAATTAATATAAAAGCTAAATAAGAATTTTTCAAGCTTTATAATTATTTACCAGGCATAAAGTGAGAGTCCACTGGATTAAAACATAATGTTCATGGTGAGTAAAATATATTTAAGAATTGAAACATCTCAAACATCTGAAGTTTATCGTATGTGGCTCTTACATACACAGCCCAATCCTGTGTAACTCTTGCACTGGTGTAACAGTAGATCCCCCGGTGTAAGAGCATTTATGCCAGTGTAACTTGCCATACGCTGACGGATGCAGGACGGACACTGGCTTAACCCCCCTCGGACACTTCACATGCAGAATTCGGATGCGGAATGGATGCCAACACAACTCCACCAGCGCAGGGGGCATTCTAGGAGCATCTGAATGCCCCCAGAATGCCCCCTGCACGAGCGGAGTTGCGCCATGTCCATTTCGCATCTGAACTGTGCGTGTGAGGTATCCAAGGGGGGGGGGGGTTAAGCCGGTGTCTGTTGTGCGTTCGTCGGCATACGGCAAGTTACACTGGCATAAGTGCTCTTACATCGGGGGATCTACTGTTACACCGGTGCAAGAGTTACACAGGATTGCGCCCTAAGCAAGTTTGGCCACCCCTGGACAACACTGTTGAGCAGAACCAAGTCTGCATGGGCATGTAGAGAGTATGATGGATGGTCATGTCTGGAAATTATATGTCTAATGTAATTGTGCAAGCTGCATTGTATGATCAGTGACAAGGTCGTAAATTATAGGACAGAGCTACCCCACTTGCCAAATGGTACATGCCATTGTAGCCATACTAATGTGAGATACTCATATCAACACATCTGTAAGATCAGTCAGTTCACTACGTCTGGAGCCAGTTTTCTTGTATTGCCTTTGGATTATAAGGGCAACCAATTCTGCAGTGAGCGGATGCTGTTTTTTGTCTCTTGGATCTCTTTAAGCCAGGGAAAGCAGAAATAAGTAGCAATATTGTCCCTCTCAAAACCATCATGCTTACATCTGGTAATACACATCATAAAGCAGCTCATTAAGGATGGAGAAAACAGAACCGATGCAGTTGCAAATCCATGAATACAAGTTTGTCCTCTGGGCTGGCCAGGATGATGTAGCTTGAAATGAGCAACTAGATGTTATACCATTAGCCTGTTCATTTCAGAGAAAGCCAATCTGTTTAGTCTTAGGTATTGATTCAGAAGTAGTAGCCTGGAGACTAGAACTATTGATTTAACATATTGACTGGAAGTAACCAAAGCAGATGCAATTGGTGCCTCTTTTCAGCAGCCATTGGCTCTGAATCTTTTGATTACAGAAAAAAAAAAGGATAATGTTGAGATGGGATTCTGCTAATATTTACCTCCAATTTTAGGCTTATGTACCAACTAAACAGAATTTGTTATCCCTTTGCCCTTCAGGGAGATACATCTAAGTTTTTTCTAAAATGAAATTAGACTTCCATGTGATAAAATTAAATAAGCAGCATTCTTCAAGTTCTTTAAACCAGCTTAAGCTTAAGTGTTATGTTAACTTTGAAAAAAAAATGTGAAAAAGAGCAAGGTCAATCTATGCCCTGCAGAGAACTGTGTTCAAGAGTTGTGGATGACCAATCATGCACACGTACATATGCGCGCGCGCGCGCGCGCACGCACACACACACACACACACAGGCATTTGTAGCTACTTGAAACATTTTAGGCTATAAATCTGGCACCCAGCTTTCCTAACAATCCTTTGTTTTTATAGTTTATTAAGATTGATCTACATCCAATTTGTGCAGCCAAAGTATGAGGTCTACATATTAAATTTCACTGTCCTGTTGGTCAGTCTATCTACATACATAAGTCTTCACATGCAAAATGATTGTCCCAGAGAGTACATGGATTTATGGCTCAATATTATTGAGCTCCTCCAGTGGTGGAGCACACACTCTGCCGGCAGAAGCTTCCATAAATGTGCCATAAAGCATGTTGTGGCAGCATCCTAACCAGACGCGCTGGTGGAAAGGCCTTTGCCGTCCTGCCGGCGTCATATCCAGGTGGAGTGCCAATGGACTAGGTAAGCTCCTGCTGGGCAGCAGAGAAGTGGGGGAGGGCGGGGGAGGACAGAACGGGGATGAGGAAGGGTGTAACAGGGCAGGGGAGGGCAGGGAGGGAGGCAGGTCAGGCCCGGGAGGGGCATAGGATCGCATGTTCCCTTTCCCTGAGGCGACTTCCCAGTTCCCACTTTCTGCACAAGATGCAGTGTAGCCTGCACCAGCCTCACCGCATCGCTGGCCAGAAAATTAAGTAGAATTGGGTTGCCCAAAATTACATGAGAAATTAAACCTGTATACAACATTAGCATATGTTGTCTTCTTTCGGTGCTTCCATTAAACCACTAGTCAAATTTATATAAATTGCTATGTTTCTTTTAATGGACTGGATATTTATTTACCACTTTCAAACAAAAAGTTCTAAAAGCAGTTTACATAACAAATAAATGAAAAAATGGTTCCCTTTCCCAAAGGGGCTCAGAATCTATAAAAAGTATTAATAATGGCGAAATATTTATTTATTTATTTATTTATTTATTTATAGAATTTATACCCCGCCTTTCTCCCGCAAGGGCAACCAAGGCGGCTTACAATAAAAACATTAAAATACATGTATACATTTAAAATCAAGAATTAAAACAAACAATTAAAACAATTAAAACAAACAGCCCCAGTGGGTCATCCACATTTACATTTGTTAAAAGCGATTTGTTAAAAAGCCAGCCCGCCATGTCAGACATCAAATGCTGATCTAAATAAAAATGTCTTAAGACCCCGCCGAAAGGTCTCTAAGAAGGGAGCCGTTCTCAATTCCAGGGGGAGGGAATTCCACAATTGGGGCGCCACTGCTGAGAAGGCCCTATTCCGCGCCGCCATCCCCCTCACCTTCGTCAGTGGCAGCACGATTAACAGGGGCCCCCCTGATGACCTCAGAGTACAGGTCGGATTATAAGGAAGGAGGCGGTCCCTCAAATACCCTGGACCCGAGCCGTATAGGGCTTTAAAAATCAAAAGTAGCACTTTGAATTGTGCCCGAAAACGAACCGGCAGCCAGTGTAGCCGCTGAAGCAACGGTCTGACTGAGTCGAACCAACAGGCCCCGGCAACCACCCGGGCAGCCACATTCTGCACTAGTTGCAGTTTCCGAACAGTCTTCAAAGGCAGCCCCACGTAGAGCGCATTGCAGTAATCTAGTCTAGATGTCACTAGGGCATGGGTCACTGTGGCCAGGTCTGCACGATCCAAGTACGGTCGCAGCTGGCGCACCAGCCGAAGCTGGGCAAAAGCCCCCCTGGCCACAGCCGCCACCTGGAAATCCAGGAGCAGCTACGCATCCAGGAGAACCCCCAAGCTGCGGACCTGCTCCTTCAGAGGGAGTACAACCCCATTCAGAGCAGGACGATGACCCAGTACCTGAGTCGCAGACTTTAGCCAAATACATGGTGAGAATGTGCTTTTCCTCTCCACTAACCTGTTGCCCCTATGGCAGTCTAGGTATTCATAGGCAGCGATAACGTATCCGTAACATTGATGTTCATGAAATCCAATGTGTGCAGGTTCAGATCCCAGAGTCAACGTCTATATTTGATCTGGGATTTTGATTATGCCGTTCAAACCGGTACACAATAGGTTTCACCTACTCATGCCATAATCAATCATTACACCCATGCACATCTGGGGTAGCAGAGGTGATAAGGTCCACTGGATGTGCAGATGCCAGGAATGATTTCAGTCCCCCACCGCACAATTAGGCAAGCATCTCATCCAGCCCAGCCCCATAAGAATGAAGAAACCTTGGCTTCAAGGTCATGACCAAACGGCAAGTCAAATCATCCTGCAATACAGAGAAGTGTATACACATTGTCTATACTGAAGGGAATAATACAGAAACCACGTTAAGAACAGTCTGAGGTTAGCTTCAATGAACAGCTCTGGGATGGAGGATTCCAGTAAGCTGATGTCTGAATCTAGAGCAATGGTATTTACTGGATTGTCTCTAACCTTTCTTTCTTTTTTTATAGAAGTCTGGTTTGAAGGGTGCATAGCCAATATTCCTGGCCTACATCGCTACATCCCCTTCATGGATCATTGCCTTGTCGTGGCGAAGGGGCTTGCGTAACTCAATGAAGCCATGAGCTATGCCATGCAGGGACACCCAAGACGGACAGGTCGTAGCAGAGAGTTCTGACTAAAACTGATCCACTGGAGAAGGAAATGGCAACCCACTTCAGTAACCTTGCCAAGAAAATCCCATGAACAGTACCAAAAGACTAAAAGATATGACGCCGGAAGATGAGAACCTCAGGTCGGAAGGTGTCCAATATCCTACTGAGGAAGAGCGGAGGACTATTCCAAGTAGACCCAGAAAGAATGAAGCGGTTGGGCCAAAGCCAATAGGACATCCAGCTGTGGATGTGTCTGAGGTTGAAAGGAAAATCCAATGCTACAAGGAGCAATGCTGCTTAGGAACATGGAATGTGAGGTCTATGAATCAAGGCAAGCTGGATGTGGTCAAAAATGAGATGATAAGATTGAACATTGACATCTTGGGAATCAGCGAACTAAAATGGACGGGAATGGGCGAATTTAAGTCAGGTGACCATCATATCTACTACTGTGGGCATGAATCCCTTAGAAGAAATGGAGTAGCCCTCATAGTCAATAAAAGAGTGGGAAAGGCAGTACTGGGGTGCAACCTCAAAAACGACAGAATGATTTCAGTTCGAATCCAAGGCAAACCATTCAACATCACAGTAATCCAAGTGTATGCCCCAACCACTGATGCCGAAGAAGATGAAGTTGACCGGTTCTATGAAGACCTGCAACATCTTCTAGAACTAGCACCCAAAAAAGATGTCCTTTACATCATAGGAGACTGGAATGCTAAAGTAGGAAATCAAGAAATAAATGGAACAGGCAAGTTTGGCCTTGGAGCGCAAAATGAAGCAGGGCAAAGACTAACGGAGTTCTGTCAAGAGAACACACTGGTCGTAGCAAACACTCTTTTCCATCAACACAAGAGGCGACTCTACACATGGACATCACCAGATGGTCAATACCGAAACCAGATAGATTATGTGCTTTGCAGCCAAAGATGGAGAAGCTCTATATAATCAGTAAAAACAAGACCTGGAGCTGACTGTGGCTCAGATCATGAGCTTCTTATTGCAAAATTCAGGCTTAAACTGAAGAATGTAGGGAACACCACTACACAACACTAGAGCCGGACATCCTAGAGAGTGAAGTCAAGTGGGCCTTAGGTAGCATCACTAACAACAAAGCTAGTGGAGATGATTATATCCCAGCTGAGCTACTTAAAATCCTAAATGATGATGCTGTGAAAGTGCTGCACTCAATATGCCAACAAATTTGGAAAACTCAGCAGTGGCCAAAGGATTGGAAAAGGTCAGTTTACGTTCCAATTCCAAAGAAGGGCAGTGCCAAAGAGTGTTCAAACTATCGCACAATTGCACTCATTTCACATGCTAGCAAGGTTATGCTCAAAATCCTACAAGCTAGGCTTCAGCAGTACGTGGACCGAGAACTACCGGAAGTACAAGCTGGGTTTCGAAGAGGCAGAGGAACTAGAGATCAAATTGCCAACATGCGCTGGATCATGGAGAAAGCACGAGAGTTCCAAAAAAACACCTACTTCTGCTTCATTGACTACGCAAAAGCCTTTGATTGTGTGGATCACAACAAGCTGTGGCAAATTCTTAAAGAGATGGGGGTACCAGACCACCTTACCTGTCTCCTGAGAAACCTGTATGCGGGTCAAGAAGCAACAGTTCGAACCGGCCATGGAACAACCGACTGGTTCAAAATTGGGAAGGGAGTACGGCAAGGCTGTATATTGTCACCCTGCTTATTTAACTTATATGCAGATTACATTATGAGAAATGCAGGGCTGAATGAATCGCAAGCCGGAATCAAGATTGCCGGGAGAAATATCAACAACCTCAGATATGCAGACAATACCACCCTAATGGCAGAAAGTGAAGAAGAACTCAAGAGCCTCTTGATGAGAGTGAAAGAGGAGAGTGCAAAAGTTGGCTTGAAACTCAACATTAATAAAACTAAGATCATGGCATCTGGGCCCATCAATTCCTGGCAAATAGAAGGGGCAGAAATGGAAGCAGTAACAGATTTTACTTTTTTGGGTTCCAAGATCACTGCAGACGGAGACAGCAGCCATGAAATTAAAAGACGCTTACTCCTTGGAAGGAAAGCTATGGCAATTTTAGATAGCATAGTAAAAAGCAGAGATATCACCATACCAACAAAAGTTCGTATAGTCAGGGCGATGGTGTTCCCAGTAGCAATGTATGGTTGCGAGAGTTGGACCATAAGGAAGGCTGAGCGCCGAAGAATAGATGCTTTGGTGCTGGAGAACTGTGGTGCTGGAGAAGACTCCTGAGAGTCCCTTGGACTGCTAGGAGATCAAATCAGTCAATCCTAAATGAAATCAACCCTGACTGTTCCCTGGAAGGACAGGTACTAAGGCTGAAACTCAAGTATTTTGGACACCTAATGCGAAGAGAGAACTCTCTGGAGAAGACTCTGATGCTGGGAAAGATTGAAGGCAAAAGGAGAAGGGGAAGGCCAAGGATGAGATGGTTAGACAGCATCACCGATGCAACGAACATGAAAATGAGCGAACTCAGGAAGATAGTGGAGGACAGGAAGGCCTGGCGGGATATGGTTCATGGGATCACGAAGGGTCGGACACGACTTAACGACTGAACAACAACAACAACATCGCTACATGCAGTGTGGCTCAGGAGGTTAGAGCATTCGTCTCACAAATGCCTGAAGATCTGCAGGACAGCAGTTCAAGATGCCGGAAGTCTGTCGGAGAGCTGCTGACATGCTGAGCTGATAAGCTGTAGAGCCCTGAGGGGGAGTGGGGCAAGCTGAAGCGTGCTGAGGCGAATGCCAGAGAGAGAGAGAGAGAGAGAGAGAGAGGAGAGAGAGAGAGAGAGAGAGAGAGCTGGACTGTGAAAGTAACATCTCAAATGAAGGGTTCTATGAAAGATTAGAATGTTATTATATTGTAAAAACCCTTTGGGGTTTAGAACAGCCTGCCCATGTACACTGCCTTGAATAAAGTCAGAGGAGAAATCCAATGACCAGAAAGGCGGTATATTATATATTATATTATGGTGTGGGAAACAGAGAGTCAGATGTCTTCAGTTACAGTCTAACTCCAGCAAAGGTGTCACTAGGTTTGCTTTAAGAAAACGGCTGTTTCTCAGGCTCACAGTGCAATCCGAACCAACTTTCTAGTGCCAGTGCAGCCGCAATGCAGCCCCGAGGTAAGGGAACAAATGTTCCCTCACCTTGAAGAGGCCTCTATGACTGCCCCTGCAATGCAAAATGCAGTGTGCGCCCTGTTGGCACGGCTATACTGGCACTGGAAAGTTGGTTGGGATTGTGCTGTAAATCTCCCATATATGTAAAATGGAGTAGACGTGTTTCGAGGATTGCCAAATTGGTGCTTGATTGTTGAACTTCCATAGATTCCAGATATCTTTTTAATGCAATCTGAACAATATTGCCCCTTCGTACTCAGAAGTATCTCATAAATCCAGTCAAGAATTTTTGGGTGTTGTTGTTTAGAACCTGCATAGAACTGTTTGTTAACAACTACCATATTTTTAGCTCCATAGGATGCACATAGGACATATAGGACATAAGATCCACATAGGACATATGCGTAGTATGGAACTAAAAATAGGGAAAATATTTTTACTTACCGGGGCTTGTGGGGGCTTCGGGGAGGCCTGCGCGACCCTCTGTAGGCCTCCCCGATCTTCAGTTGGGCAATAAATGGCGATTTTCGGGCATTTCCAGACGAAAACTGGAAATGACCGAAAACAGCCATTTATCGCCGAAATGAAGATCGGGGAGGCCTGCAGAGGGTCGCGCAGGCCTCCCTGAAGCCCCCACAAGCCCCAGTAAGTAATTTTTTTACATTTTTTAGCATTTGGTCCATAAGATGCACAAACATTTCCCCCTAATTTGGGGGGGTTGAAGTGCATCTTATGGAGCAAAAAATATGGTTTTGCGCATTCTCTGTACTTACAGAAGAGAGGGTTGGTTATTGCAGTTCCCATTGTGAGGCTTCCACCCTGGTCCCACTCATAGGGTAGGAATAATCCTCAGACAGGACAGGGGGTTACTACACCCACAGTCCTCTTCCTGCCCAGGCTCACTTGCTCCTGATCTCAGGGAGCTCCTCACTCACTGACTGCCTCTCAGGTACTGAGCCTCCTCATTGGCTTCCCTTGACCCCTTTTAAGGCTGTCTAACCCTGCGGCTCCACCCCCTTCCCTGGCCTTGTTCTCCTCACATGTCAGGGGCAGGATCCTGCCGGCACTTGGAGGGCTTAAGTGTGAGATTCTGCCTGCACTTGGGGGTGCGATCCAGCTGACACTCGGAGGACTCAGACTGAGCTCAGCCGGGGTTAGAGGTGGTGGCTTTGGCCCCGCTGGGGGCTCTGCAGCTGCTAGTTGGAGCAGTCGCCCAGGAGGGGATCCTGGAGTGTGGGCAATGTGGGGTGCTTGCCCAGCTGACACCGAGGCCCTGGAGGGGTATGGTGGAGGGGAGTCAGGGGCACCAGGGGTGGCGGATACCTGACACCTATCTACCTGCTTCCAGTCTTGCTGCCATCAACCTGCACTACACCAATTCCTGCACTGTCTATATTGCCTGCTCCAGCTGGCTTTGTGCCCTGCCTTTCCTCCCATCTTCTCGCCCTGTAGGCTGCACCTGCATGAGACCCTGCTCATGTAAGACTGAGAGGGGGATGGAGGCACAAGAGGTGGTGAGGTGATGCAAGAGGACTTCTGCTGCACTCTGGATGGAAAAAAAATGCTGCAACAACCACAACAAATGCAGCTTTGACTTTCTCAAACGTAGGCATTTGCAATTACATCCTTGGCAAATGGCAGAAGACAACATGATGTTTCCCCCATATGCTTCCACACTGCGTGTCCCAAACGGCTGTGCAATATCACATATGTGCAATGTGGTTATGAGGAATTTTGGATAAATGAGGGTGAATTTGAATACCAGAAGAACAAATTAGAGACGATCATGACTTGGCTCACACTTTGTGACTGGCTACAAGAGATGAGCGTGGATATATTTGTGGACATTTGGAAGCCATTTTTGGATATATATGCACAGTGCATCTACTATGGGTTAAGCCTTAAGGTTCATAGTGTAGATTGCTACAATTTTTTTTTCATTCTTATATGTACTAGTAATGTTGCGCGTGTGTGTGTGTGTGTGTGTGTGTGTGTGTGTGTGTGTGTGTGTGTGTGCATGCTCTTTTTTCCCTTTACTTTTTTCTTCATTTTTTATTTTTAGTTGATTGTCAGTGGTGCAGTCCTATTCATGTCTACTCAGATTATTTCCCCTTACCTCTCCGTAAGCCTTCCACGTCGCAATGGGTCAACTTGGACCTTTGCCAGCTCTGTAGCTGGTGGAAGCCCAAGGAGAAGAAAGGGGTGGAGAGGCTGTGAAATGAGGGGATAGGATCTGGCACGCGCCATCACCACTGGGTCCACCCCCTTCTGCCGCTTCCCCAACCTGTTCCTCCCCCCTCCTCACCCATTCCAGCCCACCGCAAGAGGCAGCAGCGCTCCCAAAATGGCTACTGACAGAGTGCTGTGCACTCCGTTGGCTGCCATTTTATGACAGCGGAAGGCTCTTCTGCTGTCGTAAAGCCCTGCCCCTGACAGCCCAATCCAAGAAAGGATTGGACTGTCATTCAATGGGGCTTACACCCAGGAAAGTATTATAGGATTGCACTCTGTATTCCTTTCTTTCAATAACACTGGTCTACAATTTTTTTTTTCTGGCCTGGACTTTTGCTGCTGTGTTAGACTAATTTCAGGGTGCTGATTCCAAATCTGATTTCAGATTTGCTCTATCACATCTCATTTTTATGGTATCGGCATACCCCATTTTCATTGATTTTACCTGAAATTAACTCTTTGTCGCTTATGATTGCAAGTTGTTGCGAGTCAGTGACTGCTTTAGTGTTAAAATATGGTGCTGTATTTTTAGGATAGTGTGTTTATAATATCATTTTATGTAGATATCCACATTTATTTAATATTTTCCTTCTGCAGGGCGTGATCTAACAATGGCTACAACAGGGGTTCTCAACCTGTGGTATGGGTACCCCTAGGCGTGCGCGGACCTCTTCCTGGGGGTATGCCAAGCCCATCAGCAGCTAATTAAGTGTTAATTAACATGGATTTTAAATTTTAATTATTTTCGGAGACCTTCTGTCTCTCTGATTTTGGTTTTGGGCTTATTTTTGTACTTCGGAAAATGTATTTTGGTGGGGTGGGGGAGGAGCTAATTTTGGGAAATGTGACTTGGAGAAAAAAGAGATCCTTCCATATGTCTGTCTGTCTGTCTGTCTGTCTGTCTGTCTGTCTGTCTGTCTGTCTGTCTGTCTGTCTGTCTCTCTCTCTCTCTCTCTCTCTCTCTCTCACACACACACACACAGTTAAATAATTTTTTCACATTTAAAATTGTTTTAGTACTTTTTTACTTAATGATTAATTACCTAATTAATTAATTGATTAATCCAGGGGGTACTTCAGAAAATTGGACCGTGATAAGGGGATACCCGGACCTCCAAAGGTTGAGAACCCCAGGGCTACAACATCCGAAAGAAGGAAATGCAGTAATGACCCAGATACCTTCTGCTACATCTGTTCACTTTGCAGGATTAAAGGCGCAACATCAATACCTTTGTCAAGAAGGGTTTATCTTGCCTACTTTAATGTATGACATCATTGATATGATGAGCATAAATTTGTTGTTTTACATTGATTTTATCAAATGCAATATTTGTTATCTCAAAAACCTGATGTGATAGACAAAAACTGATGCCAGATTTGGAATCAGTGCCCCAAAATTACCTTAAAACCATTGGAATGTTATGCCAGAAAAAATGTGTTGACCAGTGTAATAAAGGTTGGCAAGAAAAACACACAAGACAGGCATTGAAAAGTTAGTGCAGCTCTAATATATGGAGATAATGATGTTGATATGATCCTCTGTTGGTGAAGAATGGCTAAAATAATGTATAAAACACACTGGAAACTTTTTGAAGCATTATTATTAATTCAAAACAATTGCAATGCTGCTGAATGCTGCTAGAAGTCAGGGTGGCAGCAAAATGTTAAACAAGCTAAGCTTCTTCCTAAGGAGAAGCATCTGAAAATGTTCAAGGGAAGCTGAACAATTTCTATAATGCAAGTGAAATTTCTCTGGGGGTTTCTTTACATTCCTTGCCAGACGCTGGGGTGATCTATGACAACAGACATTAACCTTTTAGTACAGAACTCTAACAGCACAATCCTAACAATCCCAACTTTCCAGCGCCGGTGCAGCCCCATTGCAGCCCCCAGGTAAGGGAACAAATGTTCCCTCACCTTGGAGGCCTCCCTGACTGCCCCTACCCTGCAAAATGCAGTGTGCGCCCTGTTGGCACGACTACACCAGGGCTGGAAAGTTGGTTAGGATTGCGCTGTAAGTGAGATTTCCACTTTGCAACGTTACAGCACCTCCACATGCCCCACATCCTCAGTGACCATGCTGAACAGCCGACTCAAGGAAAGGTCTTCTGTGTGTTTGTACTATCTTCACCCTTCTCACGCTTATCTGTACATCTGCTTCCACTTCTGACATCTTCCTCTCTTTCTCTCCGAATCAAAGCAGGAGTGTCTGCATTTTTCCATCCATCTTTTATAGCCCGTTTCAGAGCACAGTTCTCACCTTCTCTTTTCTCTCCCTCTTTGCAGCATGTTCTCTCATCCCTCCCTCGATCACATTCAAGTGGGGGGGGGAAACACCCTCATACTGAGTTCTATCATCTCCCCATGATTTTATTGCTTTTCCCTCACCTCTAATATTGCAATTAATCACTCAATAAATTTTATTTCCGTCACACAGAACTTCTGTGTCTTCTTTTAACTCTTTAGGTGCCAGTGCACAGTATGCATTGAGCCAGCGATCAAAGATCCCTCACACACATGTGCATGTTACTACACATGTGGGGCAGCCCAATCCTATCCAGTACTGGTACAGCATGGGTGCCATGCACACACTATATCCTGGACTGGAGAAGAACGGGCTAGGGGTCATCCTAGCAATGGGATGCAATGGGACTACTCAGGTCCGCACCAGCTATTTTGATGGCGCAGACCTGAGAAGTTCCAAGTAAGCGAGACAGGCCTGGGAAGGAGCATAGGATTCGGCGTTTTCCAGCGATGCCGATCTCACCCCCTCCCTGGTCCAGTCCACCCACCCCTGCCCTCCACTAGCCCTGTTATGCACCCTCCCCCAGCCCCCATGCTGCTTGGACCAGCCTTACCTGCTCTGGCGCGAGGCTTCTGAATACAGAGCCAGAGGGCCAGCGCAGACCTCCCCACCAGTGCCGCTTACTCACAGGATGCCGCAAATGTGATTCACGGCACGTTTGCAATACCCTAGGCTGGCGCTGAAGCCGCAGTGCCAGCACTAGCTGAAGGTAAGATTACACCATTAGAGCATGTGTGGTAACGCCATGTTTTTCTGCTTGGGTCTCTAAAAAGTTAGGAAATGGTCTTCCTCTTTCCTGAGAACAATAATGGGTAGTGGTAGTTTCTATACTCGTGACTAACATACAAACTGATTTGCACTGCTAATTATATGACCTGTATTTTAGATATGCTCATTCATCTTGATCATTGACAGGTTTTTGTTGTTCAGTCGTTAAGTCGTGTCCGACCCTTCGTGATCCCATAAACCATGTCCCGCCAGGCCTTCCTATCCTCCACTTTCCTGAATTCGCTCATTTTCATGTTCGTTGCATCGGTGATGCTGTCTAACCATCTCATCCTTTGCCTTCCCCTTCTCCTTTTGCCTTCAATCTTTCCCAGCATCAGAGTCTTCTCCAGAGAGTCCTCTCTTCGCATTAGGTGGCCAAAATATTTGAGTTTCAGACTTAGTACCTGTCCTTCCAGGGAACAGTCAGGGTTGATTTCATTTAGGATTGACTGATTTGATCTCCTAGCAGTCCAAGGGACTCTCAGGAGTCTTCTCCAGCACCACAGTTTGAAAGCATCTATTCTTCGGCGCTCAGCCTTCCTTATGGTCCAACTCTCGCAACCATACATTGCTACTGGGAACACCATCGCCCTGACTATACGAACTTTTGTTGGTATGGTGATATCTCTGCTTTTTATTATGCTGTCTAAGTTTGCCATAGCTTTCCTTCCAAGGAGTAAGCGTCTTTTAATTTCATGGCTGCTGTCTCCGTCTGCAGTGATCTTGGAACCCAAAAAAGTAAAATCTGTTACTGCTTCCATTTCTGCCCCTTCTATTTGCCAGGAATTGATGGGCCCAGATGCCATGATCTTAGTTTTATTAATGTTGAGTTTCAAGCCAACTTTTGCACTCTCCTCTTTCACTCTCATCAAGAGGCTCTTGAGTTCTTCTTCACTTTCTGCCATTACGGTGGTATTGTCTGCATATCTGAGGTTGTTGATATTTCTCCCGGCAATCTTGATTCCGGCTTGCGATTCATTCAGCCCTGCATTTCTCATAATGTAATCTGCATATAAGTTAAATAAGCAGGGTGACTGATCACTGCAGACGGAGATCACTGCAGACGGAGACAGCAGCCATGAAATTAAAAGACGCTTACTCCTTGGAAGGAAAGCTATGGCAAACTTAGACAGCATAATAAAAAGCAGAGATATCACCATGCCAACAAAAGTTCGTATAGTTGAAGGCAAAAGGAGAAGGGGAAGGCCAAGGATGAGATGGTTAGACAGCATCACCGATGCAACGAACATGAAAATGAGCGAACTCAGGAAGATAGTGGAGGACAGGAAGGCCTGGCGGGATATGGTTCATGGGATCACGAAGGGTCGGACACGACTTAACGACTGAACAACAACAACAACAAGCAGGGTGACAATATACAGCCTTGCCGTACTCCCTTCCCAATTTTGAACCAGTCGGTTGTTCCATGGCCGGTTCGAACTGTTGCTTCTTGACCCGCATACAGGTTTCTCAGGAGACAGGTAAGGTGGTCTGGTACCCCCATCTCTTTAAGAATTTGCCACAGCTTGTTGTGATCCACACAATCAAAGTCTTTTGCGTAGTCAATGAAGCAGAAGTAGGTGTTTTTTTTGAACTCTCATGCTTTCTCCATGATCCAGCGCATGTTGGCAATTTGATCTCTAGTTCCTCTGCCTCTTCGAAACCCAGCTTGTACTTCCGGTAGTTCTCGGTCCACGTACTGCTGAAGCCTAGCTTGTAGGATTTTGAGCATAACCTTGCTAGCATGTGAAATGAGTGCAATTGTGCGATAGTTTGAACACTCTTTGGCACTGCCCTTCTTTGGAATTGGAACGTAAACTGACCTTTTCCAATCCTTTGGCCACTGCTGAGTTTTCCAAATTTGTTGGCATATTGAGTGCAGCACTTTCACAGCATCATCATTTAGGATTTTAAGTAGCTCAGCTGGGATATTATCATCTCCGCTAGCTTTGTTGTTAGTAATGCTACCTAAGGCCCACTTGACTTCACTCTGTAGGATGTCCGGCTCTGGGTCAGTGACCACACCAGCATGGTCATCAGGAATATTAAGATCTTTCTTGTATAGTCCTTCTGTGTATTCTTGCCATCTCTTCTTAATCTCTTCTGTTTCTGTTAGGTCTCTGCCTTTTTTGTCCTTTATCATGCCCATCTTTGCACAAAACGTTCCCTTGATATCTCCAATTTTCTTGAAGAGATCTCTAGTCCTCCCCATTCTGTTGTTTTCCTCGATTTCCTTGCATTGTTCATTTAAGAAGGCCTTCTTATCTCTCCTTGCTATTCTCTGGAAATCTGCATTCAGTTGTTTATATCTTTCCCTTTCACCCTTGCTTTTCGCATTCCTTCTTTCCACAGCTATCTGTAAAGCCTCATCTGACAGCCACTTTGCTTTTTTGCATTTCTTTTTCTTTGGGATGGTTTTCGTTGCTGCCTCCTGTACAATGTTACGAACTTCCGTCCATAGTTCTTCAGGCACTCTGTCTCTCAGGTCTAATGCCCTAAATCTATTCTTCACCTCCACTGTATACTCATAAGGGATATGATTTAGGTCATATCTGACTGGTCTAGTGGTGTTCCCTACATTCTTCAATTTAAGCCTGAATTTTGCAATAAGAAGCTCATGATCTGAGCCACAGTCAGCTCCAGGTCTTGTTTTTACTGATTGTATAGAGCTTCTCCATCTTTGGCTGCAAAGCACATAATCTATCTGGTTTCGGTATTGACCACCTGGTGATGTCCATGTGTAGAGTCGCCTCTTGTGTTGTTGGAAAAGATTGTTTGCTATGACCAGCGTGTTCTCTTGACAGAACTCCGTTAGCCTTTGCCCTGCTTCATTTTGCGCTCCAAGGCCAAACTTGCCTGTTCCATTTATTTCTTGATTGCCTACTTTAGCATTCCAGTCTCCTATGGTGTAAAGGACATCTTTTTTGGGTGCTAGTTCTAGAAGGTGTTGTAGGTCTTCATAGAACCAGTCAACTTCATCTTCTTCGGCATCAGTGGTTGGGGCATACACTTGGATTACTGTGATGTTGAATGGTTTGCCTTGGATTCGAACTGAAATCATTCTGTCGTTTTTGAGGTTGCACCCCAGTACTGCCTTTCCCACTCTTTTATTGACTATGAGGGCTACTCCATTTCTTCTAAGGGATTCATGCCCACAGTAGTAGATATGATGGTCACCTGACTTAAATTCGCCCATTCCCGTCCATTTTAGTTCGCTGATTCCCAAGATGTCAATGTTCAATCTTATCATCTCATTTTTGACCACATCCAGCTTGCCTTGATTCATAGACCTCACATTCCATGTTCCTAAGCAGTATTGCTCCTTGCAGCATCGGATTTTCCTTTCAACCTCAGACACATCCACAGCTGGACGTCCTTTCAGCTTTGGCCCAACCGCTTCATTCTTTCTGGGTCTACTTGGAATAGTCCTCCGCTCTTCCTCAGTAGCATATTGGACACCTTCCGACCTGAGGGGCTCATCTTCCGGCGTCATATCTTTTAGCCTTTTGGTACTGTTCATGGGATTTTCTTGGCAAGGTTACTGGAGTGGGTTGCCATTTCCTTCTCCAGTGGATCACTTTTAGTCAGAACTCTCTGCTACGACCTGTCCGTCTTGGGTGACCCTGCACGGCATAGCCCATGGCTTCATTGAGTTACGCAAGCCCCTTCGCCACGACAAGGCAATGATCCATTCAGGAAGTCATTGATCCAATGATCCATTCAGGAAGTTGAAGGCAATGAGTCATTCATGAAGAAGGATGAGGGACATTGAGCCACACAGTGGTCAATGTTGTACAATCCATTCAAAGCTGGATTCCTGTTCTCTTGCACCTTCGGAACAAGCTGTGCCAGTTTTTACACAGCTAGACTGGCTATATTAACTTCCATTGACAGGTAGTGGAAGTTAATATAGCCAGTCTAGCTGTGTAAAAACTGGCACAGCTTGTTCCGAAGGTGCAAGAGAACAGGAATCCAGCTTTGAATGGATTGTACAACATTGACCACTGTGTGGCTCAATGTCCCTCATCCTTCTTCCTGAACGACTTTGTTCCTTGTGTTGATGTACAAGAACATTTAAAAACACAAGCAAGCACCATTGGGGGCAACAGCAAGAGGCCTCTAAATGGATAGGCTAGGATAGTAATCCTGGTATTGATATCTGGAAAATGTACTGAGCAATAAATGGAAGGTAATCAAGTATAGCAAAAGGATACAGTACATTTATTCGCTTTCTCCAATCTCTCCCCCCCTCCCCAAATAATCATTTTGCTTGAATACTGAATATTGGTGCCTTCCTGGACCCAGGGATATTTTATGTTTGAAACACCAGAGGGAGTCAGTCAATATTTTCTTCAAATATGTTGTAGGAAGCCAGGAGGCTGGTTGGGGTTGTTTCTATGGATCCTCCTGTCTACTTCTACTCAATACTGTGTGTCAGGCAATTAGATATGGGATGATGGATGTGTACACATTACTGCCTCCTCAATAAATTACTAATACCTAGATAACACTGGGCGACTTATAACACACTGTAACAGCAGCAGGAGACCTGATTTCTGTTAATGATTTATTAGTGAGGAAGAAAAAAGCAAAGAGGGGTAATCAATGCGCAACGAAACCATGAAACAATCTGCCACAGCAATTCTTTCATGCTTTCTTTTTTCCCCTTCAGATTTGAGATATTCTAACTATGCTTTCCACACAGAGCAATAATGTAAATGAAAAGTATGCGTAAATCGGGAACTTATGCATTTCCCTAGCTTTGAATGCAGATGTGAAATTATGGGGGAAATGGAAGACACACATCTATTGGAAAATAGCAAGTCTGACAATTCGAAGGCTTGTTTATTTACGCCCCTGCTGATGAGCAGAATATTATTTAGATCGTACCTATTATTCATTCCCAAACGGAGGAAGATATTTTGAAATTGCTTGCTGTAAATAATTCAGAGCATCACAGGATCTTCCTAAAACAAAGACATTGTGCTTGAAAGAGATCAAGTCATGTAGCATGAGGATAGACCAATAAGATTCTGGCTTTGGGTAGTGTATAAAATAAAAAATGGTATGGAGAGAAAAATAATAATTTCATACTAGAAATGCCTCCTCTGCTGAGGTATCCCCCGACAAAAGACGGGTGACACAGGTAGTTGGAAGAAAACAGGGCAATGGTTTATTGAACATTTACAAAGCCAGGACCAACTGGAAAATGCAGCAGGTCCTGACTAAACTCCACCCACCCACCCCAGTGCGGGTACCTAAGTAGAAGGAGACAGCTGACCTGTTGAAGCTTTCCATTTGGCGAACCACCATGGCTCAGAATCTGGGTCACCTCATGGCTCACCCAGCTTCTTCACCGCCAACCCCTGGAAAAGGGGGTCAAAAAAACTGAATTACTCTGCCCACCCTAAGCCAGGTAACCACTAAGGTAGACATCCACCGGTTCTGATTTTCATCCTGCCTAGGGGTAGACACCTGATCTCTAATCCTTCTTCTCCCTGCCCTGTTCTATCCTGCCAGCTATGGCCAATCTGGCTGAAACCCAACCCTGATGTCAGTCTGGAGTAGGTGAAAAAATGTCCTTCCCTTGCTAATCTGGAGAGGAGAAAAAAATTCCTACCCAGCCCCGCATGGTGGCCACCTACTCTCTGACTGTTACCTACAGGGCAGGTAGGTGGGTTCCTTTGTAGCCTGATCGAAATGGCTGCAGGAGGCCTTGGCCCCAAGAAGAAACCAGCCAAGGTCCTCCCCTTCTGGTCTGCCCAATGGCAGCCCAGCATGTCATGCTAGTGGCGGAACCCGGCAAGGCAGCCTCCATCCATAGACGTGAATGGAGCCCCATTCCTCTTTCATAATAGAACTGTTCAGAAATGGAGCTGATTGGCACGAGATGCAGGAAGGAATTCCTCCTTCACAAAGTTATGGAATAATTCAGTGCCATGTGATTTGGTGATGGCCTGTAGCTTACACGGACTGTAACGTATCCTTTCATAAAAGATTATTTCACTCTTGTTCATTTTTTTTAAGTCTATCTCACCTTTCAAAAAGTATCTCAAGATGGCTAACAAAAAAAGAATGTTTAAAACACAACCATGCAGCATTAAAACAAAAACATGTCTTTAAAAATGTAAACAATGAATGCAGTGACAAAAACAGGACAACAAAAGCATGAAAATCATCCATTAAAAGCACAGGAGAAGAAAATTATTTTCACCTAAGAAAGTCAGCATCAAGGAGTATCCCAGAATATACCTGTGGAGCAGTTAAGTAAATGCAACTTCTAAATTCAGTGGCAGTATATTTCTTCAATATGTTCTTTCCTGGGGGCAATGCTTGATTCTCAACCTCACTTTGCTTGTAAGTTTCCCAGGGGCATTGGGTCGGCCACTGTTGGAGACAGAGTGCTGGATGAGATCCACACTTGGTCTGATCTAGCATAAGCATTATACATGATAAGCAAAGCATTATGTTATCATGCTCATCCCTCAAGATGGGCATAGACTCACTTGATCAGTCAATATCTAGCAGTGTCACAAGGAAACCCAAACTGTGCCACCAGAACTCATGTTCCGGTGGCACATGTTTTACGGTGGTCACAAAGCGCAACCTGCCGTTCTGCACAGCTGGGCCACCTCTGCAAGAGGTGAGTGGCTGCAGGAGTGCACCAGTAGTCTCCAGAGAAGCTTCAGTGCCAGTAAGCCTGGGTGGGGGGTGGGGGAGAACAGGGAGGGGGAGGAATGGGACACAGATTGAGGTGGGGAGGTGGTGTCAAGGCCGGGAAGGGGGCAATATCGGCAGCAGCAACATCACCCATATCCTATCCCCCTTTCTTGACCTTGATACACTTCCCCAGGTCCATTTGGACTTATGCCAGCAAAATAGCTGGCACAAATCCGAGTAGACCCATCAGGGCAGTGGTGGCTTGTCCTGGGGCAAGGGGATAAATGTTCCCTTTTCTTGAGGAGGCCTCTAGGACCCGATATTCCCCTGCAGGATGCAGTGTGTGCTCCATTGGCGTGGCTGTATCAGCAGTGGGGAGACTTAGGTTGGATCGGGCTGATGGTATATTATCTAGTACAGGACACTGCATGAGAAGTGGCCATTATGTATTAGACTTCTTTACCTCATACCCCTACCTATGCCAATGACAGTCATAAGTGGAGTCATGGAAATTCACTACATGGTAGCCCTGCCTCACATGGTGAATTCTAACTAGGTCAGGGGTTCTCAACCAGTGGCACTAGTACCACCAGTGGTACTTCGGCTGACTGCTGGTGATACTCGGACCACTGGACCACCGGAACCCTGCTCCGATGCGGTGCTTTCAGCAGTATGTTTTCGCTCCCAAGAGGATCCTGCCCTTGGCCAAGCCTCTCGGGAATGCTGAGAAGGGCCCTCCCACCTGCCCAGAACCACCTACCTGTGTTTTCAGAAGTAACTGGTGATGATGTCATTGCCACTCACTTCCGGTGGTACGCAGCAGGAAAGTGGCACCGGAGCTGGTACTCAGCTGGAAAGGGGTTAAGAACCCCTGAAATAGGTCATATGGCCAGGGAATGGGACACTCACCATGACAATTGATCCTTAGCCACACGTTGTATTTGACCTGGGGAAGTATTCGTGTCGAAATGTTCAAGTTCACCTTGAGCATTGTCCTATGGAGGTGAAATGGAACCATAAAGCCCAGCATTTGCCAACCAAGTTCTTCTCGGACTCCATGGGGCTCAGTGCCTAATGAGGAGTTAAATGGTATTAAAAGCCAGAATGTATCTCTGCAGCGTTCCATTGAGCTTCTCCACAGTGTTTGTTCTGGCCTTCTGCATACACATCAAAACCCACATTAAAGTAAGATGCTTGAAAGATTTTTGTATCAGCTCACATCATTACAAAACTATTATATCATTACTATTTTAAGGGCATACAAGGTGATGTTAAAAGCTCTTTAAGATTTCACTTTTTAATAGGAGTCTTTTTTTTTCAATGAAGTACTTTGAAGAGGTATGAAATTGGGCCCAGTAGGTGTTGGGAAGCTTTATTAAATCCTGACAGGAATCTGTCTCAACCGGGGGTTCTTGCAGCAACCAAGGAAACTGTCTTCTTTATTTCTTTTAAATCATTAACTGATTGTAATGTAACTCGTGAATGCATGACAGCCCAGAGATTTGAAAAGCAATTGTGTGAGACAAAAGATTGTATATGGTTTTTGTCTCCTTTGAAAGAATGCCTAGTGCCGGCACACTGAATTTTTCGACAAGGAAGCAGTATTGAGTAAGATACGGCGGCTAGTTGTCCAACCACTCAGCTAAGCTCAACTCTGCTGACAAAACCACTGCTACTTCCACTCTTTGGGCCAAGAAGAAACCACTTGGTGTTTGGGAAGTTAAATGCACATAAAGCTCTCTCTGTATCCAACTGTCTTATAAGCTGATTTATAAGACGTACCATGAGGCGAATAAATGATGCCACAGGTAGCAGATTGGATGGTGACAGGTTGAAGGTACACTAACGGTCCAGTCCTATAGAGGGCAGATCTTCTGATTCGTTGTCATAAGTCCTCTAACAGCAACACAACTGTTGCACCACTGTCATGTGCATCGGATCCGCCAGTGGAACCCATTGATGGCCTGCAACCTATGGAGAGGTAAGTACAAAATATGTTTACCTACCTCTCCCAGGCCATCTTGCTGCCCCCCCCCACATGCTGCGCACAGTCAGTATGGCTCCATGGGAGAAGATAGTGGAGGATAAAGATTGGGCTTTCAGTCCCCTAATACATACTGGTTCAGTTCTGGAGGTCTGTAACGAAACATACATAGCTCGAGACATCCAGCTCTTGCTGGCCCAGCACTATCATGCCTGTGCAAAAGCATCATGGGCAGCACAATCCTGCCTAACTTTACACATGGTGCTGCAGCGAGGCTGGTGCAGCCAATGCTGCATCCCGGATGCAACAAGGTGGACAGGAGGTAAAGCCCCAGTCACCTGAACGCATCTCCTCAGTTCTGAGCCAGCTACTGGTGCAAATCTGTGAGCCCCATGTAGGGCAAACCAGCCAGGGATGGGGGTAAGATTTGGCATGCACCGCTGCCGCCGATCCTGTCCCCCTTCCCAGTCTGGTCCACCCTCCATCACTGCCCTCACCCGCCTTGGAACACGGACTTGCACCAGTGATTAGGCTGGCACATGTCCGAATTGCCCCATAGCAGCTGCTGGGGCTTACCCCCTTACCCCGCAAATGTCCCCTTACCCCGAGGAGACCCCCAGCAGCCCAAAATCCCCAGTGGAATGCAGTGAAAGTCGCATTGGTGCCGACAGACAATTGTACAGGTGTCCACCACTTAACAACGGAATCGCTTAATGATGATCCGCGTATCCGACGGCAGTCCCCAGTAAAAAAAAAGCAAAGTATTTAAAATGATGCATCTTTTTAAATCCCCAGCTCTTCAGCTGTTTGGCACTAGATAAGGGCTTTGAAGGTTAGTGCTGTGCTTAAAGCCCCAGCGTCTGAACATCAAAGCCCTTATCTAAAGCCAGACAGCTAATGGCTAGATAAGGGTTTCGGCTGGGGAAGACTCACTTTACGAGGGCTTCAGTTCACGATGGGGATTTCAGAACATATCCCTGTCATTAAGCGGGGGACACCTGTATATGAGGAAAAACCCACAATGTTTATCATTCCACTTCAAAAACCTCTGGGAAGGAGGCAACAGTTGTCCTGTTCAGTTGCACCAAAGCAGAGGCTAAACTAGACTGGAGCGGAGGCAAGTAGTTCTGCAAGACTCCGTTACACTGGAGTCAGTGGCCCTTCTCCCTTGCTGTTGGAGCCATTGTGGCGGCAAAGGCAACACGCAAGACACTCCCCTGTCGCTGCTGGAATGGCTCCAACAGCAAGGGGGAGGGGCCGCTGACTCCAGTGTAACGGAGTTTTGCAGAACTACTTGCCTCCGCTCCAGTCTAGTTTCGCCTCTGCACCAAAGTTCTGTTCTGCTGTGGAGTTCGCTGGAAATGGACTCCAATGAGTCATGCGCTATAGTTTTCATATCATTTCAAGTCATTCTTCCCTGGAGCTTCACTGTTAGCCTTCTGCAGGAAAGCAGATGCATTTTCATAAAAATATGAATAAGCACCGTAGGTGTTACCATTTCACAGATGCTCCCTCATGGAGGGAGGGGAAAAAAGGCTTTGGAGAATATTGGTTATGGGTTTTTTGAAGCACCTCTAGAAATCATTAGTGCTAAACCAAAAGATTTCAAGGTACATTAACTTGAACAAAAGGGCACTTGTACTTTAAGATCCCGTTCAGTGCAAAAAAAAATGACACAGCATGGTTTTTAAAAAATTACATAACCCAACAAAAATCCTTTTAAATAAGGTGTATAATCCTTAAGGATTTCACACACACACACACACACACACACACACACACACACACACACACACACACACACACACCCCTCTTGTTCTTATTCCTGTCCCACTTATAGACCTGTTCACAGCCACATGGCCTGCCTTTAAATACACAAGTTATCTAAAGGAAGGCTGCTTCAGCTTGACTTATTTGGGCTTTGAAGGCCAGTTTCACAGAGTTATCTGCAGTGCCCTGCGACCAGTATAGACGCAGGCCTGCAGCAGAATTTAATGCAAGGGCAGAGATCGAGGGGCAGTCTGGAGGCTTTGTGGCATTTCAGGGGATAGTACGCAGTTAATTTGCTATGTCTGAATACAATGCAAGTTTGGTCTTTGAGAACTGGTTTAGTGACAGCCCAGTTCTCTTGCTACCAAAATTTGGGCAGCTGCAGTTTCCTGGAGTCTTAGAGCTGTGGGAGCAAGGGGAGCTTTCTGCACAGCACCTTGTGAGCAGCCCATTCTTTTTGCCCCAGACGGACTTAAATCAAACATTGGAAAAAGTGTGAGGGTGAATGTTAGAAACACATTGTAACATAACATGCAGTGGTTCTCAAACATTTTAACACCGGGACTCACTTTTTAAAATGGCATTCTATCGGGACCCACCGAACTTTATGAGACTTTAAAAAAAGGTGATCTTTACAAGTAAGGAGCTCAGCTGCATGCAGGGTAATTAGCAGCTATCTTGCAAACTGCAGGAGCTCAGCTCTTTGAAGGGCAATTAGTAGCTATCTAATTTCTGAATAGCTTCAGGGCTTGTGGCAATTAATTATCTGATCTTTCCTTCAGCTGGGACCCACCAGAAATCAGGTCGCGACCCACCAAATGGGTCCCGACCCACAGTTTGAGAAACACTGGTAACATGTATGCATTCTTTAATAAAAATGAAGCCGAAAACATGGATAGATTAGTTTGGCTTAGTTTTGGTTTCGTTAGAAAGTTCTGTGAATCGTGAGAGGAGATGATAGACTGGAAGAGTTCTCAGTTACAATGGAGCTTCTTGGTCTTGGTCTTCAGGCCAGTAGGCCCCAATGTTGGCAAGCAGACAGACTGAAGTTATATCACACCATTTGCGACCCATTTACCAACATTCCTCTAGCAGCCAACAGAGGCGTCGCTCTGGTAGGGGCGGGGCTGTAAGTTTTGCTCGGTCGGAGTCCCGTTTACCGAACGAGCAGGAGGCGGCCCCGCCCCCTCACTGTCAGAGCCATTCCCCTGCGGAGAAAGCAGCAGGCAAGAGACCCTGCCTGCTGCTTTCTCCGCAGGGGAATGGCTCTGACGTTGAGGGGGCGGGGCCGCCTCCTGCTCGTTCGGTAAACGGGACTCCGACCGAGCAAAACTTACAGCCCCGCCCCTACCGGAGCGACGCCTCTGGCAGCCAACACAAACTCTGCATTTTCCACTCGCGATCCATTTCCCAGATCATCAAGGATAACATTTAGAACCTCAAGAAAAGCCTATTTCACATCACATGAATTACATCTTTCACGTCACCGCATGCCAAAAGGATTCTTCACTTTGCTCTATGGAGATCTGATTTCTCTCTGCTGTTATCTTGGTATTCTTCGAAGAAGCTATTTCTTTGCTCATGATCTATTGCTTTGGTAATTGTACAGTACAGCTAAGCTTAAAAACATCAGAGTAAGTAGTAGAGGAGGGTGAAAACACCAGGATTTTCTGTAGGTGTTTTTGGTTGTTGTTGTTTTTTAGCAAGGAGGTAACAAGAAGGTCATTTTCATCTCTGTAAATGTTTTGTGCGCAACTTTGACATTCACTATGGTTTTGGGAAATCAGAGATTGAGTCATCAGTCAGAATATGGTTTGCTTTTACTGATGGAGGTTCTGTGCTTTCAGCAGTTGTATGGTAGATAAACATAAATAGGCAGTGCTTTAGAATCTGGCTGGAAGGCACAGCAAGCTTAATAGTCCAATGGAGGACTTGAAATGGATTAGTCTGCAATCAGGATCTAATCTGGAATCAGGCTAGGACCAAGAAATTGATATTGATGATGATAATAGTTGTTGTTATACTACATCACAGCCTATGCTGGGCTGGCTATATTATGCAATTTGAGATCTAGCCAGTATTAACATTAACATTAATAATATACTGCTTTTCAACAAAAGGTAGCTCACAAAGCGCTTTATATAGCAAAACAAATCAATAAATGGTTCCCTGTCCCAAAGGTCTCACAATCTTAAAAAAAATGATGCAGAAGAGAGATCATCAACTACCCCTGGAATCTGGAAAAGATGCCATGCTGGGGTGAAGAGGGACAGTTGCTCTCCCCCTGCTAAATATAAGAGGACACCATTTTTAAAGGTGACTCTGCGAAGTTAGCAGGGATTATACATATTAGACAAATTGTACATATGTCAACCTCCTGTTTCTGTATCTTTGCTTTGTCATCTCTGTTCACAGGGGGACAGATATGAATTAGCATTTCTCAGAGTTTCAATGTTCCACTTTGCCTCTAGGGTAGAAACTGAAGAAGTAAACCTGTAACTCTGTGCCTCAGTGCTTGTCATCAGAGCAGCATACCACTGCCATGTCATACAGAAACCAGAAGCTTTTCTTGCAATATGATCCATTATGACCCACAGTGTCCCTGGGGAATCACACAAACTTTGTAGGCCACACAGACTGTGGTTGTCAGAGTCTGTTTTAATGTTCTGTTTTCTATTGATATCATCTAAAATATTCAAATGATGTTTTTCTTCTTTCTCTGGTTATTTCTGTTTTTTTCTTTTTCATTTTTTCAGTCTTCCCACCCATGCATGTGTTTTAAGGAGGTAGCCATCATCATTAAAACCAGACAATAGGAGTTGATTGCGTCTTTTAAAATCACATTGGAGAAAGGAGTTGTGCAATTTGGAGAAGACGGTAGAGCAGACAGGAGAAAAAGCGAACACTTTTAATAGATTTACTCTAATGCTGGCTGCGAGAAAGTTCTTCATTAACCCCTGCTATAGAACATCACCTAGAAATTCATAATGACTGCATTCATTCTAACTCTTGGCATTTGGTTCTTTATTTTGCTTGTGCCTTCCTTGCCGAGCATTCGGCTTCTGGGTTATTTTAATTTGAACAGGACATTTGTGATCAAGATTTAGTTTTGTATTCAGAAATATCAGATTAGTGCATTTCCAAAATTAAACAAACACCCTGGGCTGTCTTATACAATCAGTATAATCAAATGGCAATTTTCCTGGACTGTATCACTTCTGGCTGCAGATAGGGTGTTGTATGTTGGGCAGCCCAATCCTGTGTAGGATATGGCGGCCGGCCTAAAAGGCCGCCATATCCTATTGAGTTCCCGGGCTGCCCTGTGGCAGCCTGGGAACAACTCAGGAGAAGGGGTCAAGGGGACAATCGCCCCCTTCCCCCGGTGTAAGCAGCGGGAGGCCCAATGGGTCTCCTCAAATGTGTGCGAGCTCTAGAACTCGCGCACATTTGCGCCGCTCGGGTAAGGCCGTGCCGGGCCTGGAGAGGGCTGGGGATATGGCAGATCTTGCCACCAATATGCCTGCCCTCTCCAGGCCCGGGCCACTCTCCCTGCCCGCCCAGTATGCCCTCCCCCATCCCTGCCCCGGCCGGTGTAGGGCTTACCTGCTCCGGTGGGCGCAGGGCTGGGGGAACAGCCGGGTAAGGGCTGCCGGCCGCTGCACCAGCATTCCTTACTCACCAGGTGTCGGAAACATGCTTTACGGCATGTTATGACACCCTGCGCCAGGACAGCACATGCTGTTCTGGCGTAAGACTACGCAGGATTGCGCAGTAAGTATCTTCTCCTACAAAAAAACAAAATCTCTCCATACAGGACAATAGCATGTCAGGGTGAAAACTAGGTAAGCCTTTTCTCCCCTACATGTTACTGTTCTGTGCGTAGGAAGGGGTTGCGTTTGTTTTTGAGAGAGGAGCATGTATTTAAAAAAGAAACACTTCTACGCATACCTGTAGCCTGAAGTTGTGTGGACAGTGTAGGGAGAGTTTTACCATTTGACTCTGCTACTTGTATAACCTTCCCTTTTGTTTTAGAAAATGATGCATCTACACAGTGCAAGACCAGAGAGATGAACAGCTGTAAACAAGAAATTCACATTGCAATATTCCTTAATGGATTTTAACAGCTTCATGATGGGGAGAAATTCAACAGGTGAAATTTCATACAGCCTTGTAGAAAAATGCTGCAGGTTTTTAATTTGTGTTTCTCATGTAGCTGTAACGAAAAAAACATCAGAACAATTAAAGAAAAAATGCAACCTTAACAAGAAGAAGGGAAAAACTAAGGCCAAGACAGCAATTTTGGCTCGAAGACAGCATATAAATACAAATGTATGCATTGGACACGCACGTGTGTGTGTGCGTGCACACACACACACACACACATAGTGGAATCTCTCTACTTCCCAGTTCATCATCATTGTATGATGGAGAGAAGGGGAGGAGGTAAATGAACTGGCCTCATCTGTCTCATGCAAATAGGGAAGTGCCAGCCAGTCAACTTCAGATATTCTTCTTATTATTAATATACCATTTTTATTTATATACTATTTTTCAACAAAAAGTCATCCACAAAGTGGTTTACATAGCAAAATCAATCCATCAATGGTCCCCTGTCCCCAAAGGGCTCACAATCTTACAAAAAATATACCATTTTTATTTATATACTATTTTTCAACAAAAAGTCATCCACAAAGTGGTTTACATAGCAAAATCAATCCATCAATGGTCCCCTGTCCCCAAAGGGCTCACAATCTTAAAAAAAAAAAAAAAAAGACACAGAAGGGACACCAGCAACAGCCACTGCAGAAGATGCCATGCCGGGTTGAAGAGGGATCTAAAGCTGGAAAGAGAATCTCCCCATACCAGTATTCACAATATCACCCATTTGCTCCTTCCTAGTAGAAGGGTGGGGTTACCTCGTCCCTTTTAGGGCTGAGTGGTGACTATCCTTTCTTTTTTTCTGAGCCCAGCTTAGCTGTAGGCAGAAAGTTTTTTTTTTCATGCCTGCTTTGGACTGTACTGTGGAGGTTCTGGTTTGCTGGAGTCTAGAGCTGTTCATAAAGTTTTATTTCACTGATTAAATAGGTCATAACTAGTACTGTACAGTCACTGCAGGTAAGAGGAAAAGTAAAGAAGATGAGCACTCTGTCAGGTTGCCAACTCTGAATTTAGCTATTCCTGGAGAGGGTTTTTTTTTTTTTGTCATTGTTGGAAATTCCTGGAGCCCCTATCAAAATATCCAGGATTGCTTTCAGTAGGCACCTGGTAGTGGTGTCACTAGGGGGGTAGGGGGGCGGATCGCACTGGGTGACACCCTCGGGGGGGGGTGATGCCACTAGTGGCCAAAATTGTGAAAACTTTGTATTTATGCATAATGCTATCATGTTATATATTGTTCAATGCGTAATTTCATTTGATTGCAGAATGCAATGAAACAAACCATTTTGAATTATTTGTATTCTAGCAAACGTTATGGCCAAATAACCAGAAAAATTAAACAATAATAATAATAATAATAATAATAATAATAATAATAATAATAATAATATAAAGTATTTATATACCGCCTTTCTTGGTCATTGGATTTCTCCTCCGACTTTCATTCAAGGCGGTGTACATGGGCAGGCTGTCCTAATCCCCCCCCCCTTGGTGTTTTTTTACAATATATAAATGTCCAATCTTTCATGAATGGCTACATTCCAGGTAGTATCCTTTTGCAGTCTGGCTTTTCTGCTGGCCGGCGCCTCCCACGCTCGACCAACGCAGCTGGCAGCTCTTATCTCTCTTCCCGGAGGCTTTCACAGGTTTTTGTTGGTGACGTGTCTCCTCGAACTTGTTATATCAATGATCTTCGGGCTTACAAAGCGGCAGATCTCCCGACTGAGCCAGACCCCTCTGCCCACTGAGCCAAACCCCTCTGCAGACCCCCTTTATGTAACAAAAAGTGGATTTCCTTAACTCAAAACAGACCAATGAGACTGATTGTTCCCAAAGCTGAGTTGGTTACTGATTTGTTGGGTGATCTGTATTGTTATATATTAAAATAAAGTTAATGGGGGTGACACCATGAGTTACCGGACTGGGTGACACCAACCCTACTGACACCACTGACCAGGAGTAATCTGTAGAAATACATAGTCCTGCCTGATAGGCGTCTTTTATAGAACCCAGCTTAGCCCAACCTTGTTTCTCTCTATTCACCTCTGGGGTTCATCATGGAGGTGACACGTTGAGCTCTTACACCGGGTGAAGCAAACCGAAGTGACGCCTCTGGCACCTGGAGATTGATTCTGATTCCCAGAGACTTCAAGCCAGTCCAAAAGGATTGACGACCCTACCCTGAAGCACCCCTTTGGGAGTAAAAGGGGGCTTCCTGTGGGTGACTCACTGTGGGTGACTCGCTGCTGATGGTAAGCAGCCAGTAAGCCCTGTGCTGGCAGCAGACCAGCTGCTGATCCAGATAAAGTGGTAGCAGGGACAGATCCAGGAGGGGATTGGGTTAGACCAGGAGTGGGTCCGGGTGGATCTCAGTGGCAGCGGCGTCCATGAAATCTGGAGCCTCCGTTCTGGGCCCGACATACCCTCTTGAACCTAACAGATTTACACCAGCAAAATAGCTGGCATAGATAGGATCATTGGGGACCAGAGAGTGGCATAAGTAAGTAAAAAATGGACGTAAAAAAATAGGTAAGTAATTAAAAGTAAGTAAAATGTCTTTACATACCTCTCCCAGGCTGCTTTGTCCCCTGCCGGCCCCTGCATGCTGTAGGCCAGCCCCTTTTACTATTGTGCTGTGTATGGATCCTGTTTTCTGTGTCAAGCCATTTCTCTGAATTGCCTCCCCATGCAGCTGCAGAGTTTTCATTGTGTCTTTGCAACCCTCTCCCCACCAAAAGGTGCCTCCCATTGTGCTACAGTAAAGTGGGCTAAAGTATGGTTTGATTTGAAACATTCGCAATGCAATTATTCCTCTCTCTTTCTCTCACTTTACAAAGCAAAGTTGCACAGGTGAGAAAGACAGAATGAATTACTTGTTCGTATAAAAACTATGCTTGTTTATCACAGTCGAAGAGAGCAAAGGGCTTTCTCTGAAACAAATGGAAGGGAAATAAATCCTGTAGTTAATTCCAGTGACTTGGCTTTTTAGGTTAACACAATAATTCCCAAGTTGGGTGCCACGAGAGAACGGCTAGTAATCTATGAGAAATATATTAATTAAAGACTTATTTGAGCCACCTGCAGAAGAGGTTGTAAATGGAGTCTCTGCCTCAGTATCAGACCTTTCACCCTTCTAAATCTGCCTCTCCTGGGTTAGGTCATTGTTCCTTACCTTTTTAATCCTATCCTCTCTCTAAGAAATTCAGGGTACTAGTATACAGTACATGTTTTTCTTGCCCTGTTTTATTTTCACAGTGACCTTGTGTGGTATGTTAGGCTGAAAGAGAGTGACTGGCCCAAAGTCACCCAATGAGTCTCATGGTTGACGGACGATTTGAATCCAGATCTCTCTGGTCCTCATCCGACACTCTAGCCACAACTATACAACAGTGGCTCTTGCCTGCTGTGTGTGTTTGCCCTAAGTTGGGTGCAATAGTAATCACTGATGCAGGCATGCCACAGAACTGTCTGTCTGAGGACAGCCTTTCCTGAGCATGCCCAGAAGTGTGACTCAGACAGAAAGACAGAGTGGGTGCTCCTTATGAGGGTGGGTAGTTTGTTTATACTTACACTTTCCAGTGTGCAGCACCTATCTTTAATTCAGAACAATGTGTCTCAATCCAAACTATACGTGCCATTCACACACCTGCCTCTTCCTCTTTTCGTTTTTGGCATCCAATGGAGAATGCTGTGAATTTCAGCTGATGATGAATGGGGGTGGGAGGGGTGGAGAGAAAGGATGCTCAACCCTTTCTCCTCTGCCTGTTTTTCTGCTTGAAATTCCCAAGTAATCTGCTTTTTTACCCTGTAAGAGAAAAGATATGGGTACCCATATACACCCAGAGTGGGGGGGGGATATAGAGGTGGTTGGAGCTTTGTTGAGTGGCAAAACAGTTTGAGGTGAAAGGGTTAAATAGCCCCTCCTCCTGGCATGCCACAGAACTGTCTGTCTGAGGACAGCCTTTCCTGAGCATGCCCAGAAGTGTGACTCAGACAGAAGACAGAGTGGGTGCTCCTTATGAGGGTGGGTAGTTTGTTTATACTTACACTTAGGCTGGTTCCCTGGCTGGTTCCCTGGTTAAAATGGCATGCGCGATGGAAGTTTTTAGTAAACAAACAAACAAACAAAAACCCGCAAACCAAACAATCAGGGTGAAATAAATAAATATTTATTGTTTCTGTATTTATATACCATCTTTCTTATCCTCAGATTGCTCTTTGAATGTTACTCAAGGCAGTTTACATAGGCAGGCTTGTCTAGATCTGATAAGAATCTTTATAATATTGTGTGTGTGTGTATGTACATGTAGTATGTATGTATGTGTGTGCACACACACACCCTACACACACATCACACACACACAGCATTTTAGTCCGTAGTAATCTTACCACAGCACGCAACAGCGACACCTCTCTGCCACCGTGGGTCGTAACAACTTATCAGTGATTTCCGATTTGTTTCCCAACATGAACAGACTGCTCCTGCTTAGCTTCCGGCAGTCTTCAGGCAATTCAACGTCAGGACCACACCTCCAGCCATAAGTGTGTGTTTGCGTGTGTGTGTGTGTGTGTGTGTGTGTGTGTGTGTGTGTGTGTGTGTGCGCGTGCGCGCGTGTGTGTGTGTGTGTGTAAAAGAGAGAGAGAGAGAGAGAGAGAGAGAGAGAGAGAGAGAGAGAGGAGTTTCACTTGTATGGAAAACACTGTGTCAGTTAGTGGCCACTTTCAGTGGGGTATATAGTCGGGGCAGAATGGGGTTGTAGAACCTCTGTAGGGTATAAATTTATTTCAACCCAGCAAGCAGCCCTCGCTTGCCAAGTTAACATTTTACCGCTCCATAATAATGCTCCTGTTTTATTTACAGAGCAACCCCTACTAACTTGCCAATGACGGAATGAGCGTTCCGTCGCCAGAAGGAGTCGCAAATGTGCCATAAGGCAAGTTTTTGCCTCCTTGGGAGCAGGGAAGGCCAGCGCAATGCCGGCCTCCCCAGTTCTGGTGACGAACCCAACCCCACCGCTGACAGACCCGGTAAGTTAGGATCCAGTGGGCGGGGGGGCAAATTGCCGGGGCAGGGAGGGTGGCCATTGGCCCAGGCAGCCTGGGAGGGTGCAGGGGATGGCCTTTGGCCGTATCCTGACCCCTGCCGGGCACAGGAGCCTTTACACAGCCTCCTCTACTTCTGCCAGTGAAATAGCTGGCAGAAATCCGAGGAGGCCGATAGGGCCTGACCCAGGTTACACTCGGGGAAGGAAACGAGCATCTCCTTCCCCGAGAAGACCTCCGCTCTGGCGGCAACGGCCGGATCTTAGTCAGGATTGGGCTGTTAGCCAGTGATTAATAGCCCGGTAACTTTGAATTCAGCCTGCTATTCATCTTAAAGCCTAAGCAGTAAGTTTTATAAACCACATAAAGTATTTTGATGCTCTTATATATGCTTTTTTTTCTTGGTTTTTCCTAAACACTGCTCTGTGAGGCTTCAAGCGCACTTCAGATTGCAACACAGTTGCTTTAGGGAACGTATAAATAATAATCCTCCTTTCCTACTGTCAATCAGTTTATTATATTTCAGATTTTCCCTGGGCAATGTAGATAAAAATGAACACTTAAGGAATAAATACATATGTAGGATATTAAACATTCATGCAAAACTACTTATGTATGCTATTAAAAATGTATAGGCGGGGTGGGGTAGGGGGCGAAATCTTATCTCTACCAGTTCTTGAAGACAAAAGGGTCCTGGGGGTCTATAATCTCAATAATTTCTCGTTGTGAATAAAAAACTATTTGGATGCTCCTTTTTTCTGCCCCTCAACCTGTAAAAACTGACTGGCTTTAAATTCAATCCTCGATTTTTAGAGCCCCCCCCCATCACTAAACCTCATTTTTTAAAGTGTCTTTTTGGCAAGAAGTAGTGCATGTCTCCCATCCTCCCCTGCCAACAATTATCTCCCCCCCCATGTTTAACTTTACATTCAACCCTAGTCATTTTACTTACTCCAAGGACTTTACGCATGACTTGGAGAGAGGGGCTTTTTTATGAACAAGGAATGCTGCGTATAATTACACTAGACCTTATCTTCCCCATCATGCCGATCTGCGCGGAGAATATTCTAGAATTGTTCCATTTCCCGGCTTGATGCTTAAAGCTAAACCAGCTTTCTTCCTTATTTCACTTTTCATAACACTCTGAGCGATTTTTTTTTCCTGTGCCCAATTTATTCAAATTTACAACACAATGGGAGCATAAGCAGTGATCCAACTCCAGCCATATCCGGATGGATTAAAATATCTAACATTATTTGCTCAATCTTCAATTTGCTTTTATCTACTCAAACACAGACAAGTCTTCAGGCTAAAAAAGAGGGGAGAGGGAGGGTGAAGAAGAGATGTACATTCCACAGTTCTGGCGTGCAGAGCACACTGAAAAATGTAGTGCCTTTTCTTGAACGCTTTGCATTTGTCTCCTAATGATTCCAACAAAACCAAATATAACCCAGCCCAGAACCTTAAAAGCTGATTTGAATAAGTTGAAAGCCAGCCTGGGATGGTTGCTGATTATTATTCATAGCTCCAATAGGCATTTCACAGCTTCGATGTATTCCATTTTTAGAAGAACTAAAGACTTAAAATAGATATTCTGCGATGGGTTTTAAGGATGCAGGAAGGTTACTCATGCTCGTGGCAGATATTGCTTCAAGAGGACAGGTAAGTTATTGGCATTTCCCCAAACTTTTGCACTTTGCAATGCTGAGTGCAAGCCAAAGTAGTTTTAAATTTCCCCGCAATATGCTTTCAGGATTATATTTTGCATTTCAAATCAGGGGAATGTAGGCATTTGGAGTAGTTGGGCTATGAGTAACATCAAATGCCTCGACATAAAAGACTTGGCTTTTCGGTTGCTACCTGGCTGTATTTTAAACCAGCTTCTTTGTTTGCAGCGCCAGAAACAGGGGGCACCAGTCACAATGATGGATTATTTACATACATTTCAGTTGAAATGAATGACCCAAAGTGCAAACAATTACTGTTTTCTTCTAATGCCTCCATTAGGAGCAGCAGCACTAATTGTCACCATATGCTTAGACTCAGTTCATCAGACATTTAACCAGGGCAGGAGGAGGCATGCATACCCTTCCCTCTACCAGACACACCGTCCAATCCTCTCTAAGTTTTAGACCGGTGGAGTGCTACTCTGCCAGTCTCGGGTGCCGCAAACTTGCCATAAGACACGTTTGCATCACCTGATGAGGAGGTTGGCGCCGCTCTCTCCACCCCAGATCCCTAGGAGCACCCGCCAGCGAAGGTAGGTTCCCTGCCAGGAGTGGCAGGGGGAGGACGGAATGGGGCATTCCAAGAGGGTGGGATTTGTCGGCCAGGCCCAGGAAGGGGGATGGATTGGCGGCTCTGTCAGAATCTTATTTCCCTTTCCTGGGCCTGGCCGCCGCTACACGAGCCACTCGAATGTCCAAGTAGTCCCATTGGGGGCTTTACTCGGGGAAGCAAGGTGACCTTCCAGGCAACCTTTTTGGGCCATGGATGCAGATCAGGCTGCACCGGCCTTGCTGCACCACAGGGCACAAAGTTAGACAGGATTGTGTGGTGCAGGCACTCCATATGGTTGATTCTGGAAGCTTGTGAGCATTTTTCTTCTATATTCAATAAGAAAGGAGATTTACAGCCCAATCCTAAGGTGCCCTTACACTGCCAGAACTAGCGTTTCGGTGGCATAAGGTGCTTTACAGCGGTCACAAATGTGACCCAGAGAAGCTGGGCCACTTTGGGAGTAGCTGGTCTACTGTCACAAGAAACAAACGGTGGCAGAAGTCCACCAGTGGATCCGTTGCATCCCCCAGCGCTATTAAGTTAGTGCAGAGGGCAAGAGGGAGGTGGGCAGAACAGGGTGGGGAGGAGGAGGAACTGGGAGGAGATGGGGTGGAACGAGGGCTGGAAGGGGGTGGTGTCAGCGGCAGTGGCGCTGCTGATATCCTAGCCCACTTCCAGGCCTGAATCCGCCTTCCTGAGTCCTCTCAGACTTGTGCCAGCAAAATTGGTGGCACAGGTCCGAGTAGACCTTGGAAGGCGCCAGAGGCTTATCCCCAGGTAAGAGAACAAATGGCTGTCTTCTTCGTCTGGGTCCAGCCAGGGCAATAGATCCTGCCCAGCCCACCTGCTGACATTGGCATGTGCCATCCAATAAGGCATCCAAGCCCAGCTGACTTGATCAGAGGAATGGAAGGGATCACCAGGTAGTCATAAACTATCCAATCAAATGGCCCAGCGATAGACCCAATCTTTTTTAGGATCCGCTCAAGAATGCTTGGGTGTGTTCTAACTGTTTCAATGTGAATCTTGCAAGACCGCTGATTTATACTTGAAACAGGCATCTTGTGAGTGTCCATTAAAACTTACTGCCTCGCCCTGACAAACCTGAGGATAGAGGCATAGAGACCTCTTGTTCCAACTGCCGTGGAACACCAATGAGTGTGGTACATAGTATGGCATACTTCTGAGTAGACATGCATAGGACTGCATTGTTGGTGTATGAAATGCTATCTCTGTTCAGGCTTGCAAACAAGATGCTAGCTAATTCTAGGGAAATCTGTGGTTCACCCAGGCACTGGGTCCCATTAGTCAAAATCCCACTCTAAACTAAGGTTAGCTTTCAACAGTCCTTAATTAACTGTCATGTTCCTCCACAAAGCTGCCCAAGTGTTACTAGAATCTTCCAAGCTCTTTTCAATTTTCACATTTCCGTAGAAACCCCCCTTCCCGTGTTATTTCCTTTTTAAAAGGTCATTCGAGATGAAGAACCTTTATTCAGCATTTCACAGAGATTAATCAGGTTAATTGGCATCAGATCAGATTTGCTCCTGATGTCAACACACTTATTTTATTAGCAGATTTCCTAAACATTTGGCCCCTATTCGCAACAGAAAGGGTTAAAGCCGTCTCTTTTGCTGCCAAATATTCAGACATCCTCATTACTATGCAGCAGCCAGATGACCTCTGTCTTAAGGCTAAAAATCTGTTTTACTGTCTGATTGGGTTTTATATAAAGTTCTACATAATTCTACTTAAACCACAATTTGTAATGCTACGGCAAATTATCATTCAATTAGACTGTCTCTGAAATAACCCAGTATGAAAAATATTGAAGATCCAGAAAGGTGGATGCACAGGTTAATGCTCAGGTTCCTTTTATAAACTGAGTTGGACATTTCATTACAAAATCAATAGGCTATTACTGATGTCTTTGATAATTATTTTTAATCTAGTTAATTTACTTCAAGCAGATATATCTGTTCAGCCTTCCTCAAGTTAAGTATGGATAAGTTCCTGATCTAACCAAAAAGGGAATCTCTTATGCATGCTTAACTCGATGCTAGGAAGTCAATGTCACACTAGAATCATAGGGGTTTTGGACCGATGAAATTTGAAAAACATTCAACAACATGGGAGTGGTGAGACTAACTGCTCACTTGAGCTGCAAACCTTCAGAGGATGAGTCAGAAGGGTTACCTGGCTAAGTATGTTCTCTTAGGTACTAAGTGATTCTACCTACTCAGACGTTCTTATCAAGGCTTCTGAGTGAAGCTCAGTCTTTGCTGTGTCTGGTGCTAGACTTGGCACTTGTAAGGGCTTACTTCATTCCCTGCCTCCTTGCTGGATTTTCTCTCTAGTCTAGGGACTAATGTCTCCCAGTTTCCAACAACTGGCTCTTTCCTCCTGCTTTCAGTCTGCTGCCTAAAGTGTGTGACACACTGCACACATCTAGCTGTGTCGCGTCCCGGAGTAGCCGACATGTCGATTCTGATTGTCCCAACACGTTGCTCCCATCCCGTCCCCACAACACTGAACACGGCCTCTCATTGGCCGAAGCTCAATTTATTCAAGTTGGAACACACCGGAACAACCTTCGACCAATGAGAGGCCATGTTTGGTGTTGTGTGGGCGGGACAGGAGCAATGCATTGGGCCAATCAGAATTGACTCCAGGAGGTGATGTAGCAAGACGTTGCATCTATAGGAATAGACTAAAAACCTAGTTGATGGAAGAACAGGATGGGACTCAAAACAACATACTAAAAAAGTGCAAGTGATTACCTGATGCTAAGCTTTCTTATGCCAGTAAATGGATGGAAGCAATCCATACCCAGTTCTGGTTTTTGTCCATTGAATTCAATGGAACTTACTACCAGGAATGTGTATATAGCATTACAGCCTTACGGCACAATTGTATGCATGTCTACTCAGACGTAAGTCCCATTGTGTTCAGAGGGGCATACTCTCAGGGAAGTGTGCATAGAATTGCAGCCTTAATTGTATCAATGATTTATTTTTTTTGTTTTGCATTCCTTTTGACATTTTCTAGGGTTTCCGAATGCAATATTTATGGACTTTGGAGCCTCAGCATTTTTTAAAAACAAAATATGTCATTCTAGTTTACAAAGAAATCAATTTACCACCTTCAACTCTATTGTTCTCAGTTCAGAGAGATATTTGTTGGGAAAAAAATTGGTTCTATATTTAATTCTAGGTTTCGGGGCTCGCTGCCTGATCTAAACTGGCTACTTTTTTCACTGAGAAGCAAAAAATAAAAATAAATTGGCTTGGAATGAAGCAAACGGAGTCAAAAGAATTCTGTGCAGTGGCTCTAATCTCTTGATACATTATTGACTTGGGAGATTTTCATTCATAGCGATGGGCAAACTGCAACCAAGCCTTAGATTTACTATTAATGCCAAATCATTACTAAGGAGTATAATTTGTGTTGAAAACAATGGGCAGCATCCAGCAAGAAATATTCAAGTGTTCACCCAGTGCTTCCTTAAGTACATTGGGATGGGGGGTGTCACTCACGCCGACACCTGTAGCCCTTGATTCCTCGGTGGCAGCAGGACATTAAAGTGTCTGAGTTCCATGGCTTCCATGGCTGGAAGGGGCTTATGGTTCAGACGCGAGGAAGTCTCATCAGTCCTTTCTATTGCAGCAAGGTCACGGTTTTATTAGAGCCAGAGATGGAGGGTACAAAGACGATCACCGCCCCGCCGCAAACCCTCTTTCTTGTTAGTCTAGACTCAGAGGGATGTTGCTAGAGGCTGGCCAGGCACCGATGCCTGGAGTGGGTCGGTCTGAAGCTTTGTCTTTCTACCGGGGTAGCTATGAGATGGGCAAGGGACTGGTGCTCCCTGTATTGTCTAGTCCCAGTAGGGGTGGAAGCTGGAAAGGTCTAGGCCTGTGGCTGCTGGTCTGGCCATGAAGAGTTCTGGTTGGCGTCTCTCTCTTGAGGCAGCCTGCCAGTGGAGTTTCTGGCTGGGTCCTACAGGGTAGTTCGCTCTTAGGAGGGTTTCAGTATCAGGCCCCTGGCTTAAGGCCCTTTGAAGAAGGGCCGACAGGGAGACCCGCTGGAGTTACCTTCCAGGCCGAGCTGAGGAGAACTTTCCCGTTCCTTGGGGCTGGAACTGGTCTTCCTCCTCCACCCCTCTTGCTGTCTCTAGCTCTCTTCCCCTGCCTGCCAGCTGCTCCTGCTTAAGAGGCTTCCAGCCCTCAAACTTCACCCAAGAAGGAGCCTGCAGCCTGGACTGCACCCTTTCCTGCCTGGAATCAGTGGGATAGGTTTGGCTTTCTTGTGAAGGTGCTGACTCCAAATCCCTCGAAACCCCAGGCTGTCCAGGGGTCTCATGACAGGGGGGCATAACTTCTGTCTCCCAGATGCTGAATGAATTCTGAAAGCAGGATGCTAGCAGGATTGCCATTTAGGGACAAATGGGAAGAAGTCCCGATCTCCCTCCCATTTAATATATGTGATTAATCCCCTGGAAAACCTAATTCAGGTTATTATTGAGCATAAAAAATCTCCAACTGCCACCATTTAATTTTGAACAAGAGCAGGTAATTGTACCTTGCTGCGAACCTGGTCTCTTCCCCACCTGAAGTTTCTTCATCCATCAAAAGCTGAAATTTATTTATTTATTTACAATAATTCTATCCCGCCTTTCTCCCCGAAGGGACCCAAGGTGTCTTACAAAAGAGAAAAATACAATACCAAAAAATACATACATAAATAGTTAGTTTCAAAACAATAAAAAACAGTTAACAAAAACTAATAAAACAACATCTAAAAATTGATTAAAAAATTATTACAATTAAAACAGATCATAAAACAGCAGCGCCCCACCTGTACCAGCAGGATGTTAAAAAAGGCAAGGACTCAGAAGGCTTCTTCGAAGAAGAAGGTTTTTAGGCCTCGCCGGAAAGTATCCAAGGAGGGAGCAGTTCGAAAGTCAAAGGGGAGGGAATTCCATAAGGTTGGTGCCACTACTGAGAAGGCCCTATTTCTGGATGCCGCCCCTCGCACCTCCCTGGGCGACGGTACCCGCAAAAGGGCCTTATCTGATGATCTGAGGAGACGAGCCGGACTAGAAGTAGGCAGTCTCTCAAATATCCTGGCCCCAAGCCGTATAGGGCTTTAAAGGTCAAAACCAGCACTTTGAATTGGGCCCGGAAACGAATCGGCAGCCAGTGCAGCTGTCGGAGGAGCGGCCCGACAGAGTCGAACCGCCAACCTCCAGTGACTACACAAGCCGCCGCATTCTGCACTAATTGCAGTTTCCGAACCGTCTTCAAGGGCAGCCCCACGTAGAGTGCGTTACAATAATCTATTCGCGATGTCACCATGGCATGGATCACCGTGGTCAGGTCTGCACGATGGAGCTGGGTGTCATCGGCATATTGATAGCACCCAACTCCAAATCCCCGAATGACCTCTCCCAGCGGTTTCATGTAGATGTTAAATAGCATGGGGGACAAGATGGAACCCTGTGGCACCCCACACCTCAAGGGCCAGGATGCCGAACAGGCGTCACTCAGCACCACCATCTGGAACCTATCTGCCAAGTAGGAGCGGAACCACCGCAAAACGGTGCCCCCGACCCCCAGCTCGGCCAGTCGGCCCAGAAGGACACCATGGTTGATGGTGTCGAAAGCCGCTGAGAGGTCCAGAAGAACCAACAGGGACACACTCCCCCTGTCCAGTCCTCAGCGTAGATCATCCACCAAGGCGACCAAGGCCGTTTCTGTCCCAAAGCCCGGCCTGAAACCAGATTGAAAGGGATCTAGATAATCTGCTTCATCCAGGACCCTCTGGAGCTGAGACGCCACCACCCGCTCAATTACCTTGCCCAAGAACGGGAGGACATTATACTGTTGTGTAACAGTGTCTAAGAGTGCCACGTCTGTTGTAGCTATTCTTACAACCCTGTAAGGCATGACAGCATTGTTACACCTATGTTGGAGGTAGTGGTCTAAGAGAAGAGCTTGCCTAAAGCCAGGTAGAGAATTTGTGGCTGAAGTCAGATTTAAATCTGGGTCTTTCCCACTCACAGCTCTCAGCAGCAATCCTTTGCACACTTCCCTGGGAAATAAGTCCCATTGAATTCAGTGGGTCTAACTTCTAAGTAGATATGTATAGGATTGTGCTGTTAGTCGCATGTGCTACAGCAACTCTAACCTGTCCACAACAGTTGCAAGCTTCCAAATGCTAGTCTGACATTGCATGGTTAATTCCGCAAATGACTTGATCCTCTCTTTGATTAAATTCTCCTCCCCCCACACATGCCAACTGTAGTTTTCTTTAATCGCAGATATCATAGTGGCTGGATTCTTTCTTTTTTTTAGTCTCTGCTAAACATTTACATCTGGATGCACATGTCACACCGCAATATGCCATGCTGACGTGCATGACATTTTCAGCACAAGTATGTATATTGTGTTTGTCACCAAGCTCCCTAAATTAGTAGGAAATTCTTCCCTAGTGTGATTTTTTTCCCATTCAGAATACAGACTCTGTTACACATAATTATCCACATGCTACATTACGCAAATGTGAGTTTCTGAAGCCTGGTAGACCTTGCTATGTGTTGTGTCAACCGAGAAAGATGATGACATGAGCTTGGGAGAAACGTTTTGAGCAGTAGAATTGAATAAATGCCCTGATTGATCCAAAGATGCTATTGTCACAATTCTATTGCACAGTAACTTTAGCTATGTGATAATAATCTCGAAACAAACAAAACAATAATTTCTACCACTGATGGGCAAACTTCCATGGCTGGTTTCGATTTCCAGTCCCCTCACTGTTTGAAACCCACACACAATCAACATTTCAGGAACTCATAAGAAAATATCTCAAAAAACAAGTGCATTAGTTTATGACCATACAGGTCGGGCCTTCTCATCCGCAGATTAGCCATCGACTCACCGCGAATAGCACTGTGGAAGAGGAAGGCCCACTGGAGGTGGGCATTGTTGTTAAAATACCTTATTTTAAGCTGTTTGGGGGCCAGCTGACTGCTTCCTACCTCCTGTGTGACTTCAAAAGACTCTAAACTGCAGCAAAAACAAAAACAGAAAAAACTGGAAGTGACTTCCGGTTGCGCACGAGAACCGGAAGTCACTTCCGGTCACATTTTTCTGGTTTTGTTGCAGCTTAGAGCCTTTTGAAGCTGGAGGAGGCAGTTATGGGGGACGCCTGAACTATGACTATGAGTACTGCTATGACTACTAAAGGCGCCCACATACTGCATGCATCTCGCTGCGTCGTATCCCGGAGTCGATTCTGATTGACCCAACGCGTTGCTCCTGCCCTTCCCGCACAACACCGAACTCAGCCTCTCATTGGCCGAAGGTTGTTCCGATGCGTTCCAACATGAATACATCGAGATTTGGCCAATGAGAGGCCATGTTCGGTGTTGTGCGGGCGGGATGGAAGCAACGAGTTGGGCCAATCAGAATCGACACATCAGCTACTCCGAGATGCAACGCGTGCTGACGTGTTTGGTGTGTCACAGCTTTTATAGATTCAGGAGCTATAGAGAACTACATTTCCCAGAGCTCCTTATACCTGAGATGCTGCTGCTGATATATTCTGTACACCAAGGAAAGGGAATGAAGCAGAGGCCTTCAGAGAAAGAGATTGGACCATGGGGATATTTCAGCTGCTGTATCTGCACTTCATAAGTGGCAGAAGGAAAACTAAAAGGAAAGTGGAGAAGGGATCAAAGAAGAGTTGACTGGCATTAGTAGTGATGGGTGAATCCCATCTGAGAGAATAACTCCGACCCAAATTTTAAAGCATCAGGCTCACCTCAAATTAGGATGAGGCATTTCAAATTGGGAATTCCAAACTTTCCCAATTTAAACTTGCTAATCACTAATTTCTACATCTCCATCAGACACCAATGGTATATTCCTAATGGCCCAGTGCAGACATACTATTCCTAACCATGGTTAAGGGATAGAAAATATACCGCAGGCATAAGTGCTTCTTCCTCCCTCCTCCTCTTCCTCTTGTCCATGCCAATTTCCCACTCCCTTCCATGGTTTGATTCAGCCATGGTGTATTATTACATCTATGATCTACATTGTTGCTAACCTTCATTAACACTATCCAAATTCCCTCATATACCCAGGTTAATCCACTTCAAACCTCGATTTCAAACTCTGATTAAGAGAGGGTGAATATGTGTAAGCCATGGTTAGTCCTAGTATATACACAATGTTACAGTTTCACCATGTGAGATACAGGAAGCTGGACTAGATGGGCCTTTGGCCTGATCCAGCGAGGCTCTTCTTATGTTCCTATGTTCTTAAAGCAAACTATGGAAAGGAAGGGGGAATCTGCACAAGAGACAGTATATATGGGAGAAGGGAGAGAGCCCTTCTTAATCCTCTAATCTCCTCTTAATCTCTTAATCCCCTACAAATGATGAGCAGAAAAGGAACACTATGCCTGCACTATCTGGGTTGTCAAACCGAGGTGCTTTAAGAAGAAAAGGATGCAAACATCCTTTCGGACCTCTTTAGCAAATCTAATCATTCAGCCAATTTGCCAATAGAAAGTCTTTTCCCAGGGGGGGGGAGAGTATATGAGCCAGATAAATAAATAATGCAGCCATTATTGCAACCAATATGCAGCCAATAATGCAGACCAGTTAGAGCAAAATGGCTGCTACAACTGATAAGGGAGGGCACTACAGAAATCCCACCCCTTTTACATAGTCAAGTATGTACCTATAAAACTTCTGGTGAGCCTGCATGCTACCCATGCACACATAGAATCAGTGGTGTCACTAGAGCGTGGCAGGGGGGAGCCACCGGGGTTGATGCACCGACAAGGGGTGAGCGCAGACAAGGGGTAATGCACCCGACGACACACGTCACCCCCCCTCACTGCTGCGTCATCCCCTTGCTGCTGCCTGGTAAGCCGTGTCGCCCCTGTGCGTCACCACCCTTGCTGCTGCGGCACCGCCCAGTACGAAGTCTTAGTTCGGCCCTTCTGAAGGCAAGGCTCAGATACCTTCACTAGAAGATTGGTGGTTGAAAGTTTTGGATTATGCTGAAAGGGATAAACTTACAATTTTAATTAAGGACAAGCCAGTTAACCTTTTTGCGAATAATTGGAAACCATTTATTGATTTTGTAAGAGAAGAACGATGTGCTGATATGCGGATTTAATGAATAGAATGTTGGTGATATTTTGGCTTAGTTGGATATTATATATAGAAAAAAAGAGAATAGTATGCTAGTAGGATATATTGCTTCATGCTCGCTATAACTTTATGAAATATGTATTGTTTTTATGTTTTAATATTATATTAAAAATAAAAATATATATTAAAAAAAGAAAATGAATGCTTGCACATGGCTTAAAGATACTTTGCATTACCATGGGATATCCTGTAGTGTGTTCTGGGCTGACTTGAACAATTAACAGGTATTCAAAAAGTTTTTGTTTTGTTTTCATTTTAATCCTCAGGTGAAGAATTTGCTTGGATCAAGTTATGAGACAACATTCTGCCCCCTCTCTTTTCCTGTTTGACAGGATTGCTCATTACACCTCACAACCAGACACACAAAGCAAACATTGAGACAGCGAGAGCCAGCAGAAAGAAGAGATGACTCTTGAAGAGAGTGGGAGAAACAATGCCTCTTCTCGGGTTGAAACCTCTTCGCAGGAGACTCTTCAGAGCGATTGTGCTGAAGTGGTTATAATAGCCTACACACTGAGTGACCTTATCTCGCTGGCATTTTCTGGTGAAAAAAGAAATCTGTGTTTTTAATGTCATATTATGAATATGATTTCTACCACATGTTCTACTGATCACACTGTCAAGGTGCCTCTAGACTCTCTTCCTTCCATTAATGTCATTTTATATATAAATCCAATGCTTATCTAGGCTCATGACACATTCCAACCATCAAAGCTGGGAGATGGTGAATGTGAAAAGCCCTAGGCAGCTACATCATTCAAGTGTCATATCTAGACATGCAAAAGCAAGCACCCCGGCTGCCTAAATCATCCATTTCTATTACCCTCGTACCCCCAATAACCATGCAAGACAGAGGCTGGAGTCAACATGGCCGTTTTATTCATAAACTACGTAGGTTCTACAAGTACTTATAGTATATGCATGTGCTTGGGGGTACTACAAGTTTTGGCTCAGGACTAGAATTTGGGGGTTTCTAGTAAGGGTAGCAACATTTCTCAATAGTTTTTCATGTATCTCAACAGTAAAGGGGGACATGTCGGGCCACTTAGCTGGCCTGGCTAGTCTTCATTTGGTATTAACTTTTTTTCCCCCTGAGCTTCCAGCAAAGACCCCAGGTCTATTCATTCCTAATGCAGACAGAACTGAAACTGGTGGCACACAATGCATTGTCACAGAACAATGGGTGAGGAGCCGCTGAAGCGCCAGACCTGGTGCAGCACGGAAGAAGCTGCTGTTATTGTCTTGTATAATCAATGAATAAATACATAAAATATCAGCTAGCTGTCCTCTGAAACTTTCCCTTCTTTCAGTGGCTTAATAACAGATGACAAAGTTTAATAATGCTGCCAAATGAATAATTTCCCAGCAGAAAAAGAGAAAGTCTGGTAGCTATGCAGGAAAGCGTTCATCGAATGTCAGTCTAATGGGACATATAAAGTTTGCATAAATGAGAGCACAGAAAAGTGAGCCTACGCACCTTGGCCTTTGTGTTTCCCTTTCATTTCATTTCCCTGCCTTATTCCCCGTCTTCAGCCATCAGATCAGACAATTTCTTATGCACTTCACCTATAAGCCTCAATCCATCTCTAACAATAGGTACAGGAAGAGATTCAGTCAAATCCTATGCACGACAGAGATCACTTTGCCACAACTGCCCATGTTCATGCAACATCTGTGCTAGACTACTATGATGGGTTATATGAGGCTGCCTTTGAAGACTGCTCAGAAACTTCTGCTGGTTCAGAACTTGGCAGCCAGATTACTGACTGGGGTATTTTGATTTCATCATATTTATCTGGTTTTGAAAATTCTCTGCTAACTTCCCGTGAATCTCTGTGTACATTTCAAATGGCGGGTGTTAACCTTAAAGGCTTGAACAGCTCGGGAACTTAATGATAACTTTCTCTAATTAGAGATGTTTCTACAGTAGGGGTGGTACTGTATGTTGCGCCCCGTCCTAGTCCCCGTTTACAACCCAGCACGAGGCGGCCCTGCCAGCCCAGGCGGGGGGGATGGCTTCGGCCATATCTTGACCCCCGCTGGGCGACTGGGCCGTTACACGGCCTCATCTTACTTCCGCCAGCAAAATTGCTGGCGGAAATCTGAGGAGGCCGATAGGGCCTGGCCCCGGTTACACTCAGGGAAGGGGATGAGCATCCCCTTCCCCGAGTAGACCTCCGCCCCAGCAGCAGCCTGGCTGTGGCGGAGCACAGGATCTAGCGGGCTGCCGGCCGGATCCTAGTCAGGATTGCGCTGTAAGTCGAGCTGTTCCATATGGTAGCTGATTTCCACATTTTAGCTCTTGATTTGCTTCTCACAAGAAAAAATCTAGTGAGTGTAGCTCAATACACTCCATGTGGGAATGGAGCGATCCTCTGCATGTTTACTCAGAAGTAAGTCTCATTCCATCCAAGTAAGCATGTATTGGATTCCATCTTAGTTTAAGGAAAGAACCGAACACTTCTTCAATTTATTCCATGCCATTGAATACTGAACCTCTAGGACACCTTTTCCCTGCACCATCAGAAGCTGTGTGACTTCAACATCTGCATCATAGGCAGAAATTCAGCCAGTGCAGTTTTCCTCCCCTGTGTCTGAGTCTTTCCAAGTGAACAGGAATTCCCAAACCTAATTTAGTTTTTATCTCCATTCTTGGCTTCAATTCTCGTTTACCAAATACTGTATATGAATGATATTAATCAAGGTGATGCTGAGGAAGGGAGCTTCCAAGAGATGAGATGTTGCCCTTTCCATTCTGAGGCATGTTATCCAGTAATGTTAACAGGCATTATCTCTGGGGAGTGAGGGAATGCACCCCTCTGCATTAGGAGGAAATAAGAAGTTACTACAGATTATAGCTTTGATTGGAGTCACAGAAAAAAAAGAGAATAGACATTTAAAGAGAGTTTCATTTCATGGTAAGCCAAAGAGTAATAAACTGAGGATGTAAAAAATCTGAAGTGAGCATTTTGAGTCTAAAAAATTGGGCATTGAATATTTATTATCCCTCTTTGTGACATTTGCACATGCCTTATTATATTTCCACTGATAAAAGGGAAATTCTGGAGCCTGGCGTTGTATGTTATTCCCTAAACCAATATAGAAGGCCATAAAAATTGTGATGAACCAGGAGTGGGGTTTGGGCAGGCTTGCATATCTCTGCCAAGTTGTGTGTGTGTGTGTGTGTGTGTGTGTGTGTGAGAGAGAGAGAGAGAGAGAGAGAGAGAGAGAGAGAGCGCATGCGCAGAGGTGAAACAAGGGTGGAGCGAAGGCAAGTAGTTCTGCAAGACTCCGTTACACTGGAGTCAGTGGCCCCTCCCCCTTGCTGTTGGAGCCATTCTAGCAGCAACAGGGGAGTGTCCTGTGTGTTGCCTTTGCTGCCAGAATGGCTCCAACAGCAAGGGGGAGTGTAACGGAGTCTTGCAGAACTACTTGCCTTCGCTCCACCCTTGTTACGCCTCTGCGCATGCGCATGCGCGCGCACGGGCAAGCATGCATGCATGCACGTGCATGTGTTTGATTTGTGTCCCCTGAACAAAAGAAAGGTACTATGAGTCAATACTTCCGACTTGCATGTTATGTGGCAATTGCTTAAATCAAATGAGATTTTTAGCCTGAGATGCTAATCTCAAGTGGAAGTTGTCACATTTGATAAAGTACAATGGAGCCAGGGAGGAAATCTTCTGTTTCTATTTCCAGAGGTGCATCTGTTTGCAGGCATGTGCTTTCTCCAGTTAATGCCAGTTTGCCTTGAAACACTGGCAATGAACTTTAATTGTCTACTTCAGGAGTAAGGCTTAATTTTGATCTGAATCCCTTTAGGTAGCAATCAGCCAAGTAAGATAATCACACCTCCCCATTGCAGATAAAAATAACCACCTTGATTTCATCATTCTTCTTCCCCCCCCCCCCCGCCCCACTTTCTCCACCATTCCCCCTTTGCTCATTATGGAATGTGTGTATTTTTATAACCCTGTTCTTTTGACAGGCAGGGATCTATTGCCCTTGGAACCTTAGACAGACCTGCAATAACAGCTATTTCAAACCCATTATAATAATTAATCACAGGAGGAGCTACTAAAGGGAAAAAATCGCACAATTCTGAACCTGTAATTGAATTTTTAATGCTCTTAAACTGAAGTGGATAGACTTTGAGAAAATTGGCACAGCTGGGAAACCCCCTTTTCCCCACTCTTTGGTGATGTGGCCACTAGTTAGCATAGTTATTAATCTATCGGACTAAGCCATTAATAATCATAGTTATTAATCTAGACTAGAGACTCCTTGTTTTGACCCTCCTCTGAAAATTTAAACCACCTTGAAGAACAGAAATTTAAACCATCCTTGAAATGTGGACTTACAAATTGCTGTCCAGAAAGTAGTTGCTTGTGTGGCTTCTAGAGCAATGGCTGTTGACCCAACTTATAAAAATAATATTTCTTTTAATAGTCAAAATGGATGTCAGCCTCCTTTGTGGACAGAACGATTGTGTGCTTAGCAGCCAGATGACAGGCAACAACAGGACGGCTTTAGGTTTTCCCTTCACTGCACACCAATGCAGGAAAATATTTCAGTTATTGTCTTTGTCTATAAAAGAGGTGGTGACTTGAATTCAAAATATTTACCAGAAAGAAAACAGAATATTCATGTGGCTCATATGTCAGTTTTGCAACTTTGTGTGTGGAGACAAGTGAGCAAACTCCCATCATCATTACAGAAGTCAAAGGACGAAGCAATCAAGATTCTAATGGCGCAATCCTGTGTAAGATGCATTGGGGCCAACACATCCTGTTCCATTCCCAGGCCGCCTAGGAGCACCTTGGGAGAAGGGGTGGGGATGTTCGGCCTCTTCCCTGGGTGCAAACCAGCTCGGACCCTATGTGCCTCCTCGGATGTAAGCCAGCTATGCAGCTGACGTACATTCGAGGTGGGGGAGTAAGGCTGGCCAGGCCCGGGAATGGTTCAAGAATATTGGCGGAGCTTGCTGCTGATATCCCCACCCTCCCCTGGCCCAGGCTGGCCAATGTCAGCTTTAATAATAATTAATAATCAACTTTGTCTAAACTGATTGGCAGACTTGATGGTGTTAAGGTGACCAGAGAAAATGAGCAGGGCTCCTGTGTTCTTCTGCACAGGAGGGCCTTTGGTCAAATGTTTAATGACCTAACGATGATTCCTTCCTATGCCTGGGTTAATAATGGCAGCTTTAAATGCTTTTTCTTTCTTTTAGGGCCCAATCCTATTAAGCCAATGCACTGCCAGATCGTATGTTCCAGTGGTGCAGTGTGCTTTACAGTGATTGCAAAACGTGAGCCACCATTTGCATAGCTGGACCACTGCCTCAAGTGGTGAGCAGCTATGGCTGTGTAGCAACAGGCACCAGAGAAAGCCCAGCACCGGTAAGTGGCCCCAAGGAGTGGGCGGAACAGGGAGAGGAGGGGGTGGAACAGGGCGGAGACCAGGGCAGGGAGGAGGGTATGTCGAGGCCGGAAAGGGGAGATATCGGTGACTGCAGCTTGGCTGATAGCTTATCCCCCTTCCTGGCCTAGATCCACCTACCCAGGTCCAGTTGGACTTGCATCAGCAAAATGGATAGCGCAGGTCCGAGTAGACTCATCAGGGCAATGGAGGCATATCCCTGGGCAAGGGAACAAATATTCCTTTACCAGGAAGAAAACTTCGGGACTCCCCCCCCACACACACACACACAGGATGCAGCACATGCTCCGGTGGCACGACTTCGTCGATGGGGTGGTGGTGGATAGGATTAGGCCGTTTCTCTCTCTCCCTTAGTGAGCAAAGGATTTCACCTTTCCACAGACCTCTCCTTTCATTTTGTGTCTTTTGTGTCTTTTTAAGAGTGCAAGCCTTTGGGCAGGAGCTTTTGTTTTTCTATTTTTGTATAACTCCTAGTGCAGGAGCTTATTCTAATAAGAAATGATGATGAAGAGGATGGCAATATTGTTTGTCATGTCACAGTGACAGACAATTAGAGAAACCCCTCCTCTATACACCAATGTAAGGTAAAGATTCCTTCCCCAATCTAGTCACCATAGACATGATCATACTGTTTGGTTGCTAAGATGCTTTGAGAGTCCTGTGGCATCCAGTCTTCAAAAATCTATGCACCTCAAAAAAAACTGTGTCCTTTCAGACAAAATGTCAGTGTATCTGAATCCAACTTGTGTGTGGCAAGTTATTTAATTGTGCGACATGCTAGACTCAGCATATTTTCAGCATGCATAACCAAAATAGGCCCACGTGTTCTTTGCATGTGCCACTTTTGAAAGGGCTGTTGGCACTGCGCTAAGAATACATTCTTTGACCTTTTTTTTTAGACATGAGCTGCATCTAATTATAACCACCGTTTATTTTAAAACAAATTAAGACTTCACAGGTACATCCATTTTGGGCCACCAGTAACTTCAGCAGCTCTGGAACAAGAGTTTGAAAACCGCAGCACTTTAAATTCAAGTTGTAAACACACAAGGAAGGAGATGTGAGGGGAAAGGAAACAATGTGGAAACAAGCAGAGATATCAGGCGCCATAAATGGGGGTTGCTTATCATGGACATTTTCATGCCTCACCAAAATCACCCTTCTTTGTTCAGGCAGTTTTGGAGGGGGTACAATAGTGCATGGGGAACTCAGAGCACTTCTGAAACATATTCTGTTTTGCTATGGCGGTGCTGGCAAAGAATTTCTAGTGCAGAATGCACAACAGGGCATATATTTTTTTCACATTTTTTTTATACCGCCCTTCCTCCAAGGAGCTCAGAGTGGTGTACATATTTCCTCCCCTCCTTTTTGTCCTCACAACAACCCTGTGAGGTAGGTGGGGCTGAGAGATAGTGACTGGCCCAAGGTCACCCAGGAAGCTTCGTGGCTGAGCGGGGATTTGAACCTGGATCTTCCAGGTCTAAGTCCGACTCCCAAACCACTACACCATATTAGTCAAGATGCCTTGGCTATGGCCTGTCATCATCTTCCTTCCCCTTTCCATTCTGAGGAAGTACAATGCAAGGCTTCACCTGTCCTTTGTGCTAAGCCTCAGCCTCCCTCCATTTGCCAGTATGGGAATAATATAACATTGGAATACATTACAGAACTGTGCCTGTGCCTCTTTAAGCAGCATACTAGATCAGAAACACAGCTATGTGTAGCATTCCCTGTTCAGCGGCATGGGCACCTCTCTCTAAGCATTGCAATGGATCATAATCAAAATGGCAAACTGCTCAATCCTGTCCTAGGATTTAAGGCAGCGTCAATTGATTGCTGACGACATGCAGAGTGCCCTGCCAGTGGCCATTTCTGAGACACTGCTGCAAAGCAGCACCAGTTTTGGAGACCCGCTACTGTGACTGGCAGCCTGCACCGGAACAGGTAAGTTGGCTTGTGGGTGTGGCTTATGGGTGGGGAGGGGCAGAAATGTCGGGCGCTCTCCCGGCGCCTGGCGCATGGGGTGGGGCCTGCGTCGTGTGACGTCGACGCGCTCCCCCGCCCGTTTTCCGCTCATTTCAGAGTGTGACGGGCTCCAGGGAGGTTGGGCGGGCCGACACAACGTCAGTGACTGCCCCGCCCGCCCGCCCGAGCGCCTGGTTCGAGTGAACCACGCGCTCTACCGTGGTTACGTCTCTGGGGAGGGGAGAAATGGGGCATGTTGGGGGCGAATTCTGGGGCATATCAGGGGAGGGAGGGGTGGATTTGGCAGCAGTTGCACATGCTGGATCTTATTCCCTCTTTTTAAAACCTCCGCATCCCTTTCCTCTCCTCTGATATACACATTGAAAATGGCTGGTATATGTCTGAGGAAACCCATAGGTGATCCTCCCCACCATAGCATGCAGCGCAGGATGCTATAACATGGCAGGAGATAGAATCGGGGTCAAAGTCTCTGAATGGGGGACTGGATGAACACTAACTAGTTGGTTAGACTATTTCAGCCCGATCCTAACACACAAATTTCAACAGTGGAACAGGGCCATTTTGGAACTGCTGCTGCTAACGGTGGCAGTGATGACAACCATCTGCCATTATTGGCTACCTGTGAGAGTGCAGATAAGCCGGAGTGGGGGGGCAGACTGTGGGAGGAATGGGAGGAGGAGGAACTGGGGAGGTTTGGGTGGGGAGGGGAAGAGGAGGTGGAATGGGGGAGGGAGGGGGTGGATCCCGGCAGCAGCAACTTGTACTGGGATCCTATTCCCATTCCATTTCCCTTACTCTCCTCAGACTTACGCCAGCAAAATACTTGGTATAGATCAAGTAAGGCTCATTGGGGAAGCAGAAGCTTACCTTGAGGTAAGGGAACAAAAGTTCCCATACCTTGAGGAAGCCTCCGTGACTGCCTCCCACCTCAGGATGCAGTGCACAACCCATTGGCACGGCTGCATTGGTGCTGGGGGAGTTAGGATTGGGCTCTAAGTTGGCTGCCATGCACAATTGGAAGCATTAAAGCTGTGTGCAGCCCATGAAGATTCCACACTGTTGAAAGGAAACAGCTGGAGAAAGACAGCTTCTATGCAAATAGAACATTTATCATAAAAATCCTTACTGGGGTTTAGAAAAGCCTGCCTATGTAAACCGCCTTGAATAAAGTCCAAGGAGAACATAAAGGTGGTATATAAATACAGATATTACTACTACTACTACTACTACTAACTACTACTACTACTACAGGTAACTGTGCACAGAAGATTCTGCAATAAAATGTGAACAAATTAGTCAGAATGCTCCAATAATATTATTCTCTAATAAAAAAAAAATGTTGGTATAATAGTGTGCTAACTTCCACTGTGGTTTTTCTAGTATCATGATGTGCACCATTGCTTGTGTGCATGGCTTACGCAAATAGGAACAATTTCATAGGATGGAAAAACACTGAAGGACATGACAAGAGCAAACCATTACTCACATAATAGACTTTACAAATTCCAGAAATCTACATGAAAAGAATCCTTGCCAGCATGAGATGGCTGGGGCACTGGGGCAAAGTCCCACAACTGGCCCCCTCTCTGCCCCCCCCATCCACTCCCTGATGATGCATTGGGTACTGAGGTTCTAGGAGTCATCCCAGTCAAGTGGCCTCTCTGATGGGTATGGGCACCAGTACCCAGCCTAGCCAACCCCCAATACTACACCTAGGAAGAATAGCAGAATGCATTAGTACTACTCCTCAACTATGACAACTGTTATGAAAGTGAGTGACAAAAGTGAAAGATAATGGGAGAGACATTTGGAAGCATCCGCGGTTGCTCTGGTTCTGTTTTTGATGGCACGTTAAGAGAAGCTCGGGAAAGTGTACTTGAGACATTTCTTCCCAAATGATGGTGGTGGGTTAGACCTTGATTTTCCAACCACTGCAATCATGGGAATCAGAAGTAACTGCTAGCTTCAAGTTTACACTTCCCTTTATCCGTATGCCCAATAACAGATAGGGTATATCTTTCAGTATACACTAACAGATAGGGTATCTAACTTTCTGAGCTGGTTCTGTGTTGTTTGAAATGCTATGGAAGTGAGTTTTTTTTAAAAAATAATAATAGAAGATTGATATAAGGCCTTAATTGTGTTGTTCAAAGACTATTAAAGTGAACAACCTCATGAAATCTATATAAATAAGAAATAAAACTGGAGTGGAGCAGGAGTGGAGCAGGGAAACTGAAATGGCAATAAGTAGCTTTTGTGTATGCTTCTTTTGCATATGCAAGAACACTGTATGCACAAACCAGGCAAACAGCCCAATGCTACATAACTCCCCGTGCAGCGATGCATCCGCATCCATAAGGTGCATGCTGTATCCCGCGGGGGAGATTAAGACCACGGAGGTCTCCTCCAGGTAAGGGCACATCTGCTCCTTTACTTGAGGGTAAGCCCTTCCTGCATGAATGGGTCAACTCGGACCTGCAAGTCCAAGTGTACCAGGGAAGGCAGATCTGGGCCAAGAAGGGGATAGGATATTGGTGGTGGTGGTGGTGCTGCTGCTGCTACCGCTCCCTTCTCCCCCCCCCTTTTTTAGGAAGGAATAATAATTAATTTGCTAAAGTTAGGAGTTGTTCCATAACAAAGAGCCAATGTTGTATACTGGATGGTGCCCCCGCTATCACCCAGCCCATAGACTTCAAGGTAAGATTCAGGTTCACAAAGTTCATATAGTGCATGGCGAAGAGGGTCCCCTGGAACCTAACCCCATTTTTCCCATAGGCTTAATGATTCGATATCTGCTAATTCGATATCCACTAGGTTTTCCAGGAACCTAGCGGATAATGAGAACTGACTGTATATATGTAGAAAAGCATATATGATGACTATATATTCCTTACCACAGGAAATATGGTGTCACAAAGGGGACCTGCTGAAATTCAACAGAAGCAGCACAGCTATCCAATAAACAAAAAGCAAAATTGGACAAAGAATTCTGCTTTAGCAAAACTCCATATTTCACTCCATATTGTACTTTGGAAACCATTTCACAGCAGCTCTAATTAGGCTCTGGTTTGCATGATATGTCCTTTTTAATTTTTTCACCCAGTTGGTTGTGCTATTTAACAAACTGTTTTCCAAATAGAAGCCATATGAAGTTTCAATTAAGATTTTTTTTAAGAGCGAAGGATAAAATAGGCACCTATTAGAGTGTAGTCACACAGATAGGTGGCAACTGCTGCACGTTCTGCAAAAGTGTTGCTAATTCAATAGTATTACCTGAACAAAAGTCACTTATATAAATTAGCCATCTGTTTGGCTTTCACCTTGAAACGTCTGCCAGATGCTGGGGTTGTTTATACACAATTCATTTGCCAGTATAGTGTTAACAAAAAAAAGAAGAAGAAAGACTTTGTTTACAGTATGTGTACCTGTGCAGAGAATTTATCTAAAGAAAGACCAATGTGCATTGTGAGGCATTGGTAGGAGTAGCTTTGGTACTGAAAACCATGTGGTCCATATGTCAGTGTACATAATAGGGCCCAGTGTTAATTCTTCAGCCAGTAGGTGTTTCAGAGTCCATGTCTTCTTTAAGAAAGGCCCCCTATTCCTCGTAGTGCCCATTTATGTATTCTATGGAGTTCCTTTTAATTAAGTTGCAACTGTGAAATTAATATGGCGTTTTTGTTATCTGCTTGGGAGACAAGCTCTTTATTGAGTCCCTCGGTAGCTTTTAAACATCCATTAAGTCAATCCCTGAACTGGTACAGGAAGGGAAAATATTGGTACACAGTGAGGGTCAGCATTATTGCACCCCAGGCAATAGTGCGGATTACTTAATGCATCTCATGCAGCCGCCCAAAACTCAACGTCCATATCATATAATAATGGCAGACATTATGTGTATGACACTATACATATGCTGTATACCAGGGGTGGCCAAACCTGCTTAACGTAAGAGCCAAACTTCAGATGTTTGAGAGCCGCAATATTTAAGAAGCATTTAAATTCTTAAATATATTTACTCGTCATGAATATTAAACTTATGTTTTAATCCAGTGGACTCTCAGATTGTACCTAGTAAATAATTATAAATCTTGGAAATTGTTTATTTACATTTTATATTAATTGTGATGCAAAAAGGAGCTCAGCCACCGTATTTCCGCGAGCCGTACATTATATGTCAAAGAGCCACATGTCGCGAGCCGCAGTTTGGCACCCCCTGATATATACATTGTACCTATTTGGAAGTAAGTATCAGTGACTTTAATGAGATTTGGCTCCTGTAATGAATGGGAGCTTGCTCACTTGTCTGCACACGCAACAATGCAACATTTGCATGTGATCCAAATGAGCTTTTTGTTTTATTTCTGTCATACTGTTTGAATTGGGGTCAGCGGCAACAACTGAAGATGGCAACTTTTGTCATCAGTCTTTCAGATGTAGGCCTTTCAGAAAATCATGACAGGGTGAGTGAATGCACATGGCACAGGGAAAACTGCTTTTTCAGCAATCCTTGCCACCTTGAAAGTACCCCATTCAAATGCAGTTGTATGCATTGTATTCCGACCTTCCAATGGTGAGGGATGGGGCCTGCTGCTGAGTGCCCACCTGCGCTCCATGAGAAGGCTCAGTATCATCAGGCAGCACCCAAAGGGCCAGCGCCCTCAGAAGAGCCCACTGTGATGCCCACTCTGGGCATAGAGACGAGACCGTCTCTATGCCCAGAGTCTTCATGTGTGGGTGGTAGATCAACTCTGATAGGGTTGCCAACTGTGACTGAAGTTCTTCCTGGACATCCCCCCACCCACAGACACAGCCCAATCATGTGTAACTCTTGCACCGGTGTAACAGTAGATCCACTGGTGTAAGAGCACTTATGTCAGTATAACTTGCTGTACGCCAACGGATGCAAGACTGACACTGATGTAACCTCCCTCAGATGATGCGCATTTGCAGTTCAGACACAGGATGGACACCACTGCAACTCTGCTGGTGCAGTGGGCATTCCGGGGGTGTTCAGATACCCCCAGAAAGCCCCTGCGCTGGCGGAGTTGAGCCAGTGGCTGTCCTGCATCCGAACTGCGCATGCACGATGTCCGAGGGGGGTTATACCGGGGTCTGTCCTGTGCCCGTCGACGTACGACAAGTTACACTGGCATAAGTGCACAGTGGTGGATCTACTGTTACACTGGTGCAAGTGTTACACAGGATTGGGCTGACAATGTTCTAATGTCATTAAACCAGGGAGACCCTGGAAAAATCTCCAGAATCACTGCATAGAATCATAGAATGTTAAGATTGGAAGACACTTTGGAGGTCATCTTGTCCAATGCCCTGCTCAGTGCAAGCAACTGCTACAGCATCCCTGACAGGTGGCTGTTCAGCCTCTGCTTGAAAACGTCCAGTGAAGGGGAGCCCTCTACTGCACAAGGCAGGCTGTTCCAGTGCCAGTCGGCTCTTACAGTTAGGATACAAGGGTGTTGTGATGTGGCCCCCATGACATCACCTCTGAACGTAACGTCACCGCCGCTGCAAATCCAGTGGATATCAGCTTCAGAGGCGCAGGGCAGGAGGATTGGTCAAACCGATCGCCATCTCCACCACTACCGCCCACTGTTCACGCCGCTGAAACAGCGCGATTGTCTCGCCCCGTTTGTCGCCCAGGAGCTCACCACCCCACCACCCCCCTGGCGACGCTTCTCTTAGGATATTCTTCCTCATGTCTAGCCTAAATCTACTTTCCTGTAGTTTCAAAACCTTCCTTCTAGTCCTGTCCTCAGAACAGATGTGTCATTACAGTGGGGGTGGTTGGGGCGGTGGGCCCGGGGTGACCTGCCGCTGCATCCGTTGCCCCCCCTCGACTGCTGGCTCCTCTTCACAGCCAAAAACAGCTGCAAATTTGGCCTTCCCACCCTCCCTGGTGGCATTTGGCTCCAAAAAAGAGCCAAAATGCGCCATGGGGGGTGTTTCCACGCGGCGGTGGTGGCGGCGGCAGATTGCAACAATGACATCACGCCCCCAGCAGCGGGGCGTGTGTCATCCGTGGGGGGTGCTGTGGCGGTGGTGTAGGGTCGCTTCTGCCTCAGAAGCCACAGAGAGTCACTTTACTCCTTCCGTATGACAGCCCTTCATTTCATAGCTCCTCATAGTTCTTGGTGTTCAGATACCCTCCCGATCTTTGCTGCCTTTCTCGTAACCCGTTCCAGCTTGTCAATGGCCAATGTGCTACTCAGAACTGGATACAGAATTCCAAGTGAAATCTGATTAGCGCAGAGTAGAGCAGAACAATTGCTTCTCATGATCTGCACTCTGTGCCTTGGCTAATGTAGCCCAACGTTGCATTAGATTTCTTTTTGCAGCCACATTACATTGCTGGTTCATGTTCAGCTTGTGATCCACTCACAGTCCAATCCTATCTAATTCCCCCCGCCAATGCAGCTGGGCCACCATAGCACACACTGCACCCTGGGGGGCGGGCAACCCTAGAGATCTCATCTGGGCAAGGGAATAAGCCTCCCCTGCCACAATGGGTCTATTCAGACTTATGCCAGCGATTTTGCAGGCGCCAATCCAAGTCACCCCAGGTAGGCAGATCGAGGCCAGGAAGGGGGACAGAATATCAGCTGCTGCCACCAATACCACCCCTGTTCCCCTCCCTGCCCCATTCCATCCACCCACCGCCCACTGCCTGCCCCCCGCACCGATTTACCAGCACTGGGGCTTCTTTGGAGGCCACTGGTGTACAGCTGTGGCTGCTTGCTGCCTGCAGCTGTGGCCCAGCTATGTGGAATGGCAGGTCACCTTTTGCAACTACCCTGTTGCACCACTGGAACACAAATTCTGGTGCTGCAGCAGGTCCATAGGATTGGGCCCTATGTCACCTACATTATTCTTTTCACACACGCTGGTACAAAGCTAGGACTCCTCTGACTTGTACATGTATCTGTGATTCTGTGTGTGTGTGTGTGTGTGTGTGTGTGTGTGTGTGTGTATGTGTGTCCCTACATGCATGATTTAACATTTGTCTCCATTGAACTTCATCTTGTTGGTATGGGCCCAATGATTGAGAGTGTCAGGGTAGTTTTGACTTCTGCTCCTGCCTTCCAGGGTGTTAACTATACCCACCCCCGGCCTCATGTCATCTGAACATTTCCTAAATATATCTCTACCCCCCTCATCCAGGTCATATATAAAAATGTTGCATGGCAACGGGCACAAGACAGATCCTGCCCACCAGTTTGATGCAAAGCCATTTATTAGCTCTTGTTGGAAATACAGTAGTTGTTCAGTCCACTTTGAATCTACTTAACAGTAGTACCAAGTAGCCCATCTAGACTCAGTAGCCAACTAGAGATTGATGCTGATTCTCGGAGGCACCAGTTCAATCCTGGAGGTTTGGCAACCCTTCTTTCTCGGGTAGAAGGGCATCCATGGAAGGCAGCCTTGAACCTGCTCTCTGTTTACTCACCCCAAATGACTGACTGAGGCTCTGCCTCCTTGCAGAAGCTTGGTGCAGGTTATTACACATATAAAATAAAAATGCAGTCAAAATACAATATATATATAAAAAAAACTACCAGCTAAAATGCAATAAATAGAATATAAAAATATTGAACTTTCCACTGCTGTTTCTTCCGTATACTGTGTGAAACTGCCCACATTAAATACCCTTGAAGGGAGGGAAAACAACAGCTTGAATAGGAAGATACCAACCAGTGGGGTTGGCCTGTAATATAGTCTTTTTAAAAACTGAATTAACCACTTGCCTTAAAAAATAAAATTAAACTGCCTTTGATAAAATCATATAAATATTGTAAAAGCCCATGAAGCTAGTTATGTGTGCAGAAATCATGCTCGGCAAGGCGCATGCACTTCAAGGGGAAATAGCTCTATTTTTTAAAGCAAGACCAAGCGAAAATGTGCCAGCTGTTACAAATATTATTTTATTGAACGCTCAGTAATTCTGTTTCACAACGTTATGTTCCACATAATGCAATTATATGCACCTGAGCTAGGCATCAGAATCCCAGAACTATTTTACATCTCCAGGGCAAAGCTTCTGTGCATTTTACAAGGAGATTCTGCAGCATCGATCATAACCGAGCACAACTACTTAGGATAGATACCGTAACGCGCCTGGAGACATATTTGTTCTCCTTCCTGAAAACACTCTGAGATTCTGCTTAGCAAAAAAACCCCACCACTACTAGTTATGTAAAAAAAAAAATCTTTTTTTTTTAAGTACTACATTTTGGAAATGGAAGGTTTTCAGCACTTTCTGTTTTAGTCAACCCACGTCAGCTACTTGGCTGGCCCCATCACACACACACACACGCACGCACGCACGCACGTGCGCACACACACACACACACAGCAAGGTGCTCACAGTGAAAATGAACTGCAGCCTGTTGCACACTTGGAAAACCTCAAGGGGCTTCACTGCATGCTAACTGTAGTGCTTGAAGGCAAAATAGTTGCCCTGATGTCCCTGCCCATTTCCCTTCCCAGAGAAACAAAAAACTCACTGTGGGGAAGGCGGACATAGTAGCAGTGGTGGAGGGATCAATGAAGATGGCCAGAGGGGGATGAAATGTACATCATTTCCTGCCCAAAAGCGGCCCGACAGGTTTTTCCCATCTTCTTTTGGAGTCCTCCAACTCCTGCATGTCCCTAAGTGTAGACAGGGCCCATGAGAGAGGGGTAAAGGGGGCAAAGTGTACCCAGGTCCAGGGTCAAAAAGGGGGCCAAGGATCCAAAGGAGGGGATCCCAGAATTTTCCTGGGATCTCAGCTGTCCTTGTAGAGAGTGAAAGACAGTGGCCAGGCCAGGTCTACCAGGTGAGTAGACCTGGGCGCTGCATCGGGAAGCCTGGTAGACCTGGTCTCCGGAGACTTTTCCGGTGATTGCTGCTCTACCCCCACCGTGTTTTGCCCCCTCCCCCTTTGAGAAGGGCCCCAAAAGAAAGTTTGTACTCCTTGTTAAAATTCCTCTCAGAGGCCCTGAGTGTAGACATTTTTCTTCCTGGGGGAGGGGGAAGGAATAGCAGTTAGTACAAGACAGGGTGTTGTTAGCTACTCTCTTTCAGCATTAAACCCCCCCCCCAACTTCTGACATATGACAATATGTCACTAATCAATCTGCCTCTGTCACCCCATGGATATTGTACGCCACAGTCGATTCAGCCTCAGCAGCTCTTCCTGCTGCAGTAATCCCTAAGGCTGCATTACAGGGTTGTAAGCCACATTCTCTCCTCTTAAGCACTCCCCCTCCTCTTGAAGAAATGTCATCCTGCATTCAGCGTCAAAAGCCTGGAGGTCATTGAGCAAGGTGTTTCTCTGCCAACTGACTTCCTACTAGCAGCGTAATAGATCAGAATCATGGCGGTGCATACAATTCCCTGTTCGGCAGCGTGGACGCCTCTCACTAAGCATTGCAATGGATCTTAATCAAAATGGCAAAGTCTCTGAATGGGGAGCTGGATCAACACTAACCAGTTGGTTAGACTGAAGGCATTTTTACCCAAGGGTGTATATACGCAACAGGAGTTAAATGCATATACATGTGGACTGAGAGGAAATGGGTTTTAAGTGGTCTGCCATGCACAATTAAGCACTTGTGCCCATGCATCAGGACAGACATCTGGACACCTGATCGTGCTTGCATAGTCAAGCACCCCTGCTTTAAAATTTCTGCCCTGTTCCCACACGCACGCAAGCACGCACGCACGCACGCACGCACGCACGCACGCACACACACTTTACTGTTGGGAAAGAGGTGTTTCTACGGTGGGGGCGGTACTGTAAGTTGCGCCCCATCCTAGTCTTTGTTTACAACCCGGAATGAGGAGGCCCTGCCCCCTCGCCGTCAGAGCCATTCCGTGCGGCGAAAGCAATGGGCAGGGAGTCTCCTGCCTGTTGCTTTCGCTGCATGGAATGGCTCCAACGGCAAGGAGGCGGGGCCTCCTCATTCCGGGTTGTAAACAAAGACTAGGATGGGGTGCAAATTTACAGTACCACCCCCACCATAGAAACGCCTCTGTGTTGGGATAAGTGGTGCTCTCCTACAATTCTGTAGGTGTGTCGGTACCACAAAGCACATCTGTATGACTACTTGTGTGGGTATTTCCAAAAATTGCAAGATGCATTTTTTGGGGAAGAGGACCCATAATATCATCTGAGTTTGTGACTCTGATGTTACGCTAGCTGAGAAGATGCAACAGGCTCAGCAGGAGGCAAGCTGATATCTCCCTAGAGGCACAAGTCAATATCTCTAGGCCAGGGGTTCTCAACCATTCATACCACCAGTGGTACTTCAGCTGACTGCTGGTGATAACTCGGACTGCTGGCCCACCAGAACCCTGCTCCGACATGATGCTTTTGGTGCTGCGTTTTTGCTCTCGAGAGGCTCCTGCCTTTGGACAAACCTCTTGGGAATATTGAGAAGGGCCCTTCCACCCGGCCAGAGCCTGCTACCTGCATTTTCTGGCCTCCAAAAACCTGAAAACCCATGAGTAACTGGTGATGATGTCATCACCAGTCACTTCTGGTGGTACGCAGCAGCAGGAGAGTGGCGCAGGAGGTGGTACTCGGCCAGAAGGGGCTTGAGAACCCCTGCTCTAGGCCATTATTCTTTGCAAGGGCTACGTGAGAGACGTTGTGCAGCTCTTGTTACATTAAGGCTACTGACCTATGCAAACATGTACCTAGGTGTAAGTCCTGTTGAATACACATTGGGTCATGGCTCTGAGTAAACATGAATAGGTGAGCACTCTGATATTTGGGATATTTTAAATATATTTTTCAATTTTTATACCTGTGTTTTGAAACTATTGCAGTCTACTCCAAGAGCTTGGGATGAAATGAGCTAGATTTTAAGATACAATAAATTTCAAAGTACAAATAAGTGGACGAGAAGATAGCACTCTACAGAAGAAACTTAAACTGGAGAGTGTCCTGTTATAGTCTGAATAGGGCATGACTATGGGGGGGGGGGGGTCATGACAAGCTCCTGCACTTTAAAATCTACCACTGCCTACTACCATGTTGCAGAAATGAACCCCCACCCCCACCCCCAAGCTGAGGGAAATTTCCCTTCATTTAAGAATACTAGTTTGGACATAGCAGAAGAGAGATGTTTAATTAGCAGAACAGAGAGTGTATTATGCTTGCAAGAGCCACAAGCTTTATTCATGGCTACAGACAAATTCTAAACAAAAGTTTGGGTATCCTTTAGTAAAGTTAAAGGACTCATGTTTTGAACAGTGTAGGAGTGATACAAGGTTACAATCAGGCATAATTGCTATTGGATCTTGCAAACTATTGAATAATGAGGAAAGAATGGTAATTTACGACTATTTACTTTTTATTGATGTTTAGATTAAATGGAGCTCCCACATATAGTGAGGAACATACAAAACAAAGAGGCAATAATTGTTTCACCCTGGACACTTTTACTAAGCAAAGAAGGACAAAGCAAGCAAAATGTCAATTAGCTGGAATGAAGTTTATCATATATGAAGATCAACACTGGAATTGGGAGCCACAAACGTATGTATATCACTGTAGGAATCAGGATTGAGTCCTTGCATTTGGAAATAACTGCCAGCTTCAGTGGAGATGGTTTTTTCATTTTTGTTTTTGGTCTTACATTAGTGTGAGTGTAAGGAGAATTGGGCTTATAACACATTGTTTCAAAGACTAAGGTGCAATACCTGGTAGGTATCATAAGTAGGCTTACCATCATCCCGGAATTGACGCTGACTTCGGCCTAGAGTGGATCCGAGCCGCTCCCAAGTGTGCACTGCAGCTGCCCAATGGGGTTCCTGCTTCTGTTGCATCGTTGACTGGACATTCCGGAAGCCCATTGGGCAGCCGCAGTGCACCCTTGGGAGCAGCTCGGGTCCACTCGAGGCTGAAGCCAGCGTCAATTCCGGGACGATGGTAAGGCTAATCATAAGGTACTATAAGGGCTGTTCAACCTGTTCAACAATGTGTTTTCCATTTGGTATAGTGCTGCAGGGATGTTTGTTGATAGCAACCCATCCACAAGAAAATCACCAGGGCAGGTTAGTAAAACACTAGCAGTGCAATCCTGTGTAACCTTGCACCAGTGTAACAGCAGATGCACCGGTGTAAGTGCAATTACATTGACATAAGTGCACTTACACCGGTGCATCTACTGTTACACCGGTGCAAGGTTACACAGGATTGCACTGTTAAAGTTGTTTCGTTATAAGTTGCTTCGTTTAAAGTTGTTGAGAAATCGAGTCCCGGCCGGGTCCACTGTCAGTGTAGAGTTTGGAACGTTCTCCCCATATCTGTGTGGGTTTTATTCAGGAAAGCTCACATTTATTTCAATGTTTTATATTAGAAGTGTTTGGGGTCCTTATTTAGAAGTTTGGTGATATTTTTGTGACCAAAAAAAATGTCGTAAACTCTTGTTTACATATATCAATTAGCCTATGGTAAAATTGGTGTCATTATAAGATGTTTTGCTTAAAGTTGCAGTTTCCAAGAACCTATCAAGAACTTGAAGTTAGGACTTGCTGTATATGATTTCTTTCAAAGCCTCTAAATCCAGGACCCAACTCTCTCTCACACAGTATCTAATTGAACCTTATGGAAGCTGTTCCATGTGGCAGACTGGATCTAAGTAACAGCTCGGCATGCCAAGCTAAGGATCTTCATCAAGCCACCTTCCAACAAAGAATTAATATGTCTAAATATTGTTTTAAAACGTCCTTCCTCCAAGGAGCTCAAAGCCATTAACATGTGGTTTTATTTTGTCCTCACAACTATCCTGTGAGTTTGGTTAGGCTGAGAGATTGGGCTAGCCCAAGAAGGGGAGCTCCATGCTTGAGTGGAAATTTAAACTCAGACCAAATCAGTCACTCTGTAAAATAACACTACACTGGTTCTCTCTCTAAGTTCAAACTGGCCCAGAAGCTATTTCTTTTACAGCACAATCCTATCCAACTTAAACCACCAGTGTAACGAGCGGTGCAGTGAGAATGGGAGGCCCCAGAATGGAAAGGGGATTCAAATCTCCTCCAAAGAAAGATTCAAAGGGAAATTGAATCCCCTTTCCGTTCTGGGGCCTCCCGTTCTCGCTGCACCACTGGTTACACCGGTGGTGAAAGTTGGATAGGATTGCGCTGTCAGTGGCCCAAAAATCCAAGCTGCACCTGGGTAACTTGGTAATAGTTTGGAGGCACTATTCTACACCAGTAGAATTCTACTTGGCTAATTTACTGTCTTGGTACTGTCTTGGTAATTTACTATCTTGGTAACTTGGTAACATTTTGCTGCACATGTTTGGAGGCACTCTTCTACATGAGTAGAATTCTACCGTTCTACATCTTTCTTGCCAATGTAGAAGAAAATCTTGCAAACTTCGTCTTGAAAGCAGGTGTCAGGGCTCAGTTCTGGCAACCCCTGACTCAAAGTGAGCCCCATCCAAGTATTGCATAGTTTGCTTTTGACAGTTCAAAATAACCTAGCCATTGTGCTATTACGAAGTTCTGGATGCTTTCACACTTTGCAACATAGAAACAGAGTCAACCTATGGATCCGTCTAACTCAGTATTGGCTAATAGTGGCTGGCAGAAGCTCTCCGGGTTTCAGATGTGGATCTGTCCCAGCCCCTACCTGGAAAATCCAAGGATCTTTGGCATGCAAAACATGTACTCTGTCACTGAGCTACAGGCTGTTGCATAGGTGACCTCCCTCAGGAGTTTCCTGTAGGTGAGATCGATTTCGCTTTGTAGTCTATGCAAAAATCTTTTATTGGGCATTCATTTCCTCCCCAGCTGTGCCAAACGTGTTATAAATTACGTGCCGGCATAAAATGTAGTAACGATCGGCTAGCAACATATGAATTAGTAACATAGTGACTACAGTTAGGGATCCTTAATGGCATAATGAAATGCCTCTTCTTCTGCGCTCAAAGTATTATTGATAGCTAATTAGTCTGCACACAAAAAGCTTAAGAAGAACTAATGGCAATAAACAATTAATCTGATTAATTTTGCCACTTCGTATGCTTGGCTTTGATGTTTCAGATCTTTGATGTCGTCGAACATGACTCCTACAAGTGGCTTGGTGGTGCCATCTTGTAGCCCTGTCTTCGGATCATAAAGAGTGTGTTTGCAAGCAGTATGTAATAATCTGCTCTGGACACTGATGGGTCTCCGGAGTTGCTTGGCATTCTGTCATCTCACTGACTAAGTAGCAATTATTTGTAGAGTATTTGTGCTCTGACCAAAGACTCTTGCCATGAATATTCATATACGTGTTGTTTTAAAAAGCATCACAGCTTGTAGCTGCTACAGTCATTATCCAAGCATAATTTACCTGGGCCTAGTACAAATTTGTAACATGGCCCCATCTGACTTTCCACCACCTCTCCCTCCCAATGATGCCTGGTCTTTTTTTTCTTTAATTGACAAGAAAGGCCCTGTCTGTTTTGGAAAAAGAAAGAAATGAGGACTCAATTGGGGACCTTTCCCTTACTTTAAGCTCCTTATATTTCTGGCCACCTCCTTTGTATTTATCTCCAGACACGAGAGGATAGTGGTTAAGCATATGAATTTTACATGAGTGACATATGCCTGTTGGATACCGTTCCCTTTTCTTGGGTTCGAGTATCAGACTATTATGGGAATCAGAGGCAAAACGCATCTACTGGGATCATGGGCGTCGACAGGGGGAAGCGCGGGGGGCGGGCCGCCGGGGAGTGTCGCGCGCATAGGGGTGACGCGCGACCCCCCCACTTACAGTTTGGAGGTGGAGCTGGGCCCGCCCTCCCTCCCCTGTGTCCGTTTGGCTCCAAAATGAGCCGAAAACGGAGCGGGGAGGGTGCTCTGCTCCTGCGCATGACGTCACGCGCGGGGGCGGAGCCTCTCCCTTAAAGGTGATGCGCGCCCCCGCTCTGGGGTGTCACGCGTCCTAGCGACGCGACTGACTGGTATATGTTCTGGGGCCCATAAATTGTTTCAGCAGCCTTCCCTCCCACTGTCCTTGGGTTCTCAATGTTCTTGATCAGGGGCATCAAGCTTGTTTCATACAGTGGGCGGAAAAGCGTTCATGGTGTCTGCTGAGGGCTGGAAGTGAGGTCATGAAGCAGGAAGTGAGGTCATGAAGCAGATGGTGGCCAGAAATAAGCAGTTTGTTCTCACATAGGAACTCACTAGTTGCAAATGATAGAAGAGAAAATATGCAAATCTTGATGATATTTTCAAGATATGGGAGAGCCCAATTATCATGCTGGCTGTTCTTTCAGCTGCAACGCTTTTACCAAGGGTCACTTTGCAGCTCTGCAGCTCTGCAGCTCCTGCCCCACTCCACCTCTTCCCAAAGGAGCAGATCCATGTTGTAGAGAGCAAGGAATGGCACATTGGTCTCCATTTGGCCCTAAGAAGGACCACCCTGTATGTTTGAATGCTGCAGGGAGATGGTGTTTTGTTATAGGTAAAGCTGTACATATCCAAACTGAGCATTATGTTAGCCATGTGACACTATAGTTTGGATCATCTAGCAGTCACATGAGTAGTATATTGGCCCTACCTTCTGTCAAATGACCGGAAGCACATGGCTTTGTTATTGTTTTGACCGGAAGTGACGTCATACCAAAACAATAACAAACGCCATGTGCTCGGAAATGACGTCCTATCCGGAAATACGTCACAGCCGGAAGAGGAGGGGCCTAGGGGCCCCTCTCGGAGCCCTGGGCCAATAGGAAGGGGGTTTCAGAACCCTAGGCCCAATGGGGTTCAAGGGGGGGTTTCCACGCCCCAGGAAGTGATTTAGGGGTCCTCTACGCTCCTCCCCCTAGGCCCTGGACCAATGGGAAGGGGTTTCAGAACCCTAGGCCCAATGGGGTTCAAGGGCGCTTTGCGCGCTCCCCGGAAATGATTTAGGGGTCCTCTACGCTCCTCCCCCTAGGCCCTGGACCAATGGGAAGGGGTTTCAGAACCCCAGGACCATTGGGCGCTTGCGCGCTCCACGGACCAATAGGGATGGGCCATGGGCGTGGCGCCCATGCGCAGATCTCTTAAGGACATGCCCGGGCCTGTTCCTCGCTGCCCTGGACCAATAGGAAGGGGGCTGCCCCGGCCATGCCCTTAAGAACAGGACTGCGCATGCCTGGAGAAACTGGTATTTAAACCCCGGGGAAAGGGGAATACCCACTTTTTGCGCCAACCAAAATGGAGAGCCCCGCAGAAGTTCTCATGCCTTCACAAGAAGCACCCCAGGAGACCGCAGATGTTACCGATGGACAGTGTTTGGGAACAACCGTTAATTGTTATAACCGGAGGCCATCTGAAATGAAACTAAGTGCATTTTTTGCACCACCCATATTGACCGCTGCTGAAATTGAAAAACTCCCTCAACCCCCGCAGAAGAAAACGCGGAAAAGGTATAAGTCTAGTGAATCTGACGATTACCCTAGACCGGCACTGGGCCTTTTGTATAAATTAGCCTGGGATGACCATGCTGTGTGTTCTCCTACATTTACCTGCGAAGGGGATTTCCAGACCGACCAGCCAATGCCGCCGCTCCTGCCAATAGTAAGTCATGATCTTGGATGTGTGGGGAGGTTGTGTTATATGGTTAAACATGCTTTTAAAGGAAAAAATGCAATGTATTTTCTGCAGGGGGCCCCTGAAGATCCCCATATAAAGCGAAGGTATCTTTTGGGACTACATGAAATTGAGGATGGTCGCAGTCAGCCGCCCCCGGCTCCGCTGCTGGTGAGTTGTGCTTTGCAGGCATGGGGAGAAGCTCTACTATATGGAGTAAACAGCCCTTTAAAACAAAATGTATTGTTTTTCTACAGGAAACCCTCGAAGATGCTGACGATCAAGAGGGCCCCACAACATTGAGATACCTCTTGGGGCTTCAACAGATACAGGGGGTCCGCCATTTCACACCCCAAGACCGCCGAAGTGGCACAAAATCAATCATCAGAGTAACATTGTATTCAATTATAAACCATTGTCTGGACGGCATAATGAAGTCGGAATGTGATGGCTGTAATTATCAGTACGCGGCGCAAGGTTCGCACGATTGCACGAAATGGACTGAATCAGACATCAATGAAAAACTGAGGGAGGCCTGTTCAGGACTCTTTTTACAGGCTGTTGTTCAATATGTGGTCTGTTTTTGCTACACCATGCGGTGCCTTGAATTTAATCAGGATGCCCTGGATTATCTATTATGCACCATTCAGTTTTTATGCGTTTCCAAGAGACCGCAGAGGGATCTTGAAAAACTTATCAAACTTTCTGACCTAAAATATGTTAGCCCTTTCCGTCAGATAATCCAGAAATTTAAATTTACCAAGTTTTGCGCTAGGACACCAATTGTTGTGAGGCTGTAACATGTGGGTGGATGCAGAAAATTTGATTTTTATTCATATCTGCCTTATTCTGTTCTCCAGGGGAATTTCTGGTTTTGCAACTTCACAGTTCCCCCTTCTATGGAAATTCACCCACAAGCATTCTGTGTAAACAAGATGTGTAACATTTTGTCATTACAAGTATATATGTATGTGTAAAATAAAGTGTTTTATTTTAAACAGAAGCCTGTCTTGTTGGCAGGGAGGGGGGGGGAACTGTCTGAAGCCATCTACACAGACAGAAGGGGTGGCAGGGTGGGACCAAAACACCCCATGATAACATATTGGAGCCAGCTACACAGACAAAAGGATTGGCAGGGTGGGGCCTGACATCCCATGATGACATTATGTGCGGTTTCAACATAGAGGGGCGGCAGGAAGAGGAAGGGGCCCGCGGAATTCTGGGGAAGGGGACGGACACAGAAGCTGGGACAACCCCTCAGAGAGGCAGGGCCAAAGACCCCTATAAAACGGGGACCCTCAGTGGTTGCCTCTCTCCTTAACAGCCATCCTCTCAGCGAAAACTTCTACATTTCCAGTTCAGGTAAGTTTTATGGCCATGTGGTCTGGTTTTTTTTTTGAGGGAGGGCCAATTATGCCTGTTTTGGGTGGGTGGGAAATGTTATTACTAGCCTTTTTTCTGTGCTTTGGCCCCTGAAACTGGTTTTTGTGTTGTTAGAAGGCCTGGGTCTTTTGGGTTGGCCGCATGGTCCCTTTTGCAGAGAAGCAGCTCAGAGTAAATGTTTCATTTCTGATTTTTGAAGGATGTTAGCTGTTTTTCAATGCTTTTCAGGTTTTGGGGCAAAACTCTGGGGCCTGCTTTTGCTGTTGTAGGTATTTTAAAATGGAGGTCTGGTTCCAGGCATGTGCTTGAGCTTTCTCTGAATGCCCCACGCTGTGGCGCACAGGGGCAAAGGGGTTTTTAGAAAATAATTTATATTATGGCTTTTATTATGATTTGCCCCTGAAACTGGTTTTTGTGTTGTTAGAAGGCCAGGGGCTTGCCTTGGGCCTTTTGGGTTGACCGCATGGTCCCTTTTGCAGAGAAGCAGCTCAGAGTAAATGTTTCATTTCTGATTTTTTGAAGGAGGTTAGCTATTTTTTCAATGCTTTTCAGGTTTTGGGACAAAAACTCTGGGGCCTGCTTTTGTTTGGAGGTCTGGCTCCAGGCATGTGCTTGGTTTTCTCTGAATGCCCCATGATGTGGTGCACAGGGGCAAAGGGCTTTTTAGAAAATAAGGTTTCTGCTGGGGGGGGTACAATTATGGGTTCACACCTATGCATTCTCTTTTCAGTATTATCCTGTTTTCTGGGAGAAAATATAGCATGTCTGGACAAGAGGAATTCACAGATTCGCAATTAGCGGGTAGGCATATTTTTCCTTTTAGTTTAAAAATACATGGGTTTTGTTAAAGTGCCAGCCATAACAGCTTTTTTTTTTTTTTTGTTCAAATCAGGATGGCTGGAAGGATCCATGAGTTCAAGGCCCAGCAGCGCTAACAATTCTCAACAAGGTAAATTTATCTGCAGACATGTGCTTGTAAGGGTGGAGGGATTTCAACCACTCCTTTAAATTGCTTTGCATGTAGTCAGTAAAAATAAATACTCATTGTTTCCAGGGAATTCCGTCTCTGAAGAAAGGGAGCCCCAACCTGGCCCTTCCAAAATTTACACCTTTCACAATGGTGAGCATTTTCTTCCTTTTTTCTACTGCTACAAATACTTTTATAAGTTCATTATTCTAATTTTTATAATGTTATTTTCAGTAAATGGTTCTAAAAAAGGGGGGGCTGTTTCCTGGCCAGCCCAAGGAACTTCAGCCAACGGGCCCCCTCAGAGAAGCATGTCAACCCCAGGAACTTCAGCCAACTGTCCCCCTCAGAGAAGTATGTCACAGCTCTTTTAAGCTTATTTACAGCAAGTAACCAATAAAGAAATTATTTTTAAAATGTTTCTCCTTTTTTTTCCAGGAAATATTACCACATCTGCCAAACCAGGGCAGAAGCATGCCGCTTCGAATGGCAGCGGTGAACCCCCTATGAAGAGGACTCACAAAGCTCACCACCGTACGCTGGCCTTAAACATACATAACCTTAAAACTTTATTCCTGTTCTTTTGCAAGCAACCAATAAATAAACTTAAAATGTCCCTCCTTTTTTCCAGGAAATGATATCCAAGCAGACAACCCCAGGCAGTTGTGCAGTGGTGAGCCCCCTCATAAGAAAAAGGCTCCCAACACCCCGGAGGCTCCCAGAAGTAAGTTATATGCCTCCTTTCTCTGCCTTAATATTTGAAACGTGACCTGTTCTTTTGCACAAAGCCGCTAAAGAAACTAATTTTTGTTTTAGAAAATAACTCCCTGACAAGTTACGCCACCGCTGCTGCTGTTGCTGCCCCCCAGAACCAAGATGAGTTAGAGTGGTTGGATCATGATCGCTTGGAAGCGGTGTACCTGCTGGGAGACTGCCGAAATGCAATCCGTGAAAAGGAGCAAGAGATAATGGCCATGGTTATGAAAAAGACGGGGGAATGGAACGCACGTTTAAAAATGTATTGTTCAGATATGTTTCGAGGTACACTAAACACATCTGAAGTCAGTGCTTTTCAAGAAGACATTAAAAACTTCCTCAGCCGCTACACAGGTTGTACACCGATGCTTGAGGGGCTGCAACAGGTGGGGGTGGGTTTTCATAGCACCCCTGCTGCAGAGACAATACAAGAGCCTTCTGATGGCGATGTCTCTGAAGCAGAGGAATCATGTGCCCCACAAGAAAATACTTTAGAGTCCCAAGGGTCCCCTGCTTCAATGGTGTCTGCTGGCCCCCCTGAATCAGAGGATTCATGCCCCCCACAGTCCATTGCTTCAGAGTTTCCAGGGTCCCCTGCTTCAGTGGTGCCTGATGGTCCCCATGAATCAGAGGAGTCATGCCCCCCACAGTCCCCTGCTTCAGAGTTTCCTGGGTCCCCTGCTTCAATGGTGCCTGATGGACCCCATGAAACAGAGGTATCAGGCAACTCTGAATCAGAGGAGGAGGTACCCATTAATGAACACCCCGAAGTTTACCTTGAAAGGGTGCATCAGTGGGAGTGGCATGCACCTCGTTTACCCGTGGTGCGATATGGAATGTCCTTTAGATTTGTAAACCTAGAGCAATTAAGCCACCCAGTGCTGATACAAAACGCAATGCGCAATGCCATCCAACAGCTTCTGGATGACATTAATGGTCTACTGCAGGAGGGCGACCTCGTGCAATTAAAACTCGACGGGCCAGGATTAAATGATGCGTTATTCTCCGTTCGAAGACAACTGGGCGATCTCACAGTTGAAGAGTTTCTCGATAATATTTCAGGCCTAATGCAGAGTAATGCAGAGGCCCATCTTGATGGTCTGTTACGCCTCGTTGTCTCTGTTATCAGAAATCAGGGCGGCCTAGGGCGCCGGGTTGTAAGTTCTATTCTCTTTAGCCAAATCATACATAAAAAGCGGCGTCATCTAGTGGATCTTAACAACATTGGTGACAATTTGTGCTTTGGGGGGAGCCTGTTAGCAGTCATGAGTACAGCGAGAAGGTCTGTCAAGCAGCTAACACAGGCCGCAAGGCATCTGTATGAGGAGTTAGGCATTGCACCTGAGAAAAAAGTAACGCTGACAGATGTGGCGGCCTTTGAAAGGCATTTAAAAGTAAACATACGAGTGATAATGTATGGGGCTAAAGGTTGGAGTATTTTCAGTACCGGGGACCCAATACACGCTAAGACTTGTTTTCTGGTGCTGCACGATGAGCATTTCTATGGGCTTGTGCCCGGGCATGAAAAGGCCTTTTTTGGAAGTAAAAATTTCTGCAGCCTCTGTGGGTGTGCATATTCACACACACACAACTGCCAGTATAGCTGCCGCTTATGCTTAGAGCCCCATTGTAAACAGGATGTGGTAGCAAGGTGCCCCAGCTGCAAACTGTTTTGCAAATCAGAACTATGCCTCGCCATTCATAAGGCTCTAGCCGCCAAGAACCGGGTTGACTGCAAGGCTAAAATAATGTGTGAGACCTGTACTGCCTATGTTCCAAAGAAGCACAAGTGCAAGCCACGGTGCTGCAAGCAGTGCGAAGAGCCTGTTGGTCAGTTAGACAGCCACATGTGCTTCATGCCCCCTCTTAATGACTCCCCAATATCAGACCGGTATGTCTTTTATGATTTTGAATGTATGCAGGAGACGGGCATTCACATCCCCAATTACATTTTTGCAATGGGGCTGGCAGAGAAAGATACTTGGGAGTTCAAAGGAACTGGATGCCTTTCAAACTTTGTAAAAAAGTTTATTGACAAAAAATTTAAAGATCACACTTTTGTGGCACATAATTCAAAAGGCTATGATGCATACTTTATCGTTAAGCAGCTGCTGCTAGAAAAAATGGATATTGATCTCCTCGTACAGGGGGGGAAAATCATGTGTTGCACTGTAAAAAAACTAGGAATAAGATTTATAGACAGTTTAAACTTTCTTCCCATGAAATTAGCAAAACTACCGCAAGCTATGGGGTTTGAGGGGTGTAAGGGCCATTTCCCCCACTTTTTTAACACTTCTGAAAACTGGGACTATGTAGGGGCACTGCCAGAAAAAAAGCATTATGGGGTTGATAACATGATGCCTGGGGAGAAGAGAGATTTTCTTGTCTGGTATGAGGAGAATCGGAATAGCACTTTTGATCTACAGAAACAGCTTGCACATTATTGCCAGCAAGATGTGAAAATACTGAGAAAGGCCTGTCTCTTGTACAGGAAAGAAATCATGGCCATGACTGCAGGAGGGGGCAAACAGGGGATAGATCCTTTCCAGCTCCTAACCCTAGCCGGTGTTTGCATGGCTATGTTTAGGTACATGTTTTTACAGAGAGAAACTATCGCTCTTGTTCCATGGGATAATTACCACAGGCAGACAAAAAGATTTTCTACCCCTGCCATACAGTGGCTGATGTACCTTGAAGATAAAGAAGCCGTTGAGATCAGGCATGCTCTGAAAGGGGGTGAGTTACAGGTGGGCCCCTATTTTCTGGATGGGTATGCAGTTGTTAAGGGACGGCCCACAGCCTTTGAATTTAACGGGTGCTTTTTTCACGGCTGCCCTGTTTGCTACAACGAGAATGCTAGAAACCCCATGACAGATACCTCTTTCAGGGACCTTCATTATAGAACACAGCTCAAAGTAGCCTATCTCATAAACAGGGGGTTTGAAGTCAGAACCCTTTGGGAACATGAGTGGAGGGAGATGGTTGTCTCGGATGGGACGCTTGAAGAGTTTCTACGTGAAAAAAACCTGCCCCAGCCTCTTATACCCAGGGATGCTTTATTTGGTGGACGAACAAACGCCATCTGCCTTTACTACGAGGCCAAAGCTGATGAGAAAATATGCTACTATGATTTCACAAGCCTCTATCCCTTTGTTAACAAAACAAAAGAGTACCCCATAGGGCACCCCAAAATCATCTACAAGGACTTCGGGCCCCTCTCTGACTACTTTGGTCTTATAAAAGCCAAAGTGCTACCACCCCGTGGTCTCTTTTTCCCCGTACTGCCGGCCAGGGTGGACGGCAAACTGATGTTCATTCTATGCCGGACATGTTCGGAATTGAAACAGAAGGAGCCGTGTCAGCACACAGATGAGGAACGCTCGATTCAGGGAACCTGGTGTAGTATTGAGGTGCTGGAAGCTCTACGAGTGGGATACCGGGTTTTGTCAATTTCAGAAATCTGGCATTTTGAAAACACTTCTAAAGACTTGTTTTCAGAGTACATTAAAATGCATCTACGCCAGAAACAAGAGGCTTCAGGGTATCCCGGGTGGTGCACAGATGGGGAGAAACAAAGTAAATATATTAATGATTTTCAAGAGAGGGAGGGGATCAGTTTACGCCCTGAACATATTGCTGTGAACCCTGCAAAGCGGCAAATAGCAAAACTGTTTCTAAACTCTCTGTGGGGAAAGTTTGCACAACGTACAAACCTTCCGAATACAACCATCGTGAGGGATCCTACAGAGCTTCTGGGGTATGCCTTTTCTCCAGCCTATGAAGTTTCAGGCTTTGAGGTTATTGATGATGAAACTCTGAGTGTGTCCTGGAAACAGGCTCAGGAGCGCTTTACCCTATCTGGAAAAACCAATGTCTTGATAGGAGCTTTTACCACTGCATATGCACGGTTAGAGCTTTATGGCCTGTTAGACAAGTTACAGGATAGGTGCTTGTACCATGACACAGATTCTGTGATATTTGTACAGCGTGCAGGGGACTGGTGCCCCCCCTTAGGAGACTATTTAGGGGATCTAACAAGCGAGATCCCCCCACACGAGCACATTGTTGAATTCTTTTCTTCGGGGCCGAAAAGCTACGCGTATCGCCTTTCACAAGGAAAAACTTGTATGAAAATGAAAGGAATAACTCTCAATGCTGCTAATTCAGAGAAAGTCAATTTTGATAGTCTGAAGCAGCTGGTCCTGGACTACCGGGACGGTTCTAAAGAAATTGTGGTTCAGCAGAAGGGCATTTTGAGAAATAAAAAACAGTGGCGTATTGAGACAGGCCTCCTAAAGAAAACGCTGAAGCTAGTATATGACAAGAGGGTACTGGGCCCTCATTTCAGTACACTGCCTTACGGCTATTAAGATGGATGTGCGCTGGAAACATCCATTTTCTGCCATTCTAGCAGGCCCTAGCAACTGTGGGAAAACGTATTTTATAAAAAATATGCTGGACAATGCGCACACCGTACTTTCTGTCATGCCTGAAAATATTGTTTGGTGCTACAGCTGTTGGCAACCTTTGTACAAAGAACTCTTGTGTAAATATCCCTTTATTAGATTTGTGGAAGGACTTCCTGCGACGTTTAATGATGACCATCTGTTTCCCCCAAATAAAGTGAATCTTGTGATCCTGGACGATCTCATGAACTCTGCTTCTTCAAACACAGAAATCGGTGAAGTCTTTACCAAGTATGTACACCATCGTAATCTAAGCGTTTTTTTCATCACACAGAATATTTTCTGCCAGGGAAAAGCCAACCGTACTATTACCCTTAATGCAAAATATATGGTGCTGTTCAAAAATCCCCGGGATAAGTTACAAATTCTAACGCTGGCCCGCCAAATGTACCCTGGAAATACCCGTTTCTTTCTGGAGAGCTTCCAAGATGCAACATCAGTGCCTTATGGTTATCTGATGGTGGATTTATGCTCCGACACCCCTGAACATCTCAGACTAAGGACGGGCCTGTTCCCGCCAGCCTGGCCTGTTGTGTATACTATGAAAAAAACTACATCCCATTATAAGAGGAGGTGACTTAATCATTTAGCCCCTCAATTGTAGTGCCGCCTCCACGGGGACAGCATGTCTAACTGCGTAAAAAGAAACCTGCCTCTCTTAAATCTACTTATCAAGGCGCCTCCACGTCAGAGAAAGGCCATTTTGTGCTCTGCTTCAGATGATCTGATTGCGGCTATATCAGAAATAGCTTTGAACACTTTAAAAGGCAACATCCCCCTATCCCCCCGTCAGGTGTCTGTGCTGAGGAAAAAGAAGGCGATCATCAAAAACTTGAGCAATAAAAGGGTTTCTTTAAGAAGGAAGAAGCAGCTGGTGAAGCAGTCTGGGGGCTTCCTTGCACCCCTATTAAGCTTTGCTATTCCTCTAATAACGGGACTTTTAACTAGCCAGTAATGGAGTATGCTGAAAAAATGTATCTTGTTCCTAGCAATCAGCTAGAACAACTTAAAGGGGTTCCAAGACAGGAAAGCATCAGAACAACAACAATGAATTCCTTAGATACCGAAATGCAGGCTGTTCTTCAGAGGAGCGATTTACCCCAATTTGAAAAGGCGAAACAATATACTGCTTTGCTTCAAAAATATCTAGCGCATGTAAAACAGGGGGATGCTGAAAAAGGAAAACTAAGCTTATTTTTGCCCCCACCAGAGGCGGATGCAACTGCGGGGTCTGACCCCCCAGATACCGTCTTTCATGAAACCTTGGACAGTTTGTCTGCGCGGTTTAAGAACAATGCCCGGCTGTTGTTAAACAAAATGAAACAAAACAAAGATGTTTCTTCTTGGGATGAAAAGGGGGCTTTTCTTTACAGGGGGACAGTTGTCCCCGGCTCCAACATGCTGGACTTGGTGAAGGGAATCACCCAAATTCACGCTCTGCCTGCCAAGAGGCACCCTAAAGGCTGGGAATTTTTTCTGAAGGCCATGGCTGAACTAAATATTCCATCCACCGTTGTCGGCAATCCTGTCAACAGAGACATTTTGGAGCACCTGAAAAGCCCTTCCCCTGCTACAGAGACACCTAAGAACATAAGAAAAGCTTTGCTGGACCAGGCCAAAGTCCCATCTAGACCCACCCCTTCCCGGCGGTCTTCTAAAAAACAGAGACAATCTAGCACATTTCCTTGGCTCAGCTTATAAATAAAGTGAGCTTTTTAAATGCTACCCCCGACCCCCGCCTCTTTATTAACAAAAGACAAACACTTAAATTTATTTTAAGCACCCAGGGATGCTTTATTGAGAAACACAGCCATGAAAATCATTGCAAGAGACACAGGCCTGGGCATGTTGAAAGAAATTGGGGGCAAGTCGGGGCATGGTCCGTTCCTTTTTTACAAATTGCACCACCATCTGGTCATTCCTTGTTAAATCATAGGAATACAGTTCTTGAATCTGCTCAAAAGTCAGCCCCTTACAGCGCTGATGCAGAAAAAACACACAGTGGTATCCACAGGTCACAGCCTCTGGGGACTGCAGTTGCTTTGTTTGAAATGCCGTTAAAGCAGCATTTTTTCTTAAAAATGTCATGAATGTCTTGGGGAACAGTGGATGGTCTGGGGGATGTCCGTACGAATCAAAAAACTCTCCACGGTTGTCTTCTGTCAGGTATATTGCGAGCCAGTGTTCTCCTGGTCGGTCGTGGGGGTGTGTGTTGACCACTAGCCCCAGGGGTCTCTGTAGTAATTTCTTTTTAGGCAGCTGATCACACGGAAATACCCCCTTGAATATCTTGCGGGTGTGGGGGCTTGTAGACAGAAGTTGCGTTAACTGCAGCGTGTCCATATCACATATAATCAAACAGGACATTCCGCCTGTGATTTATCTCGATAATGTTGTCAAAAACGCCGTACACAATCATGTTGACGGTTTGTTGGAGGGCTCTACCAAACCGTATTTCTGCTCTCAGATTCCCTGTATTAATCAAAGAATAGTGATCACCGCATTCTTGATCGGGGGACAGATCAAAGGCGAAAAGGGTGTAGCCTCTTGCAAAATCTTCTCTGTTAACCAGCAGGGGTTTGTCCTTCATATATTTACCGGATGCTTGGACTAAACTCATGTACTCCCTGACACAGTTCCCTTCTTCAAAAGAGGGTTGGAATGGTTTTGCAGGAATTTGATAACCGGACTGATAAACCGCGAAGAAGCTAATGTTGTAATGCTTAAAATTAAAGGGGTTTTTAGCGTAGGAGCCACTGAATGCGTCGTTATCCACCAGGCCTATCACGACCAACTTAGGCAGCTGTCCCAGGAATAAGTTCTCCTGGTTACTGACGCGGCTCCCAGCAGGAATGCTGAACACTTTCATCCCCACACGATCGACCGGGTACTTCGCCGTGGCTGAAAGCAGGGCTTCTGCATGTCCCAAACGCACACCCGGGGAGACTCTTACTTTCTTTACAAACAGGGATGCTGACAATATTTGCAACTTGTACTGTGTACCAGGATCATCAGACATGAGACAAAAAGAATCCTTACTCCGTGTAAGTTTGATCTTCACATCCACGCCGTTTAACAAAAGTTTTTCTTGAAAAAACAGGTCTGCGTGAAGGTGTCCCAGCAGGTCTATTTTTCTGCTTTCAGCAGTCAGGTCTGCTCTTCTAACATATCCTGCATTTGACCCCTCTAGGTCCGTTGATTCGTGTTCGCCGGGGGTGTCTTTGTAAAACAGTCCTGCAGAGAACTGTGTGGATAATGTGTCTTCGCTGTAGTTTAACACAGATTCGATATAAGCTCTGTATGGGTAGCAGTTGTTACTCTGGCTGATGAGACGGTCTCCAAGGGTCACATCCAGCTGGCTAAAGAGGGATGCGATGGGGTAATTCACTAGCCCCACCTCTGCTCCCCTGTCAATGTTGGTTCCATCTTCTTTTACAATTTTGCAACACAGGTATAGCAACGTGTTGTTTAGATCCATATAATCCTCGCCATTCCCGGCTATAAAATATTCGAGGGGGCCGGTTTCTGAAAGGGCTGTCAAAGTTGGGATTTCAACATACACGCACCCTTCGACAGAAGTTTGTGTAGGGGCTATTTGGAACAGGTCTAGTTCAGATTTAGCGCATTCTTCAGAACCCCCGTGAATAAACGCCATGGTTGATTAGAATATATCTCTGGCGCGGCCCTTCCGTCTCTTTGCTTTTCCCTTCTGTGTCGCTTTGCGCCTTTTAGCCCCTCTTTTAAAGGGATGCGGCGGCCCTGTTAACCGAGTCCGTGATGCTTTTCGTTTAACTCCTTTTCTTCTTTTCATATACATTAACCCCGCCCCCTCTTGCGGGCTCACTTTATTCAAAACTGCCTGAGAAACGTTTCCCACCACATCTCTGGCAATATTCCGGACCGCTGTTTTTACATGAGGCTTGATAAGCTCTAAACCTCTTCTCAAAAGGGGGACCGCTTTTCGAAAAAGACTCCGGAATATCCCCCCAACCCCCGCCCCATACATAACAGGGGTTCCTTGGTAGCCAGGGAGACCATGCCCCGCCTGCTCCCTGTAATAGCTTCTATAAAGAGCGGGGTCCCCATAACTTTTTAGAAGAACCATCTTCAAAACAGCAGGTTTTTCCGGGCCCGAAAGTGAAGCTTCACAATCACCTTGCCAAAACGAAATGACACGTTTTTGTTCTGGTCTGTCTTTATCTCCACAGAGACGGTGTCTGCGTGATCTTTATTCACCGCCACATAGTGAGGCTTGTCATACGTAATGGTGATGCGCTCGCTGTTTTCCCCACGAATGGGCACACAGCGCAGTAGGGGTACGTAAAAGTCTCCAACTACTTGGTGCTCTATGATGTCTGTGTAAATGAACAGGGTGTTGAACCCCGCTGTAATGTCCGCGGTGAAAGGTATTTTCTTTACAGGCTGATCAGGATACAGGCCTAATATATGGGCCAGTTCACCACTTGCTAAAAATCTGTAAGTATCGGGGGCTTTAAGTCTGACCTTCCTGGCCACCTGGTCATAGTGCAGAACCATTTCAGGGGGGTCCACGGCTTCCTGCAAGGCCGTGTTCATATTATCCAACAGCTCCGGGATGTTCGCGTAATAGCCGCGGCGTAGGGTGAAGCGCCACGTCTTCCTTCCATTAGCAATTTCATATGTTGCATCTTCAGTGATTGTGTTCCAGCTGTGTGGGTACTGTATCTCTGCTAAGCCCACTTCCCAGCCTCCTGGCAGTTCTAGCGGGCGGGCCAACTGTATGGTGAAAGCGGCGCTGGTGTTCTGTGGAAATACTTTAGCACAGGCGTTGCTAGGCAGGGTGATGTAAAACCCATTTTCCCCCATTTTTTTCCCCTAGGCAGGTTCACACAGGTCCGCAGCCGCAACCCAACTGTTAAATTTGTCAGGCCATCCTACCCATTTCACCAGGTGCTGCTTTTTCTTACCCCTCCCCTTCGTCGCTAGAATTTTTTCAATCCTGTAAACCCTGTCCCCTGCCTTCACCCGTTGCAATTCTTCAGGATAGAAAGTCCCAACGATGGGCTCTCCCTCATAATCTTTTAGACGGTATACAGGCCTTTCTGGCCTGCTGTGAACTTGGTCAACTATGAAAATTTCAGTGGTGAAGCTTTGTTCATAACCTTTTTCAAAAAAACCCTTGAGTTTAGAGACCCTCACGTGATCTCCTTTTCTGAACAAAGGAACTGCTTTTTCCCTGTTGATACAGCTTCCATACACTGTTTTCCATACATCCAGAGCATTGGCTTGGTTAACATCCACGGGGCGGGCCTTAATTGTTCTGTGTAAAGAATGGTTATAGCTCCAAATAAACTGTGCCAGCACATCAATATACTTGAATGTGTTGTTAGCTGTAAAAAATCTCCACATTTTTGTTTTCAAGGTTTTATTAAAGCGCTCCACAACTGCTGCTTTGACTTCGTTGTTGGTGACAAAGTGGTGGACTCCATGCTTTTTTAGCAGCCTCCTCACCTCCTTGTTTAGGAACTCTTTGCCGGCATCAGTCTGCAGCTTGTGAGGTATTCTCCCCTCTCTGAAGATATTTTGAAAGGCAGCGGCCACTTCTCTCCCCGTTTTGTCTTTTAGGCTTCTAGCCCATGCATATTTAGACAAGATGTCCACAACCGTTAAAATATACTTATGCCCCTTGTTGTACTTACAGAACTGTTGCATATCCACTAAATCAGCCTGCCATTGCGCATCCACTCCAGAAACAACAGTCTTGTTTCTTTTAAAATGAGCTCGTGCCTGCTTGTGAAGTGTGTAAGCATCCTGTTCTGAAAGCCACGTAGTAACTTGCTTTCTAGTCAACGATTTACTTTGTTTTTTGCCCTCTTGAAAGAGGGGGTTCGATCCCCCAAAGCTCCCAACAGCCCCCGGCGTATAATATATTTTCTTTAAAATTTGTTCATGTTCTGCCATGTTGTCGTCTTAACACACATATGAACACAATTTGCTGTCGTAAAACATTTTTATTTACATAAAACAGGTAAAATTGTTCATCTTTGCTGCCGCTTCCTAACGAGCACACCAGTAGCAGGTCCGTCCTAGAGGCTCACTGACAGCTAGGTTCTCAGACCCAGTAACCAGCTCATCAACCACCTAGGCAAAGTAAACACAAACACACGTTATAAGCACCCCCAAGCCCCTCATGACTATGTGGTAAGCATTCTACCCCCCCCCATATCATATACATACTTACCGGTAATGATGGACAACAGGGTTCTGTCTCTTTATCCCTCTCTTCAATATATTTCCAGTATGTCGGCCATTCCGGGACCGCATTATCTTGCTCCGTTTCTGCAGGGGTCTGGTTATAAAAATATATAGTTGTTCCCTATGTGTATTATAAGCACCACAGTTCTGTCTCACAAGCATTCTACAGCCACCCATGTATATTTACCAGTAATAGTGCACGCCCGGGAACTGCATCCGCCTCCGTTTCCTGGCTTTCAGGTAAATCCACAGGCGTTGGGCAAAAGATCGCCTCTTCTTCTTCCAGCTCTTCTCCACGCATCCAGTATTTCGACCATTCCGGGGCCTCCTCGCCTAGTTCCATTTCATCTGTCCACCGGTTATAAAAATTAACGGTTGTTCCCAAACACTGTCCATCGGTAACATCTGCGGTCTCCTGGGGTGCTTCTTGTGAAGGCATGAGAACTTCTGCGGGGCTCTCCATTTTTGGTTGGCGCAAAAAGTGGGTATTCCCCTTTCCCCGGGGTTTAAATACCAGTTTCTCCAGGCATGCGCAGTCCTGTTCTTAAGGGCATGGCCGGGGCAGCCCCCTTCCTATTGGTCCAGGGCAGCGAGGAACAGGCCCGGGCATGTCCTTAAGAGATCTGCGCATGGGCGCCACGCCCATGGCCCATCCCTATTGGTCCGTGGAGCGCGCAAGCGCCCAATGGTCCTGGGGTTCTGAAACCCCTTCCCATTGGTCCAGGGCCTAGGGGAGGAGCGTAGAGGACCCCTAAATCATTTCCGGGGAGCGCGCAAAGCGCCCTTGAACCCCATTGGGCCTAGGGTTCTGAAACCCCTTCCCATTGGTCCAGGGCCTAGGGGGAGGAGCGTAGAGGACCCCCTAAATAACTTCCTGGGGCATGGAAACCCCCCTTGAACCCCATTGGGCCTAGGGTTCTGAAACCCCCTTCCTATTGGCCCAGGGCTCCGAGAGGGGCCCCCTAGGCCCCTCCTCTTCCGGCTGTGACGTATTTCCGGATAGGACGTCATTTCCGAGCACATGGCGTTTGTTATTGTTTTGGTATGACGTCACTTCCGGTCAAAACAATAACAAAGCCATGTGCTTCCGGTCATTTGACAGAAGGTAGGGCCAATATACTACTCACATGGGACCATGGTTTAGAGATCAGGACCATGGTACAGAGGTAAAGGGTATTTAATGCTTCACCTCTGCACCATTCTCCTGGCAAAAATAATTCCCCTGATGTAGCTAGTTAACCCTTAAAGTAAGTGTCAGTCAGGCAATGTGACGCTCTTTTCCTTGTCATCCTTGGGGCTTGGGAACAATGATTCCAATATCCCAATAAATAATTATTAATAAGTGCTTGAGTGAAACCCAGATGTCTTAAAGATTCTAAACAAACCTGTACACTAATCATCAACCAGGTATTTGAAAATCAACTCTAAATATTCTAATTACGTTCCCTTCCAAATCCTGACTTCATTGCAGGTACAAAACAGCAGAGCCTAAATATGTTGCGCCGGTTAAAAATGCTGGTCTATAATTGCTGTCGCTCTGTTACGTGACACTAGTACGTGGATCTGACTTGTGCTCTTGAATTTCACCACTGCAGAGACCAGAAGAGTCATTTCCCATTGTAAAATGATCAGGATATTATGGACTATTTTCTTACCAGCTGTATTCCCATGGCTAGTTGGGGGGGGGGGAATCACTTAATATATTATCAAAGGTAGCCAGGAATAGAACACTTGCTTGGATGTCAATAGCAAAATCAATTCTAACAAGCTTTTCAAGTTGATACTGGGGATTAGCAAATGGCTTTCTAAGCAAGATGGAGTCCTTGACACAAATGCGTGAACTGGATGCAGAGTTGAGAGAACACATACATGTTTGTATATATTTCCATAAATGCTCATTTGTGTGTTAGCTGTTGGCATTCACAAATCAACGTTATCAGTCCCAGATAAATGTTGTAAATGTACAAACGCTCAGAGAAAAACCAGGGAATGTTGAGAGAGGTCTACGGTGATTGTCCACATTAACTTGTGTATGTTCAAAAAGGAGGGAAATAGATGTATTTGTTTTCAGACATTCACTTCTACCAAATTCTAGACATTCTCTGTGCTGTATAGAGCTGCATGTCTATGTGAATGTCATGATGAATGATAATGATGAATGAATGATAATGTTGCCATGCGACTAGCAACAATCCCAGTACAATTTTGTCCAAATGTTGGCAGTCACTCAAAAGTGATAGGTATTGTGTCAATATTCACTGGTCCATGCTTGGCAATGCTGTCCTGCAGTCAGGAAGTCTCTTGCTCTGGTAGCTGCCCTCACCCTCGGAGGAGCGACCTTCTTGGCTCAAAGGAGCACCTTTTTGCTGCATTTTTCTCCCCTGGAACCTGGAATCTTGCAGCCCTGCCCTTGCTACTTTAAAAGGACTTCTTACTCAAAATCTGCCCAGCAGAATAGGATTGGTAATATCTCCTTCAGTTCTTTCTTTCTTTCCCCCTCTCCCCCCCCCCCCCAGCCTCCATTCATGTGTGTCTATTTCAATGTCTAAATTGCTTTCTTCTGCTGGCTGACTGGGGAGGAAACACAGATTAGCTCAGCCTCATTCTGTCACCTTCTCCAACTAACTCCTGCTTGTCCAAACGCAGCTATTTACAAGTATCTCTTCAACTTACAACCATTTCAAGCTTTGTAATTGGTCTCCTCAGCGAGGTACTAACTGAAAGTAAACGTGCCTTTTCCTTGTTTGCCTATATTCTATAACGATATTCTCCTGTTTGAAAAGCTCAGCCTCTTGATTACTGGATACAAGTATCTTGTTGTCTTGTGCTCCCTGAGGCATCTGGTGGGGCCACTGTGTGATACAGGAAGCTGGACTAGATGGGCCTTTGGCCTGATCCAGCAGGGCTTATGTTCTTATGTTCTTATGGTAGCCTAATGTTTGAGGCACTTTGAGGTTGTTTGTACCACTCACCCATGTCAACGATCCCAAAACTGTCAGATACTGCTAAATTTGACCTCTCACTCTAGAAGTAATGCTAATTCCCCCCCCCCCAGTTTGGTTTGATTTGAGTGTGTGTTTATGTGTGTTTGTTGAGTGTGTGTGTTAAGTGAGTGTGTGCATGCGCACATATGGCACATTGTCAGGTCTGGGGTCTGCTCAGTCCTCAACATGCTCTCATTTGCACTGTAAAAAATACTGGGGGAAACATTCAGGAGGGTAGGAAAAAAAGTTATTTTTTCTTCTTCCCTAAAATTCCTCCCCCTCCCCCCACACACTCTACAAAACCTTTATAAGGTTATAAGGTTCCTGTTCTAGAATGGTTGAAGCCCTGAACAAGAAAATTCCTCTCGGGCTGAAGATACAGCTGCTGCCTTTTGGCTGCAAACTCCCAGCTGCATATATAAAATGATAGTTAAGACAGTCACAATATTAAACTGAGATTGCCAGCATCAACACATGGATGTCAGCAATCATGACATTCTGAACATTCACAATAACATATATAATTTCCAATACGCTGTTTAGACAATCAGGATGATGTGATAATGGAAAGGAAAGGACAACTGGAAAGGTATCAGTGGTCTCCAATGAGAGCTGCATCTGTATTCAGTCCTCAGCCCTTCAAGTGAGCTGCAATTTGTCTGCCTGATTGATTGTTCTCGCCGCATAGGTGGTCTCGCTAGATTTGACTATGCTTGGGAACGTTTCAGGAAGCTAGAAGTTAAGATTCTTCAGGGATCTTCTAAAGTCGAGCATCTTGGCACAATAATTTATTAATTTTGCGTTTAAAATGGTCTTGAAGATTGCTACCCAAGAAGGTGACTTTATCAGACTAGCATACAGCTTGTTTCTCATTCTGAATGATAAGCCTGAGTTGTGGATGAATACAAGGGGAGCCCTCTGTGCAGGGATCCCTTTCCTCCAGGGACATTTTGTTCAGCCTCCAGAATATCTGAGACTTTCTTCAACAGCCCAGTATTGTGGCCAGCATTGCTGGACAAAAGTGATCTTTTATTGGAAGCTTGAAAAATGTAGCCCTGTTTTTTTTTATATACCTTTAGTACAGGGGTTCTCAACCCCTTCCCACCCAAAACTACCACCTCGAACACCACTCTCCTGCTGTGTACCACTGGAAGTTACTGGCGATGGCATCATCGTCAATTACTTCCAGGTTTTCGGGGGCCAAAAAACGCAGGTAGGAGGCTCTGGGCGGGCCGGCCCTTTTCAGCTTTCCTGGGAGCCTCAGACAAAGACAGGAGCCTCTTGAGAGTGAAAACGCAGTGCTGAAAGTGCTGCATTGGAGCCAGGTTCTGGAGGTCCAGCGGTCCGAGTACCACCAGCAGTCTGCCGAAGTACCACTGGTGGTTACGGGTACCACTGGTTGAGAACCCCTGCTCTAGTAGAACTAAAATCTTCAACTCACATATGCAGGACCAACCCATTAATGAGGCCGACCTCAGGCGAGTGGTCACCTCAGGCAGTGGATTGGGGGGGCCCTCAGCTTGACCACTCGTCCCGCTCCCTGGATCAGAAAAGAGGGGAATGGAGTCAGAGTCAGAGTGAAAGTCAGAGTGAAAGTCAGAGTGTGGGGGAGAGTGGTGGGCTACAGTTCTCTTTCCTTCTCCTTCACGCTCCTTCCTCTCCATGTCCCTTTTCTTCTTCTTGGTTTGTCCAGCATGTAATTGGTTTGTGGAACTCCTTGCCGCAGGAGGTGGTGATGGCACCTGGCCTGGATGCCTTTAAAAGGGGATTGGGCAGATTTATGGAGGAAAAGTCCATCACAGCTTACAAGCCATGATGGGATAAGCAACCTCCTGGTTGTAGGAGTAGGTTTTCTTTGTGCCAGGTGCAAGGGAGTGGCGACAGGATACAAGTATCTTGTTGTCTTGTGCTCCCTGAGGCATCTGGTGGGGCCACTGTGTGATACAGGAAGCTGGACTAGATGGGCCTTTGGCCTGATCCAGCAGGGCACTTCTTATGTTCTAACAGAAGGAGGGGGAGCAGAGGCAGTGGTGACTGGTGCATCACTGGATAAGATGAGCAACATTTGGCATACTGTCTTGGTGTCGAGTGGTCTTGGAACAGCCATGCACAAATTTCTCCCCTCCCTGAAGAATAATCTTGGGCTACATTCTATAGGAGAATTAGGTAAGTGTACCCTCCAACTCCAGTGCCTATGAGGCACAAGGAGGGTTCATTCATGTCACCTCATCAGAGGCCGCCGTAACATGCACAAGATTGCACTGTAATTTACATTCTGCGCTATGCTGCTAAGGTGATTTAGGAAGTATGCACCTGTGCTTTGGAATTTTATTGATTGCTTGTGTTTTATTGTTTTTCATTTTGTGGTGCTTTGTGATTATTGTGTTTTATTGAATATGAATTTGTTAGCCGCCTTGAGTGTTGGGATGATAAAACTTTTAAATAAATGAATAAATATAACATATTTCACATCATCAGCACCTGAGGTAAATGCTAAACCATCCTCAAGCAGGGCAGCAGAATTTGGGACCCACTAAGGTGACACAGCCTATCATTTACCTGCTATCATTTACATACTTCACAGATGCTTGAGAATCCCCAAGCAGCGACTTTGAGCTTATTAAGCATTTGGGGGTCCACCATACATGGGTACTGGTCTGCGTGTGCTTGACAGGTCAGTAGTTGTGAAGGACTAATCGAGAATCTTTGACCCATGTATCAGAGCCCTGGGACACTGTACACAATCCAACCAATCAATATTCCAAAATGCATTTTTAGAACGTAATTGTATTTTTTAATACCTATTTAAAATTCTCAGGGCATCATTTAAACAGCAATAACGTCAACGACTGATATAAAGAGACAAAAGACAGCAGATACAATCATCACCTCCAGGAAATCAGTTAAAAACCATTAAACCAACAGGCCCATGCGTGTCAAAAGAGAAAGTTCTGCACAAGAAGGTATAATGTTATCAGATACTAGGGCTGCAGTCCTATAAACACTATTTTTGGATGGGAGACCCATTGAACACAACATGACTAACAGCCCAATCCTATGCAAAGCCCCACACTGGGACGCAGTGGCGCCAGGGCAGGCTCCGCTGCATCCAGGGTGTGGCTGGAGGTCTCCTTGAGGTAAGGGGATGATCGTCCCTTTCTCCCATATCAAGCCCCAGCAGCCCTTATGGGGCTACTTGGAGGTGCACCAGCTAAATGGCCGACGCAGTTCCAAGCAGCCCCGTGTCAGGCTTTCAAGCGCAAGATGGGGGATAGGATTCGACGGAGGCCTCTGCTGCCGAGCCCATCTCCCTCCTGGGCCAGATCTTCCCTCCTCCCCACCTCAACCCCCTCCCCACTTCTGTTTTGCCCTCTTCCCACCATTTGGTACAGAGCTCACTTGCCTCAGCGGGGGCTGCTCCTTTGCTGGCGGAGGCCTGCAGGTGCTGGCCTCCAAGCCAGCAGGACTGACCTCCACGCTGGCGCAACGTGCTTTATGGCACGTTCACAACAGCACGGAGCCCAGTACCGCCTGCAGAGACCAGCATAGGATTGAACTGTTACTTCTGAGTAGACATGCATAGGATTAATGACGCTGTAAGGAAGCAAAATCCTCTGCCCTCTCTAGGAAGAAAATTCCAAAATCCTAGGTATAACCCACACTGCTCTGAGAAACCTAGGGCTTGTCCCGTACCTTGTCCTTTCAGTAGAGGCCTGAAAGCTGGGTACCATGTAAGAGGAGAAAAGGTAAATTCTCTAGAATGGCAAAATCCTGAAATAGAAGGCTTGCTTCCAGAAGAACAACAGAGACAATCTGAATTAAAGTGTACTGATATGTCTGCAAACTGATCATTTCAGGGGACTGCACGTTGTCGAAAAGAGAGAAGACAGCTGCAGATTAGGTCTCAACACTGGTATAAGTTTGTACATGCTTGCCGAAACTGGCTCCAGTCTTAAAATTAGCCTCTTCTTTCTGGAGTAGCTGCCCCAATCAGTAATCCAATCTGGATATAAGCAAGGCTTCTTGGGTGACCTTAACTAGATCTGCCTGCTCCGGGAACAGACACAGCTGGCATGCCTAAGCTGGGCAAAAGTACTACTGGCCACAGATGCCACCTGGGTATCCAGGAACCATCTTCAGTTATTTAATTCTGTTCCAATGAAGGGCACATAATCTTATCATACGAACATCCTGATGCTCTGCACAATCTGCCTTTGTTTTCCTTTCTTTGATATTCAAAACCAGGATGGTGTAGTGGTTTGTGAGTCGGACTTAGACCTGGAAGATCCAGGTTCAAATCCCCGCTCAGCCATGAAGCTTCCTGGGTGACCTTGGGCCAGTCACTATCTCTCAGCCCCACCTACCTCACAGGGTTGTTGTGAGGACAAAAGGACGGGAGGAAATATGTACACCACTCTGAGCTCCTTGGAGGAAGGGCGGTATAAAAATGTGAAAAATAAAATAAAATAAAAATAAAACGCTGCTCAGTTTGCAGCATGTTTCTTAAATATCCCTTAATTAAAAAGAGACATATGCATAAGCCAAAAAGTCCATCATGGGGAGATGTTTTGTGGGCATGTGTACATGTGTGCAAAATCTCTGCCATGCTTCAAATATAACTGGAAAACTACTTTGAGGAGATCATCACCCCCAGTCAAAAAAGACATGTATTTACATATTGAAAACTGAAAGCAAGACTTACAAGGTATGTGTGTCGGGCGGGGGGGGGGCACACTGGTAAAACAAATTTCAGGATCCTGATCATTAAAAGGCAGAAAATGAAATCCTTGTTAAAAGGCAAAACAAATTTTTAAAAAATCTAATGCCTTTATAGTCACCCAGTACTATTACTAAACATTTTGTGTTTAGAGCACCAAGTTGAGGTTATAAAAAGCTCCAGTATTCATAAGCAATTTCCCCCCTCTCTAAGCTGCTTGATCTATGAACTCTGATTTGCTTTGTTTTGTGACACCTGAAAGCTTGCATATTCCTACAGTAATACATTATATAGCCCAATGAAATGGACTACCTTTCACATTTTTTGTACCTCTTGTTGTAGGAAAAGTCAACAAGGCCAAATATGAAAGCACAGTGCAGTACACACGAAAAGCACAGTGCAGTACACACACACACACACACACACACACACACACACACACACACACACACACACACACACACACACATGAGAAAGAGAGAGAGGCTGGGATCCAAATAGCTTCCTAGGTCAACTTGAAGCTTGTACTAGTCCTGTCGAATGTTTGACTTGACTTTTCTTTGAAAACCTTCAGTTTCAAAACCATTTTACCACATATCATGGGGGTGTGGGAGGTGACAATATTCTAGAAACCCCAAGACTAAATGATCCTTTGGATCCTGGACATATTATTTCATGGACGGCTCTACTCCAGTGGGCTTTCATCTAATCATGAATGGGATATTAATGATTGTTTCTGTGTTTGTAAAAGTCCCCAGTCACAGTCACCACCCACCCACTATACTGATACACTCATATGTGGTGGGGTGAAACACCATGCCGTGCTGGATAGATTTTTGTTTTATCCACTGTGGTTTCCTTTTTGGTCTAGTTGATATTCCCCAGGACACCATGTATCTACTGATCCAGATCCTTGATTGTCCTCTTCATGTGATCACCGTGCGAGTGAATTATGTGACTGAAACAATAAACAGAGGAAGATGTCTGAGTGTGAATTGACCCTAAACATGGTGTTATCAACCCTACCAGTCATTGCCTGACTGACATCCTAGCTTATTCAGCTCGCATGGCATCTGTTTACAGGGCCCCAGTGCCGTGATTCATGATGTTTAGCAAGTAAGGGCACGGCTGCGAAGGTTACCACCTTCGGTGATTTCATAACAAATGAAATTCCTGACTTTGCATATATTAGTGAGGTAGAACAGGATGGTAGTTTAAGGCCATTATTGAGCCAAATGTCTTCCTATTTGGTTCTTGGCTTTATTAGGGATTGAAAGAGGATCAAGGAGGTGACAGTGCATCCGACAAAGTCTTTAAGACAGAACGAGCTGCAAAAAAAGAAAAAAGGAAAAGCCAGAAAAGTTGATTCATCAAATAGCAGGTCGATTATTATGGGTCACGCCGCTGTTCTTCCTTTTAATCTTTTAAAAGGATGTGCTTTTTAAAAAGAAAATAGAACATTCTAATTTAGTGGTGGCGCACTGTTCCAGAACTGACTCCAGCCAGATTGCATGCACCCTATTCAATAAGCATTATCATTCCAGAGTGTCCTATAATGCTGAGATTGATTATCTAGCAACTCTGATGAATATGGCAGTTCACATTTTGCCAATACTCCAATGCAGGTGCAGTGCAACTGGGAGATGTGCGATCAACTCACACGCACAACTCCACGTTTGCAACAAGAGATGCCGCGAAATCGAGGAGTGGAGAGTGTGTGACTGAAACAGTGTCCAACAGCCATTGCAATGTCTTTCATAATAGCAACACCGGATTAAAAGAGGAATTAGGCTGGTATGGAGCAGACCTATCCTACCTAACTCCTCACGTGCCAATGCTGCCGCACCGATGGAACACGCACTGCACTCCATGGGGGAGTTTTGAGCTGCAAAGGCATCTTTGAGATAAGAGGATATTTGGGAACTATTTTGCTGGCTGTTCGGTCCAAAGGGGTGTTTCAAAGCCTGGAATGGAAGCATTGGATATCGCGGATATCACTGCTGCTGAGATCTGCACCGTCTCACCCCTGGCCCGGCCCAAACCCTGCCCCAATCTGTCCCAGATCCTCTCCCGCTGCCTATTTACTTGGCTCAGCAGCTGAACTGTGGGCCACTGTCACCTGCTTGTGATCTTCTGCGCCTTGCACTGGCAGCAGCTCTCTGCAGAATGACAGAGCAGGTGCTGCGCCAACAGCCTGCGGGATGTGCTGGTGGATTGCAAGTTGCATGAGCATATCCCTGTAGATAGGATTGGGCCCTAAATGTATTCGTCTTTAAGAGGCCACAACACTGGTATACATGTGTGGTGATGTGGATCCTCTGGATGCCCATAACATCCAGTTAGTGTAAAGTGATGCACTTTGGGGCAAGAAACCAAAAATTCACATATAATTTAATTGGTTCTGTGTTGTTTGTGACGGATCAGAATAGAGATCTTGTGTGCTGGTAGACAGGTCGATGAAAGTGTTGACCCAGTGTGTGGTGGCTGTGAAGAAGGCCAATTCCATGCTCGGGAAAATTTAAAAAGTGATTGAGAATAAAACTTCCAGTATTATTCTATTGGTACAAATGGATGGTAAGACCACATTGTGTATTGTGTCCAGTTCTGGTTGACAAATCTCAAAAAGGATATAGTGGATCTAGAAAAGGTGCAGAAGAGAGTGACCAAAATGATTGGTGGGCTGGGGCACCTCCCTTACAAAGAAAGGCTACAGCATTTGGACCTCTTCAGTCTAGAAAAAAGGCGATTGAGGGGGGACATGATTGAGATGTGTAAAATTATGCATGGGATGGAGAGAGTGGATAAAGAGAAGTTCTTTTCCCTTTCGCTCAACACCAGAAACAGGGACATCCACTAAAATTGAGTGGAGGGAGAGATAGAACGGACAAAAGAAAATATTTCTTCATCCAGCATGTAATTCATCTGTGGAACTCCTTGCCACAGGATATGGTGATGGCACCTGGCCTAGATGCCTTTAAAAGGGGATTGGAAAGATTTATGGAGGAAAGGTCCATCACAGGTTACAAATCATGATGACTATATACAACCTCTGGGTTTTAGAGGTAGCCTATCTCTTAATGACAGATGCAATAGAGTGCCACGATACAATATCTTGTTGTCTGGAGTGCTCACTGAGGCATCTAGTGGGGCCACTGTGTGATACAGGAAGCTGCGCTAGACGGGCCCTTGGCCTAATCCATCAGGGCTCTTCTTATGTTCTTATCCAGGGCTCACAGACTGGTGGCATGAAAGCTGCACCGCCATTGTGTGCTTTGGAGCTACCCTGCAAATGGCTGGAGGCCCTGTGTGCATGACAGCGACTCCTAGATGCACTGCCAATGCAGGTAGGTTGAAAGCAGGGACAGTTTGAGGGAGGATTGTGGGCAGTTTGGGATGGGGAGGTGGCTGGGCATAGGGTGGTTTGGGGTTCAGAGGGGGAGGATCTCAGCAGCAGTGGTGCACACCAAGATTTTATCCCCCTTTCCCCGCTCTGAACTGCCCCCAAGTCTCCTTGGACTCATGTCAGCAAAATAGCTGGCGTAGATCCAAGGAGACCCATTGGAGACTAGGAGACACATAGCATGAAAAAGTTTTACTTGCCTCTCAGGCCATCTGGTCCCCCTCCCCCCACATTGCATGTAGCAAATGCTCTGGCAGGGGTGTTGCATGTTATGGGCTTATGGGGGGATAGAATTGGGCCCTTAAACACATGATTGTATACTTGAATGAACTGGATCCTCAGATCCTTATTTGGGCGGATAGGGGAAATTGTCTCGTCCAGTTGATGAATAATAATGACTTGTATAATGAATGGGTAATAATTGGCAATAAATTACATTTTTAACACAGCTCTAACTACATCACAGTATTCCTATCACCCAGTAATCCTATCCCCTAAAATGTGAATTTTAGACATGACAATAAAATATCTCTTTTTGACTGACCGTTCAGAGATGTTTCCTAATCCATTTCCCAAGAAATAATCATAAGCGTGGGCTACTTTGTTCAGAGTCCATCTTTGGCATTTCTCCAGTTGAGACATAGGTGATAGTTTCCCTCCCTCTGTTTTCTTGCAGTTATATAATTGTTCAATTTAGGCTGTGTGTCAAGGTCAGTGTGAAGTCAATTTGAGATTACAGCAATTTAGTTCCTGTCTAATGAGAACAAAACAGTGGAAGCAACTGAAACGCTTTTATTTGGTTTCCTGGTCCAGAGAACGGTACATATCAGAGTTTTTCTTTCCTCCCTATGTTATTTTGCTTTTTTTAATGCAAGAACAAGTAATTGTCTACACTAGGCAATCAGTCTGAAAAAGTCCCCCAATGCCCATGTTTAATCAGGTTTCTCAACCTTCCTGGTACACACACACACACAAAAAAAGTGTGAGCCTGCTGTTATTCTTCAGTGAACGCCTTCAGGCAAGAACCTGCCCAAAGTTACATCAATTGTAGTCTCATCAAAATTCAGCCCCACTACTAGGACAGAGAGGAGGAAACTGACAACTTAAAGAGTAAAGAGGAATGGAACACACTGGAGGAAAAGGGATCTTCATCTCTCTCTCTCTCTCTCTCTCTCTCTCTCTCTCTCTCTCTCTCTCTCTCTCTCTCTCTCTCTCTCCTCTACTTACCACAGTGTTTCAGACTGCTGTCCCAGCATTGTATTCTTTGCCCGTGCACTCCCCAATAAACACACGAGTCAGAAATATGGGTGTAAAGGGCCACTTTTATTGAAGGAACATACAGGTGTCCCCTGCTTAATGACGGTTCACTTAACGACGATCCGGATATATGACGGAGGTCCCCAGTAAAAAAGAGCAAAGGATTTAAAAAGAAGTGTCTTTTTAAAGCCCCAGCTCATCAGCTGTTTGGCTTTAGATAAGGGTTTTGAAGTTCAGCACTGGGGCTTTAAGCACAGTGCTGAACTTCAAAGCCCTTATCTAAAGCCAAACGGCTAATGGGCAAGATAAGAGCTTGGATGTTTAACGCTGGGGCTTTAAGCACAGTGCTAAACCTCAAAGCACAGGAAGACCCGCTTAAAGATGGTTTCACTTTATGATGGGGATTTCAAAAAGTATCCCGGCCATTAAGCAGGGGACACCTGTACAGGAAGAGGAAGATCAGGAGACCAGCAGGATTTTAGGCAAGGCAAAGAAAACAGTGCACAGGTCTTATTGCTGAAGGTCTAATGCCTTCAGGCAGGCCAGAGGCGTTTCCACGGTAGGGGCTGCACCGTAAGACGCGCCCTGTCCTAGTACCTTGTTTACCAACTGGTACGAGGAGGCCCTGCCCCCTCGCCGTCACAGCCATTCCATGCTGCGAAGGCGAAAGGGCAGAAGACTCCCTGCTTATCACCTTCGCAGCGCGGAATGGGTCCGCTGGTGAGGGGGTGGGGCCTCCTCATTCCGGTTGGTAAACACGGTACTAGGACGGGGCGTGACTTACGGTGCGGCCCCTACCGTGGAAACGCCTCTGAGGTGGGCATTCCAAACCTGGCTTACCTTGCAAGAGTGGTGCTTTCTAGGCATCTGCAGTTACACTGTGCTGCCCCTTCCGCTCTGAAGCTAATAGGGGCACTACACGTTTCTACATATAGGTCATAGAGACACATACAAGGCTTCCAATCTGTGAAGATGTGCTCCTGTATTATGCACAAACATAGATTTCCAGTCTTAATTTGTGGGCATGGTGTATTCAGGATAGAAGTCACACATTTCCTGAACTGTCAGGGTGATCATATGTTCTGAATCCATCCAGAGTGCAGTGCCAGCCCAAGCGCCCAACGTGCCTGAGATGGCATATTGCCTTGCCACCCCCAATGTATTATTTTTGCATGCATGCATGAATGCATGCATACACCGAGGGCCAGCCCATCCATGAGGCTGACTGATGTGGTGCACCTCAGGCAGCTGATGCCACTCCCTGGGTTGGACAGGAAGGAAGAAGGAAACAGAGTGGAAGAGGAAGTGTGGAGGAGAGGAGAACAGTGGGCTAGACTAGTGTCTCCCACATCAATGATTTCAGCTTATGAAACACACAGAGATCCCTCCAATCTGCTTTCCAACCTTGGCTTGGTTGCTCCAAAGCAATTGGATCCCTTTGCTTCTTCTATGCTATGCTGTAGGTTGGAGCTGCTTTATTGGATTGGAGCTGGAAAAGAGCTGCTTTATTCTGGATGTCACCTTCAATTAAAGTTTGCCATCTGAAGTAATCACAGAAGGACTGGTATTTCACTTCACTTAACTTTTAATTTACTCAGGACCAGAAACTCTCCATGTTACTGCTGTCTCTTGATTGAATTGGGAAAGAATGCTTGGAATGAAAAGGTAACGCATTAAAAGCAAATATCCTGTGTTCCCACACATTGCTCACTTTCTTACTAAGTTATTACAGCATATCCAATTATAGATAGAGTGAAAGCTACAAGATTAGTGGCTTTTTAACTGTACACAATAATGACCATATTTTCAGGTTTGTGTGTAGGGCCAGTTGCAACTGAATTGCAATTACATTCTCTCTCTCTCTCTAAAAAAACAAATTAGGTAATTGTTTCACTTTATAACAAGAAGTTTCTTTCCCTTGCTCAATAACACACGTAGGTCCAGCCCAAGCCAATCTTGAAGTAGTGCTCAAATTCTGCCCCCTCAATGTCTGGTTTTTTGGGGGGAGGTCATGCATTAGTGCACATGCATGTCCCACCCACCCCATCGCCAGGTCTTCCTTCTTTACCTAAGCTGGCTGGGTGGCGTGATTCTACTCCCAGGGTCCTTCCCATCTGACCAGTTTACAAGTGATGGAGGAGGAGGGGGAGGAGGAGAGAAGGGAGTAAGCAAAATGTTTTACTTTTTGGATGTGGGAGACAGGTAGCCGGGTGGCTGTTCTAGCTAGGAGGACATGGGGGCAAGGTGGGCTTCTGAAGGGTGGCAAATGTGCACAGAGTCCCACCTGTCCCCATATGCCACTTGAAGCAGCCGATTCACCTCATCTCATGGGTGGGCTGGCTCTGCACACACAGAGACACAAATCAATCCCCACATTTTCTTTCAAGTATACGTTTTGTTGTAAAATCACACATAACAAGAAGCATAGCCTTAGCATTTTTGTGCTTGTCTTTTTAAATTATAAATAGCCATGGGGGGGGGGGGGGCTGATTTATGTCAGGTCTGTGTTGTGTTGTGTGTGTTGGTGGGGGATGGGAACTATCTTTCTGGGGCAAAAAACAGCTGCAGGGATCAATCCAGACTGTATGGTGGTGGAGGAAAAGGATTAAATCCCCACCTCCATGTGGTCTTGATCTGAAGTCATTCCATGGCTAACTTTCAAGGCAATGTTTCCCAAACTTTTTCAACCTGTGGCTCCCTTGGCCATTGGCGACCATTGTCCGTGGCTCCCCATTACATGATGTTGATGCCTGCTAATTGGCATTGCACTGTTTTATTCCGTGGCACTCCACAACTCCCCTGGCTGGTTTCCATGGCTCTCCTGGGAGCCACATCTCCCAGTTTGGGATCCACTGCTTTAGGGTGGATCCTAACAGAAGCACTAGGTAGGGCATATGGTTCTCTTTGACACTTATGGTCCAATCCTATTTGGGCCTTATGCTGCCGGAATGCTCTTTCTGGCAACATACGTCCCTTTTTGGCTGTCACAAAATGCGACAAGCCATTTGGCGTGAGCGCTGGGTTAATGGCCTTTCCTTAGCCTCTGTCCCTCATCTCCCATTCAGAAAGTATCCTTGGACCCTGACAGCTTCATTGACCCAAAGGCTTTTGGGCTCAGAAAGGGCTCTACCAACAATGCTGGTAAGGTCCTTAATTTGTGTGAAAAGCATAAGCTGCTATGGTTCACCAGTTCTATTATTTCAACCTGAGTTGGTTGCGGAACCAAACCGAGTCATAACAGGTTACTCAGCCCCAGTGGCGTTCCTGCAGTAGGGGCTCGACCGTACGTCGCGTCCCGTCCTAGTACCGCGTTCACGAACCGGAGTGAGGAGGCCCCGCCCCTCGCCATCGGAGCCATTCCGCGCAGCGAAGCCGAACGGGTCCTGCCCGTTCGGCTTTGCTGTGCAGAATGGCTCTGACGGCGAGGGGGCGGGGCCTCCTTGCTCCGGTTTGTGAACGCGGGTACTAGGACGGGGAGCGACCTATGGTCGAGCCCCTACCGCAGGAACGCCACTGCTCATTTCAACGAGTCATTCCATTATTATTTGCCCAATCCTAACTAACTTTCCAGTGCCGATGCATGGGGGGGCAGTCACTGAGGCCTCTTCACGTTCCCTTCCCTTGGGGCTGCATTGTGACTGCATCAGCACTGGGAAGTTGGCTAGGATTTGGACTGTTAGAGTAAAGACGTGAGGCACAGCACTGGCACTAAAATCAGGACCACAACTGCATTACTAAACTAAGTTGTCATGGTAATGACACATTTCTGAATTATCCTAGAGGATCTATTCTAGAATATAGAACTATTTTCTTCTAGAATGCTATCTTGCCTGCACATCCCCCAATAAAGCACGAGTCATGCTGTTTGGGTTTAAAATGGGCCACAAGATATTTACCTCAAATACACAAAGACTTGCAGCGGTCCTAACTATACTGCAACTCGACCCCCTTTTGGTGCGGGTTCTCTTCCTAGGGGGAGATAGCCAGCTACTGCCTCTTCGCCCATGAGCACTCCCATCTTGGCTCTAAATTATTATTATTATTATTATTATTATTATTATTATTATTATTATTATTAACAGTATTTATATACCGCTTTTCAACAAAAGTTCACAAAGTGGTTTACAGACAAAATGAAATGATGAAATGGCTCCCTGTCCCAAAAGGGCTCACAATCTAACAAAAATGCAGAGCACCACCAGGAAACAGCCACCAGAAAATACACTGTGCTGGGGTGAAAGGGGGGCAGTTACTCTCCCCCTGCTAAATATAACAGGAGCACCAATTGAAAAAGTGCCTCTTGCCCAGTTGGCAGGGAATTGATCATTTTCAGCGATCACATCGTATCAATGCCAACCCCTCAAAAGGATCGAGGAAGATCTGGATTGCAGTATCCCCCGAAGCTGAGCAGCCTTTGAGGTGGTGGAAGGGGCTGTTTGCTGCCATTGATACTAGCTGCCCTGGCCCTGCCTCCATTGTCATGGCAGCCCCTGGAGCCTGACCTCATGCTCGGAGGGGATGTAGCCAAATACCAACTCCTGCAATTTGTGTGTGTGTGTGTGTGTGTGTGTGTGCGTGCGGGGGGGGGGGGGTTAGCCCCAGAAATGCCCATCCAAATTCAAGTGGTAGTAACTCAACAATTTTCACTTCCATGTTTATCCTGATTTTTAATCATTTCTTGACCAGAAATATGCAAATAGGACCAGGATTTAGGATTTTAAAGGAACCGATATCTTTCAGTGATATATGAATGTGTTGGGGGGGGGGGGAGAAGTAGAGATAAAATAGTTTAAACTTCTGCAAAGATCAGAATGCCCTAGCTCAATCCTGTTGACTGAGACTAGATAAACTAAGCTCTTCTATAACTTCAGGAGTGTTGTGATCAATTTGCTGGTGCACTACCCTGGGGAACAAGCTGTTTTACCACCTTGATTGCAATGATAAATCCATCATTATGTTCAGTGCAGTGGAAACAGTTTGGAGTCTTGCCATTTGTGGCAAATCTTTTGTATGGCAGGCTCATAGTAAATCAGTCTAACCTGAGCTGACAATGATTGATTCTGAGCAAAATGTCATGGGCAATCAAATCCTCTGGTTGTTTTTCTTTTCTTCGTCTTCTTTACAAAGAGCAAAGAGTTAGTTAATACTCCGAGACTAACGAAATTCAAACTGGAATAAAATGGGATCTCATCTATAGTTGTGGGGGACAAAATGGCACATTCAATACCTTATACTTTTTTAAAAGGTATGTCACAGAAAAAATCATCATGTGTGTTATCTGTCACTAAGCATCGATGTGCAGGCAAAAAAATGTAAGCCACTTTAGAGAGATGATGGAGAAAGACAAAGATCTATAAGCCTTTGAAGAAGACAGAAAAGGGTCGCCTCTTATTGTGTGATAGTAAAAGACCCCAGCATGATAGGATCCTAATTGTGATTGGTGTCTCTGGGAGATTGTGCATTATAGATAATAAATATGATAAGTTGCATTATCTATCGCCATCCTCATTTTTGTTTGCCTCTCTAAATCCGATTCAGGGAGAGCATCGTTACTGCCAATTGGATGCTGCGCAGATATAGAGGAGATTGTAGAAATAGCACTTAGGAATTTACTGTTTTCACTTGTATTTTACTATCTGGAGCCATGCATTCTGCTGAAAGCATTAAAATATTAATATCAATCATTTTAGATAGTTTTAGAAATGAGACCATGCAAAGTACAAGCTTGACACCATAAAGCCGTTTTCTATCTCAAATGTTCTTCCTCTCCCCCAAAATATTTTTATTTGAAAAGAAAAGTGGAGACATATGGGAAAGGCACAATTTTCCAAAAATTAAGTGTTAAGGTAATATAAAGAGGAAACTACAGTATTAAGGCATGTATAAAAAGAACACTATTAAGAAGATATCTACAGTATCTATTCATCTATCTATCTCTTACTGCAATATAAAGATATATATTATTTTATATTACTATTACCAGGGAATAGATTCCTACTCCCCCCCAAAGATATTGGGAATCTGTGGATAGGGGGGGATGCTATCCCTGCAGCCCCCCCCCCCAGGGCACCCTTCACCCATTACCTTAGTTAGACTTCCAGCGCTGGCACCAAGCAAGCAGATCTTTTTCTCTACAAAGATGCTATAAATCAGCATGTTTTGCGCCAAGTAACATGCCAGCTGCCCCATGGGGCTACTCGAAAGTGTGCCAGGTATTTTGCTGGTGAACATTCAGGAGCCCCGTGTAACAGCGGTCAGGCCTGGGAAGGGGGATAGGATATGCTGGAGGAGATCTCTGATGATCCCTCTCCCTTCCTGGGTCCAGTCAACCAATCCCATCCCCTGGAATGCCCTGTTCTGCCCTCCCCATGCCCCTTCACCACCTGTCGAGGAAGTCACCTCCAGACCTGCGGTGAGTAGAGTGGCACCAGCCTCAGCGCAGGCATTGCCTACTCACCAGGTGCCACAAATGTGCTTTATGACACATTTGCAACACTCTATACCAGCAGAGCGCATGCTCCACCAGTCTATTTCTAGACAGGATTGGGCTGTAAAGTCAGCCCCTTCTTGTAAATGAAACTCTTGCTGAAAATTAGAGATCATAAAAGGAAACAAAGGAGAAGGCGGTTTCTTAGGTATGTTGCGCCTAAGCCATTGAAGACTTTATGGGTTACATCTTGGATTGTGCCTAGAGGAGAATATAGAACCATTGGAAACAGTGGGATACTGTGTTGCTTCTGTCCTATTCAGTACAAAAGTACAGCGCAATCCAACTTCATTTTTGTGCAGGTGTAACCAGCGGCGCAGCGAGAACGGGAGGCCCCAGAATGGAAAAAGGATTCAAATCCCCTTTGAATTCTTCTTTTGGAGGGGATTTGAATCCCTTTTCCATTCTGGGGCCTCCCGTTCTCACTGCACTGCTGGTTACACCGGCACAAAAGTTAAGATGGATTGTGCTATTAGGACCATTGAGGTCTGCACATTAGGATCCTAGGCCCATTGAGTTCTGCACCGGTGTGGCCTGGGCTCTCCTTGGAGGAAGGGGACTGATATCCCCGTCCCCTCCCAGCCTGGGCCAGCCAATGACCCCCTACCTGCCCAGCCTAGGACTTCCCTGGGTCGGCCGGCATGTGTCCTGGACGATGGCAGAGTGAGCGGCTCCGGCCTCCGCGTTGGTGCCGCTTATTCTCCAGGTTCTGCGAAAGTGCTTTACGTCACTTTTGCTACACCCAACGCCAGCGTATAGTTACGCAGGATTGCGCCGTAAATATATCTTCGTAAAATAATGCAGAACCAATTTATGTGGGTGGGGGTGTAACCTTATAACCCACAACAGAATAAGAAGGACTTTGTATGCAAAATTAAAACTGAATATTGTGCAGCCCACCTAATAGTTGTTTCACTTACCTATAATACCAGACAAAAATCAAAAAGTGGCTAAAAGTAAATACCGTATTTTTCGCTCCATAGGACGCATCGGACCATAGGACGCATGCATCCTATGGAGCAAAAAATAGGGGGAAAACTGTTTGTACTTACCGGGGCTTGTAGGGGCCTCGGGGAGGCCTGCGTGACCCTCTGCAGGCCTCCCCGATCTTCAGTTCAGCGCTAAATGGCTGTTTTCGGCCATTTCCGGTTTTCCGGAAATGGCCGAAAATAGCCATTTAACGCCAAACTGAAGTGGCCATTTGAAGTGGCCATTAGCTTTTGTGTGAAGTGCAGCATAGAGAAACATTTCCCAGCTAAGGAAGACATAATCAGACCCTCATAAATGTGTTTGAGCATGGGAGGCAACCCTTTTGATTACATGCTTCTTGTTTCCAGATTTCCAGATTTCTGCCTGAACATAGGAATCAGAAGCATTTTCCTTTCTTATGATTATGAAATATTGCAGTTTTCATTATAAGCAAAATAAAAAAACCCGACATTGAACCTTATTCGCATTGACAATAATGCCTTGATATACAGTACATTTGTCAATGAAAAAGGGCAATGAAGGAGGCAATGCAGAGAACCATGTTGTATTGTTTAGGGCAGGGGTGGGGAACCTCCGGCCCGCAGGCCAGATACGGCCCGCGAGGCCATCGGGTCCGGCCCCGGAGAGATTGCCGGGAGGCCGCCTAACCAGCCCCTGGAGGCTCCGCCTGGTCTGCGTATACCACTTTCAAGGGTTTCACTTGTATACCACTTTCAAGGGTTTCAACATGTTTTCAAAGAAGTAAAAACGGAAAAGCTGGTCACGTTGATGAGTTCTTTATATTGAAAAAAGGTTAGGAAACTGAAAGATTAAAACCATACAAGGTTAAAAACTGAAAGTTTAAAACCATACAATAGAACACAGAACTGCTACTTTGCATTCAAATCTTTGAGCATCCTCAGGCAGCAGTACAAAGAAAACAAATCCCTACTAGCTGTGACGATGTTACAGACACAGAGCAAAAGATCTCATTAAAAAGGAACCAGGCAGCACCCCATCCACCTACAACATGCATTTTCTTGCAAGCATTACAACAACTCTATAACGGAAGTGAATATCATCCTCATATTGCAGCTGTGGGGCTATCTAAGGCTCAGAGGGAGTGACTTGTCTAAGTCCACCCTATGGCAGAGGTGAGAAGTTACTCCAGCAAAATCTGAGAACTCAGCAGGTGATACACTACTTCAAGAGTAGCATGAATGAATCAGTGTTGTTCAGTGGCTAAACAACTGAGCTGCAAGTCAGGAAGTCTATCCCCACACCCCAGGGTGCTGATCCTGATTGCCTTAACCCCAGCTGCTCTCCTAAAAAGATGGAAGCCCTAGTGATACTTGTAGATGTGGTTTGGCCTTGATATCACTGTCTTAAGTGGTTCTTTCTAAGTACTCTCCCCCCCCCTATTGAATTTTTTATAGATTTTTCTTCGGTGTTATGGCATTTAACATTTATTGTTAATAAATGGTTTTTGTAATGGACATTGGCTAGACAATAAATTGACTGATGTTGATGATGTTGCCTGGTAACACAGAGGTTGAATACTAAGGAGCACCAGTGGAAGGGAGATTATTCAAGGGACTTCTCCACATCCTTCTGAACACAGCAGGTCTCTGCAGCCCCCATCTGCTCCTGATGGTTGGGGACCCTCCAGATGAGGCTGATACTGGCTGCAGAGGGCTGCAGGGAGAAGGGGAGATCAGCAAAAATTGCCTCCCCTTGCATCAATGGAAGTGCCTTCTATTTGTGTAACAGACGAATCCTAACTAAAGGAAGTGTCAGCGGAACAAACAGCCAAGTAAAGTCTAAGAAGTAATACAGAATAATCTTATCCAACTGACAGCCGAATCCTAACAGGCCTTACAGTTTCGGATCTAGCAACCCACCACCATAAGCCCTGGACCAGTAGCATGAAAGTGCACTAAGCTCGCTAGCGCAAATGGCTGGAGGCCCTGACTCATGACAGTGGCTCCCCAATGCCCTGCCAGAGCAGGAAGGACAGCGGCAGGGGCAATTTGGGGGGGAGGATTGGGGCGGGGGGGCGGACTGAAAAGGGGTGGGAGGGGCAGGAGGAGGAGGATCTTGATGACAGCTGAGCACACCAAGATCCTATCCCCTTTCCCCACCCCAAAATGAATTAATGAATTAATTAACAGTATTTATATACCGCTTTTCAACAAAACGTTCACAAAGCGGTTGACAAACAAAATCAAATGATTAAATGCCCCTTGGATCTCCTTGGACCTATGCCAGCTATTTAGCTGGTATAGGTCTGAGGAGACCAATGGGCAGCCATGTGGCCTATGGGGAGGTAAGTAAGGAAAATCATTACTTACCTCTCCCAGGCCGCCTGGTCAAACACACACACCCATAGCATGCAGGACTTGCTCTGGCAGCGGCACTGCATGCTATGGACTGGCGGGGGATAGGATTGGGCATCCTGAGCATCTTTAAGTGATATGTTCACAAAAGGAATATCAAAAATGACATGACTGTCTTATTCTCCTATCAATCTAAACCATCTGATTGTAGATCAAACACATTGTAAACTTTATAAACCTGTTCAAACAAGATACTTTGGTTCAATTTCCGAGAGTTATTTTTAAACACAATTTTCTTTTTGGAAATAGCAGAGCCCTTTATTTGCTTTGCCAAAGGATTGTTTCCATGTGACCATTTATGAGGAGAAGGCTATTTTTTGCTGTTGCGGTGTTACGATTACATAACCGGATTTTGAGATGCACATTATTTTAAGGACTATTAGAAGGTGCACTGCACAATTGTGATCAAAATACCGCCTAATTAAAACACCCTGAAGTAGGAAACAGACAACATCCAAACTGGGAAGGGAGACAACAACTCCTACTCAGCCGCTAAACAAACAAACAAATCAGCAAAACCCATATGGTTCTTCCTGGGTAGGTGGGTGGCCTGTTGCTTCCGCCCCAAATGAAATACTGGGTGGGAAGGAAGGCCAAGAGCTAAGAGACTCCTCCTCCCAGGATCCCCTTAAGCTCCTCCTACTTTGCTCAGTCTCATATTTTCTTCACATGAGATGAAGCAAAACTGCTTCCCATCATCGTTGTCATCATCGTCATCATTGTTGTTGTTGTTGACAACAAGTCCTTGCTTGGGAGAGGTGGCATAGTTACCAAGCAGCAAAGTGGTTGGAAGTGGGAAACCTGACAACTCAGGAAGTAAGGCATAAAAACTGATTCCCATGCTTATTGTCTTGGAAAATACAAATAGAAGTGGATTTATAACAGAGACTCTAAGCTGTAGTCAAATGTTTAATTTGGTTAATTCGGTTTGCCTCAATATCACTTTTTCTGCTAGCTGCTGTATAATGGAACACAATGGAGGACACAGGATCCCATTTCAGTCTGACACCATGATGGCAATGTTTCTTTATCTAAAAAATTGCATTCCCTGGGGACAGCACTGGGAATTATACCTCTTCTTTACAAAGGTGATATATGATTAGTCAGTTCAAGTGATGGCTCTGCATATTGTAATTCTCTAGTTCAGCATCCAGGTTTGTCAAAGTTTTAATGCTCAGCTGTATTGAAAATTGCAATTCAATTGACAATTGCATTACCATCCACCTATCCAACCCCAAAGTCCTTCTTCGGCTTGGAAGGTTAAATGAGATTCTGTACATCTGTCATCAGGGTTCAGCAGATCATGAGCCCAGAGGCAGCCTGCACTGTAAACTCATGCACAGTTTCTGAATATGAACCCCTTAAACCCGAAGGAGAAACTAATCCAGGCTGCTCCAGCTTGAATATTGTGTGGGTTGCCATCAGTGTGCATGTGCCACCAACACGATCATTATGGGGAGAACTTTTGGAAAATGGACATGCTTTTTTTCCAAACACTTCCGAGATAGTTTGTAAATACCAAAATAGCTTTGAGTTGAGCTGCTCACCAGTAGTTTATAAAGGAAACTTGGATACATCACAAGGAAGTCTTAAGGAATTCTATGAAGAAGTAAGATGGGAGATATTTATTTTTTACACTTTTTTTATACCACCCTTCCTTCAAGGAGCTCAGGGTGGTGTACATAGTTCCTTCCCTCCTTTTGTCCTCACAACAACCCTGTGAGGTAGGTGAGGCTGAGAGACAGTGACTGGCCCTAAGTCACCCAGGAAGCTTCATGGCTGAGTAGGGATTTGAACATGGATCTTCCAGATCTTAGTCCAACTCCAGAACCACTACACCATCCTGGCTTGGTACTTCAGGTACCATACATTTAGAAATGGCAGGGGTGTTGAAAATAAGAGTCTTATGTTCAGAGGCGGATCTAGGGCGGAGCCAGCGGAGCACCCGCTCCGGGCGCCATTGCCGGAAGGGCGCCCCACCCGGTGCCCCGCCCGCGAGTCCGAGTCGGACTCGAGTCTGAGTCGGACTCGAGTCCGAGTCGGACTCAGAGACTTGAGTCCGACCGGCCCCAGAGAGCCGGCTGGGGATGTCTTCCCCGGCCGGCTGCCCGGGGCCTTCTGGAAGGCCCACGCGCGAGAACGGTATTTATACCGTCCTTTTTGCACATGCTCAGACTGTTACTGAGGGAAAAAGGCTGCCCTTTAGTCTGAGCATGCGCAAAAAGAACGGTATAAATACCGTTCTCGCACACGGGCCTTCCAGAAGGCCCCGGGCAGCCGGCCGGGGAAGATGTCCCCAGCCGGCTCTCCCGATTGAGGGAGGGGGTCGCCGCCTCCCAGAGCGCGACGCCGCCTCCTCCTGGAGCGCGACGCCCCCCGCTCCGGAGGCTCTGCTGCGGCGATATTTCCATAATAGGGGCGCCGCCACCCCCGTTGCTCCGGGCGCCAACGGGGGTAGTGACGCCTCTGCTTATGTTGTCTAGTATAATAGGCTATAGTTCAGGTATTCCACAATGGAAAGGGTTGCAGCCTTTGTTTGTACAATTGTTTCATCCTGTGGATCAGACATACGACGTATTAGCCCCTAGACTGCAGTCCGATGTTCGGTTGTTTTTGTTTGTTTGTTATATGTTATATGTAATGTGCATTGATTGTTCCTGTCTTTAATGCCAATAAAGTTTTCTGACTGACTGACTGACTGACTGACTGACTGACTGACTGACTGTCCGGTATTCTTTATAAGAAATCTTTGTTGAATTGGCCTCAAAAAACCTTTGTCTCCCCTCAACATTTTCCCTATCAAAATGGACCAAATGGTGACACAGGGAAGACTCTGACATATCTATTAAAAAACACCCCATGAATTCCATCTTGAGTATTCTAATTGAGACCTTTTAAGAGTTAGCAGATGGCACTGATTGGAAAAACTGGGTAGAGCTTTAGGCTGCAACCCTATAACACTTACCTGGGAATAAGTTCCGCTAAACCCAATGGGGCTTACTTCTGAGTAGACAGATATAGGCTTGTGCTGCCAGTTCCATTCCTTCTCACTAGCCAGTGCAGAAAAAATATATACCAGAAGGGGGAAGCAGAGAGGTAGCTTTTTATACTGTCTAGTCCAGACAGACTACAAGTTTAACACATTTCTTCAAATTCAGTCCCATTCCCTCTCCATTGTCATTTTTTTTTTGGGGGGGGGGGGTCACCATCATATAACTGAGAGACATTGGATTCAGCTATTTTCTAATACACCCACACCCCATATTTTGGCAGACATAAACAGAAGCATGGTCTTATTCTGTAACAGCTGACCTTTCCACAAAGTACAAGCTGTGTACAATATAAGCAGAAGTGAAGACATGTCTATTCTATATAGATATATAAAGTATACGTAAAGATTAGCCAGTATGCTCTGGTAAACAGAACACTGGACTTGGGAAACCGGGAGGGGGGGGCATGAACTCACAGTGAGGCCTTGACCAAGTCTTTACCAGCCTGAGTTACTCCACCTGTAAAAAGGCAATCACAGGGGCAGTGCTTCTGCAAGGATAACTGATACCGGGGGGGGGGGGGTGGCTGTTACCCATCCTGAGCCATAGGGGGAGAACATGCACTACATGCCTTGATGCATCTGTACACGTGTGCTGAAAGCATGAACCCGACACAGTGGCCCATGGCTAATACTTCCTGTACACACATTTCCATTCAGCCATTCTTTTCCCATCTGCCATCTCTACAGTGCCACCACTGCTAATATTCCTTATTTCATTTTTTTTTTTCAGGTCGACCTTTCCTCATACCACCTCTTAATTCCTGTATGCTATTTTCTTTGCAGCTTCCTTTTCTCCCCCAATCATCACACTTGTGCCTGTCTTCCTTTGAACCCATATTCTCTCTCTCTCTCTCTCTCTCTCTCTCTCTCTCTCTCTGCAGTTCCCCCAGTGCTCAGTTTATTTCACTCCAGCCTTCCTCTTTTCCTATGTTGTTCTATTTTTCCCCATCCTCCCTTTCCTCAGCTTCCTTGGGGTTCTGCTTCCTTCAAATCTAAGGCCCTCTGCCTGCTCAAGGAGTTCAGCCAGTAGCAGGCAAAGTAGAAGGCACAATACAATACTGTACAGTGTGTGTGTGTGTGTGTGTGTGTGTGTGTGTGTGTGTGTGTGTGTGTTGAAATTTGTCCAATAAAGAGCCACAAACAAAAAAATAATAATCACATTGTCTCTGTTCTGTAAAGAATGCATACACATTTCCCTAAAAGGAGACAACTGTTTCATAAACACAGTCAGATGCTGAATATTTTATTTTCACTGGCAGATGATATTTACTCTATATTCATAAGTTGAAGTGAGTGCTTGATTGATCAGCCAAGTTGGTCTGCATTATTAGGAAATCTGAACTAATGAATGATTTATCTCTGATTCAGTGCAAATCCATTCACAGTCTCAGATCTAATGTTAATTTTAAGCACTTTTATAATGTTCCTGGGAAGGGTCACTAATCTTTTGTCAGTAGGGGGAAAAAAGTGTTCTTTAACTAAAAGAGATCAACTGTGTGCCAGGAGTTTAATAAAGGTTAAATGGCATATGGCTACAAGGAAAGAACTGGAAGTCTGATGATATGCTAGGCATCGTAAGAAACAGAGCAGCTCACCTAAAGGAGAGATTCTGTGATACAGTGTCATTTTTAAAAAAGATGTGACTGGCAGCTCATTCCATAAGGACGTGGACCTGAAAGTTCAGAGGAATAATAAGTGAATAAAGATCTATTCGCTATTGAGGAAAACAAAATGTCATCTTTCCTGAGGGATTCTCAAGCACCTTATGAATCAAAGGGGATGAGGATTATTTAGAGGGGCACAAAGAGAACGAATCTAAAAGCCTGTTCAATAACAATGACAAAATGTATCTCAGCAGAGATGAGAATAATTTGAAGAGCTCTTCTTGAGACTACTGATATTGTGGGCCTGAAATGGGGAAGAGAAAACATGCTCTAGTAATTAGGATACTAGAATAAGAACTCAGAGATGAAATCTTAGCATTAAGCTTAATTTTAAGCTGCTCTAACCGACATAGGTCTCACAAGGAACTCGACCATTTGCAATCTGAGAAGGTTCTTCACAGATTTACAATTCCCAAGGTTTCTTGGGCAGGAAGCCATGACATTAGATGCTGCAAGGTCTCATGCCTCATTAGATTTTTTTTTTTGCCAGTCTTAATAGTTCCTTTGAAGCTGTATATGAATTCTGTTGTGTATCCAAAATAACACCTTCTGAAACAAGCACTTGGAGAGCCAACAGACAGAAATCCACTGATTTTTTGGACCTCACATATCCAGGCAGTGTTTTGGAGCTCTGGGTATAATCCAGCGATGGGTATTTGATTATGGGTATAATCAGAGATGTGCAATAAACTATACATTATCTGCACTCCCAATTTCCCAGTTATGGCCCTGTTTGCTTATCTGCTTATGCACTAGTAACTGGAAACACTGACATTAATACTGTACCTTGCACCCACCCTTGTTGTGCACATACCATATGCACATGATCAAGAGGACACATACATAGACGATGACAGTCTCATTACCCTCGCTGATATGGTAGCTATCAGAATTGGTAGATATTAGAACTGATCTTGCCTATTTGTACGGATACTGTTGGTCTTATATTGCCTTTTGTTGTTTTTCTATCCTTGCCGTCTTGTTAGCTTGTTAGGATGACCCTAACAGATACATATTTAGAAATGAGAATTCCCGGTTCCCTGTGAAAAGGTTGCTGACCACAGCTGTTTAATTTCACTTATCCCTGATACGGAGCGAAATCCTGTAGATCGCGCTGGTGACGGAATGAACGTTCTGTCGCCGGCAGCAGTCGCGAATGTGCTGTAAAGCACATTCACAACTGAAACAAGGGAGGCCAGTGCAGAGGCCAGCCTCCCTTGCCCCGTCGCTGGAACACCCAAGCGGCCACCTGAGAAAGTAGGTAAGGATCCGGCGGGCGTGGGGGCAGTTCGGCAGGAGAGGGAGGAGGGCCATTGGTGTAGCCAGCCCAGGAGGGACGGGGGATGGACTTGGCCATATTCCTGTCCCCGTCGAGACGGCTAGGCCGTTACATGGCCTCCTCTACTTCCGCCAGCTGTTTAGCTGGCAGAAATCCGAGGAGGCCGATTGGATCGGACTGAATTTACACCCGGGGAAGGGGACGCTTGTCCCCTTCCCTGAGTAGACCTCCGGCTCGGCAGCAGAACGGCTGCTGGTGCTCAGGATCCGGCGGGTGGTCCTGGGCCGCTGGTCGGATCTTTACACAGGATTGAGCCGACGGACTATTGATTCCTTATCCATGTAATCCTTACTTACATAGGCCTAGTGCAGGCATCTCTTGGCTCCTAAGAAATTTTCCATGGATTCATGTGGGACTAGCTATAGCAATGGAGTGGTGTTGGGTTTCTGAACCAGCAGCTTCATATGGAGTATGGACCAGTAGCCACTGTTATTTGTGAAATTGTGGCCATTCTTGAGAGCTAAGAGACACCTGTATGAAGCTGCTAAAGTGTTGTATCTACATGGCCATGAGGAGGCATTGATTCATACAATTGTCAGGTCTTTATGATGTCACCTGGCACCTTTGTTCTCTCACAGGCTGTTTCATAGGGGCCAAGAAATATCTGAATTGGTTCCTGCATCATCCTGGCTGGGTTACAAGCTTGTCAGAAATCCATGTGCATTCCTTTAGGTGATTGCACTGTGGGTACAGGTATTTTGCTTGCTTCATTGGTTATTTTTCCCCAAGTACAAATGGATATTGAATTTTGTCTCGTACAAGGCTCCTTTTGTTTTGTTCTTTTGTCTTGCATATGGATTTTTCTATTATTTTACTATATGTTTACACACATATAAAAGCAATATAATAATGTTAAAACAATTTACTCCATGACCCTTGGTATTCTCTGCAAATTTAGTTCTCTCTGCAAATAAGCAGAAATTTAAATGTAAAAAGAAGTATGTCTGAAAAGGTCTATTTGGTTACCTTTGGAAATAAAACGTACTGAGTCACTGATTCATCTGCACTGAAAACCAAAACTACATACCTCACCAATTACAGAAATGCCTTAATGCCTACAATGGCAGACCATATCTTTTCAAATCTTAAACCAAATTTCAACATGTATTCTTTTTGTCCTTTGTATGTTAATTATTTGTGTTCCCCAATAAATACTAGGGAGGTTAAAAAAAACTGGTATAAACTAGTAATTACCAGCACCTGCCCTAAACTCCCCCCTCCTTGGGAAATAGCTACAACATGGCTAGCAACCTGTAGGCAGCTGGAAAGTTCCCATTTCCAACCTACAATGTTCTCATCTTTTATCTGCAACAGAACTGAAAATGCATGTGAAAATTTTTCAGGAGGATTATTTTCAGCACCCTGGACAGCTATCTGGCTATGCTGTTCCTTTCCGCAAATGGATAACTTTTCTTTGATGTTGGAGACACCTGGACTTCACATATCATCACACAGTAGCATGGAAATGCAAGCATGTTTAAACAGACTTTCAGAACCATGGAGAAACCTGCCCCCTGCTTCTGAAATTGCTGATATGCTCTAAGTGACATTATTACATTCCACTGGCAATAATCCTTTCCCTGGTTCTAGTGGAAACCTGCAGTCTCAGTATATTGCCAAGGCAATAGGAGCTTCTGTTCGTCTGTTGTCCCGTGTTTTCTGTCTGTGTCATAGATTTGCTATACATTTGTTGCTCTTTACCTCTGACACTCAGACAAAAGACAGAACACTTTTGAAATTCAAGTATGTTTTTTTCTTCCTCAAATATAACTTTCTTCTACAGAGAACAGGGAGGGTTGAAGATAACTCTCATAGTTGAGGAACAAAGCCTTTAAGAAGCAAATGCTTCTAATGATACTTGCAGGGATGACTTTGTGAAAAGGTTGATTCTGCAAATGGAAACACTCATGCACAACCCTTTTATGAGGCATTCAAAGTACTTCGTCAAGCTCTCTGCATAAAGGCTCAAAATGTACATACACTAAACATGGGGCATCGTATGTTATGGATAGAGTCTGGTTAATTGGCCAGTGAGGACAAGTTGTTTTTGGAAATGCTGAAGGTATGTGAAACAGAATTTTTTTTATTTTTTAACATTATCTCTGTATTTTTTTTAAAAAAATCATATATCTTTACTGTTAATATTATTAAGGGCACAAACACAAATCAGGCCAGTAGCGTCACTACGTGCGCATCACCCATGTGCAGGTATGCGCGTGTCGCCCCACCCCCTCGTACACCCCCCATCACCCTCCATGGCCTGGAGAAGGCCTTGGAGAGTGTACACCCCGGCCGGCGGTCCAGAGCCTTCTGACAGGCCCCAATGCGTCAATATGTGATTTTTTTTAGCTTTTTCGCGCATGCGCACAACATTTCTGAGGGCAAGACGGCCATCTTCTCCAGGCCTCGGAGGTGACGCGCCACCTCACGGCAGCCCGCCACCCCTGCCACGGTCTAGCGACACGCCTGAATGAGGCCTAAAAATAAAAGTCACTGATCCAAAGGTCATTGTGGTCAATGACCAAATTTTTGTAGAGCTTAGTCCCAGAATGCATTAGCAATAATACAGCTCAGCTCTGGAGTATATATGCCCAAGCCCTGGCAAACCAGTGTAATGTACGTTAAGTATCAGAGCATGACCAGAAAGACTGGTCTTAAAATTCATGTTCAGTTATTATCTCACTGGATTTCTTTGAGCTCCTCACCATCATTCATTCTACCTCACAAGGTGATCATGAGAATGAACCAGATATGCTGCTTGAATATCTTGGAAGTAGATAAAAATATAGGGGAAAAAAATCTATGGATGAGAGTGCACTTCAGCATGTGTAGTTGCCTTCATCAATGAGTAACCACAATGAGCTTCTTTATATCTGGGAAAGTGCATCAAAGTCATAGAGTATGGTTTCCTCATTGTTTTATTTTTCTGTCTCTATAAGCTTAGAACTCTTAGCACATTTGGCTGATTGGACATTAAATGAACAGTAAAACTGTTATTATGCTGCACTGGTTGATCAAAAGTGCTGCCCTACTGTGTTTTGCTAAAAAGTTGGGAACTTTCCATTTGAGGGTGTGTATCTATCTATATCTAGATCTATCTATCTAGCTATCTATACACACACAAGCACACACACACACACACATGTATATACATGTAGGTTCTTGGAAACTGCGAAAAGACTTATAACGATATCAATTTTACCATAGGATAATTGATATATGTGCGGAGTGCACGATCTGAAGGCGGAGGGTGTCACAAATGTAAAATGCATTTATGGCACCCGGAGAGTAAGGACTCTGGCAGGCCTCTCTCCACCGTGGAAACCTCCTTCAGCCACCAGCGGACGGTAAGGCATCCACCGGCGGGAGTAGGGGTGAGGTGGGCAGCAAGGGAGGACGACGGTTGGCCAAGCCAGATCAGGAGGGGGTGGGGATATCAGGCGTGATATCTCCATCCCCATTCCTGGGCTTGGCGGCCGCTACACAGTCACCTCGGATTTCCACCAACTCGATAGCCGCCGGACATCTGAGGAGGCCCATCAGGGCCTCCCAGCCTTACACTGGGGGAAGGAGATGATTGTCCCCTTCCCCCGAGGAGACCCCAGGCCACACCAGAGCGGCCCGGGAAGGGCATAGGATCCTGCGGCTGGCCCTTTGCGCCGGCTGCGGATCTTTGCGCAGGATTGCACTGCCCAGTTTCTACAGCATATTTCTGGTCACAAAAACATCACCAAACTTTTAAATAAAGATCCAAAACACTTCTAATACAAAACATTGAAAAAATAACTGTGAGCTTTCCGGGCCAGAGAAAACCCACACAGACATGGAGAGAACATTCAAATTCCACACAGACAGTGGCCCAGGCCGGGAATCGAGAAAGTTTTTTTTTCTCTACAACTTTAAAATGTAACGACTTATAATGAAATGACTAACAGCACAATCCTGTGCAAGCACAGACCAGTGGAGTCTAAGGAGTCGCAAAAGTGCCATAAAGCATTTTTTCAGCTCCTCTAGTATAAATGGCCCTGGTGCAGAGGTCAGCACTGCTCACATCGCCACTGGATGGACCGGACGCATGTGAGTGCTGCGCTGGACTGCAGGAGGGCATGGGAGGCCGGCCTGGCCTGGGAGGGGGTGGGGATATCAGCATGGGTTTCACATCAATATCCAACCCCCCTTACCAGACTGGGCTGGCCTTATACGGCCTCTCGTTTTGTGCGCCAGCTAAAGAGCTGCGGTGATCTTGGATCTCGTGAGATTTGGGGAGATCCAACATGGCGGCGGCCTTGCAAAGAGGTAGGGAGAGATTCGGGGGGGACAATTTAGCCATTTTTCTGGCCTGCAGCGCGGCTAGGTGGGTTCTCCCGCTCACGCCGCAAACTGGAGGGAAAGGCTACAGACCTGCTGATTCGGCAGGGCTGTAACCTTTCCCTCCAGCATGCGGCGCGAGCCGGAGAACCCACCTGGCCACGCCACAGGCCGTAAAAACCTTTTGGAGAGGGGGTGCACTTTTGGGGAGGGGGTACATGGGACATTGCGGGGTCCGGGGGTATGCCAAACTTTGGGGGCCCACATAGGGGGTACGCAAACCCCCAAAGGTTGAGAAACCCTGCCCTAAAACATTATTACTGATAACGTTCACCTCTTTGCTGCTATTTGCTTCCCCTATGTGCTACTGCTTCAGCACCATTTCCCTCTTCCCCTTGCTAGGACTTCGTATCCTTAGAGTTTTCATAGCCAGTCAGGGATCATGCAGTGAAAATGTTAATTATGTTCTATATGAGCCAGTCAGATTTTCCTAGTAGCTGACACTCTTGAGGGCAAAGAAAGCTGATTGACAGCCCAATCCTACCTAACACCCTGCGTGGTGATGCAGTGGTACCAACGTGGCATCCCCTGCATCCCACCAGGGGGTTTTCAGCCTCAGGAGGCAACTGTCATTCCCTTGCCCCAGGGTAAGCCCATGCCCAGCTGCTAGGTCAATTTAGACCTGCGCCAGCGTTATCACTGGTGCAAGTCCACATGGCCCGGTGAAGGTGGATCACGCCCAGGAAGAGGGTCAGGATTCGGCAAGCTGCCCCCTTCCCAGGTGGAATCTGCTCTCCTCCCCACCCCATCACCTCCCCATTCTACCTCCCCCACCCTCCCCCTGCCCCCTTTGCAGCTTTACCTTAGGCAGTGGGCGTTCCCAGTCTGTCGTCGCGCATACCTGGCTGCTTGCCTCCCAAGAGGCTCAGGCCATCAGAGTGACAGCAATCCCTAATTGGCTAATCAAATCGAAACTTTTGTTTACGTTGACTCTATGATGTTTTTATTTTATATTGTGCTCTGCTTTGGTGGATGTGTCATAGATAAAATCTAATAAAATTAATCAAGCCTGTTCAGGGCAATGTTTCTGAGCAGGTGAGGTGAGCACTTTCAATCCTTTTCACAGCAAATTCTCCCAAAATTGCTGCAAGGGGCAGAGTATCTTTAAAGGTTGTCCAAAAATGTGCATGGAAATGGCTCCTCCTCTGAATTCAGCCTTAATCTAAAAAAGCATTTAAATCAGCCCAGCTCCCCTTGATGTTGTGCCCTTTGCAACACTGTGAGTATTGACTTGAAATGGAACTCTATAGCATCTCTATTTTGTAGCCTCTATTGGTGCCCCTGAATGGGAACCTGATAAAGGCTCTTTGTTCACTACTCAGCTGTGATTATTTCAATAGCCTGTTGCCCCTTACCAGATTACTCTTCAGGCTCTGAAAATGAAGGCAATCTGGGGCCTCTTTTCCCATTTTAATAAAGAGGCACAGTTCCGATCAAAAGTGTCATTTTAATATTCCCTCCCACTCTCTGTTCAGTTTGGCAGCTCGCAATGCTGAGGTGCTGTGCATTCCCAAGTAGGCACACAGGAGAGCAGATGGACTCGAGTGAAAATGTGCCGGGCAAGTGAAATTTGAAATATTGTTATATTGTCGTAATATAGTGCGTTGTTTTGGCATTGCAAATGCTGGCTCTGTGTGATGCCAAGGGGTATGTAGACAGCAGAACTTCCACCTAACCTTTATAGAACGCAATAAAAAAGTATACTGTATTCAGAATATTGCGGGAGCTAAGAGATGGTCCTAGTGAGAGAGAATTCAAAATAGTAGGACTCTTTTGCCATCGTCAGCAATTGGCTATCAATGCATAGAGCTCACATGATTTGCTACAACTCTACTTTCTATGTTGGCACTCCTGGCTGTGGATGCGGGTGGGTGTGGGTTTGCCACAGCCCACTAGTGAACAGCAATAGTGAGATGATGGGAATGTGCCTTGTGAGCCCCAGGAGGGCAGGAGCATACTTCTATGAAGTGAGCCTGTCTCCTCTGCAGAAATGCTTGTTTGGCCATGGCATCCCACCCTTCCACAGCAATTTGAGGCAGTCCAAAATTAGCTGGTTGCCACTGGGACACAGCAGTAATTGGGGGGCAGGGCAGTCCTTTATTGGTCTTGGAAGTGAAGCTTCTTGTTGCCTAATCTGCACAGCTGGAGGGGGTGGGATCAGAAAACAAAGCAATCTGGTCACCCTAACTAGATCTCACTCTCTCAACTAGCTGAAAGAAGGTTGGCATTTAATGGGCAAGAGAGATGTGCCAGTAGAGCATTGGTGTTGCTGCAGGGGGGGCAGAGCTCTAAGTTCCACTAAAATCACACTAAAGGCTTGCAGCAGGGCAAGTGTTACAAGATACTTTATAGCAATATTTTCAGAATGAGAAAATCTATATTATATGGCAGCAGAGGCTATACAGCAAAATGTATTTAGGCTGTTTCCAAATAGAGTTCGGATCATAAGCGAGATCACTGTTGTGCAATGTGCTTATTATCTGGCTTTTTCAATGTATGTAGTCGGTTTAGGCGTATTGACTCTTAACTAGTTCCTCCGTGAATGAAAGGATCTCTACTGCACTGGTGTTGCTGCGGGGGGGGGCGGAGCTCTAAGTCCTGCCACGGTCCGACCCTCCGTTACACCGGTGCACGAAGCGGCCCCGCCCCCTCGCCTTCGGAACAATTCAAGGCGGTGAAAGCAACGCGCACCATTGCTTTCACCGCCTTGAATGATTCCGAAAGCGAGGGGGCGGGGCCGCTTCGTGCACCGGTGTAATGGAGGGTCGGACCGCGGCAGGACTTAGAGCTCCGCCCCCCCCCCGTAGCAACGCCAGTGCAGTAGAGATCCTTTCATTCACGGAGGAACTAGTTAAGAGTCAATACGCCTAATCCGACTACATACATTGAAAAAGCCAGATAATAAGCACATTGCACAACAGTGATCTCGCTTATGATCCGAACTCTATTTGGAAACAGCCTAAATACATTTTGCTGTATAGCCTCTGCTGCCATATAATATAGATTTTTTCATTCTGAAAATATTGCTATCAAGTACCTTGTAACACTTGCACTGCTGCAAGCCTTTAGTGTGATTTACTTTGACAGGAGGCAATGGGCACTTTATTGTTTGACCCTTTGTGATCTAGCCATGTACGTTTCTCTTTTAGATAGGATTGCTTTGATTTAATCTTTCAGTCAGTAGTATTGGGTCCTCACATCATGTTTTTCTTTTTCTTTGGAAGGTGGCACAGAAGCCTCAGAAATAATAACACCATCCGATCCAAAGACACAAAGGCATAATTGCAAAGTAATATTATGCAGTGTTCATAAATACAGCAGCCGGAGTGAATTAAAGGCACAACCCACTGAGAATTTCTTCCACAGGACAATCTCCATTCATTTGAATGGATCCTGTGAAAGATCCTGTTCCCAGTGGGCTGTACCCAAAGAGAAAAGAGCTGCAACCCAATCTTATCTGTTTTTTTCCAGTCAGGAATCTGTGACTGTGAAACCACCAGTCATGGCTCTAGCTTTTGGGGGGCTCTGGGGCATAAGTCCAATATTTCAAAGCCTTTGCAGCAACAATGACCAAAGGTACCACTCACTCTGTTAACATCAGTTCAGGCAAAATGCTCATTTTTGCCCCATTGTGTTCAGTGGGGTTTGCTTCTGAGTAGACATGCCTAGGATTGTGCTCTAAGGTTTAACAAGCTACACCTGCCCACATTCCTTCTCCTAAAGGTCTACCACTCTGTCCCGGTTGGAGATCTGGTAAGCCTACTCATACACTGATATCAAGAGGCATTCTACACCTCCTCAGGACAAGCGTTCCTGCACATATTGGACAGCAGCTGTGCTTAATTCCATAATTGGAAGTGTACATTGATTGGAACGGAGCACAAACGACTCACCATCTCTGTGAACAGTTTTGGCAGCGCAAAAAAACCACCTCCCATTTTTGACAATTTGTGTCACCCTTTGCAAAAATGTTTGCTTGTTCATTTAAATGGCCCTTGCGCTCATTCTCAGTTGATCCCCCTGACATCATCACACAGACTTATCTGATTGGCTACACAGCATGACATCATCCCTTTCACAATGTGAACCCTAAGTGAGAGGGATTGCCCATGTGATACATACAGGAAGGGGGCAGCCTGTGGAGAAAACGGTAACAAAGAAGCAACACCCATGGGGAATAATGGCACTGAACAATGTGGAAAAGGTGAATATTCGCGCACAATCTAAACATGTCAACCCCTTTAACTGAATTGACAGAATAAAAAGCCCTGTAATTACTCTCAGTTTTAGTCCTCGCTAATATCTCATTAGCAGAGTTTAATGTTCTGTTCCTTAATCTCTTTTCTTTTACCTTTTATTTCTAGCTCTCCTTTCCACCAACATGAAAAAATGCCTCCATCCAGATTATATGGGGGAGACCTGAACAAGGCAGACAATGAGCGTATATCTTCATTTCAGTGCTTCTGTGGGACCTATCTACTGGCACTTCTCCAGCCAAGGATTTGCATCAGAGCAGACGACGTTTTCCAGTCGAGGAGGCATGGAGGAGAATGGTTCCCCCAGGATTGCATCAGTGTCACTGTTGGTGTCAACCAGAGATGCTCACGGAGGAGCTGCAGGAGGTGTTCACGACTCCTTTGGGGTTTAAGCATGCTAGTTCTGCAAAGGCCCGGAGAAATGCGCTGGATGGCACAGTACCTGATAAATAGAAAATGTATGTGCCATCTCCTTCCCTCATGAATTCAATGGGAGTCCTGGGGGCAGCCCAGACAATATTCTGTCATGAAATGGATGGGATTTTCACACTATTCAGCATTAACCAGATTTTGTTCTCCTTGAATCCTAAGTGTAACTTCTCTGTCTCGCTCTCATATTTATCACAAGCAATCTGCGTAAAACGCAACATGAATTATTTCCTCCCTGCAAAGAAAGCTATAAAGCAGAGTATTTATTTTAAAATATAAATGGGGCAGCCCAATCCTGCCTAACTGTCCGCATGGCGATGCAGCGGTGCCAATGCAATATCGCCGGTGCAGGTCTGCCTTGACTCGTGAAGGTGGATCAGGACCAGGAAGGGGGGTTGGATTTAGCAGGCACTGCTCCTGCTAAACCTGCCCCCCCCATTGCGGACCCAATCTGCCCTCCTCCCCGCCCCATATCATCCCTGTTCCACCCACCTCCTGCCCTATTCCACCCCTCCCTGCCTCCTTCCCAGCCCCTGTGCAGTCTTACCTGAGGCAGTGGGCATCCGAGGTCTGTCCCCATGCTCGAAAGCACATTATGCCAGCGGAACACTTATGATTGGGCCATAAGATTTCAACTTCCAAATTGCAAAGGAGAATTTTCCCCTAAACCCAATCAATAAGTGAGTAGATATGAAAGTAAGAGTAAAAACTTATCTGAAGATTCAGATGCCACTCATACTTTCATATTAAGGTGAAATATTCAAGAGTGGTCTACGGCAAGGGTTCTCAACTCCTTCCTGGCTGAGGAGCACCTCTGGTGCCACTCTTCTGCTGTGTACCACCAGACATGACTGGCAATGACATCATTGCCAGTTACTTCCTGGTTTGCAGGTGTTCAGAGGCCAGAAAACACAGGTAGGAGGCTCTGGGCAGGTGGGAGGACCCTTCTCGGCATCCCCGAGAGGATAGGCCAAAGGCAGGAGCCTCTCGAAAGTGAAAATGCTCCACTGAAAGCGCCGCATCAGGGCTGAGTTCTGATAGTCTGGCGGTCCGAGTGCCACCAGCAGTCGGCTGAAATACCACTGGTGGTACTAGTACCACTGGTTGAAAACCCCTGGTCTACGGAGTATCTTGCATCAAGACAGCTGGTGTAATGTAATGACCCAGGATAGGTCATTTAAAAAAAAACAAAAACATCCACTTCCCTCTTCCAGATTCTTCTGGGAAACCCTGCTAAACTCCTTACATTGCTTCTTCCCTCCATATTTTCTCCCTCTTTGCTCTGCCCCTTCCCCTTCTAAGGAGTTCCTCTCTCCTCCCCTCTCCTCATTTCTCCTCCTTCTAAGCCTGCTTTTCCCAGGGTTCCATTGTGTGTGATTGTTAGCCACAGAATTCCCCCTGTCTAAAGTAGTCTGTGAATGAGTTCTTTCAGTTAGGCAGAGTTTGAACCCTTTTTCTGTTTTTCCCCAGCATTAAGTAAGGCTCTTTCTGCACCTTGACCCTGTCTCCATTTTCCTTTCCTGCCAAATTATACACCTGTGCCATTGGCCACTACATACATGACTCTTTCCCGCCATGTGCATATGCTACATTTGTTTTAAATGCATTGCTGGTAACACCCTCTTTCAGGTCCTTTTCTCTCAAGAAAATATTTCTTCACCCAGTGTGTAATTAAACTCTGGAACTCCTTGCCACAGGATGTGGTGACGGCACTTGGCCTAGATGCCTTTAAAAGAGGATTGGATAGATTCATGGAGGAAATGATCATCACAAGTTACAAGCCATAAGCAACCTCCTGGTTTTAGAAGGAACTTGTCTCTGTATGCCAGGTGCAGGGGAGTAGCAACAGGATACAGGTCTCTTGTTGTCTTGTGTGCTCCCTGAGGCATCTGGTGGGGCCACTGTGAGATACAGAAAGCTGTACTAGATGGAACTTTGGCCTGATCCAGCAGGGCTCTTCTTACGTTCTTATGTTCTTCTGACCACATTCAATTATGCTATCACCTGTCCAATCAGAAATGGTGCAATTTCATGGTTGTAGCACATTCTGTATCCATACTTGCATTTCACACACATCACTGTATGTTTATCTCCATGAGTATATGCTTGAGATATTCCAGAAGAAACTGACAATTTGACAAGTGATTCAGATATAATATAGTAGAGATTTGTTTGGAAATTCTCTCATTAAGGGCATAATCTTATTCTTTTGCCTCCCCCCCCCCCCGATGCAACTGTACCAAGGAGGCTTGTGCTGTACCCAGTGGGGTGGGGGTCATAACGTGACAGGAGAGGGAAGTGAGAAAAAGATCTACTTACCCTACTCTGCTACGCCATGGTCTCCTATTGGTCTCCCAGGATCTGCACCAGTTATTTAGCTGATCAAGTCTGAGGAGAGAAAGGGGGCATGCCAGTTGCTGTGGCATCCGGTGCATGTCACCCACATTGTGTTCCATCCCCTCCTGCTGTTACACACCTCTCACCCTCTGCTGTTCCACCCTGTTCCACCCTCCATCCTGCCCTTCCCTGTCCTGTTCCACCCTCCCTGCCGACTCACGTTCATTGGCAAGCGCTCCTTTCCCTGCCACCACGTGTGGGAACACTCTGGCCTCTCCAGCAGCAGGCCAGAAGCGTGCGGCTCCACGCACTTCCAGAAGGCCATTTATGAGGACTGTAAAGCATCTACCGCTGCCAGAACGCTAGTTCCTGCAGTGGTAGAGCCCATAAGAATTGGGCTGTTAGACTCCATAAAAGTGATGTTGCCAGCCTGTGGTGGATACTGCTTGCAGGTTTCCAGTTCCAACACATAGATAGGTTGACAGCCGTTGCTCTACACTCGGGGAAACAAGAGAGGGATACAGACACACACACAGGAGACAGACAGACAGACAGACAGACAGACAGACAGACAGACAGACAGACAGACACACACACTTTTACTGAAGTGAGGTGACATCAGTTTGTCATAGCACTTATTCACAAGTGAAATAGATAAAGGAGGAAACAAGTACAATCCTCAAATATTGTCCTCTGTATAGAAAGACTCTAGAAAGAGGGAAGAACTCCAGTGGTGAGTTTTCCTAGATGAACTGAACATGTGCAGCAAAACATCTATGGCCAAGACATGCTACATTACTAATGACTGCTGCATTATTCCACATCAATGCATGCGCTAAAGTAGTCCGTCATCCTGGAGTTGACAAAATAATGTTTTTTAAAAGAGTACATGCATTATTTCACAGTCTCCCTGACAATCTGGATAACCTACTTAGGCATCAACTTTTTTTAAATAATGCATTGTATGGCAAAGAAATGAACAATTTATGCACATCATAGTCATATTTATTTTTATATCCCCAGCTACTTCTACAGTCTAAACTCAGTGTAGTAAATAGCTCATGCTAATTACTTAAAAATCCATTACATTTTAAAGTCTCATAGCAGATGCAAACACCATTTCAAATGATCTCATTGTGTTGTCTACATAATTCATAAACCCTTATTGGAATGCCAGCTTAAAGAGGGAATTTGGGGTGTATGTGAGACAGAGAGAATTTTTTCCCCAACCTTTATTGTGGAAAGATGCAAAGCATTAAGGGTCTCCGTTTAATAATGGTGCTGAGCAGTTCTATAGATGGAAGAAATGGCAAAGTGGCATAAGAGATGAAATTGCTGTATTTATTTAAATTGGTTTCCTACCTGATTCTGAAGGCTCAAAGCAGATAACGTTGGGGGAAAAAACATTCAAAATATAAAATGAACGCCTATCGAGTAAAAACATAATTCATTACAATAAATCTACTCTGGTTTATCCCCAGTACCAAGTTCCCCTCTTCCGTCAACAGAAAAACATAAAGATCCTTTCATACTTCTACAAAATAATCAAAATACTTTGGTAAACCTCCATAGGAAAATGTTCTTGGCAATTCTGAAGTTCAGAAAGGGAAACGGGTCTACAAACCTGGTTTCTTGTAAGTTCCTTAGCCCAATGTCTACTCATAGCTCCGCTAAAGCGCCAATCTAGTGCTGCTACTCAATGTCTCCAACAGTTAACTATAGTTGTACACACCCCTAGGCTGCTACCAAATTTCACTTATAATATCAAGGCATATTTGGAAGCTCACTTCTGAAGGAATTTTGAGGAAAGCTCAAAGACCAGTGACATTTCTCAGGGGGGAGGGGGGACCCAAAACCACCACCACCACTATTTATATACTACCTTTTCTTAGGTCATCGGATTTCTCCTCTGACTTTAAGTCAAAGGCGGTTTACACAGGCAGGCTTTCTAAACCCCAAGGAGTTTTTACAATACAATAATATGTTCTAATCTTTCATAGGACCCTTCACTCTAAATGGTTTCTTTCACAGTCCAGGCTCTCCCTAGCATCCATCACGCTTTGACGGACAGGCAATTTTGACTCCCACTCAAGTGCAGCTGCAGCTTCTCTCCCTCACAGAGACTCATCAGCTTGGCGTGCCGACAGCTCTCCGACAGACATGGATACTTCTGGCCGTCCCAAAGTACCATCCTTGAGATCTTCAGGCATATGAGACAGTCACTCTACCAACTGAGCCAGACCTCCTGCCTAGTGATATAAGAACAATTGCTTCTCTACAGGCCATAGTAGCAGCACCTTTATGTTGCACTCCTAGCCCTTGTCCCCTACTTCCATCTCAAGTGACGTCTGAGGCACACTTGAGTTTCTTCAGTCTCTGATAGTCCACATAGTTGGCTTCCCTCAATAAGCACCACAGTGTCCCAGGGGGAGGGGAGCATCTGTGTTTAGGAGGCAATTCATGTGCTGTAGCACCCATTAAAACATACACACAGCTATTGTGTAGAGATGTACATTCAGCCATGTTTGGAGGAAGGTACAAAGGAGAGTAAGCTGAAACATCTAGGCCAAGTATGTACAACCTGTGACTTTGCAAGCCAAACAAGCCTACTGTCCATGCATGATGTCCCACTAGGGGCAACACATCTGTTATTTTCTGCAACTCATCTGCAACACATTTGCTGGCCTGGTACTGAAAAAGAAGGGGATTGTCCAGAACCAGGCTAAAATGATGGACTGTGTTTAGGTTCATAGGTAACAAGTTATGCAGGCCTCTTTAGGACTTGCAGATCCTTGCCCATTGTACTTACCTTCTGACAGGACCATGAGTCTATGATTTAGACAGGGGCTGCCCACACTCTGGGGTACAACTGCTCTTAGTGGGATTACAGGAATTGTCTCCCAGAAATGGTGACTGTCTTTCTTCCTCATTCTCACTTTTTTTCCTTCTCCTCAGCCCTGGTTTGAGGGACGGAAGAAGGAAGGAGATCCTGGGAATTACCCATGCCTGAAAACAAAGATGCCATTGTGGAAATTCGTCCTAGTCTTATCCAGGGCCAGATGCAGTTAATTTAACAGAGCTCTATAAGGCAGTTATTTAGCACTTCTCTGGCAAATCCCTCCCAGTCTGGAGACGTGCCTCACTCACTCCCCATCTTGCTTTGCTGGCTCGATGTCCTCTAGGAAAAATGGATGCACAGTGTGCACTGTGTAGACAGTCAGCATATTTTAGTGTTCCTTATACATATTTTAAAAGCTTTCATATAATACTTTGGCTACTTCTAATGCAAGCGATTCTATTCCCTATTCTATCCTGTAATATTTTATCGGACTCTTTCTCTGATCTTGCACTTTGATAGCTGTTGAGAAACCATTGGGAGACTGATCTCACATCTCTCCTGCTTTATCTTCCTATCCCCCCCTCCAATATTCTTGTTTAGCTGTTTGGTATCTTTTGTGTATACCAGATATGTCACATTTTCCTCCCCCCCCCCCCTTATCACAAGACTGTAGGGTCAGATCACCTCCTTCAGTTCCAGCTAAGGAAGAGATGAAACCAATCACAAATCACTACACAAGAGCTGCCTCTCTATGAACTGGCAGAGAGACTGTGTAATGAGGCAATGCCCCTTCTTTTCCTTTGACTGATACAAAGCTTCTTCACATAAGAACACAAGAACAGCTTTACTAGGCCAGACGTGTTACACCCTTTGGTGGTTCTGACTAGCCCTCAGCAGGTGTTTTGGAGTACATTCAGGGTCATACTAGACATTGGCTGGAATACAAAATGTGGCTCTTTCCTTCCAAGTAGTGCATTGACAGGGGCCGAAGTAGGGCAAAACCATGGGGGACGATAAGGAACTTTCTCACGTGGCCCCAACTGCCATTCCAATTTTGATCATGCCCCTGCTCCATGTGCTATTTTTATTGAAAATAACTTCCAATTGCTTCAGTGAAAGGGCTTATCCTAATAAAAATAGTGCACAGGGGAGCCTGATCAACATCATAGCTAGCCCCCTACCTCCACTATGGTTAGGCTTACCATCTGTCCTGGATTTTCCTGGACAGTCCCAGTTTCAGGGGTCCATCTTGGGTCCCGTCCCGGCTGGCCCCGGCATCCCGGTCGGCCCCTGAAACCGGGAAATGTCCTGGAAAATCCCCTGCTTTCCCAGTGGCTGGCTGCTTTCCACGGCCGCCGGTACTCTTCTGAGCCTGGCCAGCCACCGGCCAGACTCCTCATGTGCCTGCGTGAGACTTGTGCAGGTACACAACATTCTAAAAGCTAAAAAAATCTTTAGAAGATTTCTGTGCATGCGCGAGCCTTGCAGGCGCAAGAGGAGTCTGGACTGCGGCCAGCCATGCTCAGAAGAGTACTGGTGGTCGCGGAGAGCAGTTGGTTTCCTTGATGAAGACACAGCACCGGTGGGGGGGAACAGTTCCGGCCAGTGGCATCACTCTATGTGTGTCAGCTCCACCCCCACGGGAAGTGCATGTCACTGGGGGCATGAGGTCAGCGCGTCACCCCAGGCCCCAAGCACATCACCCACTTCCCAGGGGCGCAGGGAGGAGGTGACATGCCCACTGCTGCCTCAGACGCTGTCCAGGCTCGGACGCTTCTAAATAGGACGAACAAGGCTGAAAGCGGCACATGTGCACAACGCTGCTTGAATCCTTGCCCTAAGAAGGGCCGAACAAAGACGTGATTGCGTCTTCGTTTGGTCCTTCTGAGTGCAAGACTTCAGGAAACATTGTATGCATGCCGCTTTTAGCCTTTCCTGGGGCCTACTTAGAAGCGGCCGAGCCGCCAAGGAAGACGTGGCTCGGCCTGCCGCCGTGTTACCCTCTCCCGGGTTGTGACGCACCAGGAGGGGGTGACACACCAGGAGGATGACGCGCTGGGACTCCCGGCGCATCACCCTCCTGGTGTGTCACCCTCTCCCGCCGCTTCAACCCCAGCGTCCCACCCCCCCGCCACGCAGTAGTGACGCCACTGAGCAAGCCCCGATGGGTTCCTTTCAACTCTAAATTCTATGATTCAATAATTCTCCTTGTATTATAACATAAGAACATAAGAACATAAGAAGAGCCCTGCTGGATCAGGCCAAAAGCCCATCTAGTTCAGCTTCCTGTATCACACAGTGGCCCCACCAGATGCCTCAGGGAGCACAAGACAACAAGACAACCTGTTTCCCGCTGTCACTCCCTTGCACCTGGCACAGAGAAAACCCACTTCTAAAACCTCTAAAACCAGGAGGTTGCTTATGGCTTGTAACCTGTGATGGTCTTTTCCCCCATGTATCTGTCCAAACCCCTTTTAAAGGCATCCAGGCCAGGTGCCATCACCACATCCTGTGGGAAGGAGTTCCACAGATGTATTGTTGAACACTCCTGATTTGAAAACTTGTTCTGTCATTCGTGCCATATATGTCTAGGAGACTTAAGAAGGAGGTTGATACTGTTACACCATACACCATACATGCATGGTTGTTAGATTGCATTTGCCTTGGTGGGTCACATGTTGTGTGCACCAAAGACATATGAAGCAATGAGAATTTAATGATGGGCCAAAACTATGAATAATCAAATTCATTCCCAACTCTCATCAGCATTTTCCACATTATAATCAACCCAACATAGACATTCCTTATATGTGGGTGAGAGGGACAGACAGTATAATACAAATAATATCTATTATATAAGTTTAAATGTAAGCTTAATTAACTGATCGTCTGTCTTTTAAAAGACACTCTTTTAAAAGACAAGACACTCTCTTGTCTTGTCCTAAATACCCCCCCCCTTTAGACTGATGGCATTCCCCCCTTCTGATCAGTTAATAACATGCTAAACCTATTTCCTGCAGTCTCAGAAAATCATTTTTCCCCTTCACAGATACTATCACTCTTACAATAACTTCCAGTTCCAATATTTTACTACATTCAATCTATCAGCCTAAAACGCATTTATGTCATTCTTATCCATCCTGCACATTTGGTTTGTCCTTTCTCTCTCATTATGTCCCTATCCCACTAAATGATTTACATTGCTGCCGACTTTATTACATTGTGGAGAAGAGTGATGCTGAAACCAGAACTTATATTACAATGTGATAAAATTAATTTCCATTGTGAAAGCTACTTTTGTACCATTCAAGTGATAATCTTGGGGGGGGGGGAAATGACAGATTCTACTGGCTAGACGGCTTGGGCTGTTCAGTATTGGGCTGTTCTGTGTTAAACTATTGAATAAAGTTATTATGGTGAGATTTAAAAAGTCTTTAGATTGGGTCTCTTCTCTTCATAATTGTTACAAAATTACTTTTTTTGAATTTGTCATATTTGTTTAAGAAAAACAAAAAAGGGACTTTTTCAGGATTTTTTTCCAATTTCTTTATTTAATTATTTTAATATTTATCTCATGCCTATCCTTGGATCATTTCATGTATAAGACTTTCTACACAAAATAATAAAACAACTGCTAACATTAGAAAATTCCATGGCCTGTGCTATCCCCCCCCCATCACATGTTAAGTAGTAGCATCGTTCCTAGTCTTTGCTCTGAATTGGAGGTAGTAGGTTGGAACTGCACTGACAACACAATCCTTTGTGTGTCTACTCAGAAACAAGTCCCATTGTGTTCAATGGGCCTTACTTCCAGGAAGGCGTGTATAGGATTGTAGCCAGAGCTTGCCAGCAACCAGGATATGCAACAATGTGAGAAGCCATCATTCTAGTTCAGATGCAGGTTAGAATTCTCCCTCATCCTTGCCCTTTTCTCATTGCTCCTTCTCCATATCATATATCATGATCTGACTTTTCCTTTTTTTAACAGTAAAAAAAGCTTTTTGGTTTGTTTTTCCCCAACAGCAGCAGGCATTTATAGACAGGATCCCAGTGCTTGCTACTTTCTGGTAGATCCCAGATCCAACCACAAATATAAGGAAGTATCCATCATAAGCAGTGCTGGCCCAGGCTTTTGGGGGCCCTGGGGAATGTTTTTGCAGTAGGACTACCATAGAACTGGCTATTTTGTCAGTCAACGTGTGGAAAGGAGTGTCCTACGAAAGATTAGGCCATTTACGGTATTTATTGTACAAACCGTTTGGTTTAAAATTGCCTGCCTGTTGTAAACCACCTTGAATTAAAGTCAAAGGAGAAATCCAATGACCAAGAAAGGCGGAATAAAAATACTGGAATAATAATAATAATAATAATAATAATAATAATAATAATAATAATAATAATTATTATTATTATTATTATTATTATTATTATTATTATTATTCAGGGGTTGACCTGGCCAGGTAGATACTCTAATGGTCATGTTTGGGCCCTGGATCACAGGCATGGTGTGGAGTTATTTACCTACTCTTCTCTACCTTGGAACATGTGAGGTTTTTGTGTTTTTTTAATCTTCTCCTCATCTGCTTTTCTGCAGAAGAAGAGGAATGATCCTTGAAAGGAAAATGTTTTTAAAAAATGACCCACCTTCCTATATCTGAGACTTTTGAGTACAGGAGCCAGGGGGCAGATATCCATGTGTAAATAAGGAAGAAGTAGTTGCGCAAGCCTCATTTTCTACATTGGCGCACATCTGTGCTGTCATGCTCTGATGCAGGCAGGGTGCATGGATGGGTCACAGAGTGAATCATGAAAACCATCCTGAGTTATTTGGTCCACTGCACGGTTTTGGTCAAGCTGAATTAATTCCTTCTCCCCTGTGCCAAAAACTAGCGGAGTGGCTGTAGCTGGTTTCACCCATCCCTAGAGAAGAGAGATCTTTTGACTATAACAGCCTGATCTATATGCAGGAATACTTCGAGAAACACATTAGAGCCATGAGCCAGAGTGATCAGAGGAGCCTCAATCCCATCAATTATGGTTTTGCCAGGGCCCTAACCTAAACCAGCCCTCCTGGTCTGTTCCTTCCCAGACATGTGAAATTTGTTTTCTGTCCACCGTACCTCTTCACGGCCTCTCTTTTCATCCAATATTTTCATAGAATAAGCCTGTTTTGTTTGTTTTTTGAGAACCCCAAAGTACTTGCTGGCTTTTCTTAGTTTGAGACAGAGTGGCTGGGGGTGTTAGGAGCTCCTTAGACTACTAGAACAGGGAATCCATTGCTCCATGCCCAGCTGCCCCATGCAGCGAGCATCTCTCTTGGCAGCGAAGGATACTGGAGTTACTCTACTCAACCAGGCTTTGTTAGGTCCTTACCCTAATGAACTGTCAACTCCTGGAGAGAGATTTATTTTTAGGTTTATATGATCCCATCCTTCCTTCAAGAAGATCAGAATGGAACCTATGCTCCTCTTTCTCCCCTCCTTCATTTTATCCTCACAAGAACCCTGTGAGGTAGGTTAGGTCGAGAGATATGGGCTGACCAAAGGTCACCAAATGAGCTTCATGACTGAGTGAGGGTTTAAACCTGGCTTCCTCGGTCCTAGTCTCACACTCTGACTAATATACCGGGTTGGTTGGAGAATGGATAGGTAGAAAACCCATTCCAATCATCTTTACCAACTCCTCTCTCTCTCTCTCTCTCTCTCTCTCTCTCTCTCTCTCTCTCTCTCTCTCTCACTCACTCACTCACACACACACACACACATATTTAGCAGACCCTCTTAAAATTGCCCATCACATTTCTCCAGTTTTTTTTTTAGGGCAGCTACCTTGGTTATTGAAAGTAACTCTCTGGCACTAATTTGCTGTTTACCTCCACAAGATTAACACCTGCTGGGGCACCTTTTCATTAGAAAATTGAACTGTGGTTCAGCTTAGTTTTAAAAATGGTTTTGTAGACATTATTTTTTATTTTCCACTTGGAAAGGAGCCTGGCTCACCTTTTTTTAACAAAAACTGGGAGGCTCCATGAGCCCCCTTCAATCAATAACTCCTTTTTCATCCAAATGTAATTGGCTAATTTGTTATGGGGTTGTCAAGGAAACACTGAAAAAGAAGCCAAAGTTAGCCTGTCAAATAATGAGGGGTTATTAACTATTTATAAGAAAAAGAAAATGGCTATTGTAAATGAAAACAGCAACGTTAATTTAAGCCGTTCCGCTATAAAGGCATTAGATTACTATCTGGGGTATGGGGAAGTATTGAATAGTAATAGGAAGTAATGAATAGGAAGCATTTATTTTACAGTTTGGTATGGAACTAGAACTCGATCCCTGAAAATAATGCACATAAAATTTCAAGCAAACATCAGGTTTCATAGACTACAACACTCAACTTTGGAACTCACTGCCCTAAGATGATGAAATAGCTCATGGTGTAGCATGGCCCAAAAAGGGCTATTAAGGAACTGTTCCACAAAATTTGTCTTCGAATCAAGTAAAAACAAAATGGCTTAGTAGCTTCTAATACTGGCCATCATTAGAAATAAAATTCTGAGCTCAGTACAGCAGCAGCCCAAAAGAACTGTGCTAGGGGCAGAAGGTGTGGTCTAGTGATTGAGCTGCCGCCTTGCCTGAAAAACAACTAGGATGGGATCGGTTCGAGACAACAGGAAGCTGCTGACAAGCTGCCAACAAACTGAGATATTTCAGCTGACAAGCTGAGATAGCCTGTGCTGACCCCCCTGTAAGAGAGAGGAGTTGCTGTCGAACAAGCTTGGAAGCCGTGTGCAGCCAGAGAGATACCACACCATTGAAAGGAAACAGCTGGAGAAGATGGGTTCTATGCCAATAGAGCATTTATTGTAAAAATCCATACGGGGTTTTAGAAAAGCCTGCCTGTGTAAACCGCCTTGAATAAAGTCCGAGGAGAAATCTGACGACATAGAAAGGTGGTATATAAATACAGATACTACTACTACTACTACTACTACTACTACTACTACTACTACTACTACTACTACTACTACTACTACTACTACTACTTATAATGTTGCCTGGGGAACAAGTCTAAAACCAACTGACTCTTGTGCACCCTGTGGTTTGTTATTTTCAAAGCTAATTAGCCCAGCATTGCTTAAAGCAGGGGTCTGCAAAGTTTTCTGGCCATGGACTGGATGGGCATGATTGACAGGCCCATCCTGTCCATGGCCCCACCCCTTCAGGTGGCCCCACCCCTTCCAGTCACATTAGTAAAACACGAGTGGCCAGTGGGGAGCTGCTCACCACCGGCTGCCACAGCCTCCCGCAGCTGCTCGCCGGCCACTGCACTGGTAGGGAGCCACTCTCCAGCTGCCATAGCCCCTTGTGGCCTTCACAGGTAGGCGCGGGGAGTTGGCAGGGTGGAGTTAGAGGCCACTGTGGGCTGCGCTGGCCACACTGCTGCGGGTCAGATAAAATTAGCCTGTGGGATGTAGTTTGGAGACCCTTGGCTTATAGCCCAATCCTATTGGGGCTGTACGCTGGCAGAATGTGTGATCGACCAGTGTAGACTACCTTATGGGTCATAAGGCAGTCTATGGTGGTAGAACACGCATACGTTATTCCAGTTTTAAAAAAGCACTCCAGTAGCACACGAAGTCGTGAGCTGCAGGAACACTGGTGGAGAGGCCAGACCGGCCTCTTGTGCACTGATGGATCATCCTGGGCCTGCCAACAAAGGTAGGCTGGCAGTTCGGGCCTCAGCAGTTAATTCCATTTTTGCCAGGGCAGCGTACTTCAGGTCTGAGGAACTCGCTGCCACTGAGCAGAGTTTGTCTAAGTCCAAACACCCTAAGACCAGCCTCTTGTGCACTGATGGATCGTCCTGGGCCTGCCAACAAAGGTAGGCTGGCAGGGTGGCAGGATGGGGGGTGGAGAGGGCGGAATGCGGTATCTAGGGGAAGGGGAGGGTGAAGTGGGGCAGCAATGGGGGTGGGGAAAGAGCAAATTGGGTTTGGTGGCAGTGGTTCCAGTTATCAGGTTGGTGGGAAAACCCACAGCAAAAGGCAAAACAAATGTACACACATGTAGCTTTGTAGGTTTTCACAGCCAGTATAGAGCCAAGAATTTACAATTAAAAGGTCCTAAGTTAAAACAGGACAAGTCCTGGCTTGACCTTTTGCCCTGATTCATCTCGGGCATCCTCAGAAAGAGCAGCCATCTCAGTTGTTGTAACGCTGCTGAGCCTCCAGGCCTGGCAACTCCACACAGGACTGAAGCTCATTTCAGGAAATGACTTAAGGAGGTGTTGAGTACTGAGATTATCTTAGGTCTTAAAGCAACAAGGGCTCATTCTGTTGTACTTTCTCCACCTTTTCTTTCTTCCCTCTTATACGCTTTTGGATGAGTCTGTTTGATGATAGGTAATCAACTTGTGTTAATACGTAACGTTTCCTCCTTCCGATTAATTGAACTGTTTGTGTTTGATGATTTCTATCGCTTCATGGTTAAGGCGGGGAGAAATTGTCTACTTTTTACCAAAACCTGTGCTTCTTCAAATTTAATTTGATGGTTAAAATTCATTGTATGTTCCACTATGGCAGATTTCTCTGGTTGTTGTAACCGTAGGTGTCTTTTGATGTTCTTTGACCCGTGTCATGACGCTTCCCATTGTAGTGCCAATACAACATTTCCTGCACTTGCAAATACACTTCTTTCATACATACACTTCTTTCCCTGTCATGTCATCCTAGCCTGCCTGCCAACTGAACGGCACAAGCAGAGCAGATTATAACTTTTGCACCGTGATGATACTGAGTGAAACAGTAAAGGTCAGCAAGGGGAAGAGTCATCACCTCCACCTTCACCAGTTGGCACCTATTAAAGTTGATCTGTGACCCTTCCCACCAACTGCCCGAAGCCAGGTAGGCATTACACTCACCCCTCCCCTTTACTTTTGCATTCTATTAATAGATAGTATACTCCAATGCCAGCTGCCTTGAGTACCTCCCTGATGGGGAAGAGAGAGGTGGGCTATCAATATTGTATATAAATAAATAAATACCGTATTGTCCCGAGTATAAGACGCACCTGATTATAAGACGCACCCTTAAAGTTTGGTGCTATTAAAAAATGTAATTAAATCACTGGCATTAAATTGCAACAGCCTGATTATAAGACACACCCCTAGTTTAAAAACTTAAATTAGGAGAAAAAGTGAGTCTTATACTCAGACCAATATGGTAAATAAATAATGCTTAAAACATTCCAGCCATGAAAGGAAAATGTAATTAATGCATCAGTCAGTGTTGCAATTTTGAAACAAAGGCAACTGTCTCGTGGCCTTGGTTCTGCGATCCCAGCAGAAAACTAAATAGCATCCGACAAAGTAACCTACATTACACAGCCTGTATGAATGTAAAACTTTCATGCAGGAAACTTTCCATCTCATGGTGGGTGACACTCAATGCTTTCTTTCTCTAGACAATGTGGATTTATGTTGCATTTCTTGCATTAAAAATGTTCAAGCTTGAATGTTGGATATCCTATGTTGACTGGGAAGGAGAAATTACTCCAGAACAAATCTTCGATGTACTGTACATGTTCCTCTTCATCGAATTTGCAGGTTATGCAAAGCTTAACACGCCCTGAAATATTTAAAATGGACTGTAAATGAAGAGAGTGGGTAGCCAAAGATAATTTACAAGGTTTATTTCAGAAGCAGATTCAAACTGGAGGCTTCCCAGTTCACAGTTCAGGCTCTTTAGCCACTACGTGACACCTACTTGCTTACACCAACTCTTTTTCCCAGGTGCCTAACCCCCCCCCAAGAATGTGGTCTGCATTATTATTATTATTATTATTATTATTATTATTATTATTATTATTATTATTATTATTATGTGCCTGCTTGCCGCCTGTTAGGGCGTCCAAAATTTCCAATTATTTAATTATTTAACCCGCAATTTTTGTCCCTTTTTGCCACTTCTCCTCACGATTTTGGCTTACCTTTTTTGCTTGCTCCTCCTGCTGCTGCTGCTGCCGCCGTGCTGCTGCTGCCATGCGATTCCTGGATGGCAAGCTGCATTGGGCCAGCCAGGTCGGACTCCTTCAGTGGTCTGCGGGTTGACTACCCCCTCTTCTGCCACCATCACAGCGGCGGAACATTGGTGGAGCACGTGGAACAGGAGCTCCAGGTGCTCGGGCAGGAGGGCGCGATCGGGGGAACTCAGCAAAGCGCTGGATCGGCCCTCCCTCCCAGGAGCCTGTACGGCTCCGAAATGAGCGGTAAACGGGCAGGGGCGCATCGACGTCACATGAGGGCGCAGGCCCCGCCCCCACCGGGCGCCGAGCGCACGCCCATCCTCTCTGCACCATCACCACCGCCACTTCCACAAAAAATCTCACAAGATCCAAGATGGCGGTGCCCAGGAAAACTTTAGAAATCGTGGAAGCAGCAATGGTTGCGAGAGCAGGCAGACCCGGAAAACCTGGGCAGACCCGGAAAACCAGGACAGGACCGGCTGGCCAGAACCGGGCTCTGGAATCCAAGACTGTCCCGGTATTTCCGGGAAGGATGGAAAGCCTAGGGGCAATCCACATTACAAACTGGAACCAAATTAGGAATAAATGAGGCCGACAAACATTTTCAAGCTTCCACGATCAGCAAGTATGATAGAATTTAAAATTCCCATATTCCAGGTTCTCAGATCGGTTTAATATTAAAACAATTCAAACAGTTAAGTGGTTAAATGGTTTTTAACTGTTTGAATTGTTTTAATATTAAACCGATCTGAGAACCTGGAATATGGGAATTTTAAATTCTATCAAATGAGACTGACTTATACTGAGTCAGATTATTGGTCCATCTTGGTCAATATTGTCTACATTGGGTGGTGGCAACTCTCTAGGGTTTCAGACAGGTGCCTTTGTAGCCCTACCTGAAGAGGCCAAGGTTTGGACCCAGGGCCATTTGCATCGAAAGCATGTGGTTTGCCAATATGCTATGGCCCCATCCCCAAGCCAGAAAAGTCTATGCCTTGTTTACAGTGGGGTAACGTTTTTCAAACTTGATGCATGGGGAAATTCAGATTCCAACACGCCCCCCCCCCATCAATTCCAAATTTACCCCATCACAACTTCTCTCTCAGGGCCACAAAATTTAAATCATGACCTTGTGTGGTAAGAATTTCTTTTGAATTAGAATATGAGCAAATCTAGCTGACCTCCTCCTGGATAACAACCTAAAAACTAAATGAGCCAATTCTCATCAACCCTAGAATGGCCTCCCCCCAAATTTCCTTTTTAAAAACATTTCCAGTTATAGATTTAAAGGTTTTAAGGGGGGAAGGGAAATTGTAATTGTAAAAATATTAAATTTGGATGGAATTCAGCCACAGTGTTGAATTTATGCTCTGCAACTGAACACTCTGTACTTTTGATTCAGTATTAGCCACACACATTTCATTTCTGTTGAAAGAAATTAAGGTTCTCCATGGGTGGTGGCCTCAGAATAGAGATTGCCGCATTATTATTGCATTAGAGGAGCATAAAGAAACCAAGACACAGTGCCCTGAACAAGCATAACAGTTTATTTTCTTTTTACAAAGACAACACTGACTGTACGGCGGCACCTCACTCCCGTAGACAAACTGAAAATGGATATTGGAGTTGGTGTTTACTAAAGCAGATAAATGTGATTATCTTATGGGACAATGTCATGCTCCAGTGGTACAATATGGAACATCATGTTAGCTCATGCATGCTATGTCATGCTCTGAAATAGAATTAGGTGCTCATAACTGTCTGGAGTTCCATGCTCAGCAAAGGAAAATATTTTTGGGGGGGAAATGGTAGGGAAGAGGATTTCTTAATATCCTGTGATCGAGACACACTCTCAAGTGGCAAATCGCAAACTAATCCAGTCTCCTTTATGAATGCAAGCTACAAATCAGAAGTAAACAGGGAAAGAGGGAGGCAGCAAAACTGCCAAGAAAGCACAAAGAGATCTGAACTTCAAACAAAGGCTGGATGGATAATTTATCTGAGAGCCCAATCTTATCCTTTACACCCCCCTGCCAATGCAGCGGTGCCAAAATGGCAGCCGCTGCATACTGTGAGGGGGGGGGATGGGACCAGGAGGCTTCCGCAGAGAAAGGGGATGTTTAATCCTCTTACCCCTGCATAAACCTCATGGCCTACAGTGGGTCTCCTTGGACCTATGCTAACAATTTTGCTAGCATAAATCTGAGGAGAGAAAAGGAGCTGGGAAGCTGCAGGGAAGGGGGATAGGATCTGGCATGGGCCTTCTGTGATGGATCCTCCCCCTCCCATGGCATCCCCACCCCCGTTACACTGTTACACCCCCTCCCTGCCCTCATTCAGCCCTCCCCCACCTTCCTGCCAACTTAGCTTTCCCGGCGCACATCCGGACATCCTCCAGTACGACTGGGAAGGTGAAGGCAGCGCGCTGATCAGTGCGCTGTCGGGGAGGTGTTTACGACTGGCGCTAACTGCTTTACAGCGTGGGAGGTGCGCCACCATTGGGCGGTGTGCATAAGATCGGGCTGTGATTGAATTAAAATAGTGGTGCCTTCTTAAAGGACAACAGTTTATATTCTCCTGCTTAAACACAGTGATTGCTTCGAGTTTTCATGTTCTAAAATGACCCACAAATAAAACCTTTACACCTTTTGCTATCGTAAATCATCAGCTCAAAACCAGCTCTGTCCATTCTCTTTGTGGCTCTATGAAATGCTGAATGTATTTGTCTAAATGGGCAACATATGTGAGGGGGTGACATTCTAAAAATACAAATATCTAACAGCTTAAAGAATGCGCGCCCCCACCATTATGGGGGTGGGGCAGTTCTGGTCATCATATCAGGCAAAGGCAGGAGAATCCTGGCACCCTGTTGAGTGTCTGGTTGGAGGGGGGGGCTGTTGCTTTGAGGGTCATTATGTCAGCTCACCCCTTTTGTTATAGGAGTTTGATTGTCTTTAGTCAGTAAATGTGACCCAATTTATATTTCAATCGACTTGTCTCATGTGTTTATTGGGGTGTGTGTATGCAAGGGCAATACAAAGTACTAAGAGGTACAAAGGGTAAGGTCTCTTACATCAGCTTCAACAATCCCTACTGAAATAGACATGCCTTTGTACTTCTAAATAGCATGTCCTTGCATTGGAAAGGCATGAGTATCGCTATAGAAAGGCAGGATTGGGAAGATAGAATGAAACACAGCAGGACCAGATGAGTCAGGTCCTCAATGAGTGAAAGCCGATGTGGCTGAGCCGGTTTCTAACTCCTTTATTGTAAGCACATTGATAAAAAAAACAGCTGGGTACTGAGACCTATCCTTTTTGGTTGGTTTCATTAATCTAAAATAGGTCTACGCTGAAAGAGCAGCCTTGGATCTGTGTACGGAGCCTGTACCAGTATAAATTAATTCAGAGGGCAAAATAGACGCATTGAAAATGTGAGTCAGATTTGCACATGTTTCAGGGCATGTTTCTGAATGACAGGTAATGGCCACACAGGAGAAATCTATTTTGTGTACAGGGACCAAGTGCAGTAGCCAATAGCACATCTCATCAGAATGGCATGGAAGGAGGACGGAGGCATGATGAAAGGTGCAACCATACAGGTGTCCCCCGCTTAATGATGGGGATACATTCTAGGAAATCCGTCGTATAGTAAAACCATCAATAAATGGGGCTTTTGATAAGGGCTTGGATGTTCAGCACTGTGACATCCAAGCCCTTACCTAGCGCGAAACAGCAGAAGAGCTAGGGATTTAAACTGACACCTTCCTCCGTCATATATGCGGATCGTTGTTGAGCAATCCGGTGTTAAACGGGGGACACCTGTACACTTTTACTGTGAGGATGAGAATACAATCATGGGAGAGGGGAACTGCGCATAGAAAGCAATGTAATGTATAACAATCGCTTTCACAATGGGCAGCCCAATCCTACTTAACTCCCCATGTGGTAATGCAGTAGCCCAAACGTGGCGTCCGCTGCATCCTCTGGAGACATCCTCAGGGGAAGGGAGGAGTGTCACCCTTGCTTGACCTCAGTCGTCTTTGGCCGCGCAAAACCTAGTGATGCTTCTTCCTGTTCTTTTGAGCTAGAAGACAGCTGAGGCTAAGGCCGAGCAAAGGTGACAGCCCTCCCTGAGGGGTTTCATCCTTGCTTGGCCATCTTTGGTCGCACAAAGCCAAGTCACTCTGGCCGCACAAAGCTGAGCGAAGCTCACAATGACAGGAAGAACCGTCACTCAGCTTAGAGTGGCCAAAGACCACTGAGCCTGGGCAGCGCAGCAGGATACTCTGCCATGGTGTCACCCCATCAATGGGTTTCACCCAATGCACCTCCCTAGCAACACCCCTGGTTCTTGGGTAGTTGAGGAAATGGGGATGCTTGGTGAGTGACAGCAACAGCAGCAAAGCCGGGGGAAGATGGACAAAGATGGTCTGTGACCTGACTTTTTATATCGTGAATTTCCATAGAGAAGCATCGAGCCTGTTGTACGATGAGCTATCAAGAACTCTTCTTTTGTTTCTGGATGGCTCTTGATGGTCCATCCCCAGCTCAAAATGGGTGCCTCTACTGGTTTGCATCTTGCGAAGTGTGCAGCAAGGAACTTCTAGATTGTCCTGGAGGCCCATGACTCAACTGGCATACCACTCTTGATTGAATTCAGTCATAGTGAGGAAAGCTAAGGTTGGAGGCCCTTTTGTGTCAATAACCACTTTGTAACCGGTAATCGCTCTAACCACTTCTAGGATTTCCTAGAATATGGCTTGTTTACAGGTTCAAGTCTGCTGCACCAGCAAGAAGCCGCCAGTCATAGCATTTTGTAGCAAAAAAAGTAAGAAAGACATGGTGTCTCCTAAACAGTAGCATCACTAGGAGGGTGCAGGGGGTGCAGATTGCATCAGGTGACATCCTTGGTTGTTGTTTTTTTGACACCACTAGTGGCCAAAATTGTGGAAACCTTTTGGAAATGTTGTATTTAAGAATAATACCATAGTGTTATATACCATTGGAAAGGTAATTTAATGCAGAATGTAATGAATGAATGATCTGTATTCTATCAAATGTTATGGCCAAATAACCAGAAAAAGAAAACACAAGTGCCTTATATAACAAAAAGTGGATTTCCTGAACTCAAAACTGACCAATGGGACTGTTCCTAGAGCCAATGAGGTGTTATTATGACACAGCATGGAACCAATAAGGTATTAATATGAGTCAGCTCTTATTTCTATGTATCAGAGCTAATGCTAGAGCTCTTATTCAGTTGTGTGAGTGTCATCAAGTTGGCCACTGTTGTTTTGTTAGTTACTGATTTGTTCGGTGACCTGTACTGCTATGTATTAAAATAAATAAAGTTAATGGGGTTGACACCATGAGGTACCACACCAGGTGACGCAAACCCCTCTACCCCTAAGCCAGCTAGAGTGGAAGGCTGATTGCTCTAACAAACCAAAGTTTGACCTACTGCTTGAGGCCTATTTGTTCTGAGACCTCCTGCCATCAACTTAATTCAAAATGCCCCAAGACTGGCCTGAGTCATGCTCTCCTGGCATTCACCCAGCACCACATACGTGTGCAGACAAATGCGTCATGCATCAATTATGAGAAAATGTGTCCGTCAACACAGTATGCACTGAAGGCATCTTTTGCCTGACTAGCAGCTCAAGCCGTATTTTCCATACCATGATCAATCTTTTGAAAGTGAGGGTCAACTCTCATTCCTGGCCATAGCATTATTGCTGAACTTCTTACTGCTGACTTTCAGCTGCAGGTGCTGTGTGCAGTGGAAGTTGTATGGAGGCTGTCAGCTCATGCAGAACTCTGTGTGATTGGACTTTTCAGCATGCTGCTATAGGTGTTCTGGGTTCCATGGCAAGTAGGTTGAATGTCAAGCGGAGTGCATTGTGAAGCACTCAGACAGTCAATGTGTCACATAAGATCTAGAGTCGGACACGACTGGCTTTCGAGCAGGGGACACTTTTACCTAAGATCTGCAGGACTTCATTTAGCCTGAAGGCAACGGTTGAGTGACCTGGCCCTTTACAGTTGGTCTGTAATGGCCAGTATGAAACTTCTGAGACCATTATGTTCCCATGCCATTTGGAATCAATGACCCTGCTTCCATTTATATACACCCTTTGGAGTATTTTGTAGAAAAGCCATATATAAATTCAAGAAATAATGTCTCCTAAGATCTTTCATATCATTATTTCTTATAATGGTCCATTCTACTCATTCCCCCTCCACATGCTCAGTGAACTTGCGGAGGGGAAGGAAACAGCGTGCCCACCAGCCCTGCCCCCAAACTGCCATCCGTACCTCTAATGCCATCCGTACCTTCATCAGGACATCTGAAAGAGTGGCCTATGCACGTAGGTTCCTCTTTCAGACATTGTCCCAGATATACCTATGTTTGAGTAAGACTTGTTGGTAGGATGGTGCCAGGGATGAAGCCAACAGGAAGGGCCTTCTTCTGTCTTCAGATGTTGACTACATGCACAGGAGAAAGGTTATCAGAGCACTCTTTTCCCTGTCAAGTTGTCCTCTGCTGTCAAACTGTAATGTTTTTACAAGCACTGTTGTAGAACCTTCCTGAACATCTCTGAAAAGTCTAACAGACTACATTTTGAACATCTCTGTTTTGGGCCTCGTAGCTATCACATAGCTGACAGCTAATACTGTTCTGCCTTCTCACTTGCTACGACACAGACAGAAACTATAATGATTTCTTTCAAGTGTTTTCATGAACACCTGCTTTATGGATGGCTGGTTAGCTTTTTTGTGACCTCGTTGGAATGTCCCAGCAAGTCTAGCCTGCTTTCTCTTTTAAAAACACACACAGTCCTAGCCACCTCTGGCACACGGACAAACTGCTGGAACTTGTTCCTCAATCCATAATGCTTAGCTTCAAAGTTCAGCACCAAACAAGAACTTATATTGTTTGATGACCTTTGGTAGACGCTCTTCAATAAGCAATTAAATGTTGCTTTCTTTCTCTCTTTTAATGCCACAAGAAGACCAGACTGTCTGTTTTGCTTTCAAGTGAGGAGCAAAACAGTGCTGTTAGAGACAGCAGCGGTTTCCTTTTCATTAGCAGCAACGGCAGAAAAAAGCTCGAGAAGGCAAAGGAGCCACAGTCACCAATGTCAATGTGCCAATACCAGTGTAGGAATATAATTTGATTTCTGACTGTGAAGTGACAAGCACTGCACATAGCTGTAATTTTGATATTAGTGCACAAATAACACCAGACACATCCCACATTTATATTTTCACCTACTGCAGAGAACGAGAGGCCAATTTCCATGTGCGATTTTAATGTGCAATGAAACCCAGGTCCGCGAGAATACCAAACACTGGCTGACATAAATATAGGGCATTTGTGAGACAGCTGAGGGGTTCTTTTTTTGAACAAACAAACAAATAAAAACAAAGCAAGACTATAAAATAATCGTGTTTTTTTTCCAATCTGACAATTGTTATATCCAAATTGCTGCAGAATGTTCCCATGCTTGTGTCTGCAAGTTTGGTCCTCGGGAGTTTCCGGCTCCATGACTGCAGGATCCTATTCCTCCCAGAGATGGGGGAAATGAAAAGCAGAGCAGAGGGCTATGGAATTGGCAAGGAGTTGAGGGAAAAACTTTCCAAGTCCCATGGAAATTAATGGGACTCAAGTTAGCCACAGCTCATTTGTTTCATTGATTCAAAGTTCAGTGCTTAGTCATGACTCGCTTTCATTGGATACAAGCTTTTGTGTTATTTATTGTCTTGCCTGATCTGTACTGCTAGCTCGAAAATAAGATAGAAAACAAATTTGCAGCCCAATCCTAAGCTGCACCGATGCAGCAGGGCCAATGCGGTCACACTGCAGCCTATGCGCAGACTGAGCAGGCTGGAGGTCTCCTTGAGGTAAGGGGACATTTATAAAGCTCCAGCCTGCTCAATGAGGCAACTCAGATCTGTGCCTGCTAAATAGCCAGCGCATGTCTGAGCTGCCCCGTGTCGGATTTTCAGCTCCGGGAAGGCCTGGAACCCTTTCATCACTGATCCCACTCCTCCCAGGCCCAATCTTCCCCCATATCTGCCCTCCCCCCGTACCATTACACCCCTCCCCACCCTCTCCCCACCCTGCGCTGCTCGGAGAAGCTCTCACCTACTCTGGTGTTTGTCGAGGCCTGCACTGGCACAGACAAGATAGTGCAGGGCCTTCCCACCAGCACCCCTATCTTCGGTGCTGTTACAACATGCTTTCTGGCACGTTTGCCACAGCATACGCTGGCACAACAGTTGCTGCACCGGCGCAAGAAGAGAATAGGGTTGTGCCATCAATCTCATTGCTAAAAACAGGTTCCAATATAAGTTTCCTACCTTTCTTCCTTCTAGTATCAGGAGTTGGCTAGGCAGGACACTACTGGAGGGCTTACAGTGCATATGAACACCACCATTGCCACCAGTAGTGAAGGTTCAGGGGACAATCAGCCAAACCAGGGGTTGTGCGGAGGGCACCACAAGAAGTCCAATGCAGAGCTTTGCACCAGGATCTCAGCAAACAGTGCTATCATGACTTCCCTCCTTCCAAAATGGCATGCATGTTTCCAGGAGAACAACTGCAATTAAGAATTAGGAAAACATTCTCTTTGGCAAGACTTCTCCAAGCTTGTAAATTTTTTTAGAAATTCTCCTTGTAAAGATTGTGTTCAGGTGAGATAGAAAGCAACCTGAATCCACACAACAAAAGAAGGGTCAAAACATGGGAAATTCGCTCATCTTTAATTCTCATATGTCAGTCATTAGAACTGGGCAAAAAGGTCATAATATTTTGAAATACTGTGAATTCCATCTATGTAGTTGCTCTTTGTCAAGTGAGTAGATTCATTAAGGTCATAACCCAATTAGATAAATCTTAGCTGATTAATCATTTGCATGTTAAGTGATTGATTAATTAAATCTGCCTAAAATTTACACCTGAATAAAATAATAAGTTGAAAAGGGGAAAATATATTTATTTTACATGATCCACCTACACATGGGAGGGATAGTTCTGAATCAAAGATCATACAGGTGGGTCCTCTTTATAAATCAGGGTTAGAGGCCAGAAAACCTGCACTTATGGTGAAATGATTTATAAATGGAAATTTTTTCTCCATATGAAATAATGTAAATAGGGGTTAATGGGGACCCCACATGAATCTATGTCCTTTATCGGACTTAAAGAAGAGAACTTTATCCCATAAGAAACAATGGAATAAAGTTGGGGTAGGAACTGTAGAGAGTGGCATGCAGTCCTAAGTCTGCAATTCTATACATGTTTTCCTGGGAGTAAGCTCCATTGAACATGATGGAGCTGAGTAGATATATGTGCAGTATTGTGCTGTAAACCAGTACATTCCCCTCACAGGGTCAGATTGTCCATGACACAAGTTGCAAACTTTTTTTTCCCTGCCGGAAAAGGCACCGGGGGCAGGGCTTGCGTGGGGGTGGGGCAGGATGATGATGTCATGGGGGTGTCACGGGATGACTCCCCCACCCCGGCGGAGGCTAGCTATGCCTCTGCAAGGGAGAGGGTAAGTGAAGTGAGTAGGGGCTGCGGGTTACTCTCCTTGTTATCCCAATTAATGACAACAGCAACAATGTCAAAATTGATAATACTGTACCTCCCATACTGTACAGTACTACATAAAGACGTCACTTTAAGAGCTTGCAGGGTGCAAGGAGGAGGAGGAAGAGCATGCAGGCCTAGCAATGGCAAAATCAGGGATGATCCTTGGAGCTTGGAGAAAGAAAGGAGGAGAAAAAATGCAGATGGGGCTACAGCAGTAAAGGACATAAGTGCAGAAAATTGTTATTTCTTGTTCCTCAAAAAGTTGAGGAACTAAATGTTGGTAAACGTATAATAGGGAGATGTGTAATGGGGACTCCCTGAACTATGAAAAACACACCAACGCCCATAGGGAAAAATGCCAATTGGTCTTTGAAAGTCCAGTGCTTCTTTAGGAGTATGAAACAATGTGTTTGTTCAATATGTAACATCAGTTTACATCCCATCCAATGATCTGACACACAGTCATGTAACAAGACGAAATTCTGGTTACGTGTCTCACTGAATCACTCAGTGTGAGATGATTGACTGATTGACATGTGTATGAGTGTTGGCAAGCCAACCGTGTCCTAGGCTTGCAGTGTCTGTCTTGTGTTGGTGTGGGGAAAAAAGGAAATAGCGCCACATTCTATCTATCTATCTATCTATCTATCTATCTATCTATCTATCTATCTATCTATCTATCTATCTATCTATAGATATATACCTGGCCTAGATGCCTTTAAAAGGGGTTTGGATAGATTCATGGAGGAAAAGACCATCCAAGGTTACAAGCCATAAGCAACCTCCTGGTTTTAGAAGTGGGTTTTCCCTGTGCCAGGTTCAGGGGAGTGACAACGGGAAACAGGTTATCTTGTTGTCTTGTGCTCCCTGAGGCATCTGGTGGGGCCACTGTGTGATACAGGAAGCTGGACTAGATGGACCTTTGGCCTGATCCAGCAAGGCTCTTCTTATGTTCTTATAAATTATTGGGGGGGGGGGGTTGCATTCATTTTTTAATTTATATTTGGTGTGTGTCTGTCTTTTTGTAAATCCAGAGGTGGAGGCGGGAATCCCATTTGACTGGCATACAAAATTCTAGAAACAATAGCAGATTCTAATATTTTGACTTCCAAATCAATAAACATACCTGATACAGCAGAACAACAATGTCAGAGTCAGAATCAGCAGAGGTGAATTCTGGAAGTATCTCTATGAGGAAAAATTAAGCACGGGCAGCCCAATCCTGTGTAGGATACGGCGGCCGGCCTAAAGGGCTGGCCGCCGTATCCCATCAAGTTCCCAGGTTGCCCTGGGGCAGCCTGGGAACAATTTGGGAGAAGGGGATGATTGTCCCCTTCCCCCGGTGTCAGTGGCGGTAGGCCCAAAGGGCCTACTCGCATTTGCATGAGCTCTAAATCTCGCAAACAATAACGCTGACCGTGTTGGCATATCTGGGGCTTGGAGGGAGCTTTGGATACTGGGTATCTCTGCACCTGGTATCCTCGCCTCCTCTAGGCCCTGGGTGGCCAATAGCCGCCCTCCCTTGCTGCTCGGTCCGCCTTCCCCCCACCTGTGCCCTGACCAGCATAGGACTAACCTGCTCCGGCCAGCGCAGGGCCGTGGAGACAGTGGAGCGAGCAGTGCAGGCCGCAGCGCCAGTGCTGCTTGCTCGCCGGGTGTCGCACAAGTGCTTTACGGCACTTGCATGACGCCCTGCCCCTGAAGATACATGATGTAACCCTGAAGATACACAGGATTGCGCCGTCAGAATACTCTCCTGCCCCGCATCTCTTGTCCTCCACACTTGGTGACCTTTTTTCCTCACTAATAAGGATCTCACAGGGGTTTGAAATGACAGACAGGAGGAATACTGGGAGTATAAATTCCCATTGCAATGACACAATGACAGCCCCGCTGGCATAGACATCTGCCCGCTGATGGGTGCACCACAGTCACTGGTACAATGTCAGGAAAACACCATGCCAATGTAGCTCAAGCATCCCTTGGATGTCTGTGGAGAGGCCAAGACAGGGAGGAGATTGGGATGTAACGTGGGAGGGATGTGGGAAGGAAATGGGAGGGATGAGGAGTTGACGCACACCATATCCAACCCCTCTTCAGACATAAGAACATAAGAAGAGCCTTGCTGGATCTGGCCAAAGGCCCATCTAGTCCAGCTTCTTGTATCTCACAGTGGCCCCACCAGATGCCTCCAAGAGCACACAGCTAACAAGATAACCTGTTTCCTGTTATCACTCCCTTGCACCTGGTACAGAGAAAACATACTTCTAAACCCAAGCGGTTGTTTATGGCTTGTAACCTGTCACCTGTGATGGTCTTTTCCTCTATGAATCTATCCAAACCCCTTTTAAAGGCATCTAGGCCAGGTGCCATCACTACATCCTGTGGCAAGGAGTTCCACAGATGAATTACATGCTGGGTGAAGAAATATTTTCTTTTGTCCATTCTAACTCTCCCTCCACTCAATTTTAGTGCATGTCCCCTGGTTCTGGTGTTGTGAGAGAGGGAGAAGAATTTCCCACTATACACTCTCTTCATCCCAGGCATAAACCCATGCATAATTTTATATGTCTGAATCATGTCTCCCCTCAGGCACCTTTTTTCTAGACTGAAAAGTCCAAAACGCTGTAGCCTTTCCTCATAAGGGAGGTGCTTCAGCCCACGAATCATTTTGGTTGCTCTTTTCTGCACCTTTTCCAATTCAAGTATATCTTTTTTGAGGTGTGGTGACCAGAACTAGACTCAATACTCCAGATGCGGCCTTACCATCGCTTTGTACAAGGGCATAATGATATTGGCCATTTTATTCTCAGTTCCTTTTTTAATGATCCCGAGCATGGAATTGGCCTTCTTCACAGTCGCCGCACACTGGGTTGACACCTTCATCGACCTGTCCACCAGTACCCCAAGATCTATCTCCTGATCTGTCACAGACAGCTCAGAACCCATTAGCGTGTATGTTTGTTTTGCATTTTGTATCCTCTGGACCAACTATTGTCTATGCTGAATAAAGACTTAAAAGATAATTTCTCTCCTGATGCTGGACTCTCAAGAAGACATTAACAAAAGCGTTTGGGGTGTTTGATGATAACAATAATCGGACATTTTTTTCAGAATCAAATGGCATTTCCACATTTAACACAAATCCCAAGCTTGAATGAAGGTATGGTGTATGGGCAAAAAAAAAAAAAAAAAAAGTCTGTGAAATATGAGACTGATAAAAGCAGGCCCTTAAATCAATTGGAAAGACACTATTTCCAAAGAGGTATAAAAAATAGAAGTAGCAGATCAAACCAAAGTGTTTTTTTTAGGAGAACAACAGGCTGTAAGAAGTACTATAGCTGAAAAAAATGATCAAAGTGAAAAGTTGTGTGAATAACTGAAGTACAGCTCCTGCCTTGAATATATTTTTCAGTTGACTAAGAGAAGTCTATAACTAATACAATAGTTTGTTTAAACAGCTTTACAGATGGACACACAATGTTAAAATCATCACAAGTGAAAACACACACACATGGATACTCTAAACTAGTGGTTCCCAACCTGACCCAGGTTTCACGTTTGAAAACTCCCGCCACCTTAAGGGGGGGGGTGGAGATTCGATGCAACTCGACTGTGATGTCAGGCATCACTGTCGGATCCTCGGAACCACCACCGATCACTGCTGACCCAGGTAAGGGAAAAAGTATTTTTAACTTACCGGAGGGGGGGGGTGTCCCCCACGGTTTTTTCCTTCTGGGGGTTTCTCCCATTTTTGGTGGTGGCAAAAACCTGGAAGCGATGGAGCCATCGCCTACCAGTGCCGCAATGGTTCCCAACCAGTCCCATTAGAACTCTAAACCAACTACAAATCCAAAAGTATATATGGACTCTAAAGTCAACTTCAGAGGCTTGGTGGCTTATGGAGGGTAGTGCAATCCAGGTCTTCCTCAAGCCCCCTTTAAAGGGGTTGGTGTTGATAGGCTGCTATCATTGGTGATTGTTAGCTTGAGGCCAGGATGGGATGCCCATAAGGGGAATAGACAGTAGCTTTCTGTGCCCCCCCCCCCCCCAGGAAGGGAACTCGCACTAAAAGAGTTAGTTCTAGTTTTGTTAGTATTTGCTCAATAAATTGTGGCCCTTTTCAATTCAATCTCACTTGTCCTGTGCTTTGTTTGGGTGTGTGTGGAAACAATGGATGAGGCAGTTTTGTTTGTTTGTTTGTTTGGCCTCGCCTATTCCACACTGCAGAGCCAATGGGTTGTTCCTAATTTGATCGCAACTGACAGAGGCAGTGCAGATCTGGGAGAAGGAAGAGAAGATTGGGGACCATGCTCTAGACCAGTGGTTCCCAGCCTTTTTAGCACCAGGACCCCCTTTTGTAGAATGACAATCTGTCGAGACCCCTGTAAAACTTAAGTCTGGAAGTGATGTCAGTAAGCAGGAAGTGATGTCATTGTTTTTAATAAATTACACTGTTTAATAAATCACACTTTTTAAAATAAATCACATTTTTGAATTTGTACTCATAAGCAGCCCCATAGGGGGAGGGAAGGAGTGAGCTAATATTAACAGAGATGCTAAAAGGCAAGCAGAAAATAACACAAGGTGAGCAAACAAGCCTCAAGAGAGCATCAGACACTTCTTTCTCTGCAGGGGGGGGAGGAGTGAGCCACCATCTTGGGTGTGGTCATCCAGCCGACATCCCGCGACTCCCCAGAAACCGCTTCGCGACCCCCTTGGGGTCCCAACCCCCAGGTTGGGAACCACTGCTCTAGACATTCAGAGGAGGAGAGGACTGGATTACAATCCTTGGAAGCTGTATGGTGTGGGGGAGAGGGGTCAGAGACTCTGGCTTGCCTTCCCATTCACCTCTTCAAAGGCTATTTGGCTTGGGGGCATGAAACAGAGGTAAAGCTTTCTTGTCCAAAGGCATGAAGGGAGTGGTGGTAACCATTACACTGATGGCCCACTGCTCTGATCAAGAGTGGATTCACCCACCCAGGAAAGTGAGCAAATGAGTGGCAATATCCTGGAGCCGGACTAGGTTTAAGTCTGCCCTGCTTTTGGAAGAGGAGTCCTTTACCAAGCAGAACCTGCTCCAGATTCTGACTTTCAATACAGTCGTGACTCACTATTCAATCCAGTTTATTGCCTTGTCTCTTTATTGGATGGGGGGGAACAAACATCTATTTTCGACTCGCCAGGCAGCTGCTTCTTTTGCTCAACTCGGATACCCTGCGAAGGTCTGTGCCTGACCTGCTTAGCGGTCCTCATCGGTTACCATTAGTGAGAGGAGCTGACTGATTAATTAGGACAAAGTACACAAGCACACACACCCTCAAATTCTTGGCCTAAACGACAAGCCAACTGCTGATGAATCTGGAGTGCTGGTTTACAAAACCAGTTCAGATAGTGAACACCACAGGGCATTCTGCTAATCACATAGAGACTTTCCCCTCGATTGCTACTTTGCTAGAATCTCCTGCATGAACAACAACATGACATTTATTGAGTCCCTGCAAATACCAGGCGCTATATGGAACATTATTAAAAACAAAGAGCCCTGCCTGAAAACTTGCAGTCTATTTTTTTCTTTGTTCTTTTAAGTATTTTAATCCCACCTTTAAAAACAAAAGTTTCGCACAGCAGCTCACAAATGAACGGCACAAACACAATAACGCAATAAGAAACATAATAACAATGTTTTCTCCCTGACAGCTGACACACGACAGGAGTTTCAGATGACTGGGTGACAACGTTGTCAGTACTTTCATCATGAAAATAGTTGTGTAAATCTAGCTATAGACAATACGATGAGAGAAAATCAAAGTGACTCCTAATTCCAAAATGTATGAGTTTAAAACTTTATTTTCATTTTATGCAGGGAAAAAAATACATAAAATAACACTAATTCTAAAATGTATGATGAAATCATGCTTTGGTATGTACTCATTTCTACGGTGAGCAAAGAATAATCTTCAGTATCTAATTACTATTCAGGGCGCAATCCAATCCTACTTAGACCGCCATTGTAACCAGCGGCCCGGCGAAAACGGGAGGCCCCAGAATGGAAAGGGGATTCAAATCCCCTCCAAAAGGGGAATTCAAAGGGGATTTGAATCCCCTTTCCGTTCTGGGGCCTCCCGTTTTCGCCAGGCCGCTGGTTACAATGGAGGCCTAAGTAGGATTGGATTGCGCCCTCAGTTAATTAATGTTTGGGTTTCCAATATGCTTCACTGTGAGGAGTTTGATCAGAGGCTCTGGCCTTTATCACTGCACATCGATGTTGGGTTTTTCCTGATCTAGCTTTCCTTGCTAACATACGTGACTTCAGTGAAAGAGAAAGCTATGTTAAGCAAAGTGAATCTGTTCAAATTAGGGGCACTGGTCAGGTCAACGGTTGGTCTGGCAAGAGGCAGAGCCTGCTCGTGAACCTTTGCAGGGATCACGGGGAAGCAAATGTGCTCCCAGAAATTCTCCTTGAAATTCTCCTTTGCCAATTGTGATTCTGAATATTATCTGGATGTTTGCAGTTGACTCCCAGTGATATTAGTTTTTGGTTTTTGATGCCTGGCGGCTGGCATTTTTACAGGAGGACAATATTTGATATGTGACAGACCATGGTATGCAGTATCTGACGGACAGGATAGCTGATGGGAATGGTTTATCATGGCAGGTTTTAAACTTTCTACCTATGAGGAACCCTTCCTCCATCAAATCTGCCGAGGAACTTCTGCACCTCTGCCACAGATGGCCTGTATATTACATCGAATTCTGGGGCACGTTCTGGGGTTCACACTCAGTTTTCACACTGCCTTTGTATGGTCACTCATTGTGAACTCTGTCCTAGAACACCTTCACCCTATGACTGCACATTTTGCAAAGGACCCACAATAGTACAGTAATGGGTAAGCTGACTTGCCACTGTTCTCATTGCAAAGCCCCTGATCAGCTTTCAAATATTTCAAAATTCCTCAGACATTTGTAGTTTGAAGTCTTGGGAATTCATATCTGATGGTTGTTAGGAATAGTATTTAAAGATTAGATGCTATTTTGTTGTTGGCATATATTTTTCATCATACAGCATTTGATAGATAACATGCAATGGTAATAGTAGTTGACATGAGATATCACATATGAAGCCTGCTAAACTCAAAACGATCAGGAGATGCCTGATATTAAGGATATGGCTAAAAATCAGCCCTCTTCCATTCCCATCATTCTCCACTGTGTGTTTGGAAAAGCAGCCAGGTGGGAAGCAGAAGGAGCTTAAAGTAAGAAAAGTGGTGTGTTCTGTCCCTCCCCGTCCTGTCCCTCCCCATCCTGTCCCTCCCTGTCCTGTTCCTCCCTGTCCTATCCTTCCTCCCCTTCTTCTTCTCGTCCAATGCAGCCTGGTTTAAATGACTTGGCTGGCAAGCAGGAGGTGGTGGCAGGGCCTCCCCCTAGGCTGCCTATTTGTGCTTCCCATATTCCTTCCCCTTCCTCTTCAAGTCCCCCAAGCTTGTGCTCTTTGACTAAGTGGAAGGACGTGGTGAACTGAACTGGTCTGGAAGGTGTGCACAGGCCTCCAGTTCCCCATAAGGTCCAGGCGTGCATGCACAAGGACCAATGTGCACATAGCAAGGAGCAGAAGGGAAACAGTTTCCCCTCTATGTATGAGTGCTGCACCCTTGGTGGATTGAATCAAGCTCCAAGTTTCTACTCATGTTTTATAAACAAAGCCTTCCTATTTTCGTTTAGTTAGATGAGACATTCCTTGGTTCTGCATTTATAAAGGAAATCGCTTTTAAACCATGGGCTATGTTTGAATAGGTTATTTGCAACATAATAATCTTGTGAATTACTGAGACACTGCAGAGCAAAGGAAAATGTGATTGTGAAGTGCATGATGAGGATTCAATTGGCTTGGCAGCTCTAATATTTTCCTTCCATAGGATGTTTAGGGATTTGCTCTAGATTCTTGTATGTATTATTTCTATTTTCAGAGATTCTCAACTGAAGAAGGTGAACTCATTTCTCTTATCTCAAATAGAGTCATTTAAAGGATTTGGGGTATGACTGATATCCTGAATTGGTTTGTAGAGAAAGATATTGGCAACTGTTCTTTTGGAAGTGAAATTCCCGGAATATTCCAAGACCAAAATAGTTCACCTCTCCTAGCAGGTATTTCCCCAAATTGTGTCTTGGGATATTTCCAATAAATCAGCATTTGTGGTCAATATATTACTGATGATCATGCAAAGTGGTAGTTCAGTCTACATCACACTGCCTGTTCTCTGTTATTACTCACCACTTCGCATTCCACCTGGTTTTTCCCCCTTGATAGCTTGCATCTCACTGAATGACGCTCCCTGCAGATTTCTAGGGATAAACAACTTGCATCTTCCCACCTATCTTTTAGCATCTTCTCTTTCATTATTAGAACCTTTTCATTATTACAAGAGTTTATACAGAATTGCACCCTGTGGCAATTAGATCCACATTCAAGTCACAGGCTGCCTGGTCAAGATGAGAGTCACAGGCCACCTTCACATGGTGAGGGAGGACAAATGTCTGGGCTATGTGACAATACAATACGATGTCAGGAAAACATAAGAGATGTGTTTGTGTCAATGTGCATAAGTGAATAATGCTAGACATATGGGAAACAATCAACACCATTTGGAGATCTTGCTTCACATAGATTGCATACTGAAAAAGCTCACCCTCAATAATGCTGTTATTATTATTAGGCTTGCTATCATATGCTATCATTCAGCCATGGCATATTAGAAGTTAATTTCATTGCCATTAATTTGATTGTCACTATTGTCTTTATTGTCATTAATTTTCATCCTCCATCTGTTAACATAATGGTAACTGATTTTAAAATTAAAACATTTATCTTTATTATAGCATCAAACAGGGGGGAAAAATCACAACAATGAATCATGAATTTGTCAACCTCTCTAATCTGAACAATAATGGCTCTTTATTGTGTCCCCTTCACATCTCAGCTGGAAACAAAACATATTAAACAGACTTTCTAGTTCCACAACTTTTTTTTTCTGAAATTGGACTAGAGACTGAGTTCTACCTTTTTTTGATAGGTAAGGTAGAAAATGTGCCAACAGGGCATGTGCGGCATCCTGTGGTGGTGGCAGCAGTCACAGAGGCCTCCTCAAGGTAACCCTTACCTCGGGGCTTCATTGTGGCTGCATCAGTGCTGGAAAGCTGGATAGGATTGGGCCCTCAGTCATGGATACATAAGAAGGCAGGATGCTGCAAGTGGGTTGAGTTTCCCATAGTATGCAGTGGTAACCAGGGAGGATAAGACTGAACAAATCATCTCACTCCATTTGGGGGGCCAAGGCAGTATTCACACCAGAGGTAGGTGTCTGTCAGCAGGTCCAGGTCAGGCTCTGGTCACTCTTCACAGGGTCCACAGGGCCAGGCCAATCCCTAAACTGATGGTCCCAAAGCATACAGAAGAACTGACACCCAGCTCTTTCTCTTCTTTCCACCTGATTCCAAAGGGGCAGTCAAGGCCCTGGGTCATTGTCTGAAGGTAGTTGGGAGCTGGATGAGGGCGATCAAGCTGAAGTTAAATCCTGATGACAGAGGTTCTTCGGGTCCAGAAGTCCAAGACTCGGGTATTGGACTATCGACCTGCTCTGAACAGGGTTGCACTCCCTCTGAAGGAGCAGGCTTGCAGCTTAGGGGTTCTCCTGGATACGCAGGTACTCCTGGAGTCCCAGGTGGTGGTGGTGGCCAGGGGAGTCTTTGGTCAGCTTTGGCTGATCCAACAGCTGCGACCATACCTGAGTTGTTCAGAACTGGTCATGGTAACCCATGCCCTAGTGACATCTAGATTACATTACTGTAATGCACTCTACATGGGGCTGCCTTTGGAGACTGTCCAGAAACTGCATCTAGTGCAGAATGCGGCTGCCCTTGTGGTCACTGGGGCTCATCAGTTCAACTCAGTCGGGCTGCTGCTTCAGTGGCTACACTGGCTGCTGGTTCGTTTCCAGGCACAACTCAAAAGTGCTAGTTTTGAATTTTAAAGCCCTTTATAGCTCAGGACCAGGGTATTTGAGGGACTGCCTCATTCCATACAATCCTACCCATTCTCTTAGTTCATCATAGGGGGCCCTTTTAACCATGCCACCATTGACGGAGTTGAGGGAGATGGCAGCGAGGAATATGGCCTTCTTGGTGGTGGCACCCCAATTATAAAATCCCCCCTCCCGAATTAAGAATGGCTCCCTCCCTGGAAAACTTTCAGCAGGGCCTCAAGACCTTTTTTTATTCAGGATGGCCTTTGATCATTGACATAATGGGCTGGCGTTCTTAATGAATTGCAATGTTAATGTTTGTTTTATTGCTTTAATCTTTTATGTTTTTAATGTTTTTTCTTTAATTTATATCTGTATTGTTTTTAATGTTGTAAGCCACCTTGTGTGCACTGACTGTGGGAGAAAGGTGGGGTATAAATAAATAAATAAATAAATAAATAAATAAATAAATAAATAAATTGCTATACAAATCAGATAGCCAGAAATGTAATGAGCTTGAACAAAGGGAAATAAAGAAAATAAAGGATCCTAACATTCCAATATTGCAAAATAGACCATGTATTTTCTTGACAATGTTATAAAATGGAAACATGTCATGAGATGAACAGGTAGCAGGGGTGGGGAAGCAGGCATGTTAAAAGATAGTACTAGACCTAGAGAAATTACATTTGGACATTGCTATCTTTTGGAAACAGTACAGCCATGAATATGGCTTTATGAATACGGATTTGGAAGTTGATAGAGACTTTGGCCTGTTTTGTGAGACTGGGTTCATGCGTTCTCGAAATGTGTTTGTTTCTCTGGGAGGAGAAACAGGGCAGAAACACACACACACACACACCATGCTAAATTGTTGATTTTTTTTTTAAAGATAGAACTATTATTCTGTTTTTAGGCTTTCGATCTACAGTTTCCATCACGCCCAACTGGCCTGCCACAAACTGTGACTTTGGAAAAGCAGCCCTTCACACAAAGTAGTGAAATAGTTTGTTCAGTACATACCGCAGCAGTGTCACACAGGGCTGCACACTGTATCCGCCCTGCTGGCACCAGATTGATGAGGGAGACTTTCCAAAGAATGGCATGATACGTTACTTCCAACAGTTCTTTGCTTGATGTGAACTCCTCATGGCACATTTCACTGAGGTACAGCAAATAAAACACCGTAGACATGAACTTACCAGACAGCCAGTGACAGAACATCGTATTCTTCTTACACATCTTTCAGAAAATCCCTATGAAATGATCTGGACATAATGTGTGACAGCTATATAAACTACTAGTGTGATACCCGCGCTTCGCTATGGGATGTAAGTACTTTAAATCCATTTTGACTCCAATAAACTTTCCTTTGATTGCCAAGGAAATGTAGCACAACTACCCCATGTCAGGCAAAACCCTGCAATGATTAAAAGTCATGGTTCCATCAAATGACAGTTGTTCCCCTCTCTGTCGTGGGACATGATGGAGAACTCCTCGCAGTTGTCCACCATGTGCCTCATGATGAGCTCATGCACCTCCCTAGTCTTGGGGTGAGTGTCATATCTGAGACAGGAGAGGGACCAAAACAGGCAGGCTCCATCTCCTGTGATGGGGACAATTGTGTGAGGCACCATCTCCCCATTAACATTTAAAAATTCAAAAATTCAACGTTTAAAAATCTAATTTGGCCATACCAAGTTAAAAAGCAATAGAGTGACAGAGCAATCCACACTCACGTTAGACCAGTGGAGAAAGCGCTCCGCCAGTCTAAACTGTCGCAAACATGCCATAAAGCACATTTGCAATGACTCTAGAGTAAGGGCAGCAAGTGCAGAGGTCGGCAGTCCTCACTTCACCACCGAAGCAACCCAGCCGCCGCAGGGGAAGTAAGTCTCCCACCGGCGGGTGCAAGGGTGGGCCGGGCGGTGAGGGAGGGCAGCCGTTGGTCAAGCCAGCCCAGAAGGGGGAGGGGATGTAGGCCGCTGCATCCCCATCCCGTTTCCAGGCTCGGCAGCCATTACACGGCCGCCTCACACTTACGCCAGCTCTCGAGCTGGGGGAAATTTGAGGAGACCCATTGAGCAGTGGTGGAACTACGGTGGAGCAGGTGGAGCAGGCGCTCCAGGCGCTCCACCGCGGGGGGGATCTTACCTTGCCGAGGAGCATTGCGGTTGGGCCCTCCTGCCCGCCCTGAGTCCGTTTGGCTCTGAAATGAGACCAAACCGGGCGGGGGGCGCGTCTATGTGACGCGAGGGCGCGTCGCGACGCTGGCCCTGCCCCCTCGCTCCAGGGCACCCTCCCATCACGTTGCACCTCTGCCATTGAGGCATCCCAGCTCTACACCAGGGGGAAAGGACAAACATCCCCTTCCCCGAGGAGACCTCCGGGCCATTCCGGAGTGGCCCAGAGCGAGCATAGGATCCTGCAGGCGACCCTAGGGCCACCTGTGGATCTTTAGGCAGGATTGCGCTGTGAAGGTGGGAGGGAGGGAGAGAAGGGGCAAAAGTGTAAAATAATCCTTTCCTAAATAATCCTTTCCTAAATATATTAATTTAATGTTTATGGAGTCGGCACCAAATTTAACGCAAACTAATTACATAAATTTTCAATCACATGATCAGCTATGTAATTGCTGTGGAATATTACTAACAGTTCTGAAGAGAACTGATTCAGATTCTAGATAGCCAATGAAAAGTGACAGTTAAGTTAGAAAGTGACAGTTGGAAGGAAAGATCATAAAGACTGGGGGACATAAAAATACTTGAGGAAAAAATGTGGGTGGCACATATCACACGTCGCCCCCGCTTCCTTTACTCCCCTCTGCACTGGGAAGAGGCAGAAAAATGACGGCAGCCTACTGACTGCAAAGCGTTTTGGGGCGGGGTGAGACCGAGGGATCATAGGCATTCCACAACGTTCCCCTCAGAAGACGTCCTTGTCCTTGAGGCTGCAGGTCGCTAAGGATATCGTCATAGTCAGGGGTTGGATTCCGGGCATTGTTATCCTCTGGTCCAACAGGCTGTGCCACGCAGAGTTTGGTGTAAGGCATTTCATCTGCGCCATGTTGACATTGCTCAGCGCAAGGTGAACATTTACATGAGGAAGGTCTTCAATGCACAGGGTGGAACGACTATCGCTTACCCTGGTATTGTTTATACTTCGCCAGCCCTGTTTAGGCACCACCTCTCCACAGCTGGTGCTGACATTTTCCTCAGGGACCTGCAGCAGAGACATTTGAGCCTTCTGGCCTGGTTTTGGGGCAGTTGGGGTCAAACTAGGCTAACCCCACCATGTGGCAGGTTGCATGCAGGATGGGTAGGTAGAGATCTTCATTGGCGTGCATTCTGAGGTATCAAGGTCAAGGGGTGAACCAAGACTGCTCAGACTTATCTGGGTCGGTGAGGCTATCTGGCAAGCCCCTTTGGCTGGGTAAGCAAAGACCGCCACATGGCTTGCCTAGGGGGAGTCTGCGCTGCCCAGCTGCCTTCAGGGTTGGCTGTGATCAGCTTTCCCAATCTATGAATGGGCAGAGCTTGGAGTCAGAGTGTCACGGCCGAGGATAGCAGGGGGAGCATATGGGCAGCACTGTGCACGCTGGGGGATGTTATAGTTTTTTTCCCTGCTGCAGATTTTATACGTTTGTTAGAATTTAAGAGTGACCCTTTATCCAAGCCTCTGTCTAGCATGTTTATTTAGGGAGGTTCACAGATAATAACTGAATCACGAAGTAGTCCCAAGAACAAATAAGCATCCTCTATTGAATAAAAAGCACCCCTTTTTTTACTTTTACCCCCCTTTTTACCCCTTTAGGGGTGAAATTTTATAAAACTGTTAAAACGGTTTCTAAAGATTTTAAAAAGACACCCATATGCCCCAAAAGCATGTTAGAACTCCACAAGCACAGGAGATATGAAGGGTTCTAGAATTGACCCCCGAATCTAAATTTGCCCCTTTAGGGGCCGATTAGGGCAAAGTCCTGAAATATGTTTTTAAGCATTTGTATGGGTAACCTTTGTCAGCAAAAACCAAGTCGATATCTCTTGGGGCCTAAGAGATCTTGAGGAATCTGTGAAAACACATTGTGAGCCCTAGCCTAGGCATGTCTACTCAGAAGTAAGTCCTGTTCTAGTCAATGGGGCTTAGGTAAAGGTGACCCCTGACAATTAAGTCCAGTTGTGTCCGACTCTAGGGTGTGGTGCTCATCCCCATTTCAAAGCCGAAGAGCCAGCGTTGTCCGAAGACGCCTCCGTGGTCATGACTCTCCTTGCTGCAGCACGTAGCATGCGGCTGGAACACGGAGGACTGTTTACCTTCCCGCAAGCGGTATCTATTTATCTACTCACATTAACATGCTTTGGAACTGCTAGGTTGGCAGGAGCTGGCCAAGCAACGAGAGCTCACCCCGTCGCGGATTCAAACTGCCGACATTTCGATCGACAGCTCATGGTTCAGCGGCTTAACCCACTGCGCCACCCAGGTAATTGTGAATAGGATCACAGCACCCCTTTTCACCCCCTTAGGTGTGCAATTTCTAAAAATCCCTTCTTAGCGGGTGCTTAAGTCACGGAAGGAACATACTCCCCAAATTTCACATGTCTAGGCCCAGGGGTTTGGGCTGGGTGATGATCAGTCAGTCAGTCAGTCAGTCAGTCAGTCAGTCAGTCAGTCAGTCAGTCAGTCAGTCAGTCAAGACGTGTTATTTTATATAGAGAGATAAAAGATCTGAAAAGAATGTTCTTTCCTCTCATGGGCCATGTCTCTTCATAAGCAGGTCTATTCCTAGACTTTTCCCCTCCCCCTTTTTATTTAGTTCTCCAATTGGATCAAAATGGCAATTGTTTTGCTTCCCAAATGCTAAAGGACTACATTGTTTCCACCTAAACATATTATAAAGGTGAAGCCAAAACTGTCAAAGTTCTCCCTGTACATTAATAGCATAGGCAGCATAGATTGTATAGCGTAAGCAAAACAGGGTTTGTTTGTTTTTCCTGTCCAATTCTTCATCAAGGCTGACGCAACATGAATACCTGTCCCCTCAGGTGAGTGTGAGTGAGACAGAGAAAGAGAGCTATGTATGTCATGAGTGACAGCATGAAAAATCCAGGTTTTATGCCAATAGACAAACTCCATGTCTCCCTTTCACTTGTTTATGGCTCAAAAGTTCAATATATCTCCCTTCACAAAGATGAGGCAATGTTATCAGACAGCACAGTCAAATATGCCACCCAAGAGGCTTCAGCCTGAAAGAACACATTACAGGATGTGTCACGAGAACATCAACCCCATGTTCCAGGAAAAGGGGAAGAGAAAGCCAAGATTGCTGACTTCTCCTTCACATTTGACATGCAGAGAACAAGATTTGCCCTCTGCCGCTGTTGCTGTTTTTTTACCCACTCTAAAGTGAAATCAAAACAGTTTCCTTGCTACACAGAACATCATCATCCGGTATTGTTTTTAACATTTACGTGACAAAGACTGCAATCCTAGCCATACTTACCTGGGAGTAAGCCTCATTGACTATAATGGGACTTACTTCTGAGTAGACATGCCTAGGATTGGGCTCAAATGCTGCTAATTATACTACTATATTCTCTGTCTTTCTTTCTACCTAACTGCCCAGTCCTATCCCCCGCCATGTTATAGCATGCAGCTGCCCCAATGGAGGCTGCACTGCATGCTATGGTGGGGGTGTGTGATTGGACAGTCTGCAAGACGTAAGTAAAAATATTTTACTTACCACCAGTAGGCTGCCCTGCCACCGGATCCACCCCTCCCCCGATGCAGCCCCCGGTTCCTCCCCTAGCATGCTGCATTGCTCCCCCTCCTCACCTATGGCCCACCCCCACTGCCAACTTACCAGTGCCTATGAAGACTCCCAGAGCTGCTGCCACATGTGCTGCACCTCTTGTTGTTGGTGGCAGCGCCTGGCTTTTATGCCACTATAATGGGCCTTGAGCTGCCAGAACACTTTAGGATGACTGGGGCCTGAATCTCCTTATAAGTCTCTGTCCATAAATTTCACATCTCCAATTCTGCCACGTGATGGGCCACAGTTCTCTTAAACAACCCACCCATTCTGCCTTGCTTCCCCTCATGCCTGGAATACCCTCCCAGATCACACAACAGGGCATCACATCTCTCTTTTCCTTCAAGTAATTAAAACAAAAACCCACCTATTTCATGACACTTTTATATAGTCATATAGTCCCATTGAGTCCTTTGTGGTACGCCCGAAACTAAATAGTTAAAAAAAATGGCTTCCCCAAATTCTCTGAAATTTTTTTTGTGGAAAGTAGACAGATGAAACTATGTTATAAAACAATTTTCAGAGTTCTAGGGTCACCCCACTGACCCCCCCAGAGGAGCAAAGATCACTGTTTTTAGGGAAAATGATGCCCCGGAATTGGGGGCAGGGCCCCCCCTCCTCACTGAAATTAAAAATGAAACTCTGGCTTTGTTTTCATGACCAGGGCCCTGGCTTTTGAATCCACCTTGTTTGGAGCACCTCAGGTGCAGGGGAGCAGCTGTACACAGCTGTACACATGCGCAACATTAGGCGTACCTCAAAGGACTCAACGGGACTTAATGGGTGGCAGAATTGGCCTATATAGATCTGCACTCACAACTAAAGCTGCAGGATTTCAAGGATTTGAAGGGCCATAAAAAAATCCCTTGAAGGTAGGGACTTGTAACTTGGGGTACACTTAGGTGAGACATCCCCCTAAACACCCCTAAAGCCCTGGAGCTGTGTGTAAAACGCAACTATGTTTGTTTGAGCACTTTCGTGCTGAACTCACAACAAAATCTGCGTATTTCAAGAATGTAAAGGGCCATAAAAAAAAACCTTGAAGGAAGGGACTTGAAACTTGAGGTACACTTAGGTGAGACATCCCCCTAAACACCCCTAAAGCCCTGGAGCTGTGTGTTAAACACAACTATGTGTTTGTTTTAAATCTTGTGTTGTCAGGTCCATGCTTTATATAGGAGTAAATGGACGAGTTGAGTTCACCTTAAGTCCCGTTGAGTCCCGAAAGCACCGCCTGTGCACCAGGTGCAAGGTACACCTGGGAAATTTTCTGCAGGTGATTTTTTCTACATGGGGGTCCCTTAGACATGTGGATCACACTGACATTTGGGAATTCTGGGAAAATCATACCGTGGGACCAAATGGGTTTTTAATGCTCCTAATTCCTCACACCAGTGGTTCTCATACTGGGAGGCGTGGCTCCCAGGGGAGCCGCGGAAACCAGCCAGGGGAGCCGCGGAGTGCCACGGATGCATTGCTAATTGGTAGGCATCAACATAATATAATGGGGAGCCACGGCCAATGGTTGCCAATGGTCAAGGGAGCCGCAGGTCAAAAAAGTTTGGGAAACACTACCTCACGCCCTACTGAAATGAAGTGTGAATAAATGTAACTGCCTGTCCATTTCATAATTTCTCTTCCCTCTGTTGTTCTCCCTATATCAGCATTTAGACTGTAATCTCTTTGGGGCAATGGCTTCTCTCGTATGACCTCTCCTACCCAAATCCATGTATCTTCTAACAAATGAGACTTAAGGCAGTATTTGTTTTCATCAGGTTTGTAATGTAAAACTTCCTTTGGCCATACTGCATACTCATATTGCAAATAGCAGCTCTCCTCTGCTTTTTCATCTGTGTTAACACAACGATGAGGCATTCATATCAATAGCATGAGAGAGGCTCCGGGGCTATTTAAGCATCACATATGAAAACACTCTAAATTTCCACAGAGGGAAGAGAAGCAAGGGAAATGAAAAGATAACAAGGAATGGATGTGAGCAAACGTAGTTATACATATTTAGGCTCCATTTTAGTGGAGGATGAGGATTAATAGCTATTTCGCATGAGGATTAAATGGCTATTGCTTCAACTGAGTTTGTAATGTGAATGTAAAACCCACATTGACCAGAATTGTAGCTCATTCTCACTACAAAATGCTTCTCCTCTGCTACCTCTTCCATGTTAATGACGGTTGGATGATCTCATAAATATAGCAGAGGAGATTCAAGGTGATTTGCACAGCACCTATGAGAACATTCCATGGCATGAGTAAACCTCATGGGTTATATCAAAAGAAAGTCGCCATTGACCACATCTCATTGCAATTAATGAGATTTAAGGTAAAAACAAATCACTTGCCTCATAGTCTTCAATGGTGCGTAGTCAGGCCATTCTTTGGATACAGTTCAGACTGCTGTGTGCAAGTCTGTATGATCCCTAATTCGTCACTAGATTAGACCCTAGATATGTGTAACTACATTTGCTCATGTTCACATATTAAGAATATTTAAGCTTTGGGTAATATTTGTCCATTTCTCATGTGCAAGTCACGTTAGTCAATGGGCCAGTTAAGATGCAATGTGGGTGTACATACACAGCAAGTCCTTAAAGTTGTTGATAGGTTCTTGGAAAGTGCAACTTTAAGCAAAACGACTTATAATGACCACAGCTTTTACCACAGGCTAATTGATATATATGTAAGCAAGAGTTTACAGCATTTTTTTGGGTCACAACAATATCACCAAACTTCTAAATAAGGACCCAAAACACTTCTAATATAAAACATTGAAATAAATGTGAGCTTTCTGGGCTGAATAAAACCCACACAAACATGGGGAGAACGTTCAAACTCCACACAGGCAGTGGCCCTGACCGGGATTCGATTTTTATACAACTTATAATGAAATAACTTTAAGTGAGGACTTACTGTATTCCCTTATCTAGTGCACTGACATGCTGCCAAATAACAGCTCTGGGTGTCGGAAGTGGGTTATTTTTCCCATCTGCATGGCAAGCATTTAAATACAAGAGGCCTATTGCTTTGTTGGATTTGGTGAACCATATTTAGGACTAGTTCCAAATCTAAACATTGCATGAGATTTTCCAAAGCTGTCCATCAATTCTCATTGTTCAAATTTCAGTTCACTTAAATCAGCCATCTTTGGAAACAAATCAAACTTGAGTTTAAATCTGTGTTTTGATAAACAACGAATATTGTAATAGCAAAAGCTTAGCACTAACATTTGCTGCTTATCTTTCAGCTGAAAAGTGAAGCAAAATCTCAATTGTTGCAATGTCAGATTGCTGCCAAACGAAATGACAACTACATTTCTTCAGCAAAACCATTTAAAGGAAGGTGTTGAAAATAATAAAATCCAAGACAAAAGAGTGTTTATTTTAATTACTTCCCTTTCAACCTTATAGTGATGCATGTAAAATTCACCACTCAGACAAATCTTCACTAATCTTAGATAATACTTTCCCATGGTTATCTCGGTTAGGTTCTTGACCTTGGCAGATCTTTATATCCCCAATACTTGTTGCTTTTTTCATTCTAGTTACATATTGTGGCCATCTGTGATAGTTGAACTACTTTTTTCCCCTTTACTTAACCTTCCAGATTATATTGTTTGAAAAACTACTTTCTACCAAGTACAAAATTAACAGCCCGATCCTGTCTAACTATAGGCTGGTGGAGCAAGTGTCATAAATGTGCCGCTTCCCTCCTGGCCCCTGCGCAGTCTTACCATCAGCAGCAGGCATACATCAGCAGCCGGTGCAAGGAGCTGGCCACTCACCTTTTCCGGCAGTGGTTAGCTCACACACTCCAGTGCGTTACCTTTCCAGAGGCGTAGCTAACTTCTGTGGCAACCCCCCCGCATGTAACGTCACAAGCCCCGCCCCCACCGGTGGCATCCCTGCTGTGTTGCGGTGAAAAACACTCCCGGCATTTTTTCAATGGATGTAAGCTCCTAGGAGTCTGGGCAGGCGGGTGGGCCAATCCTCCAAGCCACATGGCCATTTTCCAAACACTGCCATAGCATGATTGACACCCCCACATGCTTCTTTGTTGCCCTCCCCACTTCCCCCTTCCAGCCACCGCTTCTTCACCTTTCGCAATGGCTGGAAAGTGTGTTACGCCATCAGAAGAACACTTGTTCTGGCGGCATAACGCGCTGTTAGGATCAGGATGTAAGTCTCTTATGTGCTATTGCCTTACTGCCTTTGTTCTGAATTCTGCGAGTAATTTTGTCTAAAGCTCACCAGCGGGATTTGTTTTACACCAAACAGTCATCTCTTCTGCCCCAAGAGATGAAACCAGATTGCATAATTTTTTTTAATTTATGAGATCAATTCAGATGGGAAACTCCTAAGACCTAAGTCTGGATGCAAATATCACATACTCACTACCTTTCAGGTTTCCTGGTGTCTAAGGGCTAAAAGCATGTTGTTTTCCATTTACCCATAACATAAGGAAGCCGCCTGAGATTATCCAAGATGATTCTGTGCACAAGAAACCCAGTTACAGCTAGATTAATTTGTAATTTAATCACAGGCTCCAATCTTTCAGTGTCTTAAAGATTTTAGAATCAATATTTAATAAAGATAATGCTTAATACACCCTACACAGAGAGTGCCCTTTATTTCATCTGAAACAACGGAAATTATGTCCATCTGCAATACCTTGATTAATTTTGTAGCAAAATGGGTAGGTTCTCATGAGGCGTCTTTCAAAGTATCCTGAGCAATTTTATGCCAGCTGGGCATAATTCAAAACCGTGAACATTTTCTAAAATGCAAGACAAGTTGTGACACAGTATCTCTATAAAACACAAAACCTTTGTTACCTTAACTCAACAATTTTTAAACACTGTGCCATGGCACATTGGTGTGCCGTGGCTGGCCTGCAGGTCTGTTGCGGAAGCTAGGGGGAGGGTCATTTATTAGTATGCACATTAGTATTCCGTGACATTTCCAAGAAAAAGAACACTCACAAGTTTTGACCTGTGTGACTTCTTTGCCTCACCATGTTATTTCCAACCCTGAACGAAACCCCAGATAGCTCAGCAGCACCAAGCTTCCTGTCCAAACAGGGAGACGCAGGGCTATTTAAGAAAAAGGAAGATATCCATTATTTTCACCTCATTGTGAGCATAGCATTATGGTGAACAGGCATGGCGAGCTACCTTACTCATATTGCCTTGAATGTGGTGGGCCCCATGATACTTCTCTCGCTCATTTACAAACCTGCATACGCTTTCTTCCCATTGCGCCATTCCTCTATTTTATATACGGGACCCTGCCGTCTTTTAACTCTCTATGAGAGTTTTGTCATTGGACATTCAAGTAGGTTGCAGAACCAATCCTCCTGCCATTTGAAAATATCATTCCACCGTTGGATGTTATCCAGCACTACAGGGATTTGCAGGGAAACTTTATGAACTGTACAGATGGACCATGGAAACAGCAGTAATTCCACTGAATTTCTCTTCTGATAATACTATTAGTCCATAATGACAGTGTTTGGCTTTGGTCTGATAACCTCCATGATTCATTCCTCGAGGGTCCTACACAGCTGAGTATATTAAACACGCTCACACATACACACTAACCTACTCCATTCATCCATCATGTCTTCTCTAGGGGTGTTTTTTTTTTCCTTTCTGAATTTGATATGTTGCTCACCTTGTTATCACTCGCCTTGGTAGCCTATTGTCTCTGTGCTTTCAGACACTTTATGCATGGTTGATTATGTCTTGTTCTCAGATCGTTTCTGACTCTACCCAAAATCTCTTCTCTGTACTACCCTCCATTTCCCATATAAAACATTCTAAACCCAGCTCCACAATATTTTCTCACAATCTAGAACAAGAAAAAGAGGGAAAGGGGAAGCATCAGTGAGTACCATGAAGAGCAACTACAAGGCACTGAGCTCCTATCAGGGCAAACCATCTCATGAGTGCACATTTATGTGGGGTCTTGATTTCATTTTTCCCTTATCATCAAAGGGCACTTTACACTTTACATTTTTAGGTAGTCTCCTACACATTTATAGAGTGGGCAGCTCCACACTTTACACAGCAAGCGCGATTGCTGCATGTGTGTCATGCGCATACATCTCACAGCAATGTGGAAAATGCAGATGATATAAAGGCACCTTAAATACCCATGGACACACATCTGAGAAGGAATGCCAAGGGGAATGGTGGCAAGCGGTGGGCACTCTTACAAGAAAGTAGATTTGCTACACCACATCAGATACCCAGAGAGGCAACCTTGGACCCACAAGAGACACCCCCTCTGCACCCTTCACCCAACTCACAGCTCCCTCCCTCCCTCCCTCTCACTCACTCCAAAACTGCTGTCTCTCACACAAACTTTCACATGCCTTTCCCCTTAGCTAGACAAGCAGTGACACCTTCCTCAAACTGATGGGTACAGCATTCAAAAAACACTGAATGCTGAATCTTAACCTTTTGTGCTATGGCACTCTGTGGCCAGAAACTCCTTCCATTCACCAAAGGAGAGTTGCACAGAAAGAAGGGATCCTTATATCAGTAGAAGGAGTCCTTACATGAGCTCAACTCTCCATGAAAGAAAAGAGTTTTGGACTATGCAGTACTTTAGTATAAAAGGTTATGAGCTCAGAGGTATTCTTAACTGTTTTCTACAAGGATCACCACAGTTCTTTCGGTTCAAGTTCAGAAATAAATGTTGGGAGTTCTAAATTCCCCCCTCACAAAGGACAGATGAACTTCCAAAACTCAGTTTCCAAGCCGCACCTCAAAACCTACATTCACTACTAGCCTAAATCACGAACCTTCCCTCAACCTCAACCTACCTTTTGCTTATCCCAGAGGTTTTGGTGTTTTGTTTTGTTTTGTTTTAAATACATACCAAAAGAAAAAGAAAATCAAAATGAATGACAACAGGAAGGAAGTGTACTACTGTACATTCATTGTGTGGCATAATGGAAATCAGTGTCCACTAATGATCAAACATATCTTGGCTGGCTCAAATGACATTTTGAGAAGCAGCACTATTTCTTAATCCAGTTTAATTAATCCAGAATCAATGCCATCTTTGGACCCATTCGTTTACTGTATGGCCGTTTCACAATGCCACAATTAATGTACATAGCACTAAACTCCACACAATCCAATTGTGTGTGTGTGTGTGTGTGTGTGTGTGTGTGTGTGTGTGTGAGAGAGAGAGAGAGAGAGAGAGAGAGAGAGAGAGAGAGAGAGAGACTTAAATGACATGCACACCTCCACTTATTGAATTACTATCCCTGCTTAGCATTTTATTTAGTAACCAGAACATGTGAGGCAGTTTCTGTCATTTTCTGAGGAGAGAGTTTTCTGTCTCTATTAGGGACAAGAGTAATGAGGAATGAAGGCAGGGGAAAAACATGAAATATGCATTTTAAAATCCCTGAAAACCGAAGTAACATTATCCATCTATCTAAAGAATATCCCCAAGAATATCCCCAAGAAGACTACAATGTGGGTTTCAAACATTTATTGTCTGAAACTTTTGTTTTAGCTCTAGATCAGGGATTCTCAAGCAGTGGTACCAGTGGCGTCGTTGAACGTGGGGTGGAACACTAAGTTCCACATCACTCTGAGCCTCTGTTACTCTGGTGCACGAGGCGGCCCCGCCCCCTCACCATTGGAGCCATTCAGTGAAGCGAAGGCAACTCGCAGGAGACTCCCTGCGTGTTGCCTTCGCTCCAGTGAATGGCTCCGACGGCGAAGGGGCGGGGCCGTCTCATGCATCGGAGTAATGGAGGGTCAGAGTGGTGCGGAACTTAGTGTTCTGCCCCACCTTCAGCAACGCCACTGAGTGGCTTTCGATACCATCGACCATGGTATCCTTCTGGGTCGGCTGGCTGAGTTGGGACTTGGGGGCACTGCTTTGCAGTGTTTCTGTTCCTACTTGGCTGACAGGTCCCAGATGGTGATTCTGGGAGACGCCTGTTTGGTGCCCTGCCCTTTACAGTGTGGGGTACCACAGGGTTCTATTCTGTCTCCCATGCTTTTCAACATCTACATGAAACCGTTGGGAAAGATCATCCGGGGATTTGGTGTTGGGTGTCACCAATATGCTGATGACAGCCAACTCTACCTCTCCTTGCCATCTCACTACAGGGAGGCTGTGGAAGTCCTGGAGCGCTGCCTGGAGGCGGTTGGGGTCTGGATGAGGGCTAATAGGCTGAGATTGAATCCAGAAAAGACAGAGGTCCTACTGGTCAGGAGAGCTTCGATGCAGGTACTGAGTCATCTGCCCGTTCTGAATGGGGTTGCACTCCCCCTGCAGGAACGGGTGCACAGTTTGGGAGTACTTCTGTATTCATAGCTCTCCTTGGAAAGCCAGGTGGCGGCTGTGGCCAGGGGTGCGTTTGCCCAGCTTCGGCTGATGCACCAGCTGCAGCCGTACTTGAGTCGAACGGACCTGACCACAGTGGTCCATGCCTTAGGGACTTCAAGATTGGATTACTGTAACGCGCTCTACATGGGGCTGCCCTTGAAGACGGTTCGGAAGCTGCAATTAGTGCAGAATGCGGCGGCCCGGGTGGTCACTGGAGCTAGGCAGTTTGACTCTGTTGAGCCGCTGCTTCGGCGGCTGCACTGGCTGCCCATTCGTTTCCGGGCCCAATTCAAGGTGCTGGTAATGACCTTTAAAGCCCTTCACGGTTCGGGTCCAGAATATCTGAGGGACCGCCTTCTCCCATACATTCCGGCCCACTCTCTTAGGTCATCTGAGGGGGCTCTCCTGCGATTGCCACCTCTATCGCAAGTTAGGGGAGTGGCAACACGTGGGCGAGCCTTCTCTGTTGTGGCCCCACAACTGTGGAACTCCCTGCCAGGGGACCTGAGAACCACCCCCTCCCTCATGACTTTTCGGCGAGGGCTCAAAACATTTTTGTTTTGTCTAGCGTTTGGGTGATGGGTCGTGGTCTGCCTCCTGTGTCTCAAGATGCTCTTTCAAGCTGCTTCTCTGCTCCATACTGTCACCCCCCCTAATGGATTTTATTGTTTGTAAAGTTGTTTATGTATGGTTATGTATTGTTTAAATTTATTTTATGTATTATTTTAAATTATATATTTTAACCTTGTTGTAAGCCGCCTTGGGCATTTGCCTTTCGGCATAGGAAAAGGCGGGATTTTTTTTTAAATAAATAAATAAATAAATACTAGTACCTACCACCAGTGGTACTTTGACCAACTGCTGGTAGTACTCGGACAGCAGGACCACCAGAATCCCGCTCTGATGAGGTGCTTTCAGTGGTGCATTATTGTCCCCAAGAGGTTCCGGCCTTTGGCCATGACTCTCGGGAACGCTGAGAAGGGCCCTCCCACCTGCCCACAGCCTCCTACCTGCGTTCTCTGGCCTCTGAAAACCAGGAAGTAACTGGTGATGATGTCATCGCCAGTCACTTCCAGTGGTATGCAGCAGGAGAGTGGCGCCGGAGGTGGTACTCAGCCGGGAAGGAGTTGAGAACACCTGCTCTACATGAAACTCTTCCAAAACTCTAGGCTTGCATAGTATAAAACCATAAGTCTGTGAGATTGCCTCCAACTTGGGGAGGGGAAAGGTGGGATAGAAACATTTTAAAACAAACAAACTAGAAATTATAAATTGTATGCAAATGTGTGTAATGGCCTGAGTCCTTTGCTCCAGGGCCTCTAGCTACCTGACACCAGCAATGGAAATGGCAATACAATGGCTTGTGAAAAAAAGAAGTGATGGCAGGAGGGGGTATGAAACCTATGGTCCTCTTGCAGTTCCCTTGGTCCCAATTTTTCTTGCCACAGCTTGTCTCCTCATGAGGTTTCAAACACAAGCACATTTGAAACCCAGCGGCTGAAAAAGTTGCTCAAAGGGCTGATTCGGAACAGAAAAATGAGTGGGGAAAGGGTTAAACACCCCTCCACTCACTCTTCCACCTGGGAGAGTATCATATTTTTACCATCTCTAATTCATTGTGTTGTTCAGCAAGACTGTGCTGTATCAAAGAATATTGATTAAAATATATTTCAGAGGCCAAGAAGAGAGCTGGAAATTAAATAGAAATTAAATTCTTTTCATGAAGACAAATGATATTTTTAAGTTCTTCTAATGAAGCAGCATTCATCAGAACCTCATCTATCTTTTCAAAGTAAGTTTATGTGGATGGATAAAAAGATTAATGCCTGCGAGCTTTCCAGCAGTTTAGTTTTGTAATGATATATGCAGCCCACCACTGGCAGGTAGCCTGCTCTAGGAGCAATGAATGCTCCTCCAACCTACTTACCGCCTAATAGGGTTATCTTTTTCCCCAATCTCTCCCCCCCCCACCCGCACACACATTTAAGACTAAGCATACTAAAAACAATGGGTTGCTGGGATTCTAAAGTGAGAATGCAAACATCATTTGGAAGTACGGAAATGAAAGCACAAAGGACAGCCAAAATTGGCAATAAATTAACCAATCAGCCTTTTATTTTGAAGAATATACTGTGAAGTGTGAAGTGGAAAGATCCATTTAAGCAATTGAGAGGGCAGAATCTGGGAGTGGCATTGATTCTGGAATCATTAAACTGAAATAAGAGACACTGCTGCTCCTCACAATGGCATTTGATGCAGCCAATATGTATGTGATCATTAGTGAGGACTGATTTCCATTATCCCATACACTGAACCCATTCACACCTCCTTCTATATATATGCAGTCTTATATATATGCAGCCTTGCAGTCTTTCATGCTTTGTTCTGCATCTCTTAAATGGCTGAATTATATGTTGCAATGATATTGGAATAATATTCCGGAACAGCTAGTAAGAGAAGCAGGAGAGGGAGAGAAGCAGGTGAGGATAACAGATGCCCTCTCCTGCTTTGTTAGGATTGTTGTACCATCCACACCACAGGCCCATCAAACATCAACTGACCTGTGAGCAAGCAACAAGAGTCATCTTGCTTTAACTCAGTGGCGTAGGAATGGGGGGACGGAGGCGGACCACCCCCGTGCAGCACAGGAGGGGGTTGCACAAGCCACTGGGGGTGTGCACAAACCTGTGGCAGCGGGGGGAAAGGCACTTTTTTGGCATGGCGGGGGGGTGGAGTCCCCCCTGGGCCCCTAGTAGCCATTTTCCGGTGAAAAAATGCTAGGGGGTTGCCCTATTCTCTGCATGCCCATCCATATTTGTAATCTGACTGGCCAGCCAAAGAGGCTAGTGTGTGTGTGTGGTTTATAATTGTTGTGTGTTTTTGTGCAAGGGCATATTAAAATCTCATAAAGCCTTTAAAGGCTTAAACATTAAGTTCTTAAGAGAGCCAGTGTAGTATAGTGGTCAGACCCGAACTTGGAAGATCCGGGTTCAATTCCTCACTCAGCCAGGGAGTTTCCAAGGTGACCTTGACCAGTCATATCTTTCACAGCCCAATCTTAGGGTTTCCCCCCACTGATGCAACCACGCCAAAATGGCTCGCACTGCATCCTGCCAGGGGAGCAGTCCCAAAGATCTCCTCTGGGTAAGGGAACATTTGTTCCCTTACCGGGGGGTAAGTCTCTGCAGCACAGAGAGTTTTAGTTGGACCTGTGCTAGTGAAATTTTGGTGCAGGAGAACCAGAAGCGACCACTGCAGTGACGGCGGTGGCAGCACTTCCTGAATTGCGCCACTGCTGTGGGGAAAAGGTTACTTTTAGCTTACCGAGGGTTGCGTCGACCCTCCAGAAGGTGAGGGGAGGCCCGCACCTCTCCCTCAGGGCCTCCCTGCACTTCCAATCAGCTCTCCATGGCAATTGTGACCCACTTCTGGTTTTCGTCCAAAACCAGAAGTGGGTTGCAATTGTCGTGGAGAGCCAATCTGAAGTGCAGAGAGTCCCACAGAGGGAGCCGTAGGCCTCCCCACACCCTCCGGAAGGCCGGCACAACCCTCAGTAAGTTAAAAATAATCCTTTTCCCCCTAGCAGTGGCGCGATCCCGGGAGCACCGCTGCTGCCCCCGCATGAACTCACGGTTCTTCCTGACTCACGGAGAGAACTTTGAGAACCACTGCAATAAATAAATTTAGCACTACCATGTGGACAAAAGATAGAGTGCAAAGCATTCAGCATTTTGATTGTTTTCAATTTTAATCAAAACTTTGACAATTTACAGGTAGAAAGAACAGGCTGTTTTCAAGGAATGAGAATAGTTCAATGAAATAAACAGAAGCAGTTTCGACTATCATCAGTTTAAAAGGGTGATAAATGTTATTCTTCTATCTCTGCTGATTTCTGTTTCTTCCATTCTACTTATCTACTTATCTTCCTGCTTTGGATCCACTTACAATGTTCAGTCAAACAAGTGCACCAAACTTACACAGAATTAAGGAACCTGATCGGACTGCTTCAGCCAATGTAACACATATGAAGATAATGACACAAAGGGATGGATCCTTTGCCCATCCAATGGGATTTTTTCTCTCAATATATATAGCATTATTCTGATATTTTCCATACTCACCTTAAAATAGGAAGATTTTTTTCAGCTCTATTATACCCCTCCAACATCAACACATTTTCATTCCCTTGCTTAATTGTGAAAAAGCACAAAAAGAAATGCAAGATAAACGGATACTGATAAGGAAGTGAAGAAGTAAGAATTGACTATGAATAATTACTACACAGTATGGAGGAGTTGGATAATGAAGCAAAGAAGAACAAACTATTTTTCACGGAGAAAACCTGAAGGTGCTGAAATTATAGTTCCGCAAAAGACAACAGTTGTTTGCTGTCTCCTTTTTTTTGGAGTGAGCAAAGGAAACCCTGGAGTTGAAGTTACTATTCAGTTGAAAACTAGATAGCTCAGATAAATATCAGTGTGACACATTGGTCAAGACTGATTTTAAAAGTGAATGCAATAAATATTCTTGGAAGCAGAGGCGTCAGGCGCCGGGAGGGCGCCCGGGCGCGAGGGGGCGGGGCCAGCTTCGCATCACGTAGACGCGCAGTAGACGTGCCCCCCCGCCCGATTTGCTCCCATTTCGGAGCCAAACGGCTCCAGGGAGGGCAGGCGGGCCTAAACAATGATGCTGGCTGCTGTTCGGTACACGGTGAGTTCGCTGCCCTCCCGCGATCGAGCACCTGGAGCTCCTGCTCCACGCGCTCCACCGTAGTTACGGCGCTGCTTGGAAGAACCGAACATCATCATCATCATCAACAACAATAACAACAATAATAATACCAGTATTTATATACCACCTTTTCTTTGGTCATCAGATTTCTCCTCTGACTTTAATTCATTCTAAGTGGCTTCCTTCACAGTTCTCTCTCTCTCTCTCTCTCTCTCTCTCTCTCTCTGGCATTTGCCTCACCATGCTTCAGTAGACAGGCAACCTTGACTCTCACAAGTGCAGCTGCAGCTTCTCTCCCCCACAGAAGCTCTGCAGCTTATCAGCTCAGCATGCTGACAGTTCTCCAAGAGGCACGGATACTTCCAGCCGTCCCGATTCCCGAACTCCCATCCTTGAGAGCTTCAGGCATATGAGACGGTCGCTCTACAAACTGAGCCAGACCTCCTGCCAAGCTATCGTAGTATACATAATGACATAATGATTCATCTCCTGTTCAGTTAGTATCCCTGCCCTGATTATTCTCCAGAGATGAGAGAGATAAAAGAAGGCAAGACGAGTTCATTACATTAGTCTTCCAGTGGAACCCAATTGGTTATACACAGAGCTTCTTTTTTAAGTTGATCCATTTGTTTTAATGAATTCATTTATGTAGGCCATCAGCAGACCAACAAGCTCTTTGGATCAACTTCTGAAGAGGCACATAGCCTGAGGCTGATGTTGCTTTCACTTCTTAAATAGGAATATTCTTAGGTTTTAAACTTTAATGTTAGTGACGTTTTCAGGGATGGCCCTTTAGTAACCAATCATGAAGGCTTTAGAATCAATTTGCAAAATAAATAGCAGAGTTGTTAATTCTGGGTGTAAAAGTATACTATTTAGGTAGTCTGTTAACAAATGTTATGAACCTTAGCTTTGGTATTTTTGTTTAAAAAGTAAACAAAGAACAGTAACAGTAAGAAGTTAGGGCAGTAGCGTAGCTAGAGGGGGGGCGGAACAGTAAGTGCTGCATGGCGCTACACGGTGGTGCAAAGTGGCCCCTCCCACTCACCGTTAGAGCCATTCCAGCAGCCATAGCAAGTGGGAGGCCACGTTGCACTGCCATGTAGCACCATGCAGCACTTACCGTGCCGCCCTTCTCCACCTGTGCTACTGAGTTAAGGAGAAGGTACAGATCTTTGAAGGGTTTTTTAGAGAGTGTTTGCCAGATGTGATGTGCAGACACCTACATGGATAGATACCTGTTGTGGAACAGCTGTTTAGGAAAAAATAGCTCAGACTGAATGCTGTTCATCAAAATTCCATAGTTCAAACCTGAAATGCAATCCCGTCCCTCAGATTAGAATCTGTATTAACAATAGCCATAGAAGGCTACAAGATTGCTCAAAATCATCTCTAAATAGAAAGGCTTCTCTCTCTCTCTCTCTCTCTCTCTCTCTCTCTCTCTCTCTCTCTCTCTCTCTCTCTCTCTCTCTCTCTCTCTCACACACACACACACACACACACACACACACACACACGGGAGTACCTATAAAATCCACAACTCTCCCTGGACTGGAAAGTGTTAATTCCTTGCCCCACTTTTGGGCCATTTTATTTTTCTAAAATGACCCCGTCTTTATCAGTGGTGACCAGGAGATACAAACCCTCAGGATAAAGTTGTATTTGATCTTCTGGTATTGAACGTTGAGTGGAGTGTAGGTTTTTATAAAAATCAAAGGGAGCTCTTTCAATTTTCTCAAGTCCATTGTAGTTGGACCCTTTGATTTAATCTTACATTTTCCCATGAGCTCCCTTTTTAAAGATATAAGACAGTGTTTTGTCTGCTTTGTTTCCCATAGAAAATTTAGTCATCTTTACAAAGTAGAATCAAGCTAATTTATCCTTTACATTGTTAACATTCTAAAATATGATAGGGTACACCTAGTTTTCTATGTGGAGCTTTTATTTTCATTATTTCCAGCTCTATACCTTTCTGCTTGTCTCTTCTTCATACCGTTCTACGTAGTTATTTGTGTGTCCCTTTAGAATAACATCAGGGGTATTTCATAGGAAACCGCTGGTGCAGTTCATTATGCTTCACTTCTTTTTCTATAGCATTTTTTTTCTTTGAGCATTTGGGACACTGTAGACTGAAGAAGGCTGTAAAAGTCCAACAGTTCTCGTGCCTTCGTTTATCAACAGATTTTGACAATGAGGCACTGTACTAGTGTACTGTAGTTGAGCTAAAAATCAGGAAGTATCCGGTTCAAGTGGACAGGACAATGTTACCCATCTCCCAATCTTGGTGTCTTGGTGGGTGGGTTACCTGACATTATATTTGAATGAGGCTAGGGACAGGAAGAAGACTGTTGGGTTGTGGTCCCATTTGCCAGTCCGCCCACCCAAAAGCTGCCCTGTGTTCAGAGTATAGGACCAGCCAAATAGGGACTTTTTACCTCCCTGCCTGGCAGGTTTTTTTCAGGGCATCCACTCTCCAACTTAGCAATAGCTGCCAAAATCTGGTGGCATCCTGTCAGGCTGTCTACATGGCGAGTTGACCATAGATTTTGATCTCCCTCCATTCCTGAATTAAATAAATAATAATATATAATAATATACAGTATTTATATACCGCCTTTCTTGGTCATTGGATTTCTCCTCCAACTTTAATCCAAGGGTACATTTTTACAATATATAAATGTCCAATCTTTCATGAACAGCTACATTCCAGGTAGTATCCTTTTGCAGCCTGACTTTTTCTGCTGGCTGGTGCCTCCCACACTCGACTGACGCAGCTGGGAGCTCTTATCTTTCCTCCTGGAGGCTTACACAGCTTTTTGTCGGTGGCGTGTCTCGAACTTACCAAGTTCACCGGTCTTCAGGCTTTACAAGACGGCAGCTCTCCCGACTGAGCCAGACTCCTCCTCCTCCTCCTTCTTCTTCTATACAGCAATAGAATTAATGATAATGACCTTTTCCAAATACAAAAGCATTTAACCTACTGCCCTTTCATTGCTCAAATCCTAATTGTCGTCTTTCCTGAGATAGTGAGATATATCCATTTGTTTCGTTCTCCCTTTTATTTCTTTTAAATCGGATGACTACATTTCCATTTGTATTAAGCCCAATTAAAAAGTTGCTTGATCTAACTTGGAGGCTATAAATTATAGTGTATATATATATATATAATCATAATATAGTCTAATAGGCTGGCAATAACTTGTAGAGATTTGAAGTTAGCTGTTCCGCTCTGTACTCTTATGGACAATTATAGCTCTGAAATGAACAACAGGTATTTAAATGGCACAGAAATACATCTCTGTAATTAATGTTTTTAAAAGCATCTTATAATACAAGTATCCCACACTTATTGTTCTCTATGGAGCATGTCAGATGATCAGCACAATCCTGTGTAAGGATCTGGCCAGAGGCCCAGGGCCGCCCACCGGATCCTGTGCATAGGTTGCCTATCCGATGGCGGTCCAAAGGTCTACACTGGGAAGGAGACGCTCGTCCCCCGGTGTAAACTGGGGCCGGCCCTATCGACCTCATCGGAATTTCGCCAGCTAAATAGCTGGTGGAAGTAGAGGAGGCCTTGTAACGGCATAGCCGGCCTGGTGGGGACGGGGATATGGCAGGCACCATCCCTTGCCCCCTCCCGGGCAGGCTAGGCCAATGGTCCCCCTCCCGGGCCGGACCACCCACGTGGCCGACGGAGGAGGACTTACCGTCTGCTTCTGACCACATGGAGATCCAGCACCGGAGTGAGGGAGACCTTGCGCCGGCCTCCCTTACTCACGAGTCGTCGCAAACATGCTTTACAGCACGTTCGTGACGTCTTCTAGCGATAGAATGCTTGTTCCATCGCTAACCAGATTTCCAGGATTGCGCTGTAAGTCTATTAACTCTGGTCAAATTTTCCAACTTGTAACTTATTCTGCTACGTGGCCTCCAGTTTCATCCTATTCCAGTTTCCTAGGGGCGCAACAAATGCAGTAAAAATCTATTTTCCCCCAAGTCACTTTCTTCTGCCTTCCTAATAATGACTTCTCCCCAAAGACAGAAGTATCATCTTTTGTAGTCCAAGGTAATTTACTTTCCTCAGCAGCTCAAAACGAGATCCTGCCTGAAATGATACAATTAGCTGCACAGCAACTAAAAATGTGTCCCTGCCCTCTCACCTGCCAGCTTGCAATGAGTGAAGTTACCAGGAATGCCACTTACCTAGCTACAAAATTGCATTTCCAAGACAAAAAAGACGCCTTCCAGAAATCCTTTCTGCTAAGACTGATAAAATAATTATAGTGACCAAACCAAGATAACAGTATTAATGCTGAATGTTACCATGGGCTGTATGATTTTCAGAACACACGGGAGCTTCTGACGATTTTATTATATTGTCTCTTGAAAAGATGGTCAGTCTGTTGCCTGCCTTAACCTTAAAGTCCTGTGACACCTTGGGTCAGTCCTCAACGCTCTCCCTGAACAGAAAGTGATCCTGTATGAATGTGGGAGTGTGGGCATATGCCCCCTATGCCTGTGCAGTATCACACGTGCTGCGAACAGTGTGCATGCACAATCATAGCATGCAAATGCCTCTACCCATTGAATGTGCTTTGGTTCATATGCATACGTCTCATGATGCTCAAATTATAGAGGAATAGACCGGGGGATGGGGGACGGGACACTCTTAAAGAAACGCATAAGCTCCATTTCCTGACCCCCCACAATTTTAACCAAATCTTAGCTTTCTAAATACAGTGTTTAATGGGGCCATCATAAAAAATAAGGGAGCCAGGGCCTCCTCTGCTCCCCGATAATTGGAGCAAAAGATGCCCTGCCACCCTTTCTTTTTGTAGTACCTCCTTAACCACTGTTTCTAGGCATTTATGCTCTCCCATATGGTAAACATACATGCATAATAGATGGATCAGACAATAATTTATGCAACATACAACTGTGTGATGGGGGGCTGAGGGCGCACCTGTTCCACCATCATTGTGCATACAGGACCCCATCAGTCAACATATGAATCACATCATATTCTCTACTATGTACTTGATTGCTTTCACAGATTCTGCAGTAAATCAGTATACTCAAGATATGTAATTCAGAGGAACAGTGATATATTCCTTGTACACTTTCAATGCGAGTTAAATCAATGCCACATGGGGATGCCCCAGAACAGAGGACAGGCCATGTTAATTCGCTAGTGAGAAGAGAACAGATGGTCAGAGGGTGATTGGATATTATCTAGTGCGGACGATCAGTCCTGATTTTTCTGAGCAATCACTCACCAGCCTTCCATCTACAAGCCTTCCCGTTTTTGTTTTTTTTTCCAATCAATCACTATCATGACTCACAATTTCCATTTGGGGGGCACAATAAGCAGAAACTTCACTGAAATGCTAATGTGCTTATACAATGCTAGGAGAATTTAAAACACTTCACTTGCATTATCTCAGTAGGTCTTTCAAGGACCTGTAAGGTGTCAATATTTTTCTCTTCCTACTGCAAATAGCAACCCTGAGGTTCTTGTTTTTCTTGTTCAGACTAAAACGTGGCCCAGATCACATGTATTATGAATTGAACATCATTTCTTATCATTTAGCACTGAGGGCTTATGGGAAGAAACTCTTGCTGTAAGTTAAAGAGAAAATACAGGAATGGGAACAGAGGTTACAATAAATGTGTCTTCCACACTAGAGTCTGTTTGGGATGGGAAGCTTCCTAAAGTTTATTCGGATATGTTCAGGAGAGCACAGATCCTTTTCCCCAAGGGTCAAACACGTTTCTGGCTTGTCCACCAGTCCTTGGGGCAGGGCCCTTGAGAGGGGGGTACAGGGGGTAAATTGTACCTGGGCCTGGGGTAATAAAAGGGGCTGAGAGCCAAAGGAGGTGGCCCAGGACATTTTGCGATCTTACCCAGACTCGCTACCCACACGGGATCCCTCCCCTCTGTGTGTTGCTTCTGCTGCTGCTGACGGGTAGATCTGGGCTCTGCATCAGGAAGCCCAGTAGACCTGGGCTCCGGAGATTTTTCTGGTCATCGCTACCCCCCCAACTCCTGTTTCACCTATCCCTATTGCCACATCCCCACCCCATTTCATCCCTCCCCCTTTGAAAAGGGGCTCAAAATAAATGTTGTACCCCTGGATAATATTCTTCTCAGAGGCCCTGCCTTGGGGCCTTCAAAATCACCTTTTTGAGGTACAGTATATATTTATTTTAAAATTTTATTTCATGCACTTTCCCTCCCCACTCAGAAGATGCTCAACGCAGGTAAAAATATAGAAACTTAAACCAACAATAACATTACAAAAGCAGAGCAGGCATCTGATGTTTGCCTGCCTCCTCCTCGCTTCTGTCCTTGCTTCTTCCTGGCAATTGTTAAATGATACTATGTCTTGGGGGCGGGGGAGCAGAACAGCCATCTGATGTCTTCACCTATCTCTCCCTTTCTCTGCTTCTTCTCCCTCACAGGACCCTTGGTGTTTAACTGCATTGAGTAGAGATCATGTCTAGGACCTGGGCAAAAAAATAGGTGACATGCTCAGGCACCGCAATAAGGTGCAAACATGATGACTCAATTAAAAACTCACAGGAAAAGATGGGAGGGTATTTACTTCTCCAATCATCCTTGCAACAGCAGAATTGAGCTGATGACGATTTGTCAAGTGGCGTGGGAGGGCTGAAGGAGGACAGTGTCTTGCATAAGTATCGTAGTCCCCATTCTTTGCTATTGCTGCTCTGTCTGCACGTATGTGTGGGTGGGGCCAACTTGCGGTGCTCCCCCCTCGCACACATGGCAGGCTGGCTCAGCCCAGATTGGCTGAGCACAAGCAGGCAGGTATTCCTGCAGGTATCCAGCAATGTCCCTGGAACCAGTGTAGTGCCGACCGGGTGGAATAGTGTTGGCAGGGGTGAGAGATAGGGAGCTAAAGGTGTCTGTCCTTAGGTAAGCAAGAGTTCCGAGGGACAGCCAGAACCAGTTCCAAGGCTGGTTTACCTTCAGGCTTGATTTGTAATGCCAGCCTTAGATATCTTCCGGTGCAGGGCTGGCAGGGCAATTCAGCTTCCTTAAATCTCTTTATCAGGAGGAACTCAGATTTTAACTGCCTCCTCCAAGTTAGGTGCCTGCACATTTGAGGCTGACCATCTGGGCAGGGTCCGCTGCAAGCATGACAAGGCATATACTCACAATCAATAAACACAGCCATTAATCTTCTCCAAAATTCTGTGTCGCGTGTGCTTATTGTGCAGGGTACCGTCGCAATACCACTATCCCCATTCTTAAGAAAGGACGGGAGTTGCAAAAGACGGGGTTAAAGAGCTTGAGCACTTGAGTGGCAATGAACAGTGGAAACACTTCTATAATCTGACGATCTGCTTACCTGCTCTACTATTGTTTAGTAACAGAGATCTCATCTCAGCAAAGAAGCCCCAAGAGATGAGTTATATGTGAAGAAAGCGGTGCCACTTTTAAGGAATGTTCAGTTTCGTAGAGGTAATGTATCATCCTTGTGAATCTGAGGCTGACACCAGTGTGGCATCAACATCATTACTTAGTGACTTCTGCAGAATGGCTTCTTGTAAGTGATGTTGTTATAGCATGTTTATTGTCTGATTTAAAATGGTTGCTGTTCGGTTTCTATGTTACATTACTGACAGTCATACTGGGAGACGAGGCTTACCTGTACCCAGTCAGTCTGGGACCATTAGACTCATAGTAGGCAATGCACACAGATTGATGGTCTGTAAAAATGAATCCAGGTACAGTCATTTACATGGAAATGTGTACTCATGTACAGACAGCTGTATCCTGGATACAGACATCATATACTTGAGTGCAGCATAATATGTGAACAACCCTGCTAACTGGGCAGAGAGGCACCATTTAAAGTAATATTTAGCAGGTGGTCAGCAGTGGTCCATCTGCACCATAGCTTGGCTCCTTTTCCAGTGGCTGTTACCAGCAGCGTCACTGCAGGGGGGGGCGGAGCTCCAAGTTCCGCCGGGCTCTGAGCCTCCGTTACACGACGGGAGAAAGCGGCCCCGCCCCCTCGCCTTTGGAGCCATTCCAGCCGACGAAATCACTTGCTTGGAGCTCCGCCCCCCACTGCAGTGATGCTGCTGGCTGTTACTGGTGTCTCTTCTGTATTTTATTATTATTATTGTTGTTATTGTTGTTGTTGTTGTTGTTGTTGTTGTTAACAGTATTTATATACCGCTTTTCAACAAAAAGTTTACAAAGCGGTTTACAGACAAAATCAAATGATTAAATGGCTCCCTGTCCCCAAAGGGCTCACAATCTAAAAAAGATGCAGAAGAACACCAGCAAACAGCCACCAGAAAATACACTGTGCTGGGGTGAAAGGGGGGTAGTTACTCTCCCCCTGCTAAATATAAGAGGAGCACCAATTGAAAAAGTGCCTCTTGCCCAGTTAGCAGGGTATTTAGTTTAAGTTTCACATTTTACAAGTTAAAGACTCACATTTCACAACTTAGTTTAAAACTCGCATTTTAAGACTGTGAGTACTTTGGGAACAAGGAACCATTTATTAATTTATTTCTATGTAAACTACTTTGTGAACTACTCTGTTGAAAAGCGATATATTTATATTTTTTAGATTGCGAGCCCTTTTGGGACAGGGAGCCATATAATTACTTGATTTTGTCTGTAAACCGCTTTGTGAATTTTTGGTTGAAATGCAGTATATAAATACCGTTATTATTAGTATTATTATTACTAATATACGTATAAATATTCATCATCATCATCATCACCATCATCATAACCCTTAAGTCTATGCATGCACAAAAGGCAGCTAATGGACTGAGCTTTGTAGGTGTCAGAACTGCTGTGGAACATCTGTTTGCATTCATGGTTCTTTCTACAACCTGCTTCCCCACCCCATGTATACTCCTCCCTTCATAGTGGTGCTCATCTCTCTTTCAAGCACTGACGCACAAGAGCCAAAGGAAAGCTCACCTTGTTTCTTCTCTCCATGACTATCAAGGATGGCCTTAGGAGCTGCAGGGCCCAATTGGAAACATTTTTTGCTGGGGCCCCAGGTTCACAGCCAATGTCTGTAGAATCTTAAAGATTTATATCTCTATGGTAGACTGGAAAGCAATCAAAATGTGCACTTAAAAAGTGCATGAGAGTTAATGGATCAAATAGATCTAAGCACATTTTAAAATTGCAAACATTTTGCTAGTGTGGGGGGCCCTTAGGCGTGAGACCCAATTGGGAGCAATTGGTCCAACTGGCTTAAAGCTGGCCCTGATGACTTTAAAGCTCTATTCTTCAAATTCCAGTTCTTTGATTTTAAAATCAGTCTTTGGTATCTTGTTTCAGTGTTTGATATTTGACTTCAACGTTTAACTGTGTTTACTATTTGCAAAGTGACATGCAGTAGTATTTATTTGGCTCAGCTGCAGGCTGTAGCATGGCAGGGGATAGGATTGGGGTCCCAGTGTTGACAGTATTTGAAATAGACATGTGATAGGAATTCCATATTTTACATTGTTTGTTGGCTGACAACTGTCACTGGAACTCTTAAATAGCTTTTGGCAGCTTATAACATTTCATGTTGACAGCTCACAGAACTCACAACCAAAAGACTGTTGAATGCAATGTTTTAACTTCAAAATTTCAGAATTTCAAATTTTTCAACATCTGCTTCAGCTTGATATGATTCCACCAATATTCAGCATTGTAACGTTTTGGTGAAGGCATGTCAGATTGGATCCCAGTAAGCACTATATACCGTATTTTTCGCTCCATAAGATGCACTTCCCCCCCCCAAAAAAAATAGGGGGAAATGAGTGTGCATCTTATGGACCGAAAGTTAAATGTGCAATCTTACCGGGGCTTGTGGGGGCTTCGGGGAGGCCTGCGCGACCCTCTGCAGGCCTTCCCGATCTTCAGTTTGGTGATAAACGGCTATTTTTGGCCATTTCCAGTTTTTGGAAAACCGGAAATGGCTGAAAATAGCAATTTATCGCCGAACTGAAGACCGGGGAGGCCTGCAGAGGGTCGCACAGGCCTCCCCAAAGCCCCCACAAGCCCCGGTAAGTTACAAATATTTTCCCCCTATTTTTAGCTCCTTAAAACGCATGTGTCCTATGGTCCGCTGCGTCTTATGGAGCGAAAAATAGTAGAGCTTGAGTGCTGCTAGTCTAATGGTCCAATCCTATCCTGCAGTGGTACATAGGATGCAGGGACATAGGATGCAGGCACCAGCAGGGGACCAGGCAGCAGGGAATGGAAAGTAAAGAAAAAAATTACTTACCTCTCCGGCTACTCTGTGGTTCCCTATGGGCCTACTCAGATCTACACCAGCTCTTTTGCTGGCATAGATCTGTTCAAAGATCATAAGAGGGTGTGTCACGACAGGGATGGGAGAATATAATTTAATTGTCGCCACTGCTGCTAAGATCCTCACCAATCCTGGCAGGATCCCTGCCCCCACCACCAGCAGAAACCCGTTGGTTTTCAGTCGGTACATGGTTACATGTATTACCTTACGTACATGGTAATAAAATATGATCTGGCCTTCCACCAGTGTCAGCGCCCCTCAAACCGGTAGGGATGCTGCCATGGATAGATAGGATTCAGCTGTAAGGGGGCAATCTTATGCAACCTTCCTGGGAGTAAATCTCATTTAATTTGGAGGGCCTTACGTCTGAGCACAAATATAGTCTTGAGATGCATGCATCGAATTGCAGTCAATTAGTATGGAATAATTTCTCATTTATAACCTGGATTTCATGTTGCTAAAGCAAGCACATGTTTTTGTACAAACTATGAATATTTTAGGCTAGACTTGAAAGAAAGAATTGTATTGGGCCAGGCACAGGTGCCTCTAACTTTGCCTTAGGACAAAAACCAAAAATAAATAATATCACACTACAAATAGATTCAGAAAGTCAGCTCAAAAAAAAAAAAAAAAAAAAGGGAATGACTTCATCTGTCCATACATAAAATGTTTGCTATTTCTGCACCAATATATCTGGAAACTAGAAAGACCACTGGTAATATGGTAATAGGAGTTAAATAAGACCTGGTCAATCAATCAATCAATCAATAATATTTTTTGCAGTCACAGACCAGCGCAGACCTGGTCAGAATATGAACTATTGACAAAATTATTTTGAGGTGTTTGAGGTGTTTACTGATTAATGACGTCATGTCATTGCTGAACTTCTGGTTTGACGGCTGTGAGAACGCTGCCTTCGCTGTCAGACTGGCTTTGATGGTGAATGGGAGGGGACACTTTGCACCTTTGTGTAATGCCATGCAGCACTTACTGTGTTGCCGCCGCCCCTCTGACTACACTACTGTCACCTGCTCATGAAAAAGAAATTATCTCTTTTCAGTGATGTAGACTTGAGTATATTGACACGGACTCAAGTCACATCAATGACTTGACTCGGACTTGACTCGGCGATTGTAAAAGACTTGAAAGACTCTACTCGAGACTTGGAGCCTTTTACGACAAGTCAAATTTTATCCAGGTTTAACCTGTTTTCCCCGTTAAATAGATAGGGACTCGCAACTCACAACCAAAGACTCGGGACTTGGGTCAAAGACTTGGGACTTGACTTGAGACTTGGACACAGAGACTTCGAACTTGACTCAAGACTTGGAGTCAGAGACTTGATCCACATCCCTGTCTCTTTTTCTTATTTCTCAAGTCAGCTCCTTACATGATAACTTTAAGAGACCATAGAGATATGATAAAATAGAGCGTCCACTGAGTACTGCTGAGGTCAGGATTTCATTGGTAGTTTTGAGAATTAAAGCGAGGTAGTCCAGTATTTCTGATTAAAATATTCTGAGCCTATCTATGTATGCATCAGCTTTGTACACTGAAAATATCAGCATTGTCCCATGAGATGAATATTTACCTTGGCTACAATTTTATCTCTTAGATCAATAAAGTTGATGTTTGTGCTGCAGCAGAATCAATTCTTGCTTATTATAAAAATTGTATAAATTGCTCTTTTTACTGATTTAAATAAAGTGAGGCACAGAGGAGCAAAACCTTCCCATTAAGATGAGGTTTGTTGCAGAGTGATAATTTCCCACCTCTTGCAAACTGCATCAGTCATGATGCTTTGAGATGGGGGGATGCGGAAGGCATGTTGAACTAAGTAGCTTGATCCTTTTGCCATCTTCAGACTGCAGAGAGGCTCTTGGATAATGTCCTGCCTCAGTGCTGGTGCTAGATTGCTGGAGGCTCTGCAGTGCCTGCCCTGGCTTACTGGTGACAGGTACTGATGGGCAGCAAAAGGAGGCTCCTCCCCTCTCCTTATTGCAAATGGTGGCACTGGCGTCGATGGGGGGAGGCGGGGGGCGGGCTGCCGGGGGGCGTCGCGCGTATAGGGGTGACGTGCGATGCCCCTTACTTACAATTTCGCGGTTCAGGCGGGCCCGCCCGCCCTCCCTCGCCTCCGTTTGGCTCCAAAATGAGCCGAAAATGGAGCGGGGAGGGCGCTCCGCTCCTGCGCGTGACGTCACGCGTGGGGGCGGAGCCTCCCCCTTAAGGGTGACGCGCGCCCCCGCTCAGGGGTGTCGCGCGTCGTCGCGACGCCACTGAATGGTGGTCACAACTGGCAGATACGTGTGGGTGGTGCATTAGGATTAGGGATAAGTGTGCATCCTAAGGAGGTGGAGTGGACAAAGAGTCCAACCTAGAGGCTTCTCGGCTCAGAGATGCTAGCTGGGAATGCCTTGTCCATGGATTGTAAAGTCAATTGCAAAGTTTGGTTGGCTTGGGGTGGGGTGGGTGATGCAATCCAGATCTTCCTCAGGCCTCCTTTAATAAGCTGCAATCGTTGTTGGCAATCATTAGTTTAGAGCAGAGGTTCTCAACCTGTGGTACGCGTACCTCTAGGGGTACGCAGACCACGTGCTGGGGGTACGCCAATCACTGGCTGTTATCTGCCCCATTAACACTTAATTAAGGGTTAATTAAGTTTTTATTTATAAAAAAAATCCGGATTTTTTTCCGGAGCCAGAGAGCTCCTTTGTGCTTTCTTCCCTGACTAATCTATCCGATCTACAGCTGATTGTCAGGGTTAATTTATGCACATGCATAGGATGAGCTTCTCAGCAGCCAGCAGAGGGTATTGTGCTCCACGCTCCTGCCTCCCAGCTCTCTTCCTAATCAATGCAGCTTTTGCTGCAGGATGACTGAGCGTTTTTGAACAGATATCACTTGGGTAAGTTTGGGGATTGAGTTTGGGTTTTTTTGTACTTGGGATTTATGTTTTTTACTTTGGAAACTGTGCATGGGTGGGATGGGGTGGGGGGAAAGAGTTGAGTTTTGGGGGGTTGTACTTTGGATTTATGTTTTTTTTACTTTGGAAACTGTGCATGGGTGGGGTTGGGGGAAAGAGTTGAGTTTGGGGGGTTGTACTTGGGATTTATGTTTTTTTATTTGGAAACTATATGGGTTGGGTGGGGGGAAAGAGTTGAGTTTGGGGTTTTTGGGGGATTTATGTTTTTTTATTTGGAAACTGCATGGGTGGGGTGGGGAAGAGTTGAGTTTGGGGGGTTGTACTTGGGATTTATGTTTTTGTGCATTTTTGTGCATTTTGTTCATGTGTCTTATTGCTGTGTGTTTTTCAAAAGAGATTGCTGTGTGTTTTTCAAAAGAGATCCTGGCATTTTTGTGTATTTTTGTGTATTTTTGTAAATTAGCTAATTATGTAAATTGGCCAATTATGCTAATTAGCTGGGGGTACTCCAAAATGTTTGACCTTCATTGGGGATACCCGGGCCTCCAAAGGTTGAGAACCCCTGGCTTAGAGCAAAGATGGATCTCCCGTAGAAGGAATATACAATAGCTGGTTGTCTCCCTCAAGGAAAGGAACCCACACTAAAGCGGTAGAGTTCAGTGTATTAGGACTGCTGCAAGTCTTTGTATTTGACCAATAAATTGTGGCCTGTTTCAACCCGACCTTGCTTGTTCTGTGATTGATTGGGGGTGTGGAGGCCATTTATTTAATGGTTACCCTTATTAAGTTCAACAGTGGCGTAGCTGGCCTCCCTGCTGTCCAGGGCGGTGACGCCTCCCCTCTGCCCATTGTGACATCACGTGGCATCATGACGTCACTTCTGAAACAGGCGGTGGTGGCTTTGCTATGTTCCTTTTCCCTTGGAGGCACCTCCAAGGGAGAAGGAAGGGGGGCGGAGAGTTCAGGCACGCACAAAGGCATAGGGGGGGACCTCTATGTTTGACTCCAGGCTCCTCCAGTCATTCAATGCTACAGGCTTTTCCACTTTGACCGCCTGCTGTGATTGGAGCAGCTTAGGCTGCCTGCCGCTCCCTTCTACTGCCACCTTCCCCAGAATGATCATCCCGGATGGTGGAGGAAGCCAGGTGGTGGCAGAGGAAGGGGACAGCAGGCAGCCAGGAGGGCTGGGGGGGACGACGACAGCGCAGAGAAAGGGGTAGTGGGTGGTCAGGGGTGGAGAATGTGTGGAGGAAGGGTGCAGTGGGTGGCAGAGTGCCCCCTCCAGTAGTGGAGCCCAGTGGAGACTGCACCAGCCGCTTCACAGTAATTGCACCACTGAAGTTCAATGTTACTTCCAGGTAGTTAGGCATGGGATCACAATCTCAGTTCTTCCCCCGAAAACCTCCCTGCATTTAGGAAATTAGCACATTGGGGAGAGAACCCTTATCACAGATGGGCTACCTTGTTATTGACATGGAGTTTTTTTTTTAATCACCTTATCATCTCCATTATAAATCACACCAAACGACAGAGTCTGTTGAATGTATTTTCTGTATCCTTCGTAGCAAGCAGTTCTTTGCAGTTGATCCTATATGAAAGAAGTGGAGGAGGAAAGATTATAATAATATCGTATCTTCTCGATTTCTACTGTGCATTCTATCTTTTATGTTTTTGAAGAGGTGGTAGCCTATCAATTCGCTTATGCATGTAACTACTTCTCAGAATGATTGCTTTTCTCTCAATCAGCACACTGTAAGGCCCCCTTCATTGCCTGTATAATCTCTCATGTAAATCACATTGAGAGCCTTTTCAATATGTATTCTGCTTGCTCAATAGGCCATAATGATTTGTTTGTAAGGACATTGTCTGTGGCGCACATTTGGGTATTACCTATTGGTATTTCACAAAATGCTACTTGTTTACTGAAGAGAACATGTCAATGGGTCCCTCAGAGCTATTTCATCCTATTATACACAGGGGTGTTTTAGGTCTCTGAAAGGCAGTGCTTCATTGGCTGCCCTTGGCGTGCTCACCAAATAATTCTATCTGCATTTGGAATATTCATGGGACTCTGATTTTGCATGCATCCTGCGCTCTTCGAATAAAGCACATCCAGACAAAGAATGAGGCAATAGCCTTCAACATCATTCTCTGATACCAAATCATTCATTTTCGAGACATGTCAATCAAGCTCTATCTGTCCACAACAGCTCTATCGTATATAACCAGCAGTTAATTTTTCATATATATCTACAACTAATTGGAATGGAATATGGTTTCAGTAGAGAAACATCTCATACTTATTTGGTGTATGTTTGCATCTGTGTTGTCTGTGGTGTTAAACCTTCAAACTGTGTGCAAGTGCTGGTAAACCAGATATACTTACAGGGCTCTCTGCAGCTTTCTGCAGTGTTCTTAGTGCAGGCTTGCAGGAGACTTTCTTCTAGGGCTAGGAGGCCAATGGCAGGTGGGAGGAGACTGGAGGCTGGGTTATTTTTGGAGCCAGTCCCCAGTTAAGTCACACACAGTGCCTTAATGCAACACAATCTCCAGTCTCCAATTGTTTTATCTGATTGGCCAAAGAAATAGATTTGAGGTTCCATCTCATCTCATTGTCATTTACTATGCAGAATAACAAACAATCAGAGGCGAAACAAGGGTGGAGCGAAGGCAAGTAGTTATACAAGACTCTGTTACACTGGAGTCAGCGGCCCTCCCCCTTGCTGTTGGAGCCATTCCAGCAGCAACAGGGGAGTGTCCTGTGTGTTGCCTTTGCTGCCAGAATGGCTCCAACAGCAAGGGGGAGGGGCCGCTGACTCCAGTGTAACGGAGTCTTGCAGAACTACTTGCCTTCGCTCCACCCTTGTTTCGCCTCTGCAAACAATTGAGCAAATAGAGCTCATACAGTATGCACAAAGTCCCAAGAATACTTAAAATATAGATAGAATCTCAGTTAACATCTGAAAAGCTGAAACAGCATTTCTACACACTGACTAAACACTCCTTTTGAAATTGTTTTCACAAGTCATACTAAAACATCTTTACAATCCAGATTCTAATCATGCCTACATGAAAGTATGGGGCCCAGCAGGGATTTGTTTTACCAATTAAATGTGCATCCATTCTCTCTTCAGAGAGGTCTCAGTATGGTATTTTAGTCTCACAACAACTCCATCAGGGAGGGGTGTGTGTGTGTGTGTGTGTGTGTGTGTGTGTGAGAGAGAGAGAGAGAGAGAGAGAGAGAGAGAGAGAGAGAGAGAGAGAGAGAGAGAGAGGTCCTCTGTTATCACTGTAACCCTGGGACAGAGTTACAGAGCATGTCAGCACAGGGGTGGGGAGGGTGGGTTCTTGCTAATGCACTCTTGGTGACCTGTAACCATGAACTCTGTCCACGGTTACATTTTGACTGAATACAGCTAGAGATGGCCAAATTTTTCTTCCTCCTTTTTGCTTTGGTTAACAGAGCTAGCTTGATGAAGAGTTCTGGACAACTCGGAAGCTTACCCACTGCTTTGTGATATTTTATTAAGTCTTCATGAAATTATGACCCTGCTTTGACTTTTGCGTTTGCAGAAGACCTGGTGAGCCTTTTTTCACCATTGTTTAACCTCAACCTACTTTTGTATGGGATGGTACATATCAGGAACAGAAAGATGGTGTGGCCATGGGCAACCCACTCAGCCCAGTGGTGGCCAACCTCTTTATGGAACAACTGAAACAAGAAGCTTTACAGTCAACTAGTCACCGCCCAGAGACATGGCTTCATTATGTGGATGATGTGTTCTGTATTTGGAATCATGGGGATGAAATGCTGACAAGATTTTTAGAACATTTGAATAACCAATGTTCCGCGATCCAATTCACAATTGAACATGAGATTGAAGGTTCTGTACCTTTCCTGGATGTACTGGTTCTGAGGAAGGAAGATTTAACAGTTGCCCACTCAGTTTTTAGGAAACTGACCCACAGAGGACGTTATTTGCATAGTAAATCTAATCATCACCCATCACAAAAAAATCCCTGATTAATACTCTAGTTCTAGTATATTAAGCCATAAACATCTGCGATACTGCCTTGCTTCCTCAGAAGAAGGAATGGGTCATGGACTCATTGAGAGCAAATGGGTATAGTGCAAATCAGGTAAACAAAGTGTGGGCAAAACATCAGAAGAAAACCAATGGGAAGGAGGAAAAACCTGAGTCTGTAATACATGAAGAAGAGAAGAGGAACTGGTTGAGTCTCCCATTTGTTCAAGGCACCACTGATAAAATTGCGAGGGTTTTTAAAAAGCACAACGTAAGGACAGTTTTTAAACCAACGAAAAAAACAACTCAATTTTTAAGGAACCTGAAGGATCCAAGAACAGCGTTGGCAACCCTGGAAGTGTACAGCATCCCATGTGAGTGTGGCAGACCCTACATTGGAACTATGAAATGGACCATATACACCAGAGTCCGGGAACATGAGAGGGCATGCAGGCTTGGGCATCGGGAGCAATCTGCCCTCGCTGAACATGCGATGGACACAGGACATATGATCAAATTTGAAAATGCCAAAAAACTAGTACAAGTATCCAGTTTTAAATTAAGAATGAATTACGAAGCCATAGAGATCAACAAACATAAAAGAGCCAATTTATTAAACACATAGCAAGAAATGACTTTGATAGATAAAATATGGGCTCCCGACTCCCGCTTTAAGTAAAACTATCCGGACAGCTTGTAGCGATCAGTCAAGATTACTGCAACACAATCAGTGCTGACGTGTGGCTGTGGTTATTTACAGTCATCAGGCACATTCTCAGCTGCCGGCGATAATTGACTTGTGGTCACAATGAGGCTGAGTGCTTGTATATAATGGTAGCTGTTGCATTCTATGTGCTAACATCAAAGCAGATTTTGTGGCTCCTCTGGTCCACCTGAAGAAGTTCACAGAAGTGAACAAAACATAGGGGTTTTCAGTGTTTGTTTTTAAAACTTGTTTTTAATGTCTGGATGTTTTTTAATCTGTCTTTTTAAAGAGAACCGGTTTTTAATCGTGTGGATTTTTAGCTTGTTTTTACAACTTAAATATATTTTTGGAATTTTACATGGCTTCTTACCCTGTATGCCAACCACAAACTTTGTACAGCTACCTACCATTTTTGCTTTTTGAATGAGACACTGTTATTATGACAGATGTAGCAAAAATGCACCAACTCATGTCAGCACCTCATATTAAAACTTCCCTTAACCCAACCCCGGTATTTTGCCTGCTTTCACTTTCTGTTGCAGACCACATGTTCTCTAACACTGCCCAAATCTTTGCCTTCACAAAATTTCATGGTGTGCTAGCCATGACAGTTAATCTGCTTTTATGTGTGTAGGAAAAGCCTGCCCTTGCCACCAAAACTCAGTCCAACGTTCCCCCAAGACGTATTCATGTAAAGTAAATTGTGCAAAAGCAAAGGCTCACACTATGATTAGTAGAGGAATGGGAAATCAGGAGCTGAGTTTTGTTCCTGCACTGCAAAGTTTGCTGAGTGATACAGAACATTAATTTTGCAGCGAAAATTCACTCATTTCTAAAGAGACCAATTGCTAGCATGCCAGTAGGCATATATATTTTGGGGTTAGTGTAAGTAAAAAGTCAGCTTGGGAATCATGTTTCATTACCCTTGCTTGTTGATGAGTGCAGGGCCGCAGAAGGAAGCTGGAGAATGTGAATAGGTATGTTGCTACACTTGTATATATTGCATCACGTAGGTCTTTCAAACATTGCTCAGTTTTTAGCCCAATCCTATGCACGTCTTCTCAGAATTAAGCTCCCATTGTGTTCAATGGGAGTTTCCTACTCTCAGGAAAGTATGGATAGGATTGCAGCCTTAGTAGTGCTATACTAACTGCCATTCTTTTCTGGGGGTGCTCTTTGTGTGGCATTTTAGCCTTTATCATGGCTGGCGATTGTATAGAGTTGCATGACTTGCTGCCTAACAAGCCTGCCAGGCGCTTGACAATCCTGACATTTTTGCAATCCCAGGCAGATAGCAAAACCAAGAGTTGCCATTATGGCAATTTGGTGTAGTGTTTCTCCCTCTCCTTGCGACCTCAGAATGGGAGGGGGTTCTCCATCACCCTTCTCCTCCTCTCTGGCAGCTTATTCATCAATCTGGCCACCCCAGATTGAACTTCTCCTCCGCTTCATCCTTCTGTCCACTTAAATACATCCAGGCCCTTAATTCCTACACGGGACTGCTCGGTTCTTCCATAGGCTCAGCTGTCCTGGGCGGGGGCGGGGACATGGCGTCCGCCATATCCTGGTCTCCGCCAGGCTCCGGACGGTGGCTGGGCCGTTACACGCCTCCGACTTCCGCCAGCAAAATTCCGCCAGGTTCTTTGCTCTGAAGAAACCCTAAGTGCAGGGTGAAACGTCAGCAGGACTAATGTTTTAGTATTAAAACTTTATTCTTCAACTACTTACATGGCTGAGAAACCCATACTTCCAATTTCTTTACAAGTAATAGCTAGCCATGAGAACCTTCATTCCAAGATAAATTTGCATCAGTACATATATCGTGATCCTTTTCTCTCCCCTCCCTGTTTTATTTTTTTCTCATTGAGCGTTTTCTTGAGTCATGTGACACTTAAGAAGTGCCACCAATTTATCCTCCTTAGAACTTAATGAAGCCAAACTGCTGTTCCTCCTCTGGGGTCTACATTATCTCCTCCACTAATAACAAGCGCTTCAGAAAAAGAGTGTTACTATATTAGGTCGGATGCAGCCCTATCCCAATCTAGAACAAAAGCCAGAGTGCTGGCTCCTTAATCTTTAGACATACAACAGATGAAGCCTTGAGGACACTGCATGCAGTAGAAATCACAATAACAAGTGCTTCACTTAATGTTATTTTCAGACAGTATCTGGAGGAATCACATTAAGATTTGTGTAACAGACTGATTTGGGAGGGGGTACTGTTTCTGATTTGGATGCGAGCACCTCACATTTTAATTTCTTTGTTTTTACAGAGGCACACATTGCTGTAAAAAGAAAGAAAGAAAAAAAGATTCTTTTCCAGAGAACTGGTAAGAAGAACTTGAGATGTATGTTGCTTCTCATTCAAAGTGATACCCAGCTCACTGTTGTGGAGAGTGGAAGGCAATTACACTCCATCGTTCCTAATTCAATATGATGGTAGTTCACAAGCTATTGCTCCTTAGCATTGCCCATTCAAAGTGCTGTCTGGCTTGCTATTTTATAGAGTACATGGCTATTTGCAAACATACTGGGCTATTGAGCACCCTCCCACATGCTGTGAAACAGGCTTAATCCACAGTATCATCTGTAACAAATCACTACTTTCATGGATACAGATGGTTTTTTTTTTTTACATGGATCTACAATAACTGTGCAGAAAGTTGTTGCTTTATTCAGGACACGTATCCACAATTGCATATATGCAATTTTTGCTATGGGAATCCAAGGTCGCATATATCTCTAACATATACCCTGGTGTTAGCTAAAATGGCAGCAATTTTTCGCGTTAGCTAAAATGCATTTTCCATTAAGAAACCCATCTCCTTGCCGCTCTTGATAGTTTTAGGTTATCTATTAAAGAAATAAAACCAATCTGAACAGTAAAAAAGAATAAAACAATTGTTTTTCCAAGCAAATGTAAAGCACACTAGTAGACTAATGATGTAGCCAAGGAAAGCTGTTTTTCTCTCTCTCTGCAGTAGCCTAGAGATGTATTTCACAGATGGAAGTCGGACAAAAAGTTCATTTGTGTCAAACCTAGCAATATTCAACCAGTGGCTAACCCTGTTGAATGGGACATATTTTACAGGATCACAAAGTGAAAGAGCCCATTTGGCATACAGAATAGAAAGCTTGAGTACAAAGGGGGCAAACTATTTTCTCAAAAGATTTTAATAATAAATTCCATGTATTTTATTGAAATATTTCCCAGTCTTTTGTTACAAGTTTGAATAACAGATAATAAGCCTGCTTCTTCATGAAAATGTAACCAATTTTCAAATCATTCCTAGTAGCAGGAGAATTATTGTGATCATTGTAATTATGAGGGTGTGGAACAGAGTAAAAGGATTTGATTGACATCCATCTGGCTGACTGCTTCAACAGACTTTTCGTCACACGAGTGGCTCAGCAAGGACATCACATACAGTATTATCAACCAGGAGGGTAATCATTTTGGAGCTGAAGGGCGTGTTTTTAATGTGTTGACAGTGATTTTAGCACATTTGTCCATACAAAACGGTGTCTAACAGACTGATCCACTCAATCAGGTCTTCATCTCTGATGAGCTTAGCATGGGGTTTAACCAGTGTTACCTCAAAACAGGCAGTACAACCCAATTTCTTATTGAACAGGTTCTTGCGTCTCTGCCTCCCAGACTCCTGAATGAATCAACCTTAAAAATGCACCCTTCATACTTGAAAATAATTACCCTGTTGTTTAATTTGTAATGCCCTGGCTCATGTACTTGCATGATGGAAATTTGCCAAAGCAGATGTCCAGATAGCTGTCGATCAAATCCTTGTACATATTTCCACCCCATACTAATTATAATGGCTATACAAATCTTCCGGATACTAGGCATCATTTGAAAATGGCCTATGTTTTTATGACAAGGCTGTGCACAAGGCCTTGATAGCCTGGTGGAGAGCACAGAGTCTATCTTTTTGGTTCGTTCTCTTATTAAAAAGATCCCGGCTCTCCATGCCAAATGGAATGTTCAAGGTGACTTACCGGTACGTCATAAGAACGCTACATTAAAACCAGAACCAAGACAGTGGAAAAACTAGTGACTAGACTGAAATGCCAGAGGAAGACAGAGAAAATCAAACACAGGCTCAGCTAAAGGCCTGCTTATGTAATAAAAAGCTTCAGCTAATGGCAGAAGACCATCATTGAGAATGCAAAGTAAATATCTCAGGAAGTGGAGTTCCACATTCTGGGCATTGCCAAAAAGAAGACCTTTATCTCGTTTCCACTGAACAGGCCTCTGTGGCACTAGGACATGCAGAAGGGCTGCTCTTGCTGACTACAGTATAGTGGAGGAACAGGGTTATATGGGAGGAGACAAGGGATGTTACATTTATGCAGTTGACATATATCTCTGCTGTAATAAGAGCTTGTGGGGAGCCGAGCTTGGAGAGCACCCAGGACAGCACCCTGGCCTCTCAACTTATGATTCCATTGGCAACTATTGCAATTCATGTAATGGTTGTGCTATATATGAGCTGTTTCTCTGTGAAGGAATGTCTTGATACTTTAATCTTTCTGCCTGGGGGGGGGGGATTGTTGAAATGCAGATACTAACTTACTGCCTGGTGCTGTGATTAATTAGTCGGTGTTGGTAAAGTGCTGAGCCTGTGAAAAGTGCTGTATAAGTGTGATGTATTGGTTTAGGAAAGCTTCTAATTCATGAAGTACAAATCTTTCCAGTCAGTAAATATCCTAAAGGACTAGACTGAAAGCTTCAATGAACTAGTTCGGCTCGTGAGGTTAATGGGTGTTGCAAGGAAAAATACTGCAGGATGGAAAGAATTGGATAGATGCCCCACTAAGGCTGCAATCCTATACACTTTCCTGGGAGTAAGCCCCAATGAATAGGCTTACCATATTTTTCAAACTTCAAACCGGGACACCCCCCCCATACCCCCCCCCGAGGTAAATAATTAATTAATGTCAAAGCAACGAAAAAGCAAGGCCAAAGAACCACAACCAATCGTAAACCACAACGAAAAAGCCATCAGAAACAGCCCAAACCAACCGCAAACTAGCCTCCACCACGAAAAAGCAATCTAAACCACAACGAAAAAGCCATCAGAAACAGCCCAAACCAACCTCAAACTACCCTCCACCACGAAAAAGCAATTCTAAACCACCACGAAAAAGCAGAAAAAACAAGCCTAAATGTCACAATAAAGCAGAAATCCACATAAGAAATCCTTTTAATGAACAAATTATCGTAGAAAGGGGGCGCAAAGCACCCCCTTTTGCCGCGCAAAGCGTGGCCGTTTTTTAAAAAATACTTAATTAATAAAGTAAAGGGGGTGCGAAGTGCCCCCTCTTGCCGCGCGCAGCGCGCCCGAAATTTTTAAATAAATAATTATTTTTTAAATAAATAATTAATATTTCTATTAAAAATATATATTTAAAAAATACGCTTACCTGGTCGCTGGTCACTGGTCGCTGGTTGCTGGTCGGCCCGAGGTTGAGAAGCAGGCTGTGCCTCCCAGCGGCTCCATGCAACACGGGCAAGAAGCAGGCTGTGCTTCTCCCGGTGCCGCTGGTCTCGCAGCGGCACCGGGAGAAGCACAGCCTGCTCGCCTGCATTGCGCGAGCCCTGGAGCTCGCGCAACACGGGCAAGAAGCAGGCTGTGCTTCTCCCGGTGCCGCTGCAAAACCAGCAGCACCGGGAGAAGCACAGCCTGCTCGCCCGCGTTGCGCGAGCCTCCAGGAGGTTCTCACAACACGGGCAAGAAGCAGGCTGTGCTTCTCCCGGTGCCGCTGCGAGACCAGCGGCACGGAAAGAAGCACAGCCTGCTTGCCCGCGTTGTGCGAGCCTGCTAGAGGCTCACGCTGGCCGGGCAAGCAGGCTGTGCTTCTCCGGTCTCCCAGCGGTACCGCATGGAGCCGCTGGGAGACCGGAGAAGCACAGCCTGCTTGCCCGGCCAGCGCGAGCCTCCAGCAGGCTCGCGCAACGCGGGCAAGTACTGTGCTTCTCCCGGTGCCGCTGACGACCGGGAGAAGCACCTGCTCGCCGCACCGCCATCTTCTTCTTTTTTTTTTAATTTCAAACTTCCCGGCATCTTGGGTCACGAAATCTCGCATGATCCAAGATGTCGACATCTTGGATCACGCGAGATTTCGTGACCCAAGATGCTGCCCGGTAAGTTTAAAATTAAAAAAAAAGATGGTGGCGCCCATTCGTCCCCCGTGACACGACCGGGAATCGGGTCCAATTTCCGGGACTGTCCCGGCGAAAACCGGGACGAATGGTAAGCCTACCAATGAATACAATGGAACTTACTTTTGAGTAGATATGGCTAGGATTGTGCTATAAGTCACACGTTAGGGACCAAAGAAACAGGTTCCAGAATAGGGTTATATGTAGACCGAAGTGGGGGTTTATTCTTAATGACTGGAGCCACTAAAGGGCAAAGAGTAGGTTAGCCCCACCTTCATATGCATCCTTTTTAGAGCTCTTAGAGCTGTTCTGAATGAATTTAGAGCCCAATTTGATGCATGTCTACTTAGAAGTAAGTCTCATTATAGTCAATGGGACTTACTCCCAGGTAAGTGTGGATAGGATAAGGGCCGCTCACTATATCCTAGGTCCATTGCGGCCTGTACAGGCATATCCCGGGCTCACCTGGGGGGAAGGGGACATTTGTCTCCTTCCCCCAGGTGTAAGCGGCATGGGCTGCAATGGGCCTCCTCGCACAACTGGGGAGGCCGTGTAAGGTGGTATGAATGTTGCTGAAAGTATTGGGACAGCTGTGATATCCCCCGCCCCCCAGAACACACTTGGAATGACATTTTCATACTTGTAGCCAGTGGCATAGCTAGACTGGAGCAGAGGCAAGTAGTTCTGCAAGACTCCGTTACACCGGAGTCAGAGGCCCCTCCCCCTTGCTGTTGGAGCCATTCTGGCAGCAAAGGCAACACACAGGACACTCCCCTGTTGCTGCTGGAATGGCTTCAACAGCAAAGGGGAGGGGCCGCTGACTCCGGTGTAACGGAGTCTTGCAGAACTACTTGCCTCCGCTCCAGTCTAGTTTCACCTCTGCTTGTAGCATCTTTCTTAGTGCATTCATAGGGTGTAGGGGGGTGGCAGCTAGCAGGAGCCAGTTGCCAGGAAAAGCAATAATGCTTAAGTGGAGCTGCTGCCACTATCATCCCACACACCCCCTGCCACCTTTGCATTCTCAGTAAAATATCTGCTGACATTTCAGTCAAAAGCCACCAGCAATAGAAGTAATTCCCTCACATATTTAGGTTTACCATCTGTCCTGGATTTTCCGGGACAGTCCTGGTTTCAGGGGTCCATCCCAGGTCCCATCCTGACCCAGGCATCCCGGCCGGCCCCTGAAACCAGGAAATGTCCTGGAAAATTCCCTGCGATGGACTGCTCTCTATGGCTGCTGGTACATTTCTGAGCCTGGCTGGCCAGCGGCCAGACTCCTCGCGTGCCTGTGCAAGGCTTGTGCAGGTGCACAATGCCCTAAAAGCTTAAAAAAGCTTTAAAAGAGTTTTGCAAATGCACGAACCTTGCAGGCATGTGAGGAGTCTGGCCAGCAGCTAGCCAGGCTCAGAAGAGTACTGGCGACCGCAAAGAGCAGTCGGCCGCCAGAATGAAGACAAATGGCTGTGGAAAATGGCGTCGGCAGCACAGTAAGGCACTTTAGTTTTAAAAAATAAGCATTGGGGGGCAAAAATAAATAAATAAATATATATATTTTTTAAAAAGGTGTCTTAAATCACAGACTCAAAATTACACGCATGTTGGCCCTAAGCTAGTGAGGTCTTATCTGCGTATGGAAATCGGTTTCTGCATAACTTTCTCCTGCACACGCACGAATAAGCAGCTGCAGGGCAGGGATCCTATGCATCTTGGGTCCTGAGGTCCTGATGACAGAAGCAGTGTGCAGCACGCCTGTATCTGTACGCATGGAGACCACCTCAATCATTTCCCCCCTTCCACCCCCTTTCTCCCTCCTGCAAACCACATCTTCAAAGGCAGCGATACTTGTTGATCTGTAGTTGGGAACAAATGCCCCTGTTGAATTATTCTTAATCTATAAAATGATTATTTTTTTAAAAAAAATGTTAATGGTATAACATTGTAGAGTAAAGAAGTAACCCATAGTAACAAATGTAGGTCAAAGAGGCACAGAGACTTTTCAGGTGTAATCTTGACTGAATACAATTTGCTGCATAAAGAACTTAATGAGACAAGCGATGGAGGGCAAATAAAGGAAATATAAGCTCTGTGGCCATGTGCTACAAGACATTGAGTGGGTGCACAGGAGATGGAGTGATATTATGCACAGGCTGCTAAAATCTAATCAGAAAGAAAACAACAATTTCAGAGACTATATAGGAACAAAAAAAACATTGAATGCATTATTAGAAAGAACTACTGTATTATACTTTTTGCATCACGCAGGAGAGAACAGAGAATATAAAACAAAACAAAAAAGCATATTGCTACTAAAAAGGAAACCAGTGTATGATGAGACATGAAACATCTAGTATTGTTTTGTGTTATTGTCGATAACATAATAGATATGACTGATGTTTCTTGTGCATAGATTTTTTTCCTGCCAGGATGTTTGCCATACCTATTTCACAATTGCAATTAGAATGAAACATTCCTTTCAGAATTCAAAGAAATGATATTCCGTTTGAGTGAAATAAAATGCTTTGTGATATTTTCGCACTGAAAATTAGAGTTGGGCTATATCGAGAGATGAACAGCACAATCATATATTTCCCCCTCCCTGCCAATGCAGTCACGCCAAAACAGCTCTCGCTGCATCATGCGGGGGCATAGACGGGGGGCAGTCCCGGTGGTCTCCTCTGGGTAAGGGAATGTTGGTTATAGCAAGGCCCCTAAGGGCTTGAATTGCCTTGTCTGAGGCCTTATGCAGTGGAATACCAGTTCACTGGCTTGCCTTAGTGCAGAGAATCTCAATCCCTTCCTGGATGAGTACCACCTCTGGCGTCACTCTCCTGCTGCGTACCACTGGAAGTGACTGGTGATGACGTCATCGCCAGTTACTCCCAGGTTTTCAGAGCCCAAAAAATACAGGTAGGAGGTTCTGGGCAGGTGGGAAGGCACCTCAGTGTTCCTGAGAGGCTCGGACAAAGGCAGGAGCCTCTCAGGAGCGAAAATGTGCTTCAGAAAGTGCCGTGTCGGAGCAGGATTCCGGTGGTTTGGCAGTTCGAGTACCAACAGCAGTCAGCCGAAGTACTCTTGAGATTCCCCTTATGGCTCATCCCAGTCCCTCCTGTGGCAGAAGGGTTCCTTTCAGCTGGTGAACTCTCCCAAAGGGACTCAAAATCTTGCTCTGGGCTCACACGCAAGGGAGCTTGTATCTTGAGGGAGCTATTTTCCTTTTCTTGGTCTGCTGCAGTTGAAAAAGTTTTTATCGGAACTGTGTGTTTGTGTGTGTGGCAGAAGGGGACTTGAACTCTGGGAACCTTAAGAGTCATCTGTTTTTGCCTTCTTGCTGTCTGTGCCTGCAGTGGGAGGTACTGTGGCATTCTTGTAGTATGTGCATGCACCTGAAGTTATGGGGACACGCGCCCCCCCCCCCAGTTGGTAGTGGCTGTGGCTGCCACAATATCATTTCTAGGGCCACTGAGGGGGGATTGACCTGATGGTGGCTGCTTATTGGACCTGCATCTACTGCCAACCCCTGCTTGGTTCACCCTGGCAGCACTTCCTTGACTTGCCTCTGTCCCTTAGAGGGGAGGAGGCACAGGATGAATTTGGTACTACTGCCTCATGCAGCACAGCCACTTTTGGCAGGCGTGGTTATACCATATAAGGTGGACATGCATGCCTTCCATAAAGCCCCTTTGCATCATAGCAGCAACCCCCTTGAAGTGCCCCCTTAGAACTCAGTTCACATGCATGGGCAGTGAAGGGCAAAGGCTGGTTGTTAGCTGAGCCAGTGGCTGTGCCGCTGTGCTGCTGCTGCTGCTTGCTTGCTGCAGCTGCTCCGCTCTGCCGGCCGGCTCGCCCGCTCTCGCCTGCTCTCGCCGCTCCGAGCTCGGAGCGGCGAGAGCAGGCGATTCGAGGGCAAGCCACCGCTCTTACCGGCTCTTGCCGCTCCGAGCTCGGAGTGACAGCTGCCGGTGAGAGCGGCGGCTCGCCCGCTTTCGCCGCTCAGAGCGGCGAGAGCAGGCAAGCCGGCTCGGGGAGCGGGCCCAGCATGCTCACAGCCGCAGCCTCCTCTTCTCTGCCACTCTGCGCTGCCCGCTTGTACATATGCGTGCGGCTCTCAAAAGCCGCACGCATGCGCACAAGCGGCCTAGGAGGCGGCGGCCATGTTTTTTACATGGCGGCTACCATGTTTTTTTTTAAAAAAAATTCTATTTTATTTTTGCTGGGGGACCCCCGGGACGAACCCCCAAAAACCCTGACAGTCCCGGCCAAATCGGGACGAATGGTAAGCTTACCAAAGTCTATTGTGAGAGCTGCTCCCTGTTATGTGGAAGAAAGTGAGTAATGGCTGCCATCGCACCTAGGAGATACACAATCCTCCCCTCAGTTTGTGATCTTGATTTTACAGTGCCCACCACTGATCTGATAGCAGATAGGATACATAAAACATATACTAACTCTGCAGTCCCTCTCAAAGGTGAAGTCATCTTATTTTTATGGGAAACCATGGATGCTCTCACTGAGAATATAAGCCACAAATGTAGAGAACTGCAGGTGTTCAGAACAAGAATTGCTTTAAGCACACAATGCAAATTTTGCACAACTACAAAGCAAACACACGCTCCCGTTTTAGCAAGTGGCTTTATAGGACCCCTAGAGCCAGTGAGCTATGAAATCCAGGACATTCGGAAGGCTTGTAATTTTTAACTATGGTATACCAACACTGTTTGCTAAAGGGACTTTGCTATTAATGTGATTTTATATTTTCATTTGTTGATAATGAAAAATCAGTACTGCCACAAAAGGGGCATGGAGCCAGATCTGGAATAACTTATTAACCACTGGTAAAAACTCCGGAGGAGAATGGATTAGAAGAGTCAGCTTCTTTATTATATAAAGGTGTGCCTGTTCACTTGAGCAAGAGAAAAAAGCAATTTCTAGTAATAGTGCATCATTCATCTTATAAATATAATTTCTTTAGAGCACGGTTTTTAGGAACTGCTGATTTGGGTTTGCTTTCAAGCAGTATTAATGGATCCTATTATTTTTGCTTACTAAAGTGGATTACTGGGAAATAATAGGTGTAACGTGTCCAGGCCTCTGATGACAAACATTTAACAAGGCAAATGCTTCTTTCTTTTGTTCTATCTCAGTAGTTATTAAACTGGAGGGGGAGGGTATGGGTGTTTGGGTCAGGTGCTTTGCATTTTTCCTTGCATTTGTGTTAATATCAAATCCCCCCCCCCCAGGCAGAGCACAAACGTTCAGGAGAATAAAAATACACAGACATTTTCTTTTCCTTTGTTGAGAATTGTACCTGCATGATACATGTGTTTGTCAACATCCAAACGTCTGTCTGTTTTATTCACATAGTCCTTTTTGCACATAAATCATGTGTTCAGTGAATACATGCGGGGGGGGGGGCGACAGGATCATGGCAATAAGCTTTGTTTCCAACCTCAACCTCCATGCATTCAGCCATTCCACAGACTACAAACCAAGGGATCTCATGGCAGAGAGCTAAAACTCAGGCAAAGTAGATCAGTCAAGACAGACTACAAATGGTCAAATCAAAAAGGAAGGGACCCCACCTTCCAAAAACAGAAGAGACAAAAAATGTAGGACCCCAATTATAAGAAAGTCGAATCTCTATAACACTTATGGCTCAATCCTGTGTAACATTAGGCCAGCGGAGCAACTGCTTCGCCGGTCTAGGGTGTTGCAAACATGCCGTAAGGCATGTTTGAGGCACCCGGAGAGTAAGCAGCGCCAACAGAGAGGCTTGCGCTGCTTCTCCAGCACCGCAGAACAGAGTAGCGCCATGGCGGACAAGTAAGGCCCTTGTCCGCCATGGCCCCGCTGGGCGGTGGAGGGGCGTGGGGAGGGCGGAATGGGAGTGTTCTGGGAGGGGGGATTGGAGGATCAGGTCCAGGAAAGGGGAAGGATCAGCCTCCGCCATATCCTATCCCCCTTACCAGGCCTGTTGAGCCTTACATAGGCCTCCTGAATATATGCCAGCAAAAGCTGACGTGCCTTCGAGGAGGCCCATCGGGGCAGCTGGCACATTACTTGGGGTAAAGGACAAATATCAAATATTACACCTTTATCGAAAATGTAGAGACGCACATTTTCCTAAACTAATGCATATTATTCCCACACTGATATGCTTAGGAGACAGCTGGTTCCATGAATTCTCTTCAGTCTCACTACTGGGACAATTCACAAGCCTGTAGTGTAGTGAAATCTTCTCTGCCTCCAACAAGCAAATTATTAAAACCCCAGATCTGGAGAATAGAGGCTCTAAGAGCCTATTATGTGCCTCAATTTCCAAGAAACGAAAAAGAAAACTTAAAATAAGTAAATATGTCAATGTAGCCATATCTGCTAACTTCAAGCAGTAATGACTAGCTGAAAAGCCTGACCTGGATTCCTTCAGCATGCCTGGGTTCCCCTCTTTTCTAGAAACAGGAGATCCAGATGGCCAACTCTCACCACACAGGTGTGAGATGGGAAACTTCTCATAGCCATTTGCATTATTGAGGGATTTCCTTATTCATTTTAGATTTCTGTTTTACAGGTTGCTGTTTGACTGAAATACTATCTTAGGTTACATTTTTGAATGTTTAAAACAAAATGTATACAGCATTCCATTATGAATACTTTCAGAGACTACATTGGTTTCAGAAATTGATGTGTTTATGCGTGTTTTTTCTAAGGTTTATTTGCCTATAATTGTGAACATTCTACTGTTGCCCCGAGGAAGATTTTAATTAAAATATGCTGGGCTTTACATGGTTCTCATTTCGTAAGAATAAACTTTTCACTTCAGCACCAACTTGAGGATTGCTTTTCTTCCGGTTTTTTCATTGACATGGAGGCTATCCAGGTTGCATTGAAATGGAGGCTATACAGAATGCACATATACCAATTCAGCAGTGGCCTTCCTGTGGGGGGGGGCAGTACTGGAAGTTGCACACAGGTCTACTCTGCGTTACACAGTGGCCCCGCCCACTCGCAGTCAGAACCATTCCGAGCAGCGAAGGCAACGTGCAGGGAGTCTTCTTTGCGTTGCCTTCACTGCTCGGAATGGATGCAGCGGTGAATGGGCGGGGCCACCATGTAACACTGAGTGGACCTGTGTGCAACTTACAATACCCCCCCCCTTCTAGGAATACCATTGCAATTCAGTTAAGGAAATTTGCAAGCATGAGAAACAGGGATGTTGGTAAAATTCTCCAAACCAGACTGAGAAATGAATTTCTGGGCCTTTGCAACACCAACTTCAAAGGAGGGCCAACTTCAACTTTTGGGGCCATATTTAATTGCTCATTTTGCCTCTTATCTAACATAATGGTTCTTCTATGGGGGAGGGGTTGCCTTTTCCTCCCTTCATTTTGCAGCATCTGAATTTGGTTCTTTTGTAATAACTGAATTTGGATGCTACAGGGACAAAAAACAAACGTGAGGGAGGGGAAGTCAGTCTCCATCCCCCCCACTCCTAAATGGGAAGATGGGTGAGTCAGTTTTCTGGGTCTTGGATTGGCTCAGAAAATGATTTTTTAAAAAGAGGAGATCAATGCATTTCCAAGTTGATCCAAGATGGGTTTTGGAGAGCTTACCTATCTCTAATAAGACATCTCCATGCATGAATCACTTGCTGGGTCAGGAGTCATGGAGCATAAATTGGATGTGCATCAACATGCAAACATCCATATGTGGAAGCCATTTATCTACATTACATTGGTGAGAGGGTGACATGCTGGACAGCTTCCCAAATGCTGGCTCCTGCCATCCACCATCTTTTTCTCCAAGAATTCACTGGATAATGACACTAGCATCGTTCCTCAGTGGAGAAAAACTGAGGCCATCAGGAAGTGGCTGCTTTAGAAGACCAAACATCGAGCCGTGGTGGCTTAGTGGGATGCTGAACTGCTGACCAGGAGGTAGGCAGGACAGCAGTTCGAGACCTGAGTGCCACGTGACAGAGTGAGCTACCGTCTTCAGCTCCAGCTCCTGCCAACCGAGCAGTTTGAAAGCAAGAAATTGCAAGTAAAATAATAGGTACTACCTCAACAGGACGGTAACAGCATTCCGTGCACCTAGGCACTAAGTCATACCGGCCACATGACCACGGAAGCGTCTTCAGACAGCGCTGCCACTTCAGCTTTGAAACGGAGATGAGCACCGTCCCTAAAGTCGGTAACAACTGGCTTTCGAGCAAGGGGAACTTTTACCATTCAGTGGCGTCACTAGGGCACGCATCACCCTAGAGCGCATCACCCTAGAGCGTCATCCCTGCCCTAGGGTGACAGCGCGCATCACCCTAATGACCCCCTGCACACACACCATTTACCCCCAAAATTTTGGCGGCACGGAAGTCTTACCCCCGCTGCTGCCTGCCGGCTCCAAGCACGTCCTTCTCCTCCTGCTGTCCTGGGCCTTCTGACGAGGCCCAATGCGTCAAAACGTTATTTTTCGTGCATGCGCAGAATGTTTCTGAGGGCAAGGGCTGCCCTTTTGCCCTCAGAAACATTCTGCGCATGCGCGAAAAAGCTAATAAATGACGTATCGCCTCATTGGGTCTCGTCAGAAGGCCCTGGACTGCCAGCTGGGGCAGACGCTCCGAGGCCTTCTCCTGGCCTCGGAGCCTCTGGAGGGTAACGCGCGGAGCGCGGAGGTGACGCGCGGGGGTGTGCGTGTCACCCCTTTGCACATGTCACCCCCAGCGGTCCGCCCCCTGCCACGCTCCAGTGACGCCAGTGCCATTAAGATATACTAAGCTATTCTCCCAACTGCAACAGCGTTTCTGATTGTCTTAAATGAAGGACTGATTTTGGCAAGCAACCCTCCCCAGGTGAAATATTCAATGTACTATTGTGGCACCCCCCCCCTACTCAGCTACTGAATATTGGCCCATTTTTGTCATATGCAAAAAGCGGTGGTGAAAATGGATAGATGTTGGGGTCAGCACTACTTAAAATTCTCATGGATGTAAACAGTGGTGTCGCTACGCCCCTATGGGGGGCGCCCGCGACACCACCCCATGTGACATGACGCCACCCCCACGTGATGCAGGCGCGTGACATCACACCCCGCCTCCAAACACCCCCGCCGTTTTTACTTGATTTTGGAGCCGTACGGCGCCAAGGGCGGGCGGGAGGGCCGAAACGCGGCCGTTCTGGCTGCAAAGAGCCAGCGAGATGTCAGGAAACTGCTCAAGATGGTCAGTTTGTGCCCTCCTGAGCCTGCGATTCCACCCCTTCAGGGGTCCACGCCCTGGGGCCCTAGGCACCAAGGCCCCCCCCCCGACGACGCTACTGGATGTAAACGGAAGAGTTAAGCACATGTACTTATCAATCATACATAGCACTGTTCCACTGATACCAGTGAGACTTAAAAGTGCTTTAAAGTGCTGCATATTAATAGGTGAGAGCCATGCCCATTAATACACAGGCATGACAAATGCAGGGATATGCAGTGCGGGGGTGGCAGTTGAAGCAGAAGATTGTTGCAGCTTAATCTGGCGATCGCATATGCATTCTGCCTGCTTACTCGGGTGCAAGCGGGTGGCGTGTGCATGCAATCACCGGGTTATGCTGTGGCGGTCTTCTGAGGCAGTTCTGCCTCACCTACTGCTCCTGCACCACACATTCCTGGACAAATGTGAATTATAGATGCACTTGCTCCAGGACGCCATGTCTGATCCAAGCTGTTAGTGTCACCCAGTCTTACTGCATATTGAGAGTGTTGCTTGGGCGTAAGAACATCCGTGTCAATGAGACTAGGGAGTAAGCCGTACTGAGCACAGTGGTGGGGCAGCTAAGTCTGAGCAAACATGCATAAGATTGCACTGCAAGCATCACAAAATTTCTCCGGCTGGCACCACCGTTTCAGGGCCAGCAATTCACCCAGTGGGAAATGTCTGTTTTTGCCTGTGCCATGTCTGAAGTGGCACTCAGCACTTGATTTTCCATTTTTAAAATTCAATTTCAGGCTTTTATTTAATAAAAGTATTTTGGAAGGCTTTAAATTGGCTCTCTGAACTGGGAAAATCTGTTGCCCCAAACCTTTAAAATGCCATGTTGGTGAAGTTTAAAACACACACACACACAACACCGTTTTTTGTCTTTACCTTGAAATTACTCAATAATCTGGAAGCTGAAAGAAGCAAATGACAGCATGGCTGTAAGGCTTAGATTGTGTGTATTCATAATTGTCTTTTCTCTCTTTTTTAGATTTCATAACCTGTGCGGTATCTGAACTTCTTTTCCCTCCCTCAACTTTCTAATATAAAATGCCTCTGGTAGGCATTTAAATGATTCTATAGCCTTCACTTCAGGAGTAATAGCTCTGGTGTTTTCCATTTAGTTTTCAAAGCAGGTTTGGAACTATTCCACACTGATATGAAACACGGACATCCAATTTCTTGAGATATTTTCCCTTTACACTGTATCTGTTCATGATTGCTTTCACTTTAAAAAGGGACCCAGCAGAAGTACCTACGGGGGGGGGGGGGGAGAGACTTTGCCCATGGGGAAAAAGGGGGGGATAGTTTTACACATTGTAGCTCCAGAATGATTTAAAGATGAAAGAACAATAATCACTTAAACATGTTCATAATCTTTATGGATTTATTTTAGACTGCAGTGTTGTGTTATGTGCAGTGGTGTTGCTGGCGGCCAAAGTGCTGCACTGCACCTTGCAAACTGGTGTAACGCGGCCCCTTCCACTCGTCCCCAGACCCATTCTGGGCAGCGAAGGCAATGTGCAAGTGCTCACCAAACCAATCAGAATCTCCTGCGCATTGCCTTCGCCTCCGGAATGACTCTGGGGTGAGTGGGAGGGGCCGCGTTACACCGGTTTGACAGGTGCGGTGCAGCGCCTGGCACTACTTATGGTGCCGCAGAGGCATCGTTTTGGTGGGGGCGGTGGGCCCCAAGCAGCGGGTCGTGTGTGTGTGTGTGTGTGTGTGTGTGTGTGTGTGTGTGTGTACCTGCCACTGAATCCGTTCCATCCTCTGCCGCTGGCTCCTCTTCGTGCAACCCTTCTCGGCTGCAAGTTGGGCCCTCCCACCCTCCCGGGTGCTGTTCGGCTCCATAAAGGGGCCGAAAAGCTCCGTGTGTGCGTGTGTTTCCACGTTGTGGCGGTGCGCGAAGGTGACGGGGCAGGGCGTGTGGCATCTCGTGGGGCGTTTATGGCATCCTGTGGGGTTGTCGTGGTGGTGCCCTCCCATGTGGGTTGTAGGGCTGCTACGGGCCACACCTCTTCTAGCAACGCCACTGGTTATGTGTAGGCAGTTAGAGAATGAGAGAATAATTTTCATTATAATCTGTACTGAAGAAACAGAAGTGACAGCACAATCCTATGCATGTCTACTCCGAAGTCTGTCCTATTACATTCAATAGGACTTACTCCCGGATTGAAATCACAGGATTTAATTTTCCCCATTAAATAGATAGGGATTTGCAACTCGCAACCAAAGACTCTGGACTTGGGGGCAAAGACTTGGGACTTGACTTCAGACTTGAAGTCAGAGACTTGATCCACATCCCTGGCATTTACCTAGTCATTGCATATCATGCCTTCAATATGTACACTTCACATACATTACATCAGCAGTCCTCACAACAGTCCTGTAAGTTCTGGTCCCCATATTGAAGACGAACTAATGTAGAGGGACAGTGGCTTGTCTAAAGCTACCTGTTGAGTTTGTTGCTGAAGTGAGATTGTAATTCAAGACTTTCTGACTCTTAGGCTACAACCACATCATGGGGTCCCAGGGGCATGGTCCAAGGGCACATGACACAGCCACATTGCTGAAGTCAAGCAGGTGTTACAAACAATGGGGTTGCTGTGGCTGGCCCAGAGGTTATCAGGCTCCAGGCCCACCCAATTGCCCAAGGATCTGTCCTGAGAGGGCACAGTTTAAGGTGGCCAACCTTAAGTGCTGCTACATTTCTAAAGGCTGGAATTCGTATGTACACTGCCTTGTCTTTGGTGAGTTTGGTGCCTTCTCTCATTGCACATGTTCTTGTTCTTTTGGTCATCCATCTTCAGTGAAGTACTCCTTGAACTCCTCTTGCTGGCTCTTCTTCTCTTACTCCTTGTGTCACGTCCTCCTCCTCTTGGATGCCATCAACCTGCCAATCCAGTCTTATCTCATCCTCCTTCCTTGGCACCCTTCAGTGGCCTTACATTGGGCATAACATATCTGGTTTCAGCCGTACTGCATCCTTCACTTGTCCCTGGCTAAATGCTTGTTTATGTTGATAGTCCATTGATGATTATTACACAGTGTAGAGGCTTTTCCTGGGAGCTAAAAGGGGTATCTGAACTCAAAGGAGGAGCTGCATTCCAGGCCTCAGTCTTGCTTGTAGGTGTAGAATATCAAATACATTCAACCATGTCAGCAGCAACTAACTTCAGCTATGTCAGCAGGTCTGGCCCATCCATGAAGCCAAATGAAGCTGTTGCATCCGGCAACAGATTGATGGGGGGGCACCCATCTCTGTCAACCTACTTACCTCCACTGCACCTCCTTCTCCTTCCACTCCCTGGATCAGAAACGAAAAAGGGGGAGAGAGATGAAGAGGAAGTGGGGAGGGGAGTACTGAGCTAGAGCATTGGAGAGTAGGAGGAGCAGAGGCTAGCACTTCATAGGCTAAGGGGCATGTTGGCATGTTGCCTTAGGTGTCAGGAGATCTTGGGCTGGCCCTCCATGTCAGAATTTCTCTGCTTGTTTTCAGCCATGTTTTTGTGTGTCTGTGTTTGTGTGTGCCCACCCCCAACCCCCAACCCAATGTCTACATTTGTCTAACATCCCAAACCCAATATGACTTGTGACATAGACCTGACTCTGGTCAGTGCCGAGAAGGGTGACTGCCCAGCAACCCTGCTAGCCTGGTGTCATACCCAGATCCTAACTCCCTCTCCCCTTCCTCTCCCCATACATCAAGCACATAATAATATTTAACATTTATATAGCACTTCCAAGTGACCAAATCTCTTTATATGCTTTTACCTTGTATCATTACCTTTACAGCAGCCCTGTAAAGTAAGGCTGAAATCCTATACTCTGGGTAGTAAGCATCATCAAACACAATGGGACTTACTTCTGAGTAAATATGCTGACCTAGGTTGGTTTAAAATATGAGAAAGAAATCCTGGTTCTGATTAAGCCCTAAATAAATAGACTAACAGCGCAATCCTGACTAGGATCCGGCCGGCGGCCCATAGCCACCCACGGATCCTGTGCACCGGCAGCCAGTGTGGTTGCCGGGCGGGAGGTCTACTCGGGGAAGGGGACACTTGTCCCCTTCCCTGAGTGTAACCGAGGCCAGGCCCTATCGACCTCCTTGGATTTCCGCCAGCAATTTTGCTGACAGAAGTAAGAGGAGGCCGTGTAAAGGCCCCGGTGCCTGGCGGGGGTCAGGATACGGCCAAAGTCCGTTCCCCGCCCCCTCCCGGGCTGCCTGGGCCAATGGCCACCCTCCCCTGCCCGGTGATCCACCCCCCCCTGCCGGATCCTGTCTTACCTGGGTCCGGCAGCCGGAAGGAGTTCGCTCTAGAGTAGTCGGCCTTCCCTGCTCTAGAGTAGTCGCAAACGTGCTTTATGGCATGTTTGCGACTACTCCCAGCGCTGGAACGCTAGTTCCGGAGTTTACGTGAGGATTGGGCTGTAAAAACGATATCTAATCACTACACAAAAGCTTGTAAAGCTGTTGGTGTTTCAGATGCTGAAACATTCTTTGTCCTTTTTGTCACACATGATGAAATCTTATTGCAATGTGTACAGCAGTCACATGGTGTGCAGAATTAGTGAGCTGGCTGCAAGCGTCTAGGAGTGTGCAGTCTGTGATATCATGAGGTCTGCAAGAGAAGTGGGAAGAAGCCACTCCACTTGCCCTTACTGAATGGCATGCCTGCACGCCATGCACTGCTCACCCACAGCTCGCTGGGTTGCAAGCAGGGCAGGTATGGCTGTTTACGGTTTACATAATGCTTAAGCCTGGCTTGTTTTTTCAGCTGTTTCCAAGTATGTGTGTAATTGATGTTCTGCAACACTTCAAAATGCCCTGGGCAAGCATTTGTCAGCCATCGCCAGCAGAGAGGCTTTCATTTATGTTTTGAGGTGTTTCAATAAAGGCATCATCTGATTGCAGCAAGGTTCTCCCGACAGTTTATGTTCCCTTTTATATTATTATTATTATTATTGTTGTTATTATTAGAAGGGACTTTGGAGGTGCACTGATTATTAAAGCAGAACCGTTCATCCAACTTCATATTAGATTAGATAAGAAAATCATTTTGCTAGGAGCAACACATTTGAAATCTCTTAATTTTCTTTCCCACTCCTGTGGCTGTTTAGCAGTTTAGATAAAACAAGCAGTTAAAAATGGATGATGACTATCAAGGCTCAAGTTAATGCAGAGCAAATTGAATTCTTTCTGAAGTGTCTCGTCTTGTGTAGTTCCTTCAGGTACCCAGGTTCATCTTTAAGCCTCCTTTGGTTATTTTATTTCATTTTGCTTATTTAGCACTGCAGTATCACCCAAGTCCCTCTCATTCTCATAGAGAGAGCAGAGAGGAAGTGGGTGGGGGGGACTCTTAAACAAATGCTTTCCAGTTTGTGAAAGGAGAAGTTCAAGTTCATTCCAAGAGAAGCTGTTTTATTGCTCTTGCTGGTAGAATTCACATCATCGATCTCCTTCATCTGCTTCCTTTCCCAGCAGCTATTTGCTATTTTTGCTTTTCCAGTTAATAGGAGCGCATATACCCTCCAAAGCCTGGTTTCTATTATCTGGCTGCAGTAACTGGCTGATCCAGCTGTCACTGAAGTCAATTCAAGGCTTTCCAATGAGGTCAATAAGTTTTAGATCATGTTCTTAACGCTACAGAAAAACAGTGCTATATATTTGGCAACGGCTGTGGTCAAGGGTGTCATGAAAACCTGCAAGTGTATAGAGTCAAAGAAGGGGATGTTCTGGCCATTCCTATGAGTGCACGCAGCCAACCAGGGCTTTATGCTCAGATAATTGGCAAGCAGTTCAACCAGCTGTTTGGTGGGGAAAGGGGACTGTTTCCAGCTGCCCCCACACTCCCTCCCAAACAACTGATAAAGCACCACCATTTACTGCTGGCTGAAGACCTCCAGACAAATGCTGCCAGTCTCTGCTCCTCCCACGTTTTAGCTCAGCACTCTCCTCCCCTCCACATTTCCTCCTGCTCTCCATCTCTGCCCCCTCTTCCTTTTCCAATCTAGGGAGTGGAAGGAGAAGCAGTGAGAGCAAGTAGGTGGACAGAGATGGGCGTCTGCCACCAATCTGCTGCCTAAGGCAACCACTTTAGTTGGCCTCATGGTTGGGCCAGCTCTGTCACACAGCTCCTCCTGCTGGATTGGGTGGGAATATCATGCTCATGACATTCAATGCACATGTAATTTCTCATTCAAATTAGAGAGAGATATGGGAATTCCATCCCTTGCTCTCCTTCTCCTGTATTCCAGGAGGGGAGCAGCCTTCTGTGTGGTTGTGGGAGAGGAAGCAAGGGGCAGTCACTACAGTTGCATATGCATTGTGCAGGCGGGCCAATGGGAGGGGACCGCTGAAGGCCTACTGCCTGTTTCCCCAGTGCATTTCCAAGGCAATGAGGCACTCACCCTTCCAGGCAGTTGCTGCAGCGCTGAACCAGCTGGCCACCAGAGGAGCCATGTTGCTGTCTGATACATTTCTGGACACATTTGTCTGCACATGTATGTGGTGCTGGGTGTATGCCAGGGGACCATGACCCAGACCAGTCTTGTGGCATTATGTTTGGGAAGCATCAGGTCCCACAGACGTTTAGGAGAAGACCAAATTTTGATTGTGCGCTCTCTCTCTCTCTCTCTCTCTCTCTCTCTCTCTCTCACACACACACACACACACACACACACACACACACACTCCCCCTCCTCATCTGCCCCCCCCAGATAGCGTGTAGCGCAGCCCATTTTGGTGCGACTGCATGCTATGGTGGGGAAAACCATAGGATTAGGCTCTTAATTTCCCTACATTCTGCTCCCGTCTTTCACCCCTCTTCTGTTTACACCATTGCAGGACATCTGGCTCAGTTGGTAGAGTGACCGTCTCATATATGCCTGAAGATCTGAAGGACAGCAGTTCAAGACGGCCAGAAGTGTCTGTGTCTGTTGTTAGAGAGCTGACAGCACGCCGAGCTGATAAGTTGCAGAGCCTCTGTGGGGGAGTGGAACTACAACTGCACTTGAGTGAGAGTTAAGGTTGCCCTGTCAGCTGAAATGTGGGGAGGAGAATGCCAGAGAGAGAGAGGGGGGGTATTGTGAAAGAAACATCTAGAATAAAGGGTTCTACGAAAGATTAGAACATTATTGCATTGTAAAAAACCCTTGGGGTTTAGAAAGACTGCTCATGTAAACCGCCTTTGAATTAAAGTCGGAGGAGAAATCCGATGACCAAAGAAAAGGCGGTATATAAATACTGATCTATTATTATTATTATTATTATTATTATTATTATTATTATTATTATTACATGCTCCTTTTTCCTTGTACAGATTTCTTGTATTCACACTGAGGCCCTACCCCAGTCTCTCAGGGCTACTTGGCTCTGGTGGAGAGGGTCTGAGCCTTATGTCATTACAAATTCCTTAAAGCAATTAATGTTGTGGCCCCTATTTATCCCAAGAATGGTGACTTGCCTCTTTATTCCTAGATTGCTTCTGTACCTGGATGTCCCTTAACTGGAATGGGTCATCTAACTTTTCTGTTTACCCTAAACTTTATTAATATCCTTTCTTTATATATCAGTGTGTTTCTCGGGTAACAAAACAGATCACATTTCTAACAGTGGCAATTTCCTCAATTTCTTATTGTGTGTAAAACAAAAGAATCTTATTCCCTGTGGTTTTTTTAAATGTGCTGACAATGGTTCAAAAGACGGAAAGGAAAGAAAACACTGCTGCAGCATGCGTGAAAACTCACAAGGAAGTATTGTGTTTGGTTACGTCTAGGAAAGATAACACAGAACCAAACCATGCCATAATTAAGGACGTTCTCTCCTGGTCATCATCTGTGTCTTCCCAAACCCAGATTGTGAACCCAACCCTTTTACTTTATTTCCTTGAAATCGCAGGCACTTTGGGAAACAGAAGGAAAACCCATCTGTACTAAGTTTTCAGACAATATTTTAATGACTCTTGGAAAATAGTAAATAGAAACAAATGAAGCCAGGCTTTCATTTGTAATGAAGGTCAAATAGCAACTCATACATCCAACCTCATTCCATGGATATCTTTGAGCCGTGCTATTAGTCATGTGATGCCTTTGTTGTCAGGATTGTGGCAAAAGACAATTTATTTATTTTTTTGCAAGTTCCATAACCAGGGGATCCGGATGGTTAACAAAATACTACCGCAAAAAAAAATAACATAAAAAGAAAGCAGCTAGTGAAGATGACTACATCATGGTGGAAACCAGCTGGAATTGTAGGGTTCTATACAGAACAATATTGTAAAGATCCTTATCGTTATCGGATCTAGATAAGCCTGCCTATGTAAACCACCTTGAATAACATCTGAAGAGCAATCTGAGGATAAGAAAGGGTATATAAATACAGAAATAAATAAATAAAATAATTACGGCAGTAAGATTTACTGATACATGGCCAACTGTGAAACAGTAGGGCAGTTACTAGCACTAAGATTAGACAAGTTTTGGTCTCAAAAAATGGGTCTGTCCTCACCCATTACTTCCTATGGGGTAGCAGTTTATCAGTGGAATGACTTTTCTCCCACACTGTCATTTAGGGAACCAGAGTTGGCCAACACGGGGAACAGATAACTAGGCACCTAGCCCAGATTTCACAATGCAGAAACTAGTTGCAGCCCTTCCAATTGTTCTCCTTATGGCAGTGCCCTTGATTTGATATCTGTAGGCAATTAGGGAACTTATCAGAGAGAGAGAGAGAGAGAGAGAGGGAGAGAGAGAGAGAGAGAGAGAGAGAGTACATTTGTGAACAAGCCATGAACACATATATCCTGTCTCTCTTGCAGAATCAGCTTTTACACTGGGCACACAAAGTGTGTGTGTGTGTGTGTGTGTGTGTGTGTGCGCGCGCGCGCGTGTGCATGCGTACGTTCGTTCGTGCATGTGTGTGTGTGCTGCCCTGAAGACTAGTGTGACCAAGAAACAAAATGGCTTTTTTTCTGTATTAGTTTCTTCCTTCCCCCAGCAAATTGATGACATGGTCCAGGATACAGGTTTTTCCCTCCAGAGGGCAGAAGGAGCAGCAGATGTCCTTGGAGGCCAGTTGACGGTACGATGTCAACCCACAGTAGCAGCCCTTCTGTTAATCTGGCCCCAGCGGGTGTTGACAGCATGTTAACAAATGTCTCAATTAAATGTTAGGAAGAATTTCCTGATGGCACAAACTGTTTGGCAGTGGAACAGTCTGACTTGGAAGGTGGTAGACCTATCCATCATTGGAGGCCTTTAATCAGAGGCTGGAAAGCCACCTATCAGAGATGGTGCAGCTGTGGCAGCCTGCATTGGCAGGGGGTTGGGCTCAAGAATCTTGTAGATCTCTTGCAACTCTGTGATATTTTATGATCCTGTGATGTGTTTGATAGTCACATTACAGCACGTCCCATTCCACTGCTGTCAACCCAAAACAGTGCCTCATGGATTTTATTGGCTGTGGAACAATGTACGTAGCAGGCCTCAGTCTGATTCATTCGTTGATTGTACAGCCACAAGAAAGGTGGAGTCAGCCGAGGCAAATGAGAGATTGGTAATTCCCATTTCTTCGCTAGTTAATTCATTCTTATTTTTTTCCCATTTAAACACATCTTTTTTAAACACAACTTCCAGGTAATTTGTGACCTCTCAACTCTTGACCAATTAGACAAAAGTTTAACAGCAGGCCTAAGACCAGTATTTTTGAATCTACAGTGTCAAGCGACCTACCTGTCCCTACGAATCTTTCTGGAAGACTGACATTCATTTAACTTTATCCTAAGCTACATGGATAAACACAAGTGGTGTTAAAAAGACCGCAGGTTTGAAATGTGTTTGGCAAATGTTTATTGGACTGTATATGAGGGGACATCTTTCCAATTAGTTAACTACAATCTGTTGCATTAGTATGGCAAGAGCAAATTAACTATGTGGTGATAACTTTGTGATTTGATGTACAGTATTAGTGACAACATATTTGTGATAAAGACCTTTGAGCCTGTATTAATTTGTAAAATATAGTGTGACAATGATGTCCTTTATGCTTTATAAACAGTTTTTAAAGATGTGTTTACTTGTAAGAATAGGGTGTTACTACTGTACTCAAATGTTGTACTCAAAATCTTGGATTACAATGTAGAAGCTTTGCTATTAAGCAACAATCTAATAAAGTATTTTTAGGTGAATGTAATATCTTATGACTATCTATTGATACATCTGCAGCTTCTGGATGGCAGTCAGAGCCGTGGCTAGCCTCTCTGGCACACACCCCTGCGCATAATGGCACAAGCCCCGCCCCCGCCGGTGGCATCCCCGCCCCCACCGCATTGCGGAGAGGACCCCCCCCGCGCGTTTTTTTCCCCACTTGTATAGAGCTCCTAGGAACCTGGGTGAGCAGGTGGGCCAATCAGGCAACCCGTGTGGCCATTTTTTACACCCTTTCACACATACCCGCTTGCCACCTGGGGGCCCCCAGGTGGCCCTCCACTGCTGGTGGCAGTTTTTACAGTCATAATTGCAGTTTTCATTCATTACAATGACTGGAGCAGCCACCACATTTTACTTAACCCAAAATCCAAGGCCAACGTCAGGGTTCCAGCTTGAACAAAACATCCAAGTCATTTGGGGAAAACTGAATGTAGTGTTGTTTCTGGGGAGCTTTGCACTGCACAACTTCAAACAGGGCTCCTTTTTCTGTGTAGCTGTAACCTTTTCTGTGGATGGCCCATGTCAGTTTCCAGGGTATTTGGAACATGAACACGATCTTGGGGAGAACTGATGTGTATTTCATGGAGATGACTTTGGCTGCCTGAAGCAATCGAAACAATGAATAAACAAGTCTTACAATGCAGAAAAGTCATATAAAGGTAAGTAAAAGTTATGACAGACATCATTATTACATTTTCTTCCCTTATGTCTTTTGTTCCCACATCTGCTAGAAAGCCTAGGAAGCTTACATTTTTGTCTGAAGATCTTAATGTTTCCTGAGTGATGTCTTTAACAGCAATGCCTCGTGACTGATGTGCAAGAACAGCCTGGAGGCCCTATTTTCATTATAGTAAAACCAGCACCAACCACCCTATTGTGAGTTTCAAAAGTATGTCTGTGTTTGTTTTAAGGCTTAAATCACCACTCAAATATTTTGAAAGCTTTTTAATAACACCTAATGGTTTCTGGTTATCTAATAGCAACCTTGCTCTCCCTTGAACCCAGATGAACACAAAAACAGGGTTATTCCATTGGTTTTTAGATCATGATCAAAATATTTGGACAATTATGAATCTACTAAGCAGAAATAAAACCTTTCTCATCCCAAAGTTATGTGGGTCTCACATCCTGAATTCATTTAGGGTACTACTGCCAAGCACATTCAGGGAATGTGGATAGCTTCATTCCAATATTTTATAGTTCTCTTTTATTTTTATGGGACTCTGCATTTTTTTAAAAGCAGACCATTCATGTCCTCAAAATATTTTATGTGGATCCCAAACCAGAAGTCTGAAGTAGACAAATTATGGACCTGTGTTCACTCTGTTCCAGAGGGAAAGTAATTGTTAGATCAAGCTGTGCTAACGTTTACAATCAACTTTACAAATACTTTTCTTTTAAAAAAAGAAATCAAAGTTTAAAACAAAATGGGTTTCAGAAACTCAAATACGTTTTGGCCCTAGAAAAACAAAAAGACAAAACAAACAAACAAAAAACAGGCTAAAAACAGTCTAAAACTATAATGGCCAGCACAAATATACAAAGTCTTAGGTTTGAAACCAGGAAAAACAGGCTACTTTACTGCTTTGAAGGATATCTATATATACTGATAGTGAGCTCAGATGGTTGAGCGTCTATCCATTTGGAAGCAAAATTAGACCACTCCAAGGTAGTGGTTTCTATGGGCAGCCCATTCCTGCACAAGGATACGCGGCCAACCCCTATGGCTGACCACAGTATCCTGCACCCTTCCTGGGCCGCGTCGGCGCAACCCAGGAACAACTCGGGAGAAGGGGACATTTGTCCCCTTCCCCGGGTGTAGGGCTGCCCAGTCCCAAAGGGCCTCCTCAAATGTACGTCGGCTCTGGAGCCAACATATATCTGGGGTGGTAGGGTAAGGGCGGCCCAGGCCAGGAACGGGAGTGAGATATTGGCGGAGCTCACCATCAATATCCTCACCCCCCTCCCGGCCCGGCCAACAGCCACCCTCCCTCACTGCCTGGTCTGCCCTCCCCTGCACTGACTGGTGCAGGACTTACCTGCACCGGCGGCTGCAGGGTCTGGGGAGAGGAAGAGTAAGGGCTGTCAGCCTCCACGGCAGTAGCCCTTACTCTCCAAGTGTCGGAAACGTGCTATACGGCACACTTACGACACCCACCGCTGCCTGCAGAGCGCTCTACAGGCAGTTTTTCATGCAGGATCGGGTCGTTAATCAGGGGAATTCCCAGACACCCAGAAGTAAATAACATTGAACATAAAATAAAATGTCAAGGGGGGGGGGGGGAGAAACAGCCTGTCAAGGACTGAGAATGCTCTTTGGCCCCCAGGGTCCAAGGTCACTTGAGCCTTTAAAAAATTATACTATTGTGGAAGTGGGCATTAAGGCTAGTGGGAAGATGCAACATTTCGTTGCAGCTCCCATCTGTACAGATCTTAACATTCATTGTCCCTGCTGCCCCACATAGCTTTGTGTCTTGTTGCTAAGGTTCCTAGTGGGTGATGATGTTTGTTTTATAAGTCTGACGAACAAACAAAATATTCTGGCAAGTGTCCAGTAAGAAAGTCTGAAAAGCCCACAAACTGCAAAGCCAGTCTGACAAACATTGTTTTGCTATTCATCCCACCCAGGACATTCCAGGCTCTGACTATGATTCACCAGATATCTCTTCATGCCCTGCTACAAGTCAATACACACACTCATCAGCTGTTCAAATGGACATCTGTAAGGAATTAATCATTGTTTTTAAAATCAAAGTGAGGATCAAATATACCAGGGGTGGCCAAACTGTGGCTCCTGAGCCACATGTGACTCTTTGACATATAATGCCGGTGGCGTGACATCGCACACCGCCGTTTTTGCCCCGCCCCCATGCAGGCAGAGCAGAGGCTTTCCCCTTTGTCTGTCCATTGGCTGGGCCACAGCCAGTGGCGTACTCAGCCCTCCCAGCGCCTGGGGGGGCGGGGGTTGGAGCGCCCCCATTGCTCCATGCCCCCCCAAGCAGCCGGGCTCGGGGCTGAGTAGCACGCCACCAGACCGGAGCCCCCGGAAGCAGCGCGCCCCTCGGAAGCGTCACCGGCTTCAGGAGGCTCCACTCCGAAGCCAGGAGAAGCGCTACTCCGAGCGACCGCTCAGCTCGGCGGTCAGGGCCTTCTGAGAAGGTTCTGCGCGTCGAAGCGCCTTTTACTCCCTTTCGCTCATGCGCAGAACCTTTCTGAGGGCAAACGGGCTGCCCTCAAAACGCCCGCAAAAAGCCCTCAAAACGGTCTCTGCGCAAGCGCGAAAATCTGAAAAATACCCGGATGGACGCGCTGCCTGGGCCTTCTTTCAGAAGGCCCTGGAGCGCCAACGGGGTCGGACGCTCCAAGGCCGGCTCCCGGGCCGGCCTCGGAGTGTCCAGAGGGTGACGTGGGGGGGGGAGCCGGGTCGCCCCCCCGCGCCGCAATATCATAGTGTCACTAGGGTGACGCGCTCCCCCTGCCCCAGGGTGACGCGCGTCCTAGTGACGCTACTGGGTGTATGTATGCTAGCTGTTCTGTTTTCAGTGGTCACTTTAGCAGGTGCCGTGTGGGTCGGGTAGGTAAGGTTATCTCTTTTGGTGTCCCTCCTGAGGCAGCAAGGTCAGGGGGTAAGCCAAGACCACTCAAACAATGCTTGCTTGGATCGATGAGGCTGGCTGGCAAGCCCCCTGGCTGGAAGTGGCACGGGCTATCACATGGCTTGGCCTGTGGGTCTGCGCCGTCCAGCTGTCACGACCTTTTGGATTGGCCGTGATAGGCTCTCTTGGCCATTCACCGAGTGCAGACTTGAGTCAGGTCGGACGCCCGTTGATCATCTAGATCACCTGGGGGAGATAGACAGCTAGTGCCATTTCCCCCAATTCAGGACCCACATGTTCTGGGGTTAGTATTTTTTACCTTGCTGCAGTTGTTAATAATTTTCAATAAAGTGGCCCAGTTTAAACCCAAGCCGCTGTCTCTCATGTTTATTGGGGGGGGGGGTGTGTGAGGGTAATATGTGACTCTCGGAAATATGTTGACCGAGCCCTTCTTTGCATCACAATTACCGGTAATATAAAAGGTAAATAAGAAATTTTTCAAACGTTATGTAATTATTTACCAGGTATAAACTGAGAGTCCACTGGATTAAAAGATTAAAACATAAGTTTAAAGTTCATGGTGAGTAAATATATTTAAGAATTTAAATGCGTCTTAAATATTACGGCTCTCAGATATCTGACGTTTATCGTACGTGGTTCTTACATTAAGCAAGTTTGGCCACCCCTGAAATATACTGTCTCTGTCCTGATGTGGTCACCTGTAGACCACTATGTGGACCATAGGAGGGAATCCTCTTTGACCCCAAGTAGTGTACCTCATCGTAGTCATTCCTTCCTCCTTGAGCCTCAGAAGTGGCTCCAGAAATGGCTCTATTTGGCACACCCTACATACATCACATTTATCAATTCTGATATCTCCAGTACTTTCACTCATACACTTTCACTCATTTCTATTTAATTGCAGCAACCAAAGCCAAAATAATCTGCAGTAATGAGAAAAGAACCTCAGACCATATTTTGGTTGAAACCAGCTGGTAAAAGTCTGGCCATTTTAGAATTTGTTCCAAAGCTTAAACCTTCTAAACTTGGCATAAAATCTGTCAAAAAAACCCTGGATCTCATAATGTATCCAATATTTCCTGCATTCACTCTGTTCGAGTAGTGTGGGGGGAAAAACAGAGCATGGTCTCATTTAGCAGTAGCTACAATTTCAGCTCGTCTTCCAACTTCAAATGAGTCGTGCCAATTCATCAGTGGCAATATGTTTATCTTCCATTGAATGAAGAATAATCAGAAAACAGCCAAGTCTACACATTTCTGAAGCATATCACAGATCCATTTTTATTCCTGAGGAAAGGCCGAAATGACTGAGGACAGAGAGAAGTTAAAGCCATGAAGGAAGAAGGAAGAGGAAGACCTAGAATGGAGTCAGTTGGTCAATTAATACATTAGACTAATTGATTAAAAAATAAATATATTGTCCTGATTAATTGGAAATACCATTAAAATCAGTCAGAAGTTGTTTATTTTTTTCAATTTAAGTACTCACCCTGCAGTTACCCCACTCTCACCCTTGATTGGCAATAAAGCAATAAAGATGGGTGCTATTTTGGAAATAGTGACATTCAGAAAGGACACTGGTAAGGACAGGCAAACAGCTACCCCAAAAGACTTTGCACACTGCTAATGTAACAAACGAGTGTGTCTGAAACCCTAATTAGTGTATTAGCATAGTTAAATGTTCCTGTCACTTTTTAAAGTTATCGTGGTTTTTTAAATGTCACTCTAAAAAGGTACAGAACTATTGTTTTTATACCTATGAAAATTAAACTTGACATCTAAACTAATCAGCTAAGGTTTATTTAATAGGATGGTAGCCCTAGCAATCAGACATCCTCTTGGATCCCCAGTACTATTTGTTGTGGATATGAGAAAGGGAAAGACACCCCTGAAAAGGATTCTGCACGCTGCAAATTTAAACAGTTGATGAGTTTTCATATAGAAAGATATTTATTCCTTGCCCGCATTGCACTCACAGCTACTCTCTAAAGCAGAGGTTCCCAACCTGTGGTACGCGTACCACTGGTGGTATGCATACCACAGGCTGGTGGTACATGTTCTGCTGTCAGTCAAGATGATGGTCGCCATTCTGGCTGCGCGGCGCTACGACCGAACCTGAAAAGCAGCGCTTTGAACTCTGCCGAGCCGGCAGAGCTCAAGCCCGTGAGCTGTAAGCACTAAGGATGGCCCTCCTGCCCTCCCCTGCATCCTACCTTGTCTTTATCTCCTTTTCCAAGCTCTGGCTGGCCGTGAATCGGGAAGAAAGTGTTGATGACATAACTGGCACTTTCTTCCGGTGGTATACAGCTGGCCGGAGGCCCGTCATAGGTGGTACGCGGGCTGACAAAGGTTGGAAAACTCTGCTCTAAAGCCTTCTTTGTCATTGTATTTGCTCTCTGCAGTTATGCACTCCCATTTTGGCACAGTTTTCCCCATAACTTGTAGACCTGATTCATAGCTCTTATGCTCCTGGTGAACTGGTCTAGACGGGGTATATGAGGGAAGCCTTGGGCACACAGGAGGAGTCCTCTGCAACAGCTCCTTTAACATTATGCCACCAAGCAGCCGGCTGATTTCACTTTCTGATCTTTCACCAGAGCAAGGGCATAAGCAGCAATTAAGCTGGAAGAGAGAGGCGAGAAAACAGCAGGCATTTTAACCCAGCTCTGGGATATGGCAACCCAAATGCTGATAACTAAGAATTAAGCAGCTGAAGCTTTTCCTAGCAGTGAGACTGAAGAATGGAAAAAGTGTCACCTGCTTCATTTTGTTAAAAAGGTGCCAAGGAGCTTTGAAACACAGCCAAGAGATCACATTACCAAACTGAAGGCTTTTAGAAGGGAACATTCTACCCAGTCACCCCTGTTGGGATACTAGGAGAACACCTAAACCAGGTGAAAATCTTGCTCTTATGGAACTCTTACAGCAGGTATCTCCTAAAATCATAAGAAAAAGCAGTGTGAGACCCAGGATTCCTCATTGCTTTCTCACCCTGCCATAAGATACTGTGGCTTAGTTCAAAGCAGTGTCTCCAGTTCATGACCCCTTCTCCCTGCAAAAGAACTCACCATTGTGTACAATATAGCAACCCAGAAGTCAGCGCCGGCCTTCCCATGAAGTGGCCTGAAACGCTCGCATTGAGTTGGGTGGGCAAACTGTTGAACGCCTCACATCCAGAGGCGTTTCTACGGTGGGGGAGGTACTGTAAGTTTCGCCCCGTCCTAGTTTACAACCCGGAACGAGGAGGGAGTCTCCTACCCGTTGCCTTCACCGTACTGAATAGCTCCGACGGCGAGGGGGCGGGGCCTCCTCGTTCCAGGTTGTAAACAGGGACTAGGACGGGGCGAAACTTACAGTACTGCCTCCACCGTAGGAACACCTCTGCTCACATCTGTCTGCTGCATTCCCCGGACCACTGCCAATGAAGCCCCTTCAATGATGAGAGCAAATAAGAAGGGGATGGAGAGGTGGCAGTTCCCTTCTTCTCTAGTGCACTAGAGGGAGGGAGGGGGAGGCTGCCATGACTGCTGCTGCCATTTCCACCTCCTGGCTTTCCTCACATACCTAGCTGCTTAGGAAATCAGCCAAGTAGGCAGGGAGAGGCAAGGTAAAGCATCACTTGCCCCTAACCTTCCATTTCCGGAAACATATCTCTTTCCTCTCTGTGGGCGTGTTTCAAATGAACAGGTGGTATGGAGCATGCCAGGCTCCTCGCTTCATCTCATATATCGGGGGGGGGGGGTAAGGGGCATGCACAGTAAGACAAGTGAGAGTTTTTTATTTTGTTATTGTGGGGGGGGGCAGCAGGGCACACTTGGGCCATAGCAAGCAGCGGCTGAGCAGACAGTTGTTTGAATGGGAAACATGTACAAAGCCAATGACCAGCAGTACAGTCAACAATAATCTAACCAACTGTTTAAATGTAGAACTCTGCTGATGATGATCAACAGCAGGCCCGCATTTGAATGGAGAACAGAGATCAACCATTGCATAATGTGAAGTAGAAAGTCAGTCATTTATTTGAATGGGTTCTGTGTTGAGCAATAATCTGGCATTTATACAATACCAAGCCATTCAGCCTATTGTGTTTTAGCAAGGATCTGAAATAACCTATGAACTGATGATCCCAACTTACTGAAAATTACATATTTGGTTCCAAATATGTTCTGTGACTTTTCAGCAAGGCAAAAATATTCACATAAATAATTTGAAATGTGTGCACAGTCATATAATTAATCCTATTTTTATCTATTTTATTTGAAAGATAATATCTTCCTGCTCCCTAATCTTTGCTTGAGGCTAAATATGTACACCTAGTGCCCTTATTAAATGATGCACCTACTGTAGTAATAATGGAGTCCTTCTACTATTGACTAGCCCAGAGTTCCCCAAAGTACTGCATAAGTTAGCAATCTGACCATGGATTTAAATAGAGGGTTTTAGAGTTTAACTGAACATCAAAGCACACGTAGCATTGTTATGCACTATGGTACTTAACAATGAATGACTAAAGTGATTGTTTCAAAATAAATAACAAATGATGCTCTGGGAAAGCCAGCCTTTTCTTTGGCAGCTTGAGTCTAATGATAATTATTTTGTTTTCTAACCTTTCCAGATAGTAAGCAGGGATAAATACCGAAAATTAAAAACATTGATCATAGCCAGGCAGGTGACAATGTGCCATTATTCCTTTTCCGACTCTTTCTTTTTCTGGATTGCCTCTATCTAGCAAGCAAAGAACAACTTGTCATTGAAAACAGTTTTTTGTAGTTACATTTTTTTTTTCCATTTTTAGGTACTCCTGGGCATGGGGTGAAGCGGGGAGGAATCTGGAACTCTTGACACAATCTAGATTTTTTAAAACTAAATAAAAATTTAACTAAAATAAAAATTCCGTCCTGCAGGAGTGAAGGGTATGCACCATCTCCTCAAGTGGCCAGGGTGGAAGAGCGCTGGTACCAAATGCTGACTGCCCAACCTTGGAGAAGAAAGAGGGTTGCTTTATAGAGCTAAGGAATATGCCCCAGCAGAACCTCAAGGTGGACCTCAGCAGGACACTAAGAAACAGGCAGCATAGATAGCTGTGTTTCTTCCACCTGGCCCATGTGGGTCCATCATTAAGTCCCTTTCGCTAAAAGCCATCAAAATGGAATGGAATGGGGCTCCCTGCCTTGCACGACTGTTAAAGGATTGGACAGAAGGAGGAAAAAGGAAACTCACCTCACTTGTGCCCCAGGCACAGCCAGCCTGTAAGGCAAAGAGTCTATCTGCTGCCTTCCAAAGTGCACACATGTGTGCACATGCATGCACACACACACAGAGCCTTCCCTTCACAGCAGGGAATCCACTTCAACATGTTGTTGTGGGACCCACTTATGCATTATAGTAGTGACATATTGTATGGGCTTAGCGTATCCTCCTGCCAGGAGAATTTTACTACAGATTAGATGCAGATGTGTGGTAAAATGGCAATCTGTATCCACTCATGGGAGATACTCTTATTTTATTGGGTATCCTCTTTTTTTGAAGGCGTGCCTTGCATTCTGTGAAAACTCTAGTTTTAGCATTTATTTGGCAAATGCTTAACGTATCATTTTAAATTTCCAAATTAAAATTCTCTTGAATCAAAATCCCTTTCAAGTTGTTTACTTTCTCAGGAAAAGGTCAGCTGGCCACAGATGGGGGACCTTGTAAAACAATAAGAGTCTAATTAGGCAACTCTGGCTCCTCCCTTAATTACTCTAAAGCCTTTAGGCTGCTTTATAATTATAGTGCTGCAATTCTCACATGCAGCTTGTAAATTCATTCCTAAAAGGCTTTTCTTATCAATATGCTCAGATCAGGATGGATCATTAAGGCGGCATGTATCTCATCATTTCCTCCTTCATAATCCCTAAAGGAGACTGTCTGGATTTTTTCAGCACATTAATATGTTAAATCATGCTATTCAGAAGATGAGAGGGGAAGAAAAAAAAATATTCTCAACAAATGGCTCTGGTGATGGTATTAAAGTACTTGCTCCCTTCACATCAGAAGTAATAAGCACCAAAGGATGGAAAAGACAGCAGATCAGATGCTGAGAGGAGAATACCAGCAGCATCTCTTTAACTGCTGGGGGAATCCTTGTCAGGGCGGTACAAGCAGAGCCATTAGCAAGTCTCAGAGCAACTCACCAATGGAGGGAGAACGGGAAGGGCCAGCAAAACAAGGAAGAAGATTCAAATGAGAGTACTCGCATCGAAGGAACGGTAATTTGTGTACAATCCAGCTAAAGTTCAGCCCTTTAAAGTCTAATTGATTTCAATTGCAGAGGGTTAGGCACATGCTTAAACTCTCCCATTTAAATTAATAAAACGTAATACAAATATATAAACACTGAATGAAAAACTCAATAAAACAAAACTTTGGCTGGCTCTCAGCAGAGAATTCTTGGTTTTAAGAAGGAACAAGCACATCAAGCCTAGCTATGCCTTTCCCTTTATCTTTCTCCTTTTTCAGCTATTATTTCTTTAGGACATCATCCATCCCCATATCATTGGGACATGGCTGCGCATGCTGCCTTGGCAAAGATTTCAATGGAAAAGAGACTTGTTCCCGCCTCTCCCTTGCTGAAAAACACTAGGTTTATGGACACCTCCCATGCCATTATCCATCCCTTTCTCTTACTCAGTGAAAATTCCCTGAGCACAGTTGTACACTGATCCCCATGTGTGCAGGCAGGCGGTCATGTGGGGGCACACTGTCTGCACACGCCACTTGTTTTGCTTATTTATTCAATGTAGAGCACAAACCAGCCAAAACCAAGCACTCGGAAGCCCTTTTGATTTCAATGAACAAGATGAGCTGGCGGTTGAATCTCTGCCCTGATTAATGGGACTTGAAACTGTTTAGCGCTGGCTGGATCATGATTTGGTTTCTTTTCCTTCTTTTTGCTGACTACTCTGCATTGTTCCACATAGTAGGATGCAACTGGGAAGGACCTGCTTTCTCACCTATTTTTCCACCTCACTCAGGCCCCTTCTCCTGGCCTTCTCTTCTCCTCAACTGCCAGCTGTATGATGAAATGAGGCTCAGAATGGCGCCACAGGCAAAAAATAGTTTGGAAACCCTGCTCTAGAGCACTCCCAATATTCTTGTTCTTCCAACATACTTTGGAAGAAGATCATGGGCAAATCAAATCGTCTCAATGCCTGTTCTGTATTTTTTTTTTATATCTTTGCCTCTCAAGCCAGCCTTGAGTGGATGATCAATTTGGTGCGCACCTTACACATTAAGGATGAAGCTAGTCGTTTCTGCAGCAGCTTCTCTCCCCTCACAACAGATGAAGTAACATTATCACACTGTGAGTTTCCCTGCCCTTGTAAGCTATCCAACGAAGTGGAATGAGGATGAGGAAAGTAAGAACATTATGACATCTGTCATATACTCGGTAGCTCTAAATTACAAGAGACAGAGGAGAGGGGAACTGCTCTTGATAGCTACTGCTCTTGATAGTAACCTTGTGTTTCCATATTATCTACATATGGATAAAACTCAACCGTACTGATTTAGAATAGGTCTGAGTCCCTTTGGATAATATTTGGAAAAAAAGTTCAAACTTTTTTCAAGAACTATCCAAACACTTCCGGGAAGATCCAGCTTAAGGAGCTTATCTCCTCCTCATAACTTGGCAAGCTTGTGAAAGTGTGGGGAAGGTAGAGACAGGCGCGTGAGAGGACTGGTGCTGAGCATTATGAATGGAGTGAAATTTAGAGAGGGATTACTCTTGACTTATAATGGCTAAGCAGTTTCTGAATTGTGGGAGTTTGTTTCTGACTCCCCTATTACCGAAATCCTTCTATGTTATAAAAAGTAATTTTTTAAAAAAATCAAAGGTTCAGATCCATACTATTCCCAAACATGATTATTCAAGGAATGCCTCTATAGTTGCTTCTTACAGAAAAGTGCACCAAATCAAGTCCAGTTTGGATTGTATTTTTCTTCCATGAAGTTGCAAACTGCGGGCACCTCTCTTACTTCATAATGTTTTACTTGTATGTTATTCTGTGTCCTTCTCACTGAAACGTAGGAGATCAACTACTGGAGACTCTTCTTCACTTATTTACTGCATATATTTGGGCCCTGCTGGCCAAGCAGGCAAGATATCCTAAGTCTGATATATTGCATGTGTTTCATTTGCTCGAAGCAAAAAACACAACCTGATGTCTCAGCACAGAGCGAAAGATTTATGATTGTTGGGTGCCAAAGCCCTGTGGCCAAAAGGAAATCAAAATAATTTTTACAGTAGCTGCTACCTGAAAATAAGCAATTCATCCCATCCTTATAAAATATGAATGGATTTAAAATGGACGTCCTTGAATGAAGTCTTTTCTTTCAGCCCTCCACTGAGGACAGCCTTTGCTGTACCAGGCATGAATCATATTTTCTATTAATGCAATTCTGTGCCATGCTTTTGTTAAAAAAAAATGAAAAGAAAAGAAAAAGGTCACATACTGTCCCTGCTTTGTTCTCGTTCTCGTTCTCGTTCTCGTTCTCGTTCTCGTTCTCGTTCTCTCTCTCTCTCTCTCTCTCTCTCTCTCTCTCTCTCTCTCTCGTTCTCTCTCAGAGTCTGTCTGTCTGTCTGTCTGTCTGTCTGTCTGTCTCTAAGCTAAGGCTTTACTTTAGGTAGAAGGACACAAATAATTCATTGATTATTTCTCTTGTGGAAGCAGAAGCCAAAATTCTGTCCTTTAGAAACTAGACAGGGTAATAGAGAGCTAGGAACGCTGCTCTTGCCATTCTTAGGCATGGCTCCATCAGCTCAATGGACAACAGGCCAAAACAAGGGCCCCAGTATTACACAGCACCCCTGGAACCAATGCAACAGAAGAATGTCACCTTGCACTTTCTTCCTTCCTGTTCTTTCTTTCACACATTTATCCTCACCAGAACTGCCAACGTTTCCTGCTCTCTGAAATGCTGTGGCCTTCAGCCACCTGATGCATTATTATTGTTATTGTTGTTGTTATACAAACGTTATTTATATACTGCTTTTCAACAGAAAAGTTCACAAAAAGGCTCACAGAGAAAATTAATTCAATATAGTTTGGTTCCCTGTCCCCAAAGGGCTCAGAGTCTAAAAAGATGAAGAAGAAACATCAGGAAACAGCCACTAGAAAAGACACTGTGCTAGAGTGAAGAGGGACAGTTACTTTCCCCTTGCCAAATTTAAGAGGCAGTACCGTAACAAGGGGGGGGGGGTAAGTGCTGCATGGTGCACTTTGCACATTGGCCTTTGCACATTGGCAAAGTGGCCTTTCCCCCTCACCGTCAGAGCTATTTCGGCAGCAAAGGCAACGCTGCCTCCACTTTGACGGTGAGTAGGAGGGGCCACTTTGCATCGCTGTGTAGCAGCACTTACCATATGGCCCCCTAGATACACTACTATTAAGAGGAGTATCACTGGAAAAAGTGCCTCTTTGCCTAGTTAGCGGGAGTAATTGCTACCCACAAGCCTACATAGATAACTGTATTAAGCAAAGCTGCCATGAGAAGTAAGGAGGTATATTTATGATACCAAGATATGTGACCATGCTGCAGTAAAACGTGGTGATAGAATATTTTCCTCTGCTCAGCAATGAGCAGCGCAATCCACCATAACTTTAGAACAGTGGAGCACATGCTCAGCCGTTCTAAAGTGTCGCAAACATGCCGTAAAGCACGTTTGCGACTACTTTAGAGTAAGGGCCGCCAGCGCGAGGCTGGCAACCCTCACTCCATTGCCGGATCATCCCTGCAGCTGCTGGAGAAAGGTAAGGCTTCTGCCAGCGGGGGCAGTCTGGGCTGTGAGGAAGGGTGGCCATTGGCCAAGCCAGCCCGGGAGGGGCAAGTATGGCAGCCACCATATCCCCATCCCATTCCCAGGACGGCATGGCCCTTACATGGCCTCCTCAGGCTTCTGAGGAAGCCCATTGGGGCCTCCCTGCACTACACTGAGGGAAGAGGACAAACATCCCCTTCCCACAAGTAGACCTCCCGGCCGTTCATGAACAGAGATAGGATCCAGCGGGCGGCCCTTGGGCCGCCTGCAACTCTTTACACAGGATTGCGCTCTCAAGGCTGATTCACACTAGCCCTTTCCGTGCGCGTTTTGGCTTAACGTTTGGTCTTTTTGTGCGTTTTTCATGCTTGCGTCAGACGCAGCATGAGCTTACGACGCAGCCAGGAGAGATGGTTTCGGTTTATCTTTTTCCTGCGCTCGCGTTTAAGCTAGCGTTTATGCTCCCAGTGCTAGGCAGCTCACCAATCAGAGAAGCACATTTCTCTTCACCCAATCACAGCTGCGCTTTCTTCAAGAAGGCGGGCAAACGTTCAGAGAACTGCTAGACGCACGTACAGACGCTAGAGTAGAGCAAACGTGCACGGAAGGGCTAGTGTGAATCAGCCTTCAGTCTCCTATACAGTCGTAACCTATTCTGGGTATCAGTGACTTTCACAATTATTTGGTGCTGAAGTTCTCTGATACCTAGGGAGACATAACAACAGCAAGAAGACAGGAGTAACTATTACTACGTCTACAATGCAACATAGCACTTGCAAGCAGAGAGGCTGTTAGTGACCTATCACTCTGGCCAGCGTGACTCTTCCATCTTCACATCCCAAATTGTTCCATTCCTTGCATTGACAAAGGGTGGAAATAAGACCTTTGGGCCCCTGCGTATTCTCTGTGCTCATCACGGACTCTGTTCACTTCATCCTCATGGCTTATTCATGAACGACAGGATTGCAACATTCAATCAATTCATTAGTTAAACTAATCAATGAAAAGCATTTAGACCAACTAAAATTGTGCCCCTAATTAATCAGACAGGAGATTAAAACCATTCATTCTTTTTCCAAGTATGTACAACGGCAGTTGGCGAGCAAGGTCTGAAAAGAGGTGTTTCCCTTTCTCTCAGACAGAGGGGGGAATGCCTCTTCTAAGGTGAGGCCGCTGGCAACAAGTACATCATCGAAAAACAAAGGCTGCTTTTGAATTCATGACCATCATTTTTGTTCAAATGCAAATAAAACCCCATCAACTGAGATTGCTTTCATTGGCCGACAGTTTTATTAAAAGAAACATGAGCTAGCTAATGCATTGGATATAAGCAACAGTACTGGAGAAGATACTGGGAAAGATTGAAGGCAAAAGGAGAAGGGGAAGGCCAAGGATGAGATGGTTAGACAGCATCACCGATGCAACGAACATGAAAATGAGCGAACTCAGGAAAATAGTGGAGGACAGGAAGGCCTGGCGGGATGTGGTTCATGGGATCACGAAGGGTCGGACACGACTTAACGACTGAACAACAACAACAACACAAAAGCAGCAATAGGAACCTCCAGGGACAGCCCAGTCATGAGGCTGACTGAAGAGCTCACTGCGGATAATAGGCAGGGGAGGCAGCAAACTGCCTTGCACCCCACCCCCAAACACCAAATCCCCCAATTCGCCAGCTGCCTGGCTGTGCCAATTGACTGCCACCCTGCAGTAGCGTCGCTGGAGGTGGGGCAGAATGCTAAGTTCTGCACCGCGCTGACCCGCTGTTACTCACCAGCACGAGGTGGCCCCGCCCCCTCGCCTTCGGAGCCATTCAGTGCGGTGAAGGCAACGTGCAGGAGACTAAAAAATAGCTGTTTATTTGAGGTGAATGGACAGTTGTTGCATTGAGCTCTACCTCCACAACTGCTCCAAGCCATTATGCCCGGCCCACCAAAACTATTGGACTCCATCTTAGACCTGCCCAAAACTCACTCAACATCATCCCTTTCTCCACTCCCTGGCTGAAATCTGTCCCTTCAGTCAGAGACCTCCAACCCCTGTCCCTGTACCAGATTTCAAGAGTTGGTAACTTTGGACGTGAGGCAGCTATGCACGGACAGACTGTGATTCAAGTAGCCTTGCATTAGAACGGAGGAACATAAGGTGTTGGGTTTCGTGTCTTTTTTAATGTGCATGTAAACATAACTCCTTAGCACAGGATGCGGATGAATAATATTGCAGTGGAAGCAGCCAGAAGGACAGAAGTTTGGGAGTGCTCTCTTCATTAAGCAGCAGGAGATGGATCACATCCTGCTGTTTGCCAGCCCCCCCCCTCCCCATCACCACCCCACACACATAAAGACTGTCTCACCAAGAGGCATCTATTTAAGTAGGGGGAAGTAATTGAGGATGCCAAAATAAATTATGAAAACAGAAACTCCAGAGTCACTCTAACAGATAGAGCACGATGGAATCCATTTTTTTTCCAGTCACCATATGGTGTCAACATAATGCCACTTTGTTACTTTTCGAAAAGAATAGTTACAAAAAAATAAACAGCATCTTTTCCTCCTGTGGAAGGGAAACTCAAGAATAATTATTTATCCATTTATTAAAAACAGTCGTGCTGGGATGTATTGAGCAATAAACAGCCCCCACGTAAACTCTCTGGTTGCATAAGCATTTAGCACTGACTAAACGCTCCTCAACATAACTAGAACCATGTCAACAGCGCAATCCTATGCATATCTACTCAGAAGTAAATCCATTGTGTCCAATGGGGCTTACTCCCAGGAAGGTGTATAGGATTGCAGTCCAAATGTGAGACAGCTCAATCTGCTGCTGATGACATATTATTGAAACTCAACAATGTTTTATCATGTAAAAAAAATCTTTTTGCAAGTTGTTTCGTTGCTCTCTGATTCACTTACATATTCCCTACTTTATCCCGGGACTGTATCGTAATGGGCTAAGAGAGTTTGTAGCAATTGCAGTGAAGCCTCTGGAAGAGATTGGCTGAGGTGCTGTGATGCCATGCAATGTTTCACATTCATTCTAACTCCTCAGGGAATGAATCTATCGCCACAGAGTACATTAATTCTGAAGAAAGACAGCTTGGCTGAGAAACAGGAGGAAGGGAAGGAGGTCGACAATTCAAAAGCTGTGTGGAAAAAGATCTAAGGAAACAAAGAGAAAGTGAACTTTAAAGCAGGGATGCTGAGGAAGGGTGGCAAAGTTGGTAGTGGACAGAGAAAATACAAAGATAGAAGATTACAGAGGATACAGAGAATTGGAGAAAGAAGCGACTGAGGAGACAGGAAGGGAGGAAAGGAGCAGCTCAAGAGAAAGGAGGTGGTGAGCAAACAGGCCTATGAATAGGGGAAATTGTATACAAAATTGCCTAGCTCATGGTGCTCAGATGCAAAAAGAATATAGCTCGGAACGTAAAATGAGGTTCTGCATTTCCCCATGCACACACACCAAATAAACACGTGAGACAGAGCCTTGGATTAAACTGGGCCACTGTATTGTCATAAGAAGTTGGAGAACCTGCAGCAGGGGAACATCCTAAAGACTCCACTCCCCCCCCCAGTGGCGTTCCTGTGGTAGGGGCTCGACAGTAAGTCGCGCCCTGACCTACTACCGCGTTCATGAACCAGAGCGAGGAGGCCCCACCCCCTTGACGTCGGAGCCATTCCGCGCAGCGAAGCTGAACGGGCAGGGGGCAGGGCCTTCTCGCTCCGGTTCGTGAACGCGGTAGTAGGTCGGGGCACGACTTACTGTCGAGCCCCTACTGCAGGAACGCCACTGCTCCCCACCCCCCCCACCCCGTGTGTGGGCTACTCAACAGGGGGAGATAGTAGAAACTGTATATTTTCCCAGTCAAACACAGGCAAGATAACCCTGACTCCAAGCTGCGATTTGTCAAGAGATGGAGCGAGTTTGTCCGGGTCGGCAGCTGGACTGTGCAGGCTCCCACTAGCCGGGAAGCAATTGAGGTTGCCTTTGCGAATCCAAGCCAGAGGACTTGCCAGCCAGCCTCACCAAGCCAGTAAGCACCTGAGGAGTGGTACTGGCTCACCTTCCGACCTTGCTTACCTCAGAACACACACCTAACTACCAAGTCCTGTCCCCTGGTCCACACAACACCTGCCTAAAGTGGCCAGAAGGGGAGATGTAAGAGAGTGAAGGGAACAAATTTTACTTATTTTATTTTATGTACTTATTTGTATTTAACCATAAACAAACCCAATGCCAGTCTGGGGTAGGCGAAAAAATTGCCAGCTAAAGGCCTGTCAGGCTGACAGCAAAAAATTCCCACCTGGATCACAAAGGGCAACCATCTAGTCTCAGACTGTACAAAGGGAGAGGTGGTTGGGGGTTGCAAACCTAAAGAAACTCATGCTGACGGTGTAAGTGCTCCAGCTCTCAGATCAGAGCGCCAATCAGGTGCCTGCAATTTTGTATCTCTGCCCAGCATGAAGGTAGGGACAGGCAAGAACAGCTGGTGCATAAACAAGCTAGGTGGTCCTTGTTCTATGGCAGTGGTTCCCAAACTGGGAGGCGTGGCTCCCAGGGGAGCTGTGGAAACCATCCAGGAGCTGCGGAGGGGAGCTGCGGAGTGCCACAGAATCCTGTCAGAAAACAGTGCAATGCCAATTGGCAGGCACCAACATAATGTTATGGGGAGTCGTGGTCAATGGTCGCCAAGCAGAGGTGAAACTAGACTGGAGTGGAGGCAAGTAGTTCTGCAAGACTCCGTTACACCGGAGTCAGCGGCCCCTCCCCTTTGCTGTTGGAGCCATTCCGGCAGCGACAGGGGAGTGTCCTGCGTGTTGCCTTTGCTGCCAGAATGGCTCCAACAGCAAGGGGGAGGGGCCGCTGACTCCGGTGTAACGGAGTCTTGCAGAGCTACTTGCCTCCGCTCCAGTCTAGCTACGCCACTGTCGCCAAGGGTCAAGGGAGCCGCAGGTCGAAAAAGTTTGGGAAACACTGTTCTAAGGGATCAGTCACCCAGAAAATCCAAGATAGTTACAAGAATTCACTGTTAGGGATGCGTAGACTTGCACAGTTGTATAAACTTTGTCTTCATTTAGATCTTCTGCTGAATGTATAGGTCAGGGCCAGAGCCAGCCAGTGTGATTCTGCTCCCCACTTCTATGTGCATTCCCTGTATTTCGCTTGGCATGGCATGTAAGCAAGGTTTTTGCTGTTGTGGTTCACCTGAATGCATCAAACAGCAAATGGGGGGGGGGGAGGAAAGGCATATTATCTACATGGTCATTTTCAGATGATGAGCTAATTCAGTGTATTGTCCGGCATGTAAACCAGGTCTTCCCACAGTGAGTAATTCACAGAGCCAATTAAATTAAGCACAGTTGTAGCCTGTGATTACTTTTGCTTATGTGAAAGTTCATTCAATTACAAAATAATCTGAGATGCAGACAGAGTGGGGAGAAAAGAGGTCAGGCCACCAATTTGATCTAGAATAGTCAAGTAAAACTTAGTGAAGGTAAGATCTGCTGTAGCCCCAATGACAGTTAATTACGTACATTGCCAACCAAACAAGAAGGAAAAAGACTATATGTTAATGAAAGCAAAGGGGTGATCCTTCAGTAATTAAAGTTCTGCACTACTAACCACTGAATCTTCCTGAAAAGAAAAAAATAAGGCAGTGTGTTGATTGAAAGATGATATATGTTGCTCACAAATAAAGAGGAAGGTGATCTTGTTGGAAACTCCATGTGAATTGCTTACATACTCAATGGATGCTCCTGATTTCTGTCAGTCAAAGAGCTCTCTGACACTCAGGAAATCATAGGCTACATCAACATATAAAGTTGCTTCACTGAGGGACCAATACGAATAGGCCGCTATGCCATCAGAACTCACATTCCAGCAGTGCAGGGGCCTTTTGTGGCATCGCAAAATGAAATGCGCTGTTACGTGTGACCAGGGCACCACTTGAACTGGCGAGCAGTGGTGCCTGCAAAACATTGGCAATCCCAGATGCCCTGATGCCAGTAAATTGGCGCTGGGGGTGGGCAGTGGGCAGGAAGAACAGGACGAGGAGGGGGAAGAAGGGGGTGGAGACTGGGGTGGTGAGGGGGGTGTCGAGGGCAGGAAAGGGGAGGTTATCAGCGGCAGTGGCTCTGCAAATATCCTATTCCAGTTCCCATAGGGGAAAGCATAGGATTGAACTGTAAATCCTGTAAAGCAACTTTACAGGCCCTCATTATCAGGAAAGCAGTAAAGCAACTTTATATGTTGGTGGATCATATGATGATTTTCTGAGTGTCACAGAGCTCATTGACTGACAGAAATCAGGAGCCATCCATTCAGTATCCAAGCAATTGTGTTAATCAATTGGCCATCACATGGCCTTTTCAATAAGACCATCTTCCTCTGCCGATGCAGCCATGCCAAGGAGGTGCACGCTGCATCCTATTGTGTGTGTGTGGGGGGGGATGAGGCAACTGAAAAGCTCTCCTCAAGGTATATGGACTTTTCTTCACTTGTCCTGGGAAAAGCTTCCATAGTCCTTATGGGACTCCTGGGTCTTGAGCCAGCAATTTTCTGATGCAGGACCGAGGTGTGTAATGGCGATGGATAGGGAGAGGGAGAGGATTCAGCCACACTCTTGTGCCACTGAACCCACCCTCTCTCCCTCGTTCCACCTCCCTTCCCCACCCTGTCCCTGCCCAGAAACTTCCCCGTTCTACCCCTCTGAACCCCCTTCCTCCCACCGCCCACCCCCACTGCCACCTTACCTCCTGCCAGCAGATGGTGGCCTCGCCGCTGTCCCAGGTGTGTGGCCACTAGCGATTGTGCTGGCAACCTCACTGCACAGGCTGGTGGCGCTGGAGCACATGACAGCATCACACAACTTCTGGAAGAATTCAGGCACTGCCAGCGGAATGTGTATTCCGCCGGTAGAGAATTTATTTTGGATTGGGCTTCCCGATAATGTCAAAGGCTGTTTACAGCAAATATTCTTGGACTTTTAGATCAGGCTCATGTGGATATAGTTTCAACTATGGGGCAAGAGATAATACAAAGGGTATACTAAGGTCTAACTGCTATTGCCTATATTCACTCAGATATTATGAGTGATATTATACTATGCTCAGGAATAGTTTATCACATCACCTAAGATGTGCATGTTACCATGTAAGTGACAAATATATCCACAGCCGTGCTATTATCCAGGCAATGTTTATTTTCTGGCATTGTTTCACAAGAACCAATAAATGCAGTTCATAGAATCAGGAGCACAAACTAACCCCAGTGACATTTGGTGAATATTTGGGTGGGCTTTATTGCTTTAAGTCTTCTTTAAATTCCATGCTAGTGTTAGAAAAGCACAAGAAATACACTTAGGGGGAAAGGATCCTTTGCGCTCATGGTGTATTAAAAACCAAAACAATTGAAAGGTCAGGGAAAAGTCACAGAAATGATCCAATATTTTCAAAGTAATATCTGAAAGGGGAAAAATATGAAGGCAAGTGGACAGATTGCATGTGAAAATGAAAGAAAGGACATGATACCTGTCTGCAAAAAGATGAAGGAATGAAAGTACGTTAAAAGCAGAGGAATGAATTATTATAACTAATCAAGAAAAGGAAAACCACGGTGCAGTGGTCTGAGACTGCAACAGGGAATATTTAGTTTAAACATGAGAAATGTCTTTATTATTCTTAGGAAAGATAGGGAAATGAAATAGGCTGCCAAAGGAGGATAGAGAATTGGTATGAATATTAATATTAATATTTAAGGCTGTGCATAATGAGATCTGTCCAGGGCCACTGCAAGGAATAATGGAGTAGAGCTTGTAGCAAGAAATTGCTGCAAAGTGAACAATTGCCCTGTATCGTCACAGCCAAGTTCTATATGTACCATTATCATAACAATGGGGTAGCCCTAAGGAGACCCATTTGTTGAACCTCATTGCACAATATGGTGCTCTCCTTGTCCTTTTAGTCAAGGACGTAACTCTTTTAGAGATCAGATTACCGGGTCCAGGTTGACCATTGACTGCTTTCTCTGTATTTGATTTCATGCCCCATGTATTCTCTGCGCATGTATCAAGGATGAGTAAGAACTGCCAATCAGTCAAAAGAAAGTAAGTCTGGCCACTGTCTATGCTTCCAGAAATGTTAGAATCCTTCAAAGCCAGAACTTGGGGTTGCTTGAACTCTTGAGTAAGGGTCATTTGACTTGAGTAAGTTTGACTTTAAGACAGCAACAGCCTTTTAAGCATAAAGAACAACCCAGGTAGATCAAACTACAGGATACTTGCTTCTCACAGTGACCAGCCACATGCCTCCACAAATCCCACAAGCAGGGTTTGAAGGCAGTAGCCCTTTTCCACTATTTTCATTAGGCTGAACGGTGTAGTTCAAACAAGAACCAGGTTGCTGGACTACTGAACCCAGTGCACTATTGCACATCCTCAGTGATGGCACCAGGTTGCATGGGGCACTGGGTCAATGCTTCTGCCTCTCCACAGATGACTCATTGGACATCACTGCTACTGGTACTGAGGGTTCAGGCATTGGCCTAGCTAGGTGGGACTTCTGATGGCTCTTCCTTTAACTTCCTTGGGCCCTCATTCAGTGCCCAAACCTGTTGACTACTGACACCACTCCTGCTGCTGAGTGAGATAACCAAATAATTGGTTGGTGAACATGTTCAGTGAATCATAAGGTCATGTTCAGAAGTTCATACTGTACTATGAAAATATGCATAGTGTCACGCAAGTTCTAGATTGTATGCATCCAGGGCTTGCCCAAGATCTCCTGACACCTGAGGTGGAGTGCCAAATGTCCTGCCAAGTTCTGCTCTTCCCACTCTCTGGATTGAGAAAGGTAGAGGGGGCTGGAACCACTGGCGTCGCTCGAGGTGGGGCGGAATGGTAAGTTCTGCACTTTGCTAACCTCCGTTTACTCCCCAGCACGAGGCGGCCCCACCACTCGCCATTGGAGCCATTCAGTGCGGCAACGTGCAGGGAGTCTACTGCGTGCAGGGAGTCTACTGCGTGTTGCTTTCGCCGCACTGAATGGCTCCGATGGTGAGGGGGTGGGGTCGCCTCATGCCAGGGACGGGGAGTAAACAGAGGTTAGCACAGTGCAGAACTTACCGTTCCGCCCCACCTCAAGTGACGTCAGTGGCCAGAACAGAAGTGGAAATGTGGAAGAGAGTGGTGGGCTAGAATATCAGACACTCTTGCCCACCGTTCTCCTGTTCTCTACTCTTCCACTCCATCTCCTTCTTCCTTTTCCAATCCAATGAGTTGGAGGAGGAGGAGAAGTGGAGACAAGAGGGGGAGCAGAGGTGGGTGCCTTGCCAACCTGCTGCCTGAGACAACCACCTCAGTCAGTTTCATGGATGTGCTGGCCCTGTATATAACTAATATATCACGTTTTCATGTCATAAAACGTACAACCAATAGTGTCTCCCTGAGCTCTTTTACACATTTCAGGAAGCAGATAAAGAAAAAGCAGGTGACCCATGCTTCCCACTTGTGCCGTACCATGTGAAAGAATAGTCCCACATTGCTCTCATGGGGAGTTTTGTAATGAGGAAATAGAAGTCATGTATTCCCCAACTCCATTACTGGGGGAAAACATAACATTCAGTCCCCCATTCATGACAAAACCATATACAGGGGAAGTGTTTCCTCTTTTGCTGTCCCTTGAAATAGCAAAAAGGTCTCTTCCTAAACCATAGTCTATCACAGGGGTGGCCAACCTTCCACTGGTAGGGCCTCTGTGTTCTTAAGAGTTGTGTAGAAGACAGAATCTTGGCAGCTGCACCTGCTGAAATGCCCGCACCTATTATACAAGCATAAAAGGGCCAGGAGCAGTCATGTTGAAAGGTTGGCCACCCCTGGTCTATCAGAAGTACATTATTTGGCAGAAAAAAGGAATGCCATTGTTCAGATGGTTACAGCTCTAAAAAGCCACTGAATGACTGCAAACGATGAATGCACATACTGTATAATAGAGGGACATGACATTGGTGGTTTGTTTCCGTTTAAACCATTAGATGTCCATTAGCGATGCAACTTAACTATAGCATTAGAAAACTGAACTGCAACTAAAAGATAATAAATAAGGGCTCTAAAAAAGTGGTGCCACAGGGAACTGCTCACATGAGGGAGTGAACTGCTTGCATCTCGCTACTGACAGGGACTCCCAGGTAAAAATTCTTCTAAAAATTATTGCAGAGCCCCAATGAGCTTTTGCAATGAGATTGGAAGAGGCTTTCAACAAACTGTCCTCGATGGCCCTTCTATCTGGCTGGACCCCCAAAATGTCATTTCATCACCACCACACAGGTTATGGCACAGAAAGATCTACCCCAAAACTTGAAACTTCCAAGACCTGGTAATGTCACAGGGTGAGATCTGGTAACACCACAAAACTTACAATCCTTGAAAAATGGGAGTGAAAACTGGTTACTGGGCAAGACTCAACAATAAAAGGGTGGAGCCCAGTGTTAAAAGGGCAGAGTCTAGCAGTGGTCCCCAAATGTCCTGAGATGAACATTTGCCACCTATGCACCTGAGAAAACAAACAAGATAATTTTGGGGGAAATGGCAACCCTAGGGTTCAGGGATCTGCAGCAGACCCTTCGGCAGCTGCCCATCAATGCCAACCCTTTATGTTGGCCCTATGTAAAAGATGATCCTGCAGCACTAGTTATTTTTAGGCTGAAGCATATGGTTGGTTAATACTCATGAGTATGATTTTACAGTATGAATGGGAAAATTAATTAGAGTACAAAATGACCAAGAGATTGAAAATCTGGACCTTTCACTCATCCTTCTTCCTTTTGTGCTCTGTCCAACATTCATGAGCACACCAGGTTGTTTCCTTTTCTATAACCAATCACAGAAAAACCTGCTGGGCACACAGACTAGCTCTCCTAGATCTTGCCCTTTATCTCCATCTCTTGATCTTCCCCTGGAAGGACAAAGCACTCTATTTTGATTAGAATTTTTCTTAAATGAACAAAGAAGTTCTGATATAATTGAGCCACAGATTTGAATCAATTACTGTTAATTCCAACATCAACATTATGAAGAACCAAAGGAAAATACACTTTTCTAATAATTCTTTTAAATGTAATTAGCTCTACCTGCAGAGGCAAATATTGAAGCTTCTTGCAAATTTTTAACAGATTTCTCCAGGCTGCAGGGAATTTAAAAGAGAATGGGGAAAGGTAAAGAATAGCCAATGCAGTTTCTGAGAATCATCCTGGGGCGCACCTCGCGCCCCAGGAGCCTTACCCGGCTCCGACAAGGTGCGCCGGGAGAGAGACGTTAGCCCAGTGTCCTGATTGACTGGGCTAATTACGTGACCCAGCGCCGACTGAGGGGAACGCATCGGCGTTAATTCAACCCCTTAGTCGGCGTCTGGGTAGCAACCCCCTCCCGCCCTCCCTGGACATAGTCTGGGATTAGCCGGTCGCCCTTTGGGGGCCAGGTAGGAATTTTTGGCCATCAATAAACTTTTGGTGGTCTTTTTGCCTACCTCAGACTGTGCTCCGGGGAGCGGGTTTAGCCAGTGGGTCACCTGGCAGGCAGGTGACGTGCAGGTTTGGGTAGGTAGGATGTTAGCGCATCGGTGTGCATCGTGAGCTCGGCAAGGTCAGGTGGTGAGTCAGGACTGCTCACTCACGATTCTATAACCGGGTCGGTGAGGCTGGCTGGCAAGTCACCTGGCTGGAGCGGGAAGGCCCATCAATGGCACTGCTAGTATAGGTACCTGACCTGCTCCGCTGTCTCAACCCCTAGGGGTTGGCTGTGATAGGCTCCCTCGGGCAGTGACCGAGGGGGCCTGGAGCCAGGATGCTTACGCCAATTAAGCCGGGGAACGTAAACGGCTAGTGCCGTTTTCCCCCAACCAGTGCCCGCACGCCTTGGGGGTGGAAGTTTCCCCTAGTTATGTTTTTCCCTTGCAGGTCTTGTTTGGTTAATAAATAAAGTGAACATTTATACCAACGTATCTTGACTGGCGTATTTATTTTGGAAGGTGCACGGGTAAATAGGCTTACAAGGTATTTTTGGCACATGAGATTACCAATAACCTCAAGATACTTCCAATATTTACAGGACTGTTAAAAAAAAAGAAGCAGTTTATTTTGTTGATAAATATCAGTTCTCTGTGTCTTTGTTTCCTTCTATCCACGTCTCATATAAGAGGCAAGAGAACTCTCCAGTCCTTTATATTCAAATGACTGTTTTGCACCAAAATATTTATTCAGATCTGGCTGGTAGTGATTTTTAGATTCTGTCGCAGGCAGAGAGTGGAAACAGAAAGATAAATGACTTTTCTTTCATTACCCCCAGTGCTATTGTTATGATATATTGTGTGATGTTACCTCATTATCTGTCAGTACACAAATCCAAGCAACGCATAAGATGTGTACCCAAAGTAAAACAGCAAAACATTTCTCAAGATGTTTTCAGCATATTTGAGATTTTGATGAGGGGGAAAAATGGGTAACATTTTGAGAATTCTAAACAGGTATAGTAAAAAAAGAAAGAAAAAGAATTCCCTGCTGAGGCCTGGGCCTTTTTCCTGCAAGTTGTGCAATAGGCTGGACGTCATTTGGGGAGTTTAATAGAACACTCTCTTCATTCTCTCAAATGGAGGAGCTCTGCAGCTGCACTCACACCAGACACTGCTTCAAAATATAGTGAAAAGAGGGTTGGGGAAGGCAGGGCAAAGACGAGCCATTCTGAGTCTGAGTTGATTCATTGTGATATAATAGCGAAGCAGCAGCCTGAGTCGTTCTGTGACATTTGGGGTAAACTCACACACCATTCTGGAGTCAGGAAAGTCAGAATAGTATAAACGTTCCATTCACTAGCCACATGGTGAGAGACATTTTGTTTGGAAACATGCATGCCAACAAGGAAGCACTGAGGATATCCTTCTTTGGGACGGGGCAGATTTTGCATGCAGAAGATCCCAGTCCCAGGTTCAATCAGTGGCGTTGCGGCACCCTGCGTGTGGGGGGAGGCAGGAATCCTAAATATCCCCCCATGACGTCACCACCGGAAGTGACGTCACCACCACCACCGCTGTAAAGTGCTTCCCAAAAGCAGGGCGGGCAGGCCCATCTTTTGCACCACCACCCACCCACTTTTCGCACTGCTGTAGCTCCTGCTCCCACCGCCCATATGGCGGGGTAGTCACCGCCCCTTGCTGCTTTGTCCCACCCCTGCTTGTTTCCTGGGGATGAACCGCACCCCTGCCCCAGGCATTCCGACACCTCTGGGTTCAATCCCTGCAGAGAGCTGCCCGAAATTTTTATTTATTTATTTTAGTTAATTAATCAATTAATTAACTTAATTAATTAATTAACTTGCTCGTCCTGCCGCCGCCATTCTGCCGCCGCCGCCCCGGGTGGCACGCTGGTGTGTGTGTGCACGAACGCACCTAAGGGCGGCAAAAGCGGCAGTGGCACTGAGTCTTTTCGCACTGCTTTTTTTCGCCGCCTCTGCAGCGGCTGCGAATCTCGCAGCACCACTGCTGAGGCTTCCAGAGAACGGGGGAGGTATTTTTCACCCTCCCATCTGCCCCGAGGTGATGGTTTTGACCAGTGACAGGCTGCTGACGTCACCCTGGGGGGCATGGCTTCTGGCCGACGTCACCCCGCCAGGGGGTTACATCGCGGCCTGTGGCCCCCAAGCGGGGGCAGCGTTACAACGCCACTGGAGTAGGTCCACAGGCAATCAGGGAGCAGCAGAGGAAGTAAGTATTTTTTTCTTTACTTACCTCTCCCAATTGGCCTTGTTCCTGGCCAGCCCACAGGATGCAGCAGAGGCTGCCTCAGCATCCCTGCATTGCACAGGCCACTCCTGGATATGATTGGGCCGTGAAAGTATTTAGATATTAGGCAGCTGAGTTCCTTCATCTTCAATGGAATCAACATTCATTCAGTTATAAGTAGTTCTTGCCTGCATCATGACCAGGCTGTTTTCAAGCAGAATATTTAAATGGAGGCATTCTTTCCATGCTGCCTAAGCTTTTCAAGCTGCAATTGTAAAAGCTGATTCCCTTAGCCCCTGACAGTTTTTCATGAGCTTTTTTTTTTCCCTTTCCAATCTTAAACTTCGAGCTAATTCAATTTATCTTGTCCATTTTACTCAAACAACTGAAACAGATCTATGGTAAATTAATGTGATATAGATAATTTGGAATGCAGTGCAAGAAATTCAATGCGCACCAGCACTACTGTATTACCTAAGGATATAAGATTTTAATTTAAAAAGTTAAAGGTCCATAAATCACATTCTATCTACACTTGTCAATGTTTCTGACAACCTGTTTTAACATCTGGGATTATTTCTTTCTTTATCAGATGAGAAAGATTTCAGTTTAACTCCACTTTATCCAGAAAAGTTGAAAGAGAGGAAGACTAGGAATGCGCAAAGCTAGTCCCTCGAGTGTTCTGCTTTCCCTAGCCGATGGCCTCGCATAGTCATAGAAACTCTGCAGAGTCTTTTGGACACCCTTATTTGGAAGGGAAGGTCTCAAGTCCATCCGTGGCATCTCAAGACAGAGCTGGAAAAGAATCCTCTCTGATATTCTGGAAAGCTACTGGCAGTCAGAGAGGACAAAAAGAGACACTGTGATAAATTGATTGGGGGAGCTCCAAATATCAAGCTCCTCCAATCAATTTCTTGTGGGCAGGATCAGAGTAAACTGAGCCCTGGTTGTGTTCAAATTCAAGCTGCCTCCACCACCGTTGCCTCCAGTGACGTTGCTGGGAAGGGTGACACCCGACGCGGTGCCTACCAGGAAGAGGAAGGATGGGTGATGCAATGACGTATCGCGTCACCCCAACCTACCGGACTTTCCGAATTGCTTATATGTGGAAAGCCCACCTCCAGACCACCCCCTGTTTGGCAATCTTCAGCCCTCTCAAGGCTGAAGACTGCCGAAGAGCAGTGAAAATACGCCCTTCGCCAAGAGCGGGAAGTGACTGCACCCAGAGAGGGCTGAAGTTCACCATGGAGGCTCAGGTGGTGCATGATGGCACCCTCCTCCCAGGGTGGCGCCCGGTGCGGTTCACACTTCCCTTGACAAGTTGGCATGCCCCTGATTGCCTCTCCTTAATTTGGTGCTGGAGAGGGCACTGGTGGCAATTGCAGTAAACTCATAGATGGCTTGGGATCAGGATGGGAGGGAAGGTAGCAGTGGAGGCAGTTGAGACTCAGGCATTCTGTGAGCAGGCAATCCAATTGACCAAAAAAGCTTGGAGACAAACACATTCACTTGGAGCATGCCTTGACCCTTTTGAGTCAAACCATGGGATACTCCTGCATCTCTGTAGACAAGACTATGCTAGATGGACCATTAGTATGACTTAGCATGAGGCAACTTGCTATGATTGTGGGTGTAAACTGGATGCACATTAGAACGTTCATCCAGCTGTTGGTGCTGTCCTTTGCTTTTAGTGGAATCCAATCAGAAATTCTTACATTCTGAAATCCTCCCAGCTAGCTTATGCAAGATTTTGTTCTTCTAGTCACTGATGCAGTTTGATTTCCTAAAGAAGAGTAATTGGATAGATTTGGACAGAAGGTGGGTTCCACACCAACAGAACTATGCTGAAAATTAAACCTGCGGGATTACTGCTGCACATCCTTATGAGAGATGAACATTGTTTTAAAAGTGCCAGTTTCAAGGCAAGTGGGTAAATTGGAAACACATTTTATCTAAAGGGTGAACCAAAGTGGGCAGCACCCCAATCCAGCAAGAGAATTCATCATAGGCTCCCTCCTTGGACACTTTCCGGCGAGGCCTAAAAACCCTCTTGTTCAAAGAAGCCTTCTGAGCCTTTGCCTTTTTTAATAGCTTGCTGGTACGGGTGGGTTGCTGCTGTTTTTATGATCTTGTTTTAAATTTTTAAATTTTTAGATGTTTTTATTTTTTGCTGTTTAAAATGTAAAATTGTAATTTATGTGTATTTGTATTTGTATTTTTGTAAGCCGCCTTGGGTCCCGTGGGGAGAAAGGCGGGATAGAAATATGGTAAATAAATAAATAAATAAATAAATAGGCTCAATGTGTTTTGAGCAAGTCGTTCTTGCAGGAGGTGGTACCTCTGTTTAGGAGCTAGCTGTGTAAGAAACTTTGAATGTATACACCAGTATTTTCAATGATAAAGAGCATATGCTTGAAATGCATTTGGGATGATATAACAGCCAGACTTGACATGACTTTAACGTTTAAACACATCTTTGCAGGCTCCTCCTGTTTTCTTTTTAACCCAAAACCACTATGGGGTGATCAATAACACGGTGCATATAGGGAAGGATTTTAACCCTGCTTTGATGATAGTTCTCTTTAGATATGGACCAGAAACCAAAGGAGATAGGGGAACCAATGACAGTGTATAAGATTATGGAGGGGGGGGGGGAATGTAAGCATTCCTAGCATTTAGCATCAGGGTGGGAACATTTCTGCCCCATCCTTCAAAACAACTACTTCCAATTGAAACAAGCATGGAAACCCACAATCACCCTGAAATGGGATGACATCTGTTTAGAGCAGCCCTAATTATATCCCTGCATTTTGAGTCCACAGCAAGCATTTAAATCTGGATGCTTAAGCAGTGGATAAGAGTATGGATGGCTTTGCAAAACCATTTTGAGGTGGTAAGATGTGGGCGTAATGAATACGATCTTTTTTTATTGTTACCAAACTCTTCACTTTCAATGTGATATATGACACAATATTTAAAATAATCAAAATACCACTGTGTCTTTTCTAATGTCATTTAATTACAATCAAGTTCAATTCGATCATAGGCCACAGAAGAGAAAACTACTTTTTGGAAGAGGAATACTGCCTACAATAACATAAACCTTTCCAAAATGAAGAGTGTGCACTGTAAAAAAAAAAAAAAGACCAGTTTCCATAGTGTATTAAACACATTTTTTCCTCTAAGACTTGATGATGCTCATTTCCATACTCCAACAAAACCATAACTAGAGGGGTCTTTTCCTTCCGATGCCTAAAAAATCCAGTGCATAACCACAGTGGATATAACTGAAATTTCATCATGTTTGTGTGGTTAATAGATTCCTATAACATGTGTCCATATATCAGTGTCTTCCTATTAGTTGCTCCTGTCTATACCACCTCCACAGCAAAGAGGCTGTAACTGAGGCCTGCCTGCCCTGCTCCATAACTCCATTCAGAATATTTGTGACTAACATGCTTTTTCAGGCTATGGAAGCACCTACAAGTAACTACATTATTATTTCACACGGCCCCAAAACATCAGCAGGTCACAGAAAACAAGACTCCTGACCAGGCCAGTTATCTCTTCCCAGTGGGACTTTGCCACATTGGGGTGCACCATGAGAACTAGCTCTTGACTACCGTAATATTCCGAGTGTATTGGCCTTGTTCGTCATCTGTTCATCTAGACCCTGAAGTCATTGATCAAGCCTCCCCACATCCACCGAAATTGGATGCCTTTCAGCAGCCACCACCACCCCTCCAATCAGATTTTGGGCCCATGCCCCACACCTCACCACCACTCCTGAGGCTTCCTGCACCTTCTTCCACTTCTGGGTCAGCCTGCAGTCTAATGGCACCTGCTAATGATGTCACTTCCTGATGTTGCTGGCCATTACCAAACAAAGCCGACCACACATTGCATCACAGACACAAAGGGGTCAGTAGCTTGAGTGTGCTCAGATGGGCATATAATAAAATGCAGTCACATTTCAATGTCATATGAGAAATTGAAATCTGGGTGGGTGCTGAATCTTTCACCACATGTGGAGGGAAGAAAGAGAAAGAGTTAGATTCCATCACTCCCTGAACCCACATCTCATCATCCCATGGAATGGAAATGGTCATGTGACTCAGTATTCTCTCTGTGATTCTTGCAGTCCCCCCAAACAGCTACTGCTGCATCCTATGGTGGTGGTGGTGGTGGTGGTGGTGGGGCAGTCCGGGAGGTCTTCCCTGGGTAAGGGTACAATCATTCCCTTACCCAGGGCCTTCCTACTGATGCTCCCAGAGGTCTACTCCCGGTGCTCAGTCCCAGAGTTGCGCACTGGCAGAGTGTGTAGCTCGCTGTCAGAGCATCTTTTACAACTGGTGCTGACCGCTTTACGGCAGTCGGCAGTCAGCGCCAGCACGGGGGAGGAAGCAAGGAAGGCTGTAAATTTAGGATTGGGCTCTAAGTTACAGTTTTAAGAGATTTACCAGCTGCTGTAGATTGGATAATGATACATTTTATTACTCCTTTTAACCTGTTTGCCTACTTGTTTTTAGTTGGTTTAGCTAGTTTATACTGTGTACGTTATTGTCTTGTGTTGCTTTGTTGTAAGCTAAGCACCAGCAGCAAGCACCAAGAGCGCGCGCACACACACACACACACACACACACACACACACACACACACACACACACACACACACACACACACACACAGAGCAGACAGCAGATCCTGGGCAAATGAGCTCAAGGACTTGAGAGGCAGAAGAAGCATGCATGTCAGCATGGGGGAGAGCCTTGCTAGGATGCTTTCCCCACTCCTGAAGCACATTTTCCTTGATCACATGGACCACACCTGAACAACAACAACAACAACAACAACAACAACAACAACAACAACAACAACAACAATAATAATAATAATAATAATAATAATAATAATAATAATAATAATAATAATAATAATAATAATAATAATAATAATAATTCCAGTATTTATATATCACCTTTCTTGGTCATTGGATTTGTCCTCTGACTTTTAATTCAAAGAGTATTACTTTAGAGTAATATACTTTAGAGTATTACTTTAGAGTATATACAAAGAGTATAACAGCACAATCCTGTCCAACTTTCACCACCGGTGTAACTAGCGGTGCAGCAAGAACAGGAGGCCCCAGAATGGAAAGGGGATTCAAATCCCCTCCAAAGGGGGATTCAAAGGGGATTTAAATCTCCCCTCCCCTCCAAAGCCTTCTGCCCTGCCCTTCTCTGCTGTTTACACCGGTGGTGTAAATTGGATAGGATTGTGCTGTAAGAGTAGTTACTTATTTTCCAAGCAAATGTCCTTACAGTTGGAGTGTAAGAATGAGACGAAATGGCCCCTTTCCAGGAGTACTTTTCATTGATACCTACCATCATTCTGCAAAACTAATATGGATTGTTTATCCTCTAGAATAGTATGGAAAATCTAACCACACAGTCTCTTGGATATGTCTGGTAAGAGAACTGTGGTCAACAGCAGGAATACTTGATCTCATAATAAAAATAAACCTAAGCTTAAATAATCATTTGTAGTCTGGAGCTGGCCTATGCAATCGGCACAAAGAAATTATAGCATGTGTTATTATGGATATGGTAACTACGATGAGAATATTGCAAATGTAGAGAATTCCTGGGACAAGTAGTGTCATATTAAAATTTGTGTTCACTTCAGCACTTTATGCATCCACAAACTATCTTGGTTTGATGCACTGCTAAGGGATATTGGGGGCAGGAAAAGAATTTTGTTAGATTATCCTACCAAACCCCTAAACACAATCTTGAGAATAGTTCTGCATTTTCTATTTATACTTGTATTTAATTTACCAAGTTCAATTAATATAGTCACAGTCATTGTGTTCTTTTACAAGCCAATAAATGCTAACATAGATTTATTATCTACAGACTTGCAATCAATTCAACGCTTTGTGTTTGCCCAACATTGTCGTTGCCTGTGTGTGGAAGGGTAACAGAGAATTGGGAAAAGATACTAAACGAATAGTAACAGCTCAATCCTTTACATGTCTACTCAATTCAATAGGACTTACTCCCAGGTAAGTATGTATAAAGTTGCTGCCTAAGCCTTTTAGTGAAGGAAACCTAGCAGTGTGTGTGTGTGTGTGTGTTTGCTATTTACAGGTGATTTATATCCTAGAAGAAATGAGTAGCCAATGAAATGAACAAGCAAGTGGACTGTTTGTTCAAAATAAAATAAAACAAAATATATCATAAAATAAAAGATACACAAGTGCTCTGTAAAACCTATCCACTTTGGCCACTATAGTTGGGGGGTGGGGTGGGGTGGTATATGCACAAAACAGTTGGCTTCAGTGCATATAATCTTAGGAGTGTGAAATATTTTTTTTTCTTTTTATTCCATTCATTTTCATTATTAAAAGCTTCATATACAGCCAGATCCTGACTAGGTATCCGGTGACGGAACGAGTGTTTCGTCGCCGGAAGCCGTCGCAAATGTGACGTAAGGCACGTTTGCGATGACTCGCGAGTAAGGGAGGTCGGCGCAAGGCCAGCTGCCCTCACTCCGTCGCCGGGACGTCCATGCGGCCGGCGGAGGAAGGTAAGGCTCTGGTGGCAGCCGCATGGGCAGTCTGGGCGGTGAGGGAAGGGGGCTATTGGCCAAGCAGGCCCGGGAGGGGTCGGGGATGGCGTCCACCATATTCCCATCCCCACAGGGCCAGTTCGGCCATTACACGGCCTCCTCCTACTTCTGCCACCTAGGCCACCGGCCGGATCCTTACACAGGATTTCGCTCTTACTTAGTTATTTGCTTGTTATAATCACATTCATAAAATTATGGTTTTGCTGGCATTATCCTTGTTTTTGTTTCCCATTGTTTTTAATGGGGGACCCAGCTGCTGCTCTTCTGCTGCTTGTTGCATATATGATGTCATGCAGGCTGAACAGGCAGTTATCATGTGTCGGCGTCCATTCTGAGGTTAATAAGGCCAGGGGGTGAGCCAGGACTGCTCAGATGATGCTTGCCCAGCTCGGTGAGGCTGGCAAGCCTCCTGGCTGGAATACGCGCACATCTCCACTTGGCTTGGCCGTGGGGATGTGCGTGATCCAGCTGCCTTGACCCTTCAGGGTTGGTGAGGATAGGCTTGCTCGGGATCTGACCAAGCACAGCTTTGAGTCAGGTGGCGACGCCCGTTTGTTACCCAGGGGAGGGGCATGGTCTTCACCGTTCCCCCAAGCAGATCTCGCATGCTGGGGGGGGTGGAGTAGTCCCTGCTACTTTTGATTTGTGTGTTTAAATAATGAATTAACTCCCCCCCCCCCATTTATCGAAGCCACTGTCTCACGTGTTTATTGGTATGCGAGGGTAAATGTGTTCACTGAACATTTCTCCTATATGCATCTCATAATCTCCCGTGTCATATTTAAATCCCATCTACTTCCATCTGATTTAAGCATCCTAACTGTGTGAAGCATTGCAGCCTACTACATGTCCATTAAATATGTTATGATTGTTGGATTACAAACTTATCAATTGATTCAGCAAACCACCCTTTACATCATTCTAATTTCCATTCCGATGCCTCTGCAAGGCTTACTCCTTTACCATTCAAACTTCAATGAAGTGGATTAATTCTGTGCTTTGAATGTAGCACTATGTACAATATATGCCACCTTTAGATAAGGCTACATGTAAGGAGAGATCCTTTAATGAAAGGAAAACAACGTTTCATGTTCCACTGAATAACAAAATATGCAGCCATCTCTCCTTTGTGTTTGATTATGAAGTGTGTGTGTGTGTGTGTGTGTGTGTGTGCGCGCACACACACACAAACACACACACACACACACTTTTTAAAGATAAAGCCTTCTGGCAATACATTAAACCCCCCTGCTTGGTTTCACTCTAACAGCTCCAAACTGAATACTCTTTTACAACTTACCCAGAAGATTGCTCTTTCAAATGTCCTTAGGTTTTCCTCCAGGCAATGGCAGCTATAGTCTATGCTGAAGGATTTGTTACCACAGATAATAACACACCATCAAATAGAGAAATTCTTTTTAACTCAACATCAGTTGTTGAAGTTATCACCACTAATACAGGAACATAAAAAGAATGTTCTTCATTTTTTTTTCCCCAAAATTGACTGTTCCTTTTCTATCACAGCACTTCTCAAACTTCTGGGAAAGCATGGTTGGCACCTTATGGTGACCTTGAATTGACTCAGAAATAGAGCTTTTTACATTTGCATCTGTGCAAAGCCATAGCTGGCACAAGACCAAAATAAGATAATATGCCCAATAGGGGAAAAATGCCTTTGCAGGGAAAGTAAATTTCAGGCATAATCCAACATAGGGAATATTTACAGCTGCAATACTAAACACACTTTCTAGATTAACATAAGGACCCTCTTGCTGGACCAGACCATAATCCATCTAACCAAGCGTTCTGTTTCCAACAAGGGGCAGTCAAATGATTCTAGAAGCTCACAGGCAGGGTTTGATGATGATGGCTGTTGCCTGTTGTTTGGCTCTTGAAGGACCACTCCCAAAGCAGCTGAACATATTATTCAAAAGTATACAGTTTTGTTATTCAGAAGTACTATTTCTGTACACTTAGCTAATAGCACAATCCTAACTAAAGCCCCATGCTGGGATGCAGTGGTACCAGGGCAGTCTCCGCCAGTGGCGTTGCTAGGGTGTGGTGGGGGTGACTCTGAGGGTGACGTGCCAAGGGTGATGCGCCCAATGTCGCGTGCCACATCACCCCCGCTGCCGCCACATTGCCCTCCGAGGACGCCGCGTCGCCCCCTGAGGCTGACCGGTACGAGCTGGGAGAGGGTGAAGATGTTTCTTCTTTGCCCGCTGGCTCAGCCACTTCTGACTAGGCCAAAAGTGGTGTTTTCGCACATGCACACAACGCCGCTGAGGGCAAGAGGCTTCAAGCGGCATTGTGTGCATGTGCGAAGAATGCCGCTTCTGGCCTAGTCAGAAGGGCAATGAAGACGCGTCTTCACCCTCTCCTGGCTCGTACCGTGCGGCCTCAGGCGGTGGCCTCGGAGGGTGACGCGGCGGCAACAGGGGGTGAGGCAACGGCAGGGGTGTGACGTGGCGAACCTCCGGCCCCAGGATGACGCGCACTACGCCCCAGGGTGATGCGCACCCAGTGACACCACTGGTCCCGGCTGTATCCAGTGCAGGGCTGGAGACATCCTGTAGGTAAGGGGACATTTGTCCCATTACCCCGTGTCGAGCCCCAGCAGCCTCTATGGGGCTACTCGGATGTGCGCTGGTTAAATGGCTGGTTGAAATCTGGGCAGCTCTGTGTTGTGCTTTCAGGCCAGGGTTGGGGGATAGGATTCGGCAGCCTCCTCCACCAAGCCTGCCCCCTAGACCTGATCCGCCCTCCTCCCTGCCCTTCCCCGTCCTGGAACTCCCCCTCCTTTCTCCCATTCCACCCTCACCCCGCCCTTCTGCAGCCCGGAGAGAGCCTACCTGCTTCGGCGGGAGCTTCAGTGGGATCTGACGCTGACAGCCCAGCACAGGCCTTTCCGCCGGGAGTGGGGATGGGTGTGAGGATGGGCGGATCAGGTCCAGGAGGTGGGCAGGATTTCAAGCTGGTACTAGTTTTTGAGCCATGTGATGGATTTATTTCAATACATCACTAGTAGCCAAAAGGACAGGCCAGTAGGCAGGCAGTCAATTTCAGCCCATAATAGTTCTAGCTGTGTCACACCTGATGTTCTCCCCACACACACACACACACACACTTTGTAATGCACAATTAGCAGCTGCAAGGAGAAGCGTTCTGGTTCTCTTTGCTTTCCCCAACATTTCTGCTGTTATTTTCTCTTGGCTAACCTCCCCCCACATCTGGCTAATCCAAAGAGTAAGTTTGCAGGGTTAATTAATGATAATGGCAAGCTTATCTTGTGACTATTTTTTGTTTTGTTTTGCCTCCGAAATTGAAGGAGTGATGTCCAAAGCACACCTTCTGCAATTCAACAAAATTGCACCTTCCGCAGCAACAAAAATATATTCAGATCACAAATTCTGCATAGGTATGGTCTTTTAATAGCATCAACCTCACGCATGCTGGCAGCATCCAAAAGTAAAACCTTTTTTTCGCTTCCCACCTTCTGTTACTGTTATTCTCTCTCTCTCTCTCTCTCTCTCTCTCTCTCTCTCTCTCTCTCTCTCTCTCTCTCTCTCTCTCTCTCTCTCTCTGTACATTTTGCTTTGAGTAGGACCACTACCAAAGCAATCAGCAAATGTGCAATCTTGCTCAGGGCATACACATTCCAATTTCAGTTGAACACACACAATAACACCCTTCAGTCTCACTCATGACAAGCATAATCCTAACCTCAATCCTCCAAACCTTGAAAATAAAGATTGAGTTAAGAGGCACAAATCACCTAAGCCAGTGAAAACTCTCCAAGCTTTGCCAAAAATAAACACAGAGCCTAGCAATATCTGTGTGTGTGTGTGTGTGTGTGTGTGCGTGCGTGCGTGCGTGCGTGCATGCGTGCGTGCGTGTGCACGCACTTTCAATATTGGACAAACTTTTACAACATTAATAGATTTTCAGCTCTCTCAACTTTGACCACTATTCCTGTTCTCAGCCACTAGGAATTAACCTCACAGTAACCTCGTAGGGGAACAGAGCTCCATAAGAAATGGGGCAGGAATATGAGATAAAGGACCTCTTCCCCTTAATTCCATATTAGCAGTTTCCTTCAGGGTGGGAAGAAGATTTTCTCACCAAATGTAATGCTGGAGGTTCCTGGAAGCCCTGTTAACATCTTCAGGATTGCTTTCAGCAGTAGGCTATCTCAATGCCAGATGCAAGGGAGTAGCGACAGGAAACAGGTTATCTTGTTTCCTTGTGTGCTCCCTGAGGCATCTGGTGGGCCACTGTGAGATACAGGAAGCTGGCCTAGATGGGTCTTTGGCCTGCTCCAGCGGGGCCCTTCTTATGCTCTTATGACACTTGGAAATTGATGCTGATTCCTGGAGATTCCAGGACAATGCTGGAGGGTTGGCAACCTTAACAGGAGCAAGTGATTAATCCCCAAGCACCCCCCATAAATGACACAAGACAAGGTCAGCTTATTGGTATGAAATGGACCGCTTTATTCATTACAAATCTAATTCAATATACATGTCTAGTAAAACTTCTCATGTCTCATGTTCATGTCTGGTAAAACTTCTCCCCCCCCCCTTTAATGCAGCCACCTACCCTGGAGGAGACAGATGCACAGGTTGCTGCTCACTGACCCCTGGATTTCCTTACCCACCCCTGGAAATGGGGGCAAGGCAGTCAAATTGTTCCACTTATCCCAAACCTGGCAGCCTTTAAGATGGACTTTGCAATTTAAGCCCAAGGGGTCATCAGCCTGCATCCCCAAGCCAGACAGCCTCTGGTTCTAGCTCCCCTTCTGACTCTTGCTTACCTTAGGGTGCAACTGGGTTCCTAATTCTACTCCCAGTCGCACACTATACCTGCCACATGGGGGGGGGGCTAGCCTGGCGCTTAGTTTCCCCCTGCCCTCACTAACAGGGAACGAAGGCCCCACTGCAGGTTCTCCAAGAAAATCAAATAACCCTCCTCGTTCAGTGACAGGTGAACCCCGTCACTCCTAAACAAAGTGGGCTGTAATGAACAATGGCAGGATGGGAAATAATCAGCCCGCCCATTGCTACCACAGCCCTCCCCCAGTCCCTGTTGACCTTCCTGCTGGCTCTTTCTATCCTTCCCAACTGACCAACACCACTCCATCCTCTGCATTGTAGCAGATCAGACCAGAGTAACATGACTCCTGGGTTCCATTTCTGAATAGTGGCGAAATCCCTGCATGCCTGATGCCTCAAGGATAAACTAGTCCTTTGGTATAAGTCATTCTCACCAAGATGAATGAGTAGGGATGTGGCAGGTAGGGCCCCACTGCAGGCATTCCCAAACCATGAGTAACACCTGATTCCAGTGCATCCCATGCCTAACTACCCAGCTGATGCTGGCCACATCACCTGTGCCCAGGTGGGTGCCAATGCTGCTGGAGCTTGCACTCTCACAGGGGTTAGGGATGAGTTAGGTTCAGGCCAACTCTGCCCCATTCCACAAGCTGCCCCATTCCAATAAGTATTTACCCAACTTTTCTCTGGAGAATTTCTCCTTCAGAGGAGAATATAAGTTCAAAAGACCAATTCATGCTGTATATGTCAATAATTCATCTGGTAAGTTACCCCAGAACGTTCACACACAACAGTCTACACATAACTTGGATTTCTATTCTTGTCTTTTGAGCCTCAAATACTGATACAATTACCACTACACTTGTTTCGCTGAAAGGAAACCTTGGCTCGTTCTCTCAACATTTTTCTCCAGAGACATTTTCTATAAACCGTGTTTCTTTTTCACACTGCAAATATAGTTCAAACACAAACCAAGGAAGGAAGAACCAACAAAACAGGGTACTAGATTATCTTATGAATGATCTATTTATAGGGGGAAATACGTGGCATGGTTTTGTGAACCACAGTTTCACAAAGTTAGGCCGGATTCATACTACACAAATCCAGGCACAGATGCCTCTGCCCCTGCCTACGCGCTTGGAGCTGGGGAGTGTCTTCCCACCTGTTGTCCCTCCTGCTTTCCCACCTTCTTAAGAAAGCGCAGCTTACAGATTGGAGGTAGTTCTGATTGGCATGCAACCACTCTCCTCCCCTTCTCATGCGATTGGTGGCTGCAGTAGCTCCGCAAACCCGCCCCCAAGCTCTGCGAACCTGCCCCCTAAAAAGATGGGTTTCCCCATCTTGTACAAGGGAGAGCGCAGCTGCTCCGCTTGCTCCGAAATGCTGTCAAAGAGCTCCGCGCATCTCCGTAACGCGCCGGGATTCATGTAGTGTGAATCCAGCCTAAGAGGAGCATGTCAGTAAGCTGGAAAGGAAGAGAGGGGCTATTGGAAGTCAATCCATTCCTGCACATTCTGAAAGCAGTTGTTCTTCCAGGTGAGCTGTTTAGTGACCATTTTTTGGGAACTAGGTGGTCTTCTGTCTCTAAGATCTCAATAATATCTTAGTCATTTCTCACTGGATGACGTTGACTATTCATTCAGCCAGTGTGACCAGATGTAAAGGTGGTCAGGGATCCTGCTTCGTGGATGTTTAGATCCAAGTGAGGACTGTCATACAGCTTGTCATGCAAAAGCATCAAAGAAACGACATCTACTGGAAGTCTCACCTTCACATAACTCTTAAAGCTACAGGAGCCCTGTCCTCCTATGCACATGATCATCCTAATTACCCTATTTCTAGGTTTTGTTTCGATGGCCTATGCAGCAGCCCACCGCCTGTTGCATCGGTCTTTAGACTCTCCTCCCTTTCCCCCCTCCCCTTCCAAGCCTGCCTGCTTCTGTCTTTAGGTCAATCCTGCTTCATACATCACCTTTGATGTGACCTTCTTACACCTCAGCTCCTGCTGGGATGCTCCTGCACACAGTCTGTTGCCTTCAATGGCTGGGTCCCCTGATTTGACCTCTAGGTTTGCCACTTTGCAACGTGGACACAAAACACTAAATCCCCCAAAGCAGGGATGATGTGGCAGCTGCAGCTGCTCCAGCATATTCCTTGGCTGCTTGTGCCATCTGTCCCTCCTTGGCTGTGTGCTGCACCTGGAATCCTGCTCCCCAAATGTGAGTCAGAGGGCAGGAGGAATTAAAGAGGAGCATCTGGTGTCTGGAATGGAAAGGGGAGAGTCTAGGGGATTGTGCACTTAAAATGATGTTCATAACAATCCTTGCCTTGGACTGTCTCCTTAGTTTGAAACAAAACTCTGTGACAAACTGCACTGAAGCATAGGCAATGTCAGATGGGGGGAAAGGGTTGCTTGCCCCTGTTCACCCACCTATTGATAGATCCTGGTCAATAGAAGAAGAGGAACTTTTCACGTTGTCAAGTTTTTTTTATCATCATCAATCAATTGACTGAAGATAGGGATGGAGATCCCTCTCCTGTTGCTTGACAAATCTATATATACAGTAAGTCCTCACTTAAAGTCATTTTGTTTGAAGTCGTTTGGTTTTAAAGATGATAGGGAAATGCCATAGAAACGTTTATGTTGATCAATTAGCCTATGGTAAAATTGGTGTCATTATAAGTCATTTCGCTTAAAGTGGCAGTTTCCAAGAAGACCCTATCGACAACTTTAAGTGAGGACTTCCTCTCCATGCATGGTGTGTCATCTTGCTTGGGTCGATGACAAGGAAACATCAGGTCCTACAGGCCTTTCGGGAACAGGCCAAATTGGTTTAGTAGTGCAACCCCACCACCACTCTCTTTGCCTGGGGGAGAGCTTGCCCTTGGAAAATTCCTTGACCTTGCTTGGTCATCAAATTCAAACTTGAAAACAAAACCACATCCTGGGTGCCTCCTGACTTTGAGATGAACAGTGCCATTAATTGGCACAAAACAAGTGCCTTTGACGTTGGCTTCCCCCACCCACTCCATTGCAAATTCAGTCATGAGTCATATATTAACGGAGAACCAAGAAATCTCCTGATACACCTTCACCAGGGGCAAAATAATAGGAGGCAGGCATCCCTCTCAACCTGGGGGTGGCCATCAAGACACAAAGAAACAATCCTTGATGAGCTGACCCCACAATAGCGTCTGTGCTCCTATGGTGATTTTGGCAATAAAAAGCTGGGTCACCCCGTGTTGCCCATTCTCCATTCCTTCTGCTGTTATCCACCCATGTGATGTGCTGTTACCACATTGACAGCGCAATCCTACCCAGCTCCTCCACTGGTGCAGCAGTGGAGGGAGAATTGTGCTGGATTAGTACAGGATACCGACTATAGTTAAACCAGTGCAACTATGGCTTGTGGCTTAATTTTGGATTGCCCTATTAAATAGCTGCTGGTTAAACCACTGAACCATGAGCTGTCGATCGAAAGGTCGGCAGTTCGAATCCGTGTGACGGCTCCTGCCAACCTAGCAGTTCGAAAGCAAGAAATTGCAAGTAGATTAATAGGTACCGCGTCAGCGGGACGGTAACAGCGTTCCATGCACCTCGGTGTTGAGTCATGCCGGCCACATGACCATGGAAACGTCTTCGGACAGCGCTGGCTCTTCGGCTTTGAAACGGAGATGAGCACCGCTCCCTAGAGTCGGACACGACTGGACTTAATTGTCAAGGGATACCTTTACCTTTACCTTGCCCCTAAGAGGCAGAATCAAACTAACTATACAATTTAGTAAGAGAATATCACCAAATTTCCAGTTGCAAAGTGAATATCACCAAATTGCAGACTTTGATATCCCTAATGCAAGTCGTAAGTTTTCTCATGTTTGTTATTACAGTCGTTTTCTGGTACAATTAACATACTTTTATTTGACGAAGAGATACCACTTCTCTAGAAGTGTTAAAGATTTTCCAAATTTTGAGCGCACGTCCGGGTGAAAGAAGGGAACTCGTGGCATCAAGAAAGATATGTGGGAAGTTAAGCCATGGAGAAAAGACAGATGTCATTAGTTCATTGATCTGACTGCCTGGTTCTGTCTTTCTATGCATTGCTAACTCAGTGGCAGGTTCTCACCAGGTAATGGAAGAAGCGCTAATGTGATCTGACTCAGAATCAATACTAACATGCTCTTAGATGCACTCTTAATGCTAGCTAGAGTACTAGTTTGGAGACAATGCCGGATTATGTTTTCAACCCTTTCAGCCTCTAACAAGAACCCTTAACTCCTAACAAAAGCCAACATAATTAGAACAAGAGGCTAAAGACAGACGTTTGACTTGAATGAAAGGAAAGAACAAAGGGGGCGCTTGACCCCTATGATTTCACATTGGCCCTAAATAAGTAGCAGACTGTCCAATTCCTGAGCTCGGAAGTGTAAGACAGCAGGCAAGCACAGACCGTCTACCAAGCAGAAGCGTACTAAAGTGGGCACGGGACCATGGGAGGAGCAAGTTGATTTTCATCACTGGCGTCACTGCAGGGGGGGCCGGAGCTCTAAGTTACGCCATGGTCAGACCCTCCGTTACACAGGAGCATGAAGCGCCCCCTCCCCCTCACCTTTGGAGCCATTCAAGTCGGTGCTTTCATGGCTCCAAAGGCGAGGGGGCAGGGGCGCTTCGTGTTCCCGTGTAACGGAGGGTCTGACTGTGGCGGAACTTAGAGCTCCGCCCCCCCTGCAGTGACGTCAGTGATTTTCATATCTTCCCAATTGCTAAGGAGGAGCTTATCACCCAATGAGGCATCCAGAGAAGGAGAGTGGTAGAGCAGTCATCAACTCCATTCCTTAAAGATAAGGCAGGATTCAGAAGAAAGAATGGAAAACCCATCACAGGCACTGGTAGGCTGACCATATCCAAAAATGGACAGGGTGCCTGTACCTTTAACCATTGTAAGAAGAGGGAATTTGGGCAGGTGTAGCTTGTTGCACCCTTCCATGATGAGCTGCACCTGCCCAAATTGCACTGGTTAAAGGTATAGGCACCCTATCTCTTTTTGGATATGGTCAGCCTAGGCACTGGCCACCTCCAGTACTGAGGATCTGTGACTGTATCTATAATAAGATACAGGTTGAGTATCCCTTATCCAGACTGCTTGGGACGGGAAGTTGTCTGGATTTCGGATTTGTCTGGATTTGGGAATATTTGCATAAATATAATGAGATACCTTGGGGATGTAACCCAAGTCTAAACACGAAATTCATTTATGTTTCATAGGGCGCAATCCAAACCTACTTAGGCCACCATTGTAACCAGCAGCCCAGCGAAAACGGGAGGTCCCAGAACGGAAAGGGGATTCAAATCCCCTCCAAAAGGGGAATTCAAAGGGGATTTCAATCCCCTTTCCATTCTGGGGCCTCCTGTTTTCACTGGGCCGCTGGTTACAATGGCGGCCTAAGTAGGTTTGGATTGCGCCCATATACACCTTATATACATATAGCCTGACGTTAATTTTATATACGGTAATATTTTTAATAATTTTGTGCCCCAGCATGCCTTGCGCTATGCCAGCCAGGTGCTGGAAATTTAAAAAAAAAAACCTCATAGCCCAAAAATGTCTAGATTTCGGAATAGTCTGGATTTCAGATGTCTGGATAAGGGGTAATCAACCTGTAATACGATGTTAAAGTTGCACAACAACCAATGGAGCTCGATATCGATGGAGACAGTTAGAAGTCCGCAGCTGAAGAGTTCTAACCATTAGGAAACCATTTTTCAGATAAATTAAATTCCCCTTTCTTGGTTTATTTCATGCTACACTTTCAGGAGAGCAAAGTCCACAAGTAATCACTTCCCACAAAACTTGACACAACCAAATGAAGCCTCCCCTGAGACAGTCATGCATCTTACCTTTTAATTTTCAAGACGGATGTGCTCTGGATTAAGCTGCTGTTTCATTTGAAGGGGAAAAAAAACCCACCAAACAGTAATAGTTGTGTGTCAAATTCACCTCCAGCACCTTCAAGTGTCGACTTATCGTGTGTTTGCAAGTTTCTCCCCGAGACACTTTGTTCGTTGCGGGTTCTCAGTGAAGGTGAAGGTCAGACAAATCTGAAATGGAACATTTGGTTTTTCATGGGCCTCCCTAGTGCTTTTTCCCTCTCAGTGCCTTTCATTTTCTTGGCAAAATGTCTGTGACATATCAGTAAGTCATTTTCAAGCTTCTTCATGCACTAGTATTTCTGTTTTGAGATCATTAATAAAACAGCAGCTTTGGAAGTTGGCACAACAGGTGTTCCAGTGTGCTAGCAGGAAGGGAGTCGTGTGTGTGTGTGTGTGTGTGTGTGTGTGTGTGTGTGTGTGTGTGTGTGTATTAAAGAGAGAGCGGGGGGGGGAAGCCCACAACCACTAGCCTAGCTGGAACTAAAGCTCATAAAATAAATAGCAGCCTATATTCTGTACAGGAGAGGCTACAAAAATATGCGCAGTATGCTTGCTGTGGAACAGGCTATGCACGCTGAACTTTCTATTAGAGGCAAAAACATTGCCCTGGCAATGCAGCCCTCAGAGTCATAAAGGTCAAGCAAATAAATCCCTTCCCCGCCATCTCTCTCGGAGGCTGGCATGGCATAAACAATTAGTTGCTCTCCATTAAACGCTATATCCATTACATCCCATTCAGGGCATTTCCAAAGGTGCTCTACGGGACATCATTAGTGTGTGAATTTCTTTTCCTGAGATCATAAAGAGCTTTTGGAAGAGAAGGCAAGTATCCAGTCAAGATTGGCAGGCGGCATGTCACCCAAGCCCTCCTTGCTATAGAGCAATGTGAACGTATGTGCGCCAGTTAACTCCGTGTCGTTTTGATCCTCAAATCTCTGCCTTCACATAATCCTCTGACTTTAGTTTCCTAACCCCAGTTTAGCAGCTCTTATCTTGATCTTCTGGTGGGCTATTTCTAGACCCAGTTTGGTTTCTTTTCTGTTTTCCTTTTGGGCTTCTTTAAAAAAAATGAATATAAACATATTTAGATTTCTATGGCCCCTTCTTTTAGACCAGTTTATCCCATCGCAGGCTGGGACTCATACAGACGTCTTTGCTTCAGCACCTTTTCCCTTTAATCTCCATAGGCAGATCTAATGCTGCTGTCAATCAAGCACTCACCAGAAGTATTATGAATTTCAGGCTGCTCCTTCCTTGAAGCAAAATATGAAAACTGAACTGAAAAGAGCATGGGGGTCTCCTTTTAACAAAGAGCTCTGTGAATTTTTATTAATACCAAGCACAGTTCCCAGCCAATCGCTTGGTTTCACATACCACAAACTATCCCACGGAGAATGGTCAGGGGTACTCTGAATATTGAAATATATCTCATTTATTTATTTTTATTACATTCTTCCAAAATATAAATCCAGTTCATATGTAGAAAATATATATATAACATTAGAACAGTATGAAAAGTTAATAAAGCAGATTGGTTTGATGCATTGTGGTTAACCAAAATGCAGACTCTAGTTGAAATGAATACAGTTATTTAAACGAGAGGACAATAGAAGGTTCTGTTCCCAAAACATCATTTCTGAAGGTTTGGAGGCCTATTGAACTATACTGAAATATTAGGTTTTCCAATTGCATTGTAGGGACAAAATGATAAACACAGCTAATATAATACATAATATCAAGGAAGGCTACAGATTTACAGATGCTTAACTGACACCAATACCAATAATTAAAAAGCTCCAATAGCTTTATTTCTACCCTCAACAGTCACTTAAATGCTGTTGATGTCAGCATTTTGTTTCCAGCCCAATGGACTGAAGTTGAAATAGTTGTAGTAGTACAGTAATTGAAATATGCTAATGGAGTGCATAAAGCACGCTCATTGGTGGTTCTAATTCTAGATGCCGTTACAAGTCACATTCCAGAAACCTCTTGAGTTTGCCTGTTTTTGATGGGGTCTTTCACCTGTACTGACAAAGGCTATGGGACAGAAGACACTTTTAGGCTCATCAACTCCAATGCTGTGTAGTGTGACAGGATTCAGTAGACCTAAACCATACCTGACAGATGGTTTAGCTCGACTCTGCTCTGTAGCCTCCAGAGAAAGACATTCCAAAACTTCCTTAGTCAACTTGGCATCTTCCAACAGACTCAGAAGCAAGGGGGAGATGTGAGGAAGCATGAAGAGCAGAGAACAAACAAATAAAAATTACCAAGAGGGAGAAAAACAAAGAATATTGCATGACAGCTCGTTGGAGAAAAAAAAAGAAAAGGAAACAGTGGTATTAGAAAATCAAATTGGTCATGATAAAATGTTTAGACAAAGAAACAAGGAAGACAAACACAAGTACATACATATCATTCAGCTCTGCAGTTTATTTGGAAGTGAGAACAATGATGGTGATAATCATGGCATGATAAAAAAAACACGTCCCACACTGAACTGTATTCTGCATTCAGAATCAGCCTAGTAGCCATTTGGGAGAGACACTTCTAAGCTACTTGAGTTTACATCTCCGGGAACAATTTTCTATGCTGCTTACAAATGGAAGACTTAAAGACTCACAGCCCAACCCTACCTTAAACCCTGTGTGCTGATTCAGTGGCGCTGGCGTGGCTTCCGCTGCATCCCATGGGAGATTTTCGGGTGCTGGGGGTCTCTACCATTGTCCCCTTGCCCTGGCTTTCTTTCCCTCTGTGCCTTGCTTCTTTTGTTCCTTCCCTGTGTGCATGCACTGGCGGCCCCTGCCTTGCGCTTTGCCTTGGGATAGGATTTGACTTACGTTGTGCCGACATCCCTATACCTTACACCTTGGAATTATCCCCAGTACTATTCATTTTCTCTGGATTTGCTCCAATTCCCAAAACTCCATACTTGACTCAAACACTTGTCCACAATTATTTCATACTTTCAATTATTTGACTTTGATTTTCCTACCTTTTGACCTTTCCTGTATTTTTTTTTCTGTTTCTTAGGCATGTTTTCTTCTCTTTTCTAGCAGTCAGCTTAATTAGTTTTGTTTCTTTTTTCCACACCTCTGCTTTGCTTTCCACCCTGCATCCTTTCAGAGGAAGAACTTGAACACACCTACTTTGGTCAAGTTGGAGTCAAACTTTCAATCCTACAATGGTTGAGTGGGTTGGAAGTCAGGCACAACGTGTTTGCCCAACCATAGCTTGAACCAAAGCTAAAGCCGTCTTTTACACCTTTTTGAAGGAAGGATTGCAAAAGGTATCCGTCATTTTAGACAGGTTTATACAAAATGCACAAGATGCTACGATGTGCTGCAGGTAAAATTATGCAGCATTATACACCACTGCACTCCAATTTTTCACCTATTCTTTCCTTGATGCGAACTTGATCGTTTTGTAAGCCATTGAATACTGTGAGCATTTTCAGCACATCCAGCACTTTAGAACACTGCTGTACAACACTTTCTCCCTTACAAATGATATCCTTCATTCATTAAGAGAAAATATGTTTTATTTCAGTTTTGTAAAAAACAAAAACAAAAAAACCCCAAAAAACTGGACACTAGAAAGCTAGTATATACCAGCATTGTTAGTAATCATCGGTATCATTTTTTTTCCTATTGTGGAAAGAATTTATAGGAGTGCAGGCTGTCCTGCAGGCTGTCTCGATTGTCTCCCCCACCATAGGATGCAGTATGCACCTTTTTAGTGTGGCTGCATCGGCACTGGTGGTGGGGGATATGATTGGAGGCCTATCCCCCCCCCGCCAATGTAGCTGTGCCACTAGAACACACAGTGCAACCTGGGGGAGGGGGCAGTCCTGGTGGTCTCCTCTGGGTAAGGGAACATTTGTTCCCTTACCTGGAGGTAAGCTGCTGAGGCGCAGACGGGACTACTTGGACCTGCACAACTGAAATTGTAGGCATGCGCCAGCTGGCGCATGTCCACATGGACCCAGGTTGGGGGATCAGGTCCAGGAAGGGATTTTGGATTCAATGGATGCCGCTGCCGTCAAACCCGCCTCCTTCCCTGATCCAATCCACCCTCCTCCCTGCCCCTGTCGCCACCCTCCCTGCTCCCTCCTCCCCCGTTTGCCTAACCTTGGGTCGGCTGGCCTTCAGTGATCTGTTGCCATAAGCGGGGCTGCTCCCGCCTCTCTGCCAGGATTCCAGCTTAAAACTGCTGGAGAGGCTTTCTCGACTGTCGTAAGGCAGTATCCGCTGGCAGAATGCTAGTTACGGCAGTGGATAAGTCCAATAGGATTGGGCTGTTAGTCTCATTTATTTTTGAATTTTTAATTTTTTTAAGCACGTTGTTTTAACTGCCTTATTTTATTTTAGTTTTATACACATTGCCTCGGAATGATGACACTGTGCCCAGGGAATATGGGTAAGGAACAAGCCTGACCAGGAGGTGGCTGTACATTGGCGCTCCTGTTGTCATTGACACAAGCAGCAAAGGAAGCACTTAAAAGACTTTAAAAAAACAAAAAACAAATTGGAATACTGAAAACACACAGGCACAACCATTCGGCCGAGCATCCATCCCATAATGCGATGCTCGCGTTTGCCGGGCGGTCCTGGGACACACAAACAGGGAAGGGGCATGGATGCCCCCATATCAGATTACAGTGGGCGGAGTGTGAGGAGGGCAGTACCTGTCGGGCTGCCCTGGCCACACTCTAGTCCAGTCTCTCACCTGAGCGCAGCAACGGTTAACCCACCCGCCCGCCCTTATTATAGTCTGGGTGATACTGGTCACCCATTCGGGGGCCGGGTAGGAATTTTTCTGCACTCTTGATTGGCCAAGGGGTGTAGTTTTTTCGCCTACCTCTGACTATAGCGGGTACATTCCTTCTTTCTAACCGGTCACTAACTAGCTGTGGGTCAGGGTCAAGATGGCTGAAAGAGGGGTTGAGGGAGTGAACCCGAGGGCAGCAAGGCCAAGGGGCCAACCCCCCACCATCCATCTCCCCTCGGCTCTCCGGCTGGGGGAGAGGCGGGGGCGGACCCTTGGCTGGGATCACGTGAGCTTCCTTCGGGCTCACCGGCTTGGGGAGGTGCAGCGGTTCCTACTGCCCTGACCCGCTAGGGGTCGGCGCGGATGAGTCGGCTTCCTCAGGCGAGGGGCGACGGCTCGGAGTCCGGGTTGTAACTCCGCCCAGGGCAGTCCTTAGGATGTATGCCCGTGTCAGCACGTTCTCACGTGCGCGTGTAATACCCTGACCCTGGCCTGTAGATCTCCTTTACCTTTGAACTTGCTTTCCTGTACATCAATAAAGTGACCCTTTCATCCATATCATGTCTTGTGTGTTTCATGGAGCATACCCCGGCAAATTCCATTTCTTCCCAAGCTCATTTGTTTCAGGACAAATGGAATTCAAACAAAATAGGTGTTTGGTTTGCATTCCATTCAGCCCAATAATGAGTACACATCCCTACTCTTTATTTTTGTTTCTGATGTAATAACCTTGTGTCACGGAGTACTAGAAAGCAATATTGCTAGTCCGCCAAAATGCAACCTCTAGTACAGATTGAGTGTCCTGTATCCAGAACGCATGGGACTGGAAGTGTTCCAGATTTTGGATTTTTCTGGATTTTGGATCATCAGTTCCACCACTGTTGCTGAGAGAGCCACAAATGCGCCTTCTGCACCTGTTGCTGAGCGAGCCCAGAAATGCACACAAATGCTGAGAAGTACACCGCACCAAAATACACTGTGCCAAGCCACCCAAAATACCAGGGGTCTCATCTGGCTTCCTTGACTGGGTAGCACCCCAACATGTCCGCCAGCGCACAAAATAAGTGTTTCAAAAAGTAAAAAAGTTATGTCGGCGCTTGAAATGTTCTGGATTTCGGAGCATTAATTGCACTGCAGCCCAAGTGTTTGCTGATTGCTCAAAGGAGCAAGAAAGGTTTGGGCCTACAGTTGCCAAAGTCGAGACTTTTAAAACCTATTGATCTTTTGAAATAATAGATCCTCTGAAGATATATAGCTAAATAGAGAAAATGCAGCTACGGAGAGAGGAAACTTGAGTAACACCAGTTAAAATGCATCCAGGAGGAATCTGAGCTTCATTTTCTATAAACAGAAGAGGACAGAAACTCAACAGCTTCCGAGCAAGTTAAAAAAAAATCACAAAGCTTCTAGTAAGACAAGTACATCAAATGTGAGGGCCAAGATTTATACTAAGGAATGTGTGTTTAAGGTATTTATGTGTTTAAAAGTTTAAATTAGTTTTTCGCATATCCTTCAAATTGTCATATTTGAAAGGTTAGTGATGATGTAATGTTTAACTATAACTTTACATCACCACTAACCTTTCATTTATGACAGCTTAAAGAATAAGTAGACTCCTTCAGAAGTATATGCCCATAAATAAATGAACAGGTATGCTCCATGTAAATATATACATATAATTCTAAATTAGTCCTTTTTCTTTGGATAGTTGTCCCTGCTGAAAGGTCAGCAATGATGAATGGTAGTTTATCACTGAATGTAAAATGTGTACTGTACAGTTCTATTATTTGCTGTTAAAAGACAACATGATATATAGCACATCAGAAATATTTGCTCGAGGGTTGCTGAGTGTGAAACATGCAGCCTGCTTTTAACTACCTTCCTTAAGAGACCTAGTGAATATCCTCCTGAGGTCATGAATGATGGCCCAATCCTATTGAAGAGTTGCGCCACCAGAACATGTGTTCCGACGGCATAATGCACATTCTGGCTGGTCGCTGCTGGAAGTGGCACTGGACACTCGCTGCCCTAGGTAGGATCATTCAGGGGGCAGGAGGGAGGCGGGAAGGGGGTGGAACGAGGCGGGGATGGGGATGGGAAGGAGGGTAAATCGGATCTGAGAAGGGGGTGGGTTTGGTGGCTGAACACTAACCCCCTTCCTGCCGATCTGCCTTCATGGGTCTACGCAGACATGTGCCAGCAATATTGCTGGTGCAGGTCTGTGTTGACCCACCAGGCTGGCAGCAGCTTATGCATTATGGGAACAAATGTCCCCCTTCCCCAAGGAGGTCTCTGGAGGCCAAATCTTCCACATGACACATTGCCACGTTGGCGCCACTGCATTACCATGTGGGGAATTAGGTAAAATTGGGCCGTGAGTCAATCTATATCTTCATTTGGTAAGTGATCAAATCACATACTCCAACTGTCCCTGTTTAACAGTGACAATCCCCATTTTCTGGTACTCAGGCAACCCCTGATAAATCATTGTCCCAGTTATTGTCTTTTGGGGATACCTCTTCATAATTTTATTAGAGGGAGATACTGCAAGTCCTCACTTAAAGTTCTTCTTGGAAACTGCAACTTTAAGCATAATGACTTATAATGAAACCAATTTTACTATAGGCTAATTGATAAACGTAAATGTTCCTATGGCATTTTCCCATCAACTTTAAAATGAAACGACTTTAAACGGAATTACTTTGAGTGAGGACTTACCGTACTAAAGTTTTCATTCTTCAGGGCTCCTCCTCAGTAGGTGCGGCTCCACCGATGGAGTCTGCTGTGGACCATCCTTCCCCATCACCATTTTACAAATCTTGCTGCTGTTCCCCACCACCACCTGGTAAGCTAGCCCAGCCCAGAAGACAATGGGGAGGCTTACCTGGAAATAGTGGGAAGCAGGTGGCAACAACAGAACCAAGTTCTCCATTATATTGCCACACATAAACTGTAGTGGTGGCAGTAAAGGAGGATTGTCACCCATCCTCTGCTTGGGGGAGGTACATGCTTTCCAAAGCATGGGGGGACCACACCATTATGGGGCCCTCACAGGGCTTGCACCTCAGGTTCCCTCAGGGCTGGAGCCAACACTGGTCCTCAGAGTCTCAAGGACATAAATCTGTGAGTGGGGGATGGATGTCTCTTGTCTGTAGCAGACAATGCTACATTGAAATGCATGTGGATAAATAAGCCCTACAGCATCAGGCAGTGCACACCCTGCCATTTTGCATGCTGCAGTTGCTTGGAGTTTCTTTTAAACGGTTGAGAACGCATTGCAAGACAGTTATGTTTTTCTCCATTATCTTTTACCAAAATAATAACCCCATCTTGGCTGTTACATGTGCAGAGGCCAAGCGATTGCACAAGGAATGAATACAGGAAAGCCTCTGACTCCACCCCTTTTTTATATATAGGGGATATATACATTTCTTATACCCCGATATTATTTTGAATGAATGAGATTGCATTCGCATTGGGCCGAGTTGGTTGGCAAGGGGGTTCTTGGCTTTTGCTGAAGCTGTTTATTTGAAATCCTTTCCATTTATTTCTTTTCCTAGCAGATTGGAGACTTGTATTTCTGGGGGTTTGCCTTTGCTTTAGCTAAAACTCTTCATTTGCAATCTGCTATCTAAAAATGGATCTATCACCTTCTTTCCATTTATACCTTTTTCTGCAGCTGCTTGGTAGCTGGTACTCTTTAGAGGGGGACTCCTAGACTTCATAGCTTATCTGGAAATAGTTTATTTGAGGAAAGACAGTTTGTCAAGATTCACCTGATCCAACACCACACTATTCCAGTTTTTATTTCTATTGATTCAGTCACACATCTGTGTGCATAGGGCCTCTTGCTCCCTCTCCGACTGAAATTTGGGAGGCTTGATCCCTTGGAGGGGTCTTCAAATGCCTGAAAATGTCATGCAGATTGTCTAAACAATAGGTAGCGTGCCTTGACAAATCAGTAAAAGGAAAGGTGAATTTCCTGGTTACCTAAATACAATTTCCATGAATGCACAGCAGCAAGAATAAGATCTATAGACACAAAAATGAACAGAGAAATGAAACTCTTTTTCAAGCATGCCCCAAGTATTAGGCAACTTCATATGCATACTAAGGTGCATACTAAGAATGCATACTAAGCTAAGGTGCTCTTGAGAATCAATACATTTCCTATATACTGATGCCGTGACAGTTCCAAGATACAGTATAATTCATCTTCCACTGATGTGCAGCCCAGGCCTATGCATGTTTACTCAGAAGTGAGTCCCATTGTGTTCAGGGGGGCTTGTTCCCAGGTAAGCATGTAAAAAAAAAAGACGTCTTATATTTACTTTTAAAGGTGTGGTTGCTGCTTCTTCCACAATTGCTCACATGCCAGTCTGGGATGTGTAAAGAAGACTCCAATTACCCAAACAATGACACTTCCAAAGGGCAGATCAATACAGTAGGGCCCCCATATCCGCGGGGGATACATTCCAGCCCCCTCCCCCGTAGATACATGAAAACCGCGGATAGGGGCAAACGCCCCCTCCGTAGTTTTCTGAGGGGGCTCCCACATGCATGGGTGGTGGTGGGGATCCGCTATCTGCAGATAAGTGAATCTGCGGATAGCAGATCTGTGGATAGCTGGGCCCTCCTGTATTTGCATGGTGTGTAAACACATGGGCTTGAAACATCCTAATCCCCTTGAGTATATTGGGGAGTCAGAAATCTGACTCTCATGCATAGACATCTGCAGGTCACTGAATTATGCTGGTAGAGATACATATAAAGGGCACTGAAGTAAAGCACCAGATAACATGTTACACATATTGGGTGGCCAACTTTGGCTGAAGGTATACCTGGCAATTTTTTTTCTCACTAGGATAGAATGTTGGACATTCCTGGAGGCCCTGTTAAAGCCTCCGGTGGTGGCGGCTTTGGCCCCACCGGGGGCTCTGCAGCCTCTAGCTGAAGCGGCTGCCCTGGCGAGGTCCCTGGAGCAAGGGCAACATGGGGAATTTTATGTGACCATAGGTGCTGGTCCAGCATGGGCTGGGCCTGATTTGTGTTGTATACCCCAAAGTGCCCCAGGTTCAGCACTGGCACTTTCTTATACATATGTAAAAAAAGACAGAGCTGAGGTTACGAAGAGGTTAATGCCTCTGCTGCTGTGATTTCCTGATGTCTGAATGATTCACGGCTTTCACACTGCACTTGTGTGCAGAATAAGATATAACTTCAAGCAGACTAGATGCTGTGTTTTTCCACACTCTTTAATGATCAGGCTAATCGATAATGCCTTTTTCATTTATTAGACACTGGGAAAAATACTTGTTAACTTTCAAGAACAAAATACTGCAGGTGGTGGCTCTGCTTGTTTAGAATATAAGAGCATATCGATTAGGTTGTTTAGTCAAAAGTTAGGCAGCTCATTGTGAACAGTTGTTGAGATTTGTGGTTTTACTAGGCTAATCTAAAGCAAAAAATTATTAAAGTCAGGTCAATATTATGGATTGCTCCCTTTTTAACATCTTGCTCAAAGAAATACAAATAAATGCATTTATATCCATTTGCAATATGGATTTATGTATTCATCTTTAATGCTCCAGTATTTATTCTTGCAGCAGTTGAACTGCAAGGTCCTGCCTTACATTATTTAGCACTATTAAATATGAAAGACAAATCTGAATATATATTAAAGTGTGACCTTGGGCCAGTCACTATCTCTCAGCCCCACCTACCGCACAGGGTTGTTGTGAGGACAAAAAGGAGGGGAGGAAATATGAACACCACTCTGAGCTCCTTGGAGGAAGGGTGGTATAAAAATGTGAAAAATAAAAATAAATAAATAATAAAATACATATACTCAAGGGGATTAGGATGTTTCAAGCCCATCTGCACCTGGAGGCAGCCCTGTTCATTTGCCCTTGCAGGATCTCCCATAATTTCTCCCACTTGCAGCTATCAACCACCTCGCAATAGAAAAGTCGGTCTCATCACATCGATCTAATTTCTCCCCCAATGGAAGCCCTTGATGTCGGTATTAGAGCCACGGTGGGAGAAATGTGCCAAAGTCCCCCTAGGTAAAGGTAAAGGTATCCCTTGACAATTAAGTCCAGTCGTGTCCGACTCTAGGGAGCGGTGCTCATCTCCGTTTCAAAGCCGAAGAGCCAGCGCTGTCCGAAGATGTTTCCATGGTCATGTGGCCGGCATGACTCAACACCAAGGCGCATGGAACGCTGTTACCGTCCCGCTGATGCGGTACCTATTAATCTACTTGCAATTTCTTGCTTTCGAACTGCTAGGTTGGTAGGAGCCGTCGCACGGATTTGAACTGCCGACCTTTCGATCGACAGTTCATGGTTCAACAAACACTGAGCCGCTTTAGGCATTGCATAGAATGCATTGTGTACAGTTGCAACATGTAGCTTTGCCCTGAGCTTTCCAGCACAAATCATACCTTTGAAAGCAAGGAGGATGGTGTAATACATGACAACTCAAAGTGGCCCTGTCACCATGCAAATGTCAACATAAACTAGGGATGTGTATAAATCCCCTGAGAAATGTCACTTGTCTTACAGAAACTTGCTTGCCTTCCCTTGAAAGTTCTCAGATGTTTCTCCTTGAAAGGATCCATGCAACAAACTTCAAATGTTATTATTATTATTTTTGAATTTTTGTGCTATCCCTACAGATGGCACAGGTTGGCTTCATATCTGCGTGAAGCAGATATGAAACTGACCTATGGCTACATGTTGTTGGAAATAGTTCACTTCATATCATTATCCTTTATTAGGCATTAACAGCCCATTCCAACCCAACTCCTCCGCAAGTCTGGCATAAGAGTGGCCTAAGTTCAGCATAAGTTCGACGTAAGTTATGTCTGAGTTATGTCAGAGTTATGCCTGAGTTAGGCAGGCTGCAGTTTCTGTGGCCCAGCACCACCCCAGGATCCAGGCAACACTTACCTCCCAGGCAGGCAGGCTCTCCAGGCTCAGTGTCTGGCTCGTGCATGTGCAGGCCCGTGTCTGCATTTGTCAGCGTCCATCCATGGCAGCTGCCGCAGTGTCTGTCACAGCCTGATCGCAAAGGGGCTGACTGCAGGCATGGGGGTTGCGCCAGTCATGTGGTGGGCGCAGGGCAGGTGACAGGTGAGCGAGGTGCCTGAGCCAGCCGCCACAGGGCACCCTGTGCAGTAGCCGCCTGCTGCAGGGGAGAGTGGCCGTCCCCTCCCTCCTGCAGAAGGCAATGCCACCCCCAAGCCACGTTGAGGCCGCACGTGGGAGTCATGGGGGGGTGAGCGGGGGAGGGAAGGGAAGGAGGAGGTGGGAACGTCACACACAAGGGGGGTCTCATGAGGTCTGGAACCGCCTCTGACATGACTCGCCCGTGCACTGGAAGACCTGGGCCTCCAGGGCCGTGGCTATGCCCACAAAGAAGGCAGCCCGGTGTGCTTTCTGCTCTGTGCCCCGGCCATGACCGAGAGATGCCATGGGCTTGTCTGCTGTGAGCGTGAAGGGCTCAGGCAGCTCATCACGACCCCAGTTGGGGCGACTACGGCACCTCGCGGCAGGCGCTCTGGCGGGGTGGGGGGTTGCCAGCTGCCAGCATCAGGGAGTGGGAGGGGAGGCAGACACACAGACAGGCAGACAGGGGGTGCTGGGGAGGGGCACGGGTGGGTCAGAAACAGACAGACAACAAGGCTGGTGGGAGAGAGATACAGGGAGAGGGGTCTGCAGAGACCAATAGGGACACAGGGGGTGCTCCGCAAATGAAGGCGATGCAGAAACAGGCGCCTCTTATGCAGCCGGACGTTGGGCGGAAGCCACACAGAAACGGGCGGACCATGGGCGGAAGTGGCTTCGTGATGGGTGGACGCCCTGGCGGGTGAGATCCCCGGTTGCCGAGCAGCCACTACACAGACGCAGCGGCCACAAGCGGCCCCGCTATGGGCTCCGTGGCACCTGTCACTGTTTGCCTGCCTGAGAGGCCCCCCAACTCCCCCCTCCCCTCTGTGCCATGGGGGTCTGGCAGCCCCCCTGCTGTGTTCTCCCTGGGAAGGAAGTGGCAGTCCCTGGAAGGGATTCATGCAGGGGCTTCAGTGCTGGGGGCTGTCTTTGTGTGGGGGGCAATGCTTGTGTAACATTGGGCACATATTTGTCAAGGGGGCTCTGCCCGAGGGGCGTCTTTATTGTTCTGGAACGTTAGCTGAGATGGCCAGGCGACGCTGCCAGGGGTAGTCACAGCAGCCACTCTGAAAGCAGCAGCAGCAGCAGCACACGTGCCCCATGGACCTGGAGATGCAGGCTCTTCCCCTGTGGAACCACAGCCTGCTTCATAGAAAGGGGAGGGACAGCAAGTACGACAGGTGGAGCAGCAGCAGCGCTGGCAGCTGAGGAGGGTTGCAGGGCTGGCCCCCTGACCTCTGGCAGCATCGAGGCAGACGACAGTGGGGCACCCTGCCTGGAGCCCCAGGGGTGCTCCCAGGAAGGTAGGCGGTACTGGACGTTCCTGGGGAGACATAAAACAAGGGGGTGTTACATGGCAGCTGGTGTGTGGTAGCAATCGCCATTGAAGAAATGCCAGTGTGTCGGTTGCAAAAGCCTGCAGGGAGAGAAATAAAACACAGCTGATAGGTGTGACACACATAGCATGGTCTGAGCTGCTTACCTGGGTGTAAGGCGAGCATGATCTTGTAAGGGAAATGGGTCAAAGAGAGAGAAGACAACACATATATTGGGTCACAACCATGGCAATCCTAGCAATACTGACCTGTCAGTTGATCCTGTGGAGAAAAGGGGGGGGGGAGAACAGCTGGTGTCTACAGAAGGTTAACAGCACCGCAACTCGTGGTGTTGTCTGCTCACATGACAACAGGCGGCAATCAGACACAACAGTGGTAAAGCGGCATGTATCCTATATATCGTAGCAGGCATTGCAGGCAGGCATCAGACTACTCATTGGTAAAGAGACATTTCAGGGAAGGCATTGCAGGCAGACATGAGAGGGCACATTGGTAAAGAGGCATTTCAGAGAAGGCATTGCAGGCAGGCATCAGACTACTCATTGGTAAAGAGGCATTTCAGAGAAGGCATTGCAGGCTGACATGAGAGGGCACATTGGTAAAGAGGCATGTATCATATATTTCTATATGCAAAGAGGCAGAAGTCAGACCACTTGTCAGCACATACCACACCACATGCTCAGAGAGAGAGAGAGAGAGACTGGAGGGCTGGGGCTGGGCTTTTGTGGGAAAGAGGCTGGGTGGGGCTGGGTGCTGATAGGCTCCCTATCTTTGGCATAACTCTGTCCGTTTCCAGACCTTGCTGCCACAACTCCGATATAACTCTGACATAACTCAGGAGTAGGGTGTTAGAAATTTTCAAGAGAGGGCTGGAGTGGGTAAGGTAAAATGGCTCTTATGGGTCTCCTCGAATTTGTGTCCACCTTTTTGGTCGACATAAAATTTGTGTCAGCATTTTTGTTGGAGGGGGCGTGTCTGTGCTTGCCAGGGTCTGGAATCCAACGTTAATTGGTTGCCGCCCCCATTACGCCCACGGTCCGCCCCTGGAACGCCCACTTTTATGTTGACTTTATGTCCTTTGTCCTAACTTCGACATAACTTCGACGTAACCTTGACTTTATGTCCTTCGACATAACTTCGACCTAACTTCGACGTAAATGGTCACGTTCCAGACATAACTTTGCCCTAAACTACTTAGGCTGACTTTAGGTCTGACTTGTGCTGCTTAGCCCTTGGGTTGGAATGGGCTGTAACTGTTGGAAATACCACCTTAGAAAGTCTTGGTTTGATGTTTAAGTTTTTAGAGTGGAGCATCTCGAAGGCAGCAAAGTTGAAAACAATGATGCATAAAATAAAGGATGATTTTGCTATAAGGAAAATCCATTGCTTGTTTGGCTTACCAGCCTTTGAATTGACCTAGTAAATGATCAAGTTCTTGGGAATTTTTTTGTCTGTTTTAAAAAAAAATCAGATCATTTAGAATCATGTACAGTAGAAGTGAAACTTAACCAGCTTGCTCACCTCTAGTAGGAAATATACACTTGCAGGTTTTGAATTAAGAGGTAACAAGGTTACACCTATGGGTTACCAGAGCAGAACCTCTTCAGTGGAGGCCCCAATATTTTGGAAAGGGCTCCTGGGCCATACTCATTAGCACTCAATTCCTGTGGCTGAAGGCTTTTAGATGCACTTATCCTGGTTCCTTGTTTTTGTAAGAATTGCCTTACTGGATCAGATCAAGGTCCATGTCGTCGACCATCCAACAGTGGCCAGTCCAATACTTCCTTAAAAATCCCAAGAAGCTGATGGCCTTCTCCTGCTTTTAGGATGCAACAAAAGGACAGTATCAGGGTCACTGATAACTTGGAGATTTTGTTTTAAACCCTCTTTGTTCTTCTGATGATTGCTTTAATATGCATACAGCAAATGACAGCAAACTGAACAATAAACCCAAACACAATGTTGAAAGTCCATAAATAAATGGACAGATACTGAGTTAGTGCTGTGTCCTTTGCATTTGTTCTGTTTTCCCTGTCTAAAAAGGTGTTTCTTCTTCGCCTGAAGAAGATCCAGTTGCAATCTCGCGTGTGTACAAAACAAATGGGCAGAGATGACTGAAACAGCCTTGTTTCCAGACTACCCTTCTTCTGAGCGTTGCTATTGTATAGATAAGGATAAGCGCACTCACTGATCCTTCATTGTGGCAAAAATGCTCTGCACAGTAAGATCAGTCAAGTGATGCAAAATCTCACGGGGTCTCCCCAGAGGCATGTCCTCATGCCTGGCTGTTCGTATGCATGTGTTCAGCGAGCATAACAGCACGTTGGTGCACATTCATCACTTCAGCATTAGGAGAGCTTATCACTTGCTGTCATAAGGCAATCCGCTGATGGACAAGTCGCCAACGTTCTCATCCCCCCCGACCTGGCTTCTATTCTGTCTGGAGTAGCTCCTCTGAAGGAGGATGACAAGCACATGTGGAGACCAATTCTTTAAGGGCATTGGGAAGTATTAGCAAGCTTCTCCTTTTAACAGGAAGGCTAGATAACACTTGCCCTGTCAAAGTAACATTATCATGGCCCTGCCCAATCCTATGTATCATATGGGCCTCACTTTTCTCAATGCTTTTTGAAAAGCACTGGTTTCCCACATAGTGATAGTCTTTGGAAGGAAATATCAGGGTGGGTGTTTTCTTATGTGGTTAAATTGAAGCCCAAAGGGATTATAAATGACCTGCCCAAGATCACACAGCAAGTCACCATCCTCCTTCTCAGCAGGTTTAGGCCTTCTTTGCTCTTACCGCAGCAGATATTTTTGTTGTGCTCTGTGTTTTTGTTTTGTTTTTCACAAGGAATCAAGGCAACTGTTGAGCTGGGGAAAGTTCCACGCAAAAAAATAATAACAGGCCAACGAATAATATTGCAGCATTCAGAGCTTCTTATTGCCTAACAAGAGAATTCTTTCTGTGATGTTTTAGTGATTTCATGGAATTATATACTGCCCCTGAGAACTTTAGGTTTTACATGGCTAACAGGCAGAAGCTGTACTACTAGTTAATAACAAATAGTGATGGATGGGCAAACTGCCCACCACCATGCCTCAGAATGACTTCAGTTTTGCTGAGCTTTCTTGGAAAAAAGCCTGGACTCTTTCCAACAGTCTTTTGAGAATGCCCCCAAAAGATCAAGCCTGCCACTGCCCACCTTCCCAAGCAAATTTGGCCTTTAAAATGCTACTTGATGGTAGCAGAGGCCTGCTAAACTTGTAGTGTTGTAAAACTTCTTTTTGTTTGGGATTGGCTTCTTTCTCCAGGATTAAGTTGGTATGGCGAGCTGAGCTTTAATATTTGCTAGGTATGATTGACTTCATTTTTAACAGGGTGTTTTATATTTACGTTTTTAATGGATTGTCGCTTGTCTCAAGCTTTGGGGTTTGTCAGGCTAGAAATTCAGCTAAATAAATAGTGCGCGACTGATCCTAAACACGCACTGAATAAGATAAGTTGACGGTGGAACACAAAGACCACAGCTCATTTGCATATGTTAATTCATTTTCATGCATGCAGAGGTAGGTGTGGAGACAGGTCATGAGGAATTGCAGCAGCTTGTCCTACAGTTTTTATTCATAATCCTAACTGAGTGCATGGGGATGGAGCAAGAAGACAATTGAAGACAATTCAAGAAGATGGAGCAAGAAGATGGAGTAAGTTCCAGCTGGAAAGTCAGAGCTTGGAAATCAGTGGGTTTCCACCCCCTCAAGTGGAAGGATGAGGGAGACTTGGGGCAAATGTTACCCCCAGTGAGAAATTCAGTAAAATCTTGGCTATCTATGTAGTCAACTATTTTCAGTTCCAGCTTCACAGATCATAATCTAGAGCAGGGATTCTTAACCTGTAGGATCTGCAACTGTAGGGAATGCGTGAAGGGGGTACAGGGAGTGCATGAGGTGCTCTCAGAATTAAGAAAAATTTGCCTTGCTACACTTTTTTTTTTAACTAAACAAGGGCTATTAAAAAAAAATTGGGTTTGTATTTTGCCCTGATTACTGATGGGCAAACAAAAGCCAAGATTATATTTTCTTATTGGCCACAATGTTTACTGTTTTTGACTTTTCATTGATTTTTCTCATGAATTGTTTTGTGAAGTGAACAATTCCCCCCCCCCTATGGTTGAAATTTATGTCGCAATCCTGTGTATCTTTAGAGTGGCAGAGTGTGTGCTCTGCCACTGTAAAGTGTTGCAAACGTGCCGTAAAGCACGTTTGCAACGACACGGGAGTAAGGGCCGCCGGCATGGAGGCCAGCAACCCTCACTCTGCCGTCCTCTGGAACTTGTGCCCGCCGCCGATGGTAAGTCTATCGCCAGAGGGCGCAAGGTGGGCAGGGGCAGCTATGGGGGTGGCCATTGGCCGGCCTGGGCTGGGAGAGGGTGGGGATATTGGCAGCGCACTCTGCCGATATCCAAGGTCCTTTCTCATCCCAGGCCAGCCTTACTCTGACACCTCAGATGTACGCCAGTTTCAGGACTGGTGTACATCCAAGGAGGCCCATAGACTCCAGGCAGCCCTACACTCAGGGAAAGGGATGAATGTCCCTTTCTCCTAAAGGTTCCTGGGCTGCGTTGGTGCAGCCCAGGAACAGGCTCAGGATACGGCGGCTGGCCCTTTAGGCCAGCTGAATATAATTAGTGAGGATTGCGCTGCCCATGTTTTTTGAAGTTTCATTTTTTGCTATATATGTTCAATGCAACTTCAGAAAAATAGCAAACAATAATAATTGAAATAAAATAAAGAAAACATATCTATATTGTGTGTGTGTGTGTGTGTGTGTGTGTGTGTGTGTGTGTGTGTGTGTGTGTGTGTGTGTGCATGACCAGTTTGAAGTTCTCGTGGTACATGAAGCCCAAAAGATTAAGAACCTCTGATCTAGAGAGCTAAGAACTCCTTTAGGTTGCCGAACAATTTGACTTACTCTTCGTAAACACCAAGTGATGAGGGTACATCACAAACTGCTCCAGAATTTTCCTCTAAGTTTCAAAACAGATTTGCCAGAAGAAGTAGATAACTGCTGTTAAAAAAGAAAAAAGAAACCAAGATCAGAACTCTAAGTGGATGAACAAACCTAATAGTATGAATTGCATGAGTTTCTGGATTGTTACCAAAATAGCCAAAGTCTATAATGTTACAATCCAGTGCACAGTTTCACTTGCTTAAAATTCCATCGATTTCAATTTCACCTGAATGTGCACTGGACTGAAGTCCAAGGTTAGACAACAGCGATATTCATAATGCAGCATACGCCTAAAAGTGTCAGCTGAAGTTTCTAGTCTTCTTGATAGGTGTGCTGGCAACTGAAGAATTTGTTACTCACACAGAGCAAGAGAGGATTGGTCCTGAACCCCTTTTTGCTGGCAGAGCACAACATTATGGAAGTAGGAAAAATTATACCAATATGGTGATATCCTTGTGCCCCGGGAGGACTCTGCCAGTAGCCAGTAAAAGGTGGGAAACTGGGTAGCATTGGGCACATGGTGGAAGATGACTGGAAATTAGTTGAATTCTAATGCTCACTGCCTCCAATGACACCATAATATTACACAGCAAAAGAGACAGGATTGGTATAAATATATAAATAAATAAATCCAATGGAATCAATGGAAAGCCCCAGATGACTGCACCCCCCGCCATCCTCCTTCTTAGCTTCCACAGCAATAATAGAGGTTAAGATTATGACTAATTCTGTAGCCAATCACACCACACCACCACACCACAAGATGTATATTTCAGGCTCACCCAGGACCACCACCATGTCCTGGTGAAGGCAAGGGGAAGAACAGCCACTTTTCGTTGGTGAATACCTGGCATTCCAGTTTACCTTTTGCCACTGCCAGCCAAACACTGATTATTTATTTTGCCTTGCAGCCAGGGTACAAAGACAAGGTGTGGAACAAGCAGAAATAACAGAACAAAAGTATCTTGTTGTCTTGTGCTCCCTGAGGCATCTGGTGGGGCCACTGTGTGATACAGGAAGCTGGACTAGATGGGCCTTTGGCCTGATCCAGCAGGGCTCTTCTTATGTTCTTACCGTTGCAGTGCACTTCCATAGTGTGGATTCAGAAGTACTCTTGCAAAGGCAACACTGTCTTCCACAACAGGTGAAGCGCCAAATGTAGACATTGTAGACATCAGTGGGACTACCAGTGGGAAGACAGTGGAGACATTTGGCATAGAATAAGACCTAAGTGATAGGACAGGTTCTCACTTGTCAACCTTAATGAGAGCTCCTAATCATCATCAGGTCTATTTTACAGTGCGGGGATGAAGAGGGTAGTCCCAGCTAGATGTTCTTTTGACTCCCCTTTCTGCAGGTTGGTCCTGGTATGATGATAACTCAAGGCATTGGGGCCATATGAAATGGGGGAGATTGGTATAACATTACACCCCAGGTCAAAATAATAATAATAATAATAATAATAATAATAATAATAATAATAATAATAATAATATCAACCCAGGTCAATAATTGGTAATCAACAATCAACAACAATAAACAATAAAGGTGGCAATCACATGAATGATTACAGGATGTGTGGGACTGGATGGGAGAAGCGAGCTGACTAAATAAAAAGCATCATATGGCCCAATCCAATTGAGTGAGAAGGACCCTTCATGCGGCAGTGGGGAGGAGAAACCCAGCTCTTGTTGGTAAGTCAGTGGGGTGGGCAGAACTGGATGGAACTTGGTGGGGGAGTAGAAGGATTGGGTGAAAGGATGGGAGCATGTTGGAGGTGAGAGGGGGTGTCACCCAGTGTGAGCAACTTGTGCTGAATGCTATCCCCTCCAGATAGGCTTACCATATTTTGAGAAGCCCAAACCGCGGCAACCCCCCCTTTTTTTTTCCTCCAACATTAAAAAAATTTTTTTTTTTATTTTCAGGATTTTTTGCTTTTCCCCAATTAATTATTTTTGCCCCCTTTTCCCCCACACAATTTTCACACCTTTTTTCCTTGCCTTCAGTCCTTCATGCTGGTGTTGCTTCTGCTGCTGCCACCCGTGCCCAATTCCTGGCTGGCCAGCTGCATCAGGCCAGCCAGGACCGTGGGGTCGACTACCCCCTCCTGCCGCCACCGCTACTACTACTGCCTCATGTGCCCTCATGAGATTTGGTCGCCGCCATCTTGGATCTCGCGAGATCCCATTACATTCCCAGATGTTTTCATGCATTTCTTCCTAGCCCTTCCTCTCAGGGACTGCAGGCAGGGATGAAGCTGGGACCTTTAGTAGTGTTGGGGAATTCCCCTCCACATGATTCAGAATGGTGTCAGCAATTACAAGTACCATCACACAAAACACTTGGGGTGGGGTGAGATCACCTATTTTGAAAGTTCTTAATGGACTCATCATTCTTTGCATGTGTGTTTCATTCCAGAAGGCATGCATATTCTCACATTGCTGCTTGAGAAAAGTAGTGCAGGGGAGGGGCCAGGCGGCATATTGCCAATGGCAAACAAGGATCATATGTTCAGCCCCAAGCCCCAAGCCATAAAGCTTTCCTTCCCACCTCATGCACAAGCATCAAAGGCAAGCAACCAACCATGAAACCAATACACCTATACTGTATTTCCCTTTCCCACTGAGCTTTTCGACAGGTCCCAATGCTGCCTGCTGTGAACCTTGCAGTTGTAGCTTTCATTCTTCCTCGCGTATGTGGCCGCCCCGACCCCTGTATCCTGCAAAAGCAATATCAATGTGTTATGAACACTGTAATGGAATTTGTCTATGTGGATGCGTGTTCCCACAAACCAAGCTAGAGCCTTCTCCGGGGAAGTCTCTGCGTTCCTCATGTAGGTTTCCCACATACAGCACTATTGAGACATGTGCAAGGGAAATTCTGCAGCTGCTTCCTGGTTTTGCACTGTGCATGGAAAGTGTATTTGTAGTTGGGTAACAACATGGGGTCATTAGGACACCAGCACGTGTTAATTGATTGGTGCTTTCCATATATGGGTAACATGAGGATGTCATCCATGACAGTATCACGATTGGTGAGTGGTGTTAGGACGTCCAGGGACACTGGCATTTTTAGAGATTATAGAAAGCATCAGTTTTTTCAGAGTTTCCACAAAATGTTTCATTCTGTTTTCTAGGCCGTTAAGAAATCCACTCATTATTGAACATCGTAAATGGAAGAAGTCAATTCTACTTCATGTTTCTGTTGGCTCCTACTCTGATGCAGACGTTTATTTGGTGACTTGGACAATTATTGGAGATGGGGTTTGAGGGAAACGTGTTCTCTGTTAATAATCTATAAAACATTACAGTGTTTTGTGGCAGACATCCGAGAGAAAATTGGACTTATGCCATAAAATCTGATGCAGATCCAATCAACTCATTTCAGAGAGTATTCAAATATCTTTCTCTTAGAAGGATCACACTGACCCAGTAGTAGTACAGTGACAAAGATACTTGGCAATTTAGCTTTATTGTATTTCCTACTTGGAACTTTTTTCTACATTGTGTTAGAATTATTTTGCTATTGTCTGTTGCTACCTTGTTCATGGGCAAGATGTACCTTAAACACTCATAATCATTTCTCCAAAGCCAGACAGTTCGTTATCCAGTTGACATAGCTGCTGTTCAGACATACTTGTCTTCTACAAAGGCTATACTACTATACTATTGCTAGAGGTGTTTACAAATGGTGTTATTTTACTCAGAAGTAAGCCCATTGTGTTCAGTAAGACTTAGGCCAGGGGTGGCAACCTTCCACCATTAGGGCCTCCGCGTTCTTAAGAGTTGCGTAGAAGACAGAATCTTGGCAGCTGCAAGTGCTGATGGTGCTGCTAAATCAGCTGCTGAAATGCCCTCACCTCCTATACAACCATTAAAGGGCCAGGAGCATTCATGTTGAAAAGCTGGCCACCGCTGACTTACAACGCAATCCTGCGTAATTTTACGCGGTTGGCCTAAAGGGCTGACCACAATATTCTGAGCTCGGCCATTCCCAGGCTACACCGGCACGGCACAGGAACACCTCGGGAGAAGAGGACGTTCGTCCCCTTCCCTGGGTGTAGGGCTCCTGGGGCCTATGGGCCACCTCGGATGTATGCCAGCTCTGAAGCTGACGTACATCTGAGGCAGCGGGGTAAGGTCGAACTGGACTGGGAAAGGGCCAAGGATATAGCGGAGTGCGCCGCCAATATTCAACAGATGGCCCTACTCCCTCGCTGCCTGGTTCACCTTCCCCCCGGTGCAGGGCTTACCTGTATCGGCAGGCTCAGGGACGGTCTGCCAGGAGAGTGAGGGCTGCCGGCCTCTGCGCCAGTAGCCCTTACTCTTGCATCGTCACAAACACACTTTACAGCGCATTTGCAACACTTTTAGAGTGGCAGAGCGCGTGCTCTGCTGCTCTAAAGTTAGAGAGGATCAGGCTGTTAGACTGTAATACTATGGTATTCAACAAAAACAAACACCCCTAACCATTGCATAAAGTATATGCAACTATAGGCTACACTGAAATATTAACCCCCTTTCTGAGTCTGGCTGCCATGACATGGGTCTCTCGTACTTGTGCCAGCAAAATAACTGGCACACATCCAAGTAGCCCCAACAGGGCAACTGGGGCTTTACCCGGGGTAAGGGAGCAAACATTTCCTTCCCCCGGCTGCCTGTTTCATGCCCTGGAGGCAGCAGAGGCCTCGCTGCATCGCAGGGCGCAGAGTTTGACAGGATTGGGCTGTAGTAGGATTGTGGCGCAGTGGGTTAAACCGCTGAACCATAAGCTGTCGATCGAAAGGTCGGCAGTTCGATTCCCACGACGGGGTGAGCGCTCGTTGCTTGGCCAGCTCCTGCCAACCTAGCAGTTCCAAAGCATGTCAATGCGAGTAGATAAATAGGTACCGCTTGTGGGAAGGTAAACAGCACTCCGTGTTCCAGCTGCATGCTACACGCTGCAGCAAGGAGAGTCATGCCGGCCACATGACCATGGAGGCGTCTTCGGACAACGCTGGCTCTTTGGCTTTGAAATGGAGATGAGCACCACACCCTAGAGTCGGACACGACTGGACTTAATTGTCAGGGGATACCTTTACCTTTACCTTATGCCCAAGTACAAAGAAAATTTAGATGACACATGCAGGAATAGGAATACCAACAGTTATCAGCCACAATGGCTAAATATTTCATTTTCAGAGGCACTGTATATCAGATGCTGAAGGCAAACAATGAAAGAGGGCTATTGGCCTTCATGCCCTGCTGAGCCACAGTCAGAAACATGATGCTAAACGAACAGCTAATCAGATCCATCAAGGCTAAGTTTGTTATATGAAGTCCTTGCTGAGTCTGACTGTTCATTATAAAAAATAATAAAGAAGCCATACATTTTTTTTATTGAAGTAGCATTGTTTCTCTTTCCTCTGTTAAGGAGCCTGCAGCGTGAACAAGTTTAAGAACGCTTGACGGTCTGTGGTGAATAATTTTAACCATGTAAATTGTATGAATCTCATTCTGTGACATTTGTTCCTTGTTGCACTACAGGACATATTGCCATACTTTCTAACCCTTCTTGTTCTGTACCAAATGTATTTAATGAAGTACCTAGGATATTTTCTAGTGGCGAGTTCATTTTTCTTCACTACTGACTCCTTCCAAGCCTGTAAAAACACCAACCTGAACCCAGACAGAACAGTTACGGGTGTTGGAATGGGAAACGGGATATAACGCAATAAGAGCTGTATTAAATTCCATTCTCCGCCAAATAAAAGTTATATGTGGTACTGAGTGAGTCAGGCTGATGCTGCTGTTTGTGCTGCCGACATACCTGAAGGGGATATGGTGCTGTTTTAGGATGAGAAAGCCTAACAGTCATTCTTCAAGCAGGAACACTGGAGACAACTGACCTGATACTATGTTTCTCTCTTTTTGGAGAGTGAACTCACCACTGTGAGGGTAAAGGCACATTATAAGAAACAGGGGACAATGACAGCTCAAAATAGCAGCAACTTGTTAAGTTCCACATCCTCTCTGTAAAATGTGATCCGTTTTACCTCATGTCCTGACATCATTACACTGTATACTTCCTTGTACCTGTTTGACATCAGCAACTGCTGAAGCAGGGAAGAGGAAATGCTCAGCGTAATAACTTCAGAACATGAGGTAAATTGATATGAATTAACAAATTAGTGTACATTGTACAGGCAGCTCTCAATTAACGTGGTATTAATTTGCACATTTTTGAAATAGCGTGATTTGCAAAGTTATACCAGAAGTCTAATTTACAGCCCAATCCAATCCACCTCCTCTGTGGCAACATGGCACCTGCGGCATCTCACAGGGGGAGGTTTGGCCTTCAGAGGCATCCTTAGGGTAAAGGAATATTTGTTCCCTTGCACCGTTCAGCAGGCCCGCTGGGTCTACTCGGACATGCGTCAGCTCTATCCCTAACGCAACTCCACGTAGACCAAGGTCAGTGGAGGGGGGAAGGTTTCAGTTTGTGCCACTGTTGTCGAATGCTCCCTATACCCAGTCGCAAACCACCCTCCTCCCCACCCCGTTGCTGCCTCATTTCGCCAATCACTGCCTAGTTCCTCCCACCCCCTGCATGAACTTACTGGTGCCAGCGGGCATCTGTTGACCGCTGGCGCACAGAGTCAGTTGCTCACTGCTTGCTGCAGCAGACAGGTCACACACACCAGCGTGTTGCATTTTGCAACAGCCAAAAAGCACCTTATACCACTGGAACACGCATTCTGGCCCAGCTAACATCAGGCCATTACGCTGACAATTTTTGAAATAACATGGTTGATTAGCTACTTAGTTGCTAATTAGTTGCTAATAAGCAACCCCATTAGAAGCTGGCAGCTTCAGGGGGGGGGGTCCCATCTAAATCCAGAAGATAAAAAAGACAAAAGAATGCATTCCCAGAGCTGCCACTTACCGCTTTCTCCGTTTTGATACCAGCATCTTTGTTTTCCTTATTGTTTTCCCAGCCAGCAACCTCAGAAGCCACTCCCACTTGCCTCCCTCCTTCCTCAACCCTCCCCCTGGCCTAAGCCATTTTAGGCAAGTAGAATCACCAGTCATCAGCATGAATGTTAAATGCCTTTTCCCCTGACAACGAATTATTTCAGCCATCAATATCAGCAGCCTTGCTGTCCCACTCCCAGTAGTCTCCCTCTGTAATTGCCAGTCACCAATATCAGTGCTTGCTGACTTTCCCCCTAACCCATACCAATCCTATTGTTTCCTATAGGAAAAGCTGTTTTCATTCACGCATTTTCAATATACATGCCATTTTCCAAGAATACCGGTGGCATGTGATCACATGTCGCCGCTTTTGCCCTGCCCCCTCCATGCAGGGAGGGCAGAGGCGCCTTTGGTCCATTGGCTGGGCTACAGTCGGGGGAGGAGCAAGCAAGCTGGTTGGGACATGCAAGAGCTCAACCATTCAGTTCCCTCCTGCCGGCCACTGGGGTCGACGGGGGGAAGCGGGGGGGGCCGTCGGGGGGCGTCGCATGGGGGTGACGCGCGATCACCCCCCACTTACAGTTTGAGCTGGACCCGCCCACCCTCCCCTGTGTCCGTTTGGCTCCAAAATGAGCGAAAACGGAGCGCGGAGGGCGCTCTGCTCCTGCGCGTGACGTCACGCGCGGGGGCGGAGCCTCCCCCTTAAGGGCGACGCACGCCCCCGCTCTGGGGTGACGCGCGTCGTCGCGACGCGACTGCTGCCGGCGATTCCCGCCCGCCCTTCATACAGTCTGAGATTAGCTGGCCGCCTTTCATGGGGCCGGGTAGGAATTTTTTGCTCTCAGCCAATTGGCCTATGGCTGGTAGTTTTTTCGCCTACCCCAGACTGGTGTTGGGTTTGTGTGAATAGTTAATGTTTTATTTCTTTCATGGTCACTTTTGGCAGGTGTCATGCGGAGCGGGTAGGTAGGAGTTAATGCTTTGGCGTCCATTCTGAGGTCAGCAAGGTCAGGGGGTGAATCAGGACCGCTCACACATTGCTTACACGGCTCGGTGAGGTCGGGCTGCCAAGCTCCCTGGCTGGAAGTGTTTAAGGCTAGCGCATGGATTGTCCTGTGGGCCTGCACTGTCCACTTCGGGGTTGGCCGTGATAGGCTACTCGGTCCTCGACCGAGTGCTGCTTTGAGTCAGATGGTACGTCCGTTGATCATCCAGATCACCTGGGGGAAGTAGACAGTTAGCATCGTTTCCCCACCCAGTGCCCCGCACGCTTGTATTGTAGTTTAGTTTTACCCTGCTGCAGTTATGTAATTTCAATAAAGTGGCCCAGTCAACCCAAGCCTGTGTCTTGCGTGCTTATTTGGGGGGTGCAAGGGTAATGTAACCCCCATGAAAATTGAGATCTGCCTGTAGTACATATTATGGAGGGGGAAGATGGCACTCCTATGTTTCTTATAATGCAGAAGGACTTAAATATGTCAGAGATCCTCTCAATGACTAGTGCACAGCTGTTAATCAGCCTTGGTACATTTTTGGAGAAGAAACATACGTCTCTTTCATTTGTTTGCAACTAGTATCTCACTATGCCGCGGTGACTTAGTGGTTAAGATGCTGAACTGCAGACAGGAAGGTTGGTAGGACAGCAGCTCGTGCCACGTGATGGAGAGCTCCTGTCTCCTATCCCAGCTCCTGCCAACCTAGCAGTTCGAAAGCAAGAAATTGCAAGTAGATTAATAGGTACCACTGCGGCGGGGAGGTAACAGTGTTCCGTTAGTCATGCTGGCCACATGACCACGGAAGCGTCTTCGGACAGCGCTGGCTCTTAGGTCTTAGAAACAGAGATGAGCACCGCACCCTAGAGTTGGACAGGACTGGCTTTTGAGCAGGGGATACTTTCACCTTTGACTATTTCATTTACATTCTATGCTTCTATGCTGTGCCTTTGTAACATTGGTAGTCTAAACATCATAATATTTGCAGCCAAGTTGCAACTAATAGCCTTATACCTTGAGTAGTATTTTAGCTTTATGTATGCTACTATTGTGTTACACTGGACAAGCATCTAAAATGTCTAAACACCATGCCAATGAATGTTTGATGGCCAGACGTCTTAGCTTGCATCCCTATTCTCATTTATTACATTAAACACAATCAGATTAACTTCAGATCCATGCATAGGATCATCCTGAATGTCATTCAGTAACACTTGATGCTCCTGCATTGCATCACTAATGAATCATAATGTGTAGCTAGGCCTATACTGTGAATTGATTAACAGTTTCCTGTAACTCACTTATGGATGATTTACATTGAAGTGAACTTGGAATTGCAGCACTCAAATGCTTCCTATTTGTATGCAAAAAAGAGGTGGTGTTTTCTTTTAATTTAGAAGTGAAATTTAGATGGTCATTCTTTAATATATTGTTCCTCCTTCAGCTCTTAATTTTGATAAGATACATGGCATTGATTGGGTAGAATGATAAAACCAGAAGGCAAGAAAGACTCAAAGTCTAAGAGAGTATCACCTCACAAGAGTGACAAGGGTAGCTCTTGCAAAATTAGTTAATCAAAGGAGAAAAACCACTCTGAAGTAAAAGTGCAAAGTCAGAAATATTGCTATTAATTAAATTATTAAGAATATATTCTGCTTTTCAACTTAAAAAAGGTTCACAAAACTGGTTTACATAGCAAAATAGATAAATACACAGTTCCCTGTCCAAAAAGGGCTCACATGCTAAAAAGTTACAGAAGAACACCAAGAAACAGCCACTAGAAAATATGTTATGCTGTAGTGAATAGGGTAAAATAACAGGCAGCCCAATCCTGTCTACCTAGGCTGCAGCACGAGCGTAGAGTCCACGCTGCATCCTGTCTAGAGAGGACCCTGCACCAGCGTGGCTGGAGTACTTCTCGATGGAAAGGGACGTTCTTCCCCTTACCATGAGTAGAGACCCAGCTGCCCTGATGGGTCTACTCAAATGTGCTCCAGCTATTTTGCTGGCACACATTCAAGAAGGCCGTGTAATGGCAGCCAGGCCTGGGAAGGAGGATAGGATTTCGGAGAGACACCACTGCCAACACCACCACCACCCCCAGGCCCAGCCAACCAATCACTCACCTCCAGGACTGGCCCGTTCCAACTTCCCCTTGACCCTCCGCCTCCTGGCAGGGAACTCACCTTCCCCAGGGGGCACAGCGTTGTCTCCGGCATGGGAGGAGTGGCACCGGCCTCGGCGCTGGCACCACTTACTCCCAGGGTGCCACAAAGTGCTTCATGGCACATTTACAACACCCTAGACCAGCAGAGCAGTGCTCTGCCAGTCTCGAAAGTAGGCAGCGTGGATCCCAGCTGGCTGGGGCAAGCAATTGTGTTGCAATCGTATAACTAGTTTTCCCATCCTCTGCCCCCAGCAGGGCCATTGCGAGAGGGGTGTGGCCCACTTGGGGTGGTCTCAGTCTTTCTCGGCCCCTGTGACAGGGGTAGAAACAAAGTCAGAGTAACTGGATCCCCGGGATCCCCCAACCAGGCTTCAGAGTCAGCAGTGGGGAGAGGGTTGCTCCACCCTGCTCCTGCCTTGGGCTTGCCACTGTCCCAGAGGAGCAGACACAGAGTAGCCCTCAGGTAGCCTAACCATGGACCTCTCATCACTGGCCCTGTGCCTTATGAAGCCCTGGGCCCTCCACTTCCTGAGCTGTCTCTCTCTCATTCCCACCCTCAACTCCACCTGGTTAAAGGGCCTGGGGTTAAAGGGCCAGAATTGCTCCAGAGCAGGGAGGCCCCCATCCTTCAAGAAGCAGCCAACCCTGTGCCTTGCTGGCCCTGGGGACAGTGAGAGGACTGGATCTACAGCCATGTGTTGGCCATACGGTGCCCGTGGCTGCTAACCCGCTAGGGTTATGAGGGGCCAGCTGGAGTCCCCAAGATGGTGGGGCAAGTTCAGAAGCAGACACATACTTATCTGGATGTAGATCCCATTGAACTCAATGGAACTTATTTTTGAGTACACATGCATAGGATTGAGCTGTGAGGCTGAAATCCTATGCAACTTACATGGAATAAGCCCCAGATTCAACCCCAGACCTCCCAGTGGCTAAAGCAGTGGGCAAAATGCTGCTCCTCTTACCTGACGATGCACCAGCTACCACCTCCACCTCTCCTCTTCCTCCCACTCCTCTTGGATTCAAAAAAGAAGAGAGGAACAGAGCGGAAGAAGAAATGTGAAGGAGAGGAAACTAAGCAGTGGGCTTGAGTGTCCCGGTGCTCTGGTCTACAACTTCCTTCTCTTCTGCTCCCCATTTCCTCTTCCACTCTGCCCCTCTCGTCCTGTTTGAATTCAGGGAGTAGTAGAAGGAGGAGCAGTGGAGGTGAATGAAATTGGATGCGTCCTGTCAATCCACTGCCTGTGGCAAACACTTCAGTCAGCCTCATGGACAGGACAGCCCTCATAAGCCTCTTTGAATATAGTGGGGCTCACTAGCGTCACTGCAGGGGGGGGCGGAGCTCCAAGTTCCGTTGGGCTCTGAACCTCCGTTACACGATGGGAGAAAGCGGCCCCGCCCTCTTGCCTTTGGAGCCATTCTGGCCTACGAAAGCAAGTGCTTTTGTTGGCCGGAATGGCTCCATAGGCGAGGGGGCGGGGTCGCTTTCTCCCGTCGTGTAACGGAGGTTCAGAGCCCGACGGAACTTGGAGCTCCGCCCCCCCCTGCAGTGACGCCAGTGGTGGGGCTAACGTCTGAGCAAAACATGGATAAGATTAGGCTTGGGAACTAAGGAGAATAAATGGTAAGCTATTCTTGCAAAAGAAACATGCTTGAATGTGGGTATTTATTGCAGCGTATGCGCATCCTTCTTCAATTTGGAACATTCATATTTACATATCATTGCAATGTTATAGATTTCATGATGGATTGTGTAACGGAAGAAAGACCATGTTCCTGAATGATTCCTGAGGGGGAGAAAAGCTACACAGCAAATTGGTAAAATATGTATCTCGGTTCAAGTCTCTGTCCTGCTTACTCTTGCAAACGATTAGCTATGACACTGACTCATATTGATGTTCACAGTAATAAATAAAGCCATGGCAGTTGGACCAGGGGAGAAACCACATGTATAGTCTTCTGCATGTGGGATTCCTGCATGTGGGATTCCTTATTCAGCTGGAGAGACATGTGCAGGGGTTCTCAACAAGTGGTACTTGTACCACCAGTGGTACTTCATCAGACTGCTGGTGGTACTTGGCCCGCCGGAACCCCACTCCGAGGCGGTGCTTTTGGTGCAGCATTTTCACTCCCAAGAGGCTCCTGCCTTTGGCCAAGCCTCTTGGGAACACTGAGAAGGATCCTTCCACCTGCCCAGAGCCTCCTACCTGTGTTTTTTCTGGCCTCCCAAAATCCGGGAGTAACTGGTGATGATGTCACTTCCGGTGGTACACAGCCTGGTACTCGGCCAGGACATAGCTGAATTGGGGCAACAAATGTCCAGAAGCCACCCTATTTCAGAATTGTAGGGTATCAAATTTGACTTCATTCATTATATCAGACAGTACTAATACAAAATATCTAGCATGGTTCTATAACTCAAGTTATACTTAGGGTTAGTTCAGGTGTGTGCGCCACCTATTCCATTTTGGGAAGCTCCATAGGGTTTGTGTGTGTAGTGGAAGAAGATCCAGAAGACTGGTAGGAGCCAAGTGTGGTGTCAGCAGTGGACCCTTGTTGACAGATCCGGGCAGCAAGGAGTTAACAGATGAAGACTTGGACTTTTGACAGGACTTTGACAGGACTGGGCAGCAAGGGGTCAACACCCAGGACTGCTGGGTGGAGGCACACCTACCGCCCACGCAGGGTTGCCCCCCCCAGGTGATGCTAATAATTAGGGCTTTAGGACTTTGGATTGCAGCCCCCAGCTGTAATCCATGATGGACTAATGAAGACAAAGGAGTATAAAAGCAGCAGCAGTAGGAGCAGGAAGGAAGCCTTGCCAGCTCACCATGGGGATACGCTGCTAGATTTCTGAGCAACAACGCTGCTGCCTAGGACCAGGAGGAGGACTGCATGTTGGACTTCTGGAAGGATGATGCCCAGCTGGAGGATGCTGAGCTGACGGAGAAAGGAAGAGACCAGCTTGTTGCCTGCCTGGATGCCAGTGGAAAGAGCCCGGGTTTGAGAGTGACTTGTTGGGAGAAGGAAGACAGCCGGGGCTGTCTCTTTCTGTGGACTGAGTCACAAAGGGATTGCTTTGCTTTTAGGAGATAGACTGTTTCTGTTAAGCAGAAGGGTTTCTGCTGTGGGATAATTTATGGTGTTAGGAAGATAAGGGTTGCTGTAAAGCAATAAATTTGGTTAATTGTCCAGAGGAGTTCAGCTTTCGTTTTTACACACAGCTTTGTGGCTATTTGAGAGGGAAGAGGTGTTTTTCAGTCGAAGCGGGCATTTAAAAGGGAACAAACTTGCTCCTAGAAGGAGAAGTTGGGTTGAATCATTTGGGGTCCCCAGAGTGGGGTGCTTCCCAAAGCAAGACAGTGTGTGCCTGGCTTCAGGTCCACGATCAGCTGAAACTTTATTGGGTAAGTACTGTGTGACTCAGGAAAATTGGTGTGTACACGATGGTACACTGGTACCCATGACTGTGGTAGCACTTTTGAAAGCTGCTACAGCTGCGTGTTCACAAGTACTTCCTGTTCACACTGTTTGGGAAATCACAGATGGATTAAGGGCTAGAGACAGGCACATATATTCCCCATGCCATCACATGGATAAAAAGCAACAGTTCCTTTTTTACAATTTACTTTTTACTCAGCATTCAATTACTTAATGTAGGTTATATGGAATAGTTTCCTAAAAGAGCATTTTTGTGCACAGACCATAAAAAGGATTTCTTTGTTGCATTATCCTCAATATAATGGTAATGATCTTATAAAACCTACAGTAAATCTGAGGCGGCAACCTGCTTATTTTCTAAATCTGTAGATGCTTAAAAACACTCTGGCTGGCTGACATACTGTATGTTCAGCTAAATAAATTTCGTACAAAGCACTTTGTGGTCTTTGTAGCAAACTAATTATAGAGGTGCCCCCTAATGTTGTAATCGCTAAAGGTCTGTCAGAGTTTCCATTACTAATACCCCATGATCAGCCATTTATAACCAATTTGTAACTACTATTTCTGTCCTGTAAATTACCAAACTGGTCCTGAGACTGATATTTAGCTCATATTTTTTTCTTTCAACATGACATTTTGGTTATGATGCACATGTCGACAAAAAAGGCAGAGGCTTGTGAAAGGTTGCTTTCTATCTCATTAAAACATTCACAGCCCAATCTACCATTTAAATTGGATTTAAGGGGATTTTATCCATTTGACTTCGACAGGATGAAGTGGGTTTGAAGACAAGTGCTCCAGCTTCAATGAGTAGTGGACTAGGCTGGTTCTGAAATTATGTGTCATCCATTAAAAATTCTGTGCCATTTCTAAATTGACAGAGTGCAGATGGTGGAAATTTCTAATGAAAAGCAAACTAGATGTGTGGGTAACAGAAAGGTAGAACAAAACTTATTCCACTTATATCTAATATCCTTTTAAACTGATGAAAATGTGTACATTAAATCACAACAAATGTCAGTGTGTCAAAATTTAAGAGGTGACTTCATCCACATTGGGTGGAATTGTTCACAGATAGCAATTCTGCCAATCGATTATTGCAGCCATCAAAGAGATGACTGGATATGATATCCAGCTGGATCCAATAATTATTTTCCTAGAATATTTGAAAGAGAAGTTCAAAAAGTTCGTAGAACTCATTTCTAACTTATTAGCTTCTGCCAAAGTAACTGCAAATTGGAAATATATGGCCTGTCCAGCTTGTTTGAGTAGCATAAAAGAATCTGAAGTGTTGGCAAGGATGACAAAACTGACTTAGGATATAATCCTATGCTTTAAAAAAAGTCATTCTGAGCAGCAGAGGATATGGCGTAAGCCCTCCTACCCTGGCGGATGTTTGCTCCAATAAGCAGTGCCACTGACATCAACCCGCAGTGGTGCAACTGCATTATGTTGCTGGTGCAACTCAGCACTGACATATCCCTACCGTCAGTGCAACCCCATCTGACATAAGCCCCTAACAAGGCAGGGACATGGGTAGCGTGTGGGCAAGATACAGGAGAGACGGAGACAGCTGACTTGCGCCATATACTATACCCAGACGCTCACCTTGAACCAGAGATGTACCTACGCTTGGCGGGAAGGGGGGCCACAAATGAAAGTGTTCCCCCCCCCGCCGGAGGTCATGCCGCCGTGGCTGCTCAAAACATTCCAAGGCTCGGGGTGGGTGGGCAGGCCAATCAGCATGCGCCTTTATTCGCCACCACCTGCCCACATCTTTTTTTGCGGCGCCTGTCACCTCCTCTGCTGCTGTCAGACTCTCCTGTCCTGAGATAGGCCCAGCCTCTGATGTTTCTTGATGCAGGGAAAAAAAATGAAAGTGACAGTAGAGGTGGTTCATGATATTGGGGTGGGTGCAGCAGCCCTGCAGAGTGTGAGCATGGCTATACCTGGCATCTGCTAACAAACATTCTAGCAGGGGCATTTGCTTTTGTAAGCTCCAATGCTCACAAAATCTCTTATTTAGACTGATTCCTATCCACTCCTGAAGGGATCAGCAACTACTGAGATTGTTTTGCTGTATCTTTTGTAACTTTCGTTTTTCTTTGTTTCCGTATTTTAAATTGTAAACTTCCTTGAGTGCTTTGGCAGATATTTCTTACAAATGTAGTAAATGAGAGCATAATAAAAATCTGAATTGCTCATACATCTTCACTGTAGCACTGTTGGCTCAGGAAACGACCTGGTCCCCATTATGAATATTTCAAGAAAAGCTATTATGTGCAATGTGATGAAAAAGCACAGGGAAAGACATCTGAACATTAGAATAAAAAATTGTATAGAAAATATTGTATTGTGAAAAGACAATAATACAGTATATTTACAGTATTGGTCACTTGCTAATTGCCACGATCGAGTGTCTATGTATGAAGCGATTGTAAAATGCATCACATATTTGAATTTGCCTGCATCTGGGGAGTCACAAGAAAGTTACAAGGCAGAGGCACTAGGATTGCCACTTACAGGTTTATTCTGTATTCTCACACTAGGTGCCATCAAAGTGGAATAACACAAAAAGACAACAAGCACATCCTTTCCCTCATGCGGATTATAGCATAGTCATTAACCAGACTCTTGACCCTTCTAGATTTGCTTTTACTCTTGTGGGCTGTCAACCTCCTATATCACACTAGCCGGCCAATTCTACCTAACTTCCCTAGCGCTGATGCAGCTGTGCCAGTTTTGGCGCATGTTGCATCCTGCAGGGGGATTTCGAGCTGTGAAGGCCACCTCAAGGTAAGGGAACATTTGTTCCCTTGCCCCAAGGTAAGCCTACTCTACCCTGCTAGGTCTATTCGGACCTGCACCAACAATTTTGATGGCACATGTCTGAGTGGACTCGGGAAGGTGGATTGAAGCTGGAAAGGGGATAGGATATCAGCAGCACCACTGTCACCATACCACCTCCTTCCTGGCCTTGACCTGCCCTCCTCCCAGCCACAGTCTCTTCCCCTTGGTCCTCTAGAAGTCCCATTCCAACATAATAAATGTTGGAACCTGAGAACCATACAGTGATTGATAGCACAATCCTATGCATGTCTACTCAGAAGTAAGTTTCATTATATCCAATGGGGCTTACTCCCAGGAAAGTGTGGATAGGATTGCTGCCTGGGTGAAGTAGCTGCATTCGATACCACCCCCACAAACATCCAGGTTGATCTCCCCCATCCCCACAATGTGGAAGTTATACACATGGTACAAAAGTGAGTCCAAAATACAATGGCTGCAATCCTGTATGCATGTACCTGAGAGTAGGTCCCACTGGACTCAATGGGGCTTACTTTTAAGTAGACATGCCTAGGATTGGGTTGTAAGTGAGATTATTCTTGCACACAAACTTGCTCACGTAGTGTAACAGAAGTTCAACATGCCTCCTAGCTATGACCTGATGTCCCTCATATTCTCCCCCCCCCCCAGTGGTGCATTGTGCAGAAATAAAATGTGTAAATTAGCTTAAGACCTCCAGCTCAAGCTTTTCTTTGATGTGTGAATGCCATGTGACACTGATTTTCTAACAATAAACCTATTAATTTGATTTTGTTGCATTACTGTGCCTCTGGATTTAAATCCTCTTGAGCCTTCCTGTACTTAACTGCCCTGTTCGTGCGACGGTTTATTGATGAGCAGGTATTTGAGGCTTTTATAAGAGAAATGGAGGCATTCACAAATGCCTGAACAAAGTTGGGATACTGGAGACGGATAACTAAGTTGTGAATCTGAGGAAGGTTAGGAAATTGTGGTGGGTTTTTTTTTTAAAAAACCACTCTGATTGAACCCCACACAGAGGCCCCATGTTGACCTTGGGCTCATATTTAACTTGAAATTTCCTTGCAATACAAAGGAGAGATGGCTGTAAACAAAGCTTGATTAACTATCTTGTAGATCCCTTCAGAGCAAATTCCAATTTGTGCACTGCTGAACTTGTGGTATTTGAGAAAGACAGAAACCACTGGGTGGAGCATCCAATGAAACAGAGAGAGAGAGAGAGAGAGAGAGAGAGAGAGAGAGAGAGAGAGAGAGAGAGAGAGAGAACAATGACACGGACACATTGTGTGGCAAATAAATGGTCCAGCGGGTGTAAAATCACAATAGGAATATAGTCAGGGGGAAGATGTCACCAAGGAGCCATGTGTGAAAGAAAGTGCGGACAGGTGCCGTGAATCATGTGTCTCATTGCAAAACAGCCTGAAAAGAAAAACAACATCATTGCTATTGATTTTTGTCCTCTCCCCAGATCAGAAGGACTGTGGCAATGCAATCTGCTGTTTGTATAGATAAAAAAAAATGTGTCAGCAGAGAAAGGAGGGGTGTACACATGGGAGCATCTGTTCGAAGAAACTCTTTGAAAAATAACCATGCCAGCGCATGATAGAAACATCTGTGTAATGCACACACAATTCCAGGAGCAGGACACAGGGAGAAGTGATAGGAGAGACAAGAGGAGGGGTAGAAACCGGTCAGGAACAGGCACCCTTCGAAGGGGCAAGCACTTGTCTCGTCCCTTTTCCCATTACACGTCCATTTCCATTTAAAAAGCAGCGGTACATGGAGGAAAGAGTCTCTGGGTGACGCAGGAAGATGCTGCACTCACAATGGCACATTGCCCATCAGATGGCATGACTAAGATTTGAGAGGATGGTATTAACTTTGTTCAAAAATGAGAAAAAAACACACACACAAGAAACTATTCTCTGCTTCACCAGCTGAATATAATAATACCAGCCAGAGTGTTGCACAATGGCTTTAGGAAGCCAGGCCTTCTCATTTGGGGAGATAGGGAGGGAAAGTTTAGGAAGATTACAATAGGTCATTAAAATACTGAAAAGCCTCCATTTTGACCAGTGATGAGAAGGGTGGGGAGGGAAGGCGAAAATCAGTACAAAAAAGAAAAGCAGCAATTATTCAGTCATACTATCCCAAGGCTTCAGATGCGCGAGATTAAATAGTTCTTTGTAACGCTAAGTTCAGTTCATAAAAGATTTATCAGCATTAGAGGCTGCAAAAGAGCTCTTGGGCTATCCAGTCATTTGCTTGACAAAAATGATTCTGTACAGTTTGATGGGCAGATCAAATGCAGCCTGTTGAACAAGGACAAACCATTTTCTCTCCCTTCTCATGTGGGGTTCAGGAGGGTGCCTCAGAAGAGAGACCTCTGTTGCCAAAGTTACCCAAAGGGGCACCTTTTGAAATGTCCTCAGAATGTGCAGCTGAGGGAGGGAGGGGTTCACAATCACCCAATTCCTCCTCCTGACCTTTGGAAAGGATGGCTTTCCTGAGATCACTGCTCCCTTGCACCAGTCTAGCAGAAATGTTTCTGCCTTGCATCCTCCTTCATAGGCCAGGGATGAGCCTTTTAAGGACTAGCTGTTCAGTTGCACATGCTCCGTTGGAACTGGGCTGATCAATCGCACTTGCTGTGCTAGGCCTGGACTGACCGACTTCATCAGCTCCATTGAGACTGGGCTTTGATCTACCTCTTCATCGAACACTCTGATCAGCCTAGCAATGGAGCATCTATCCAGGAAATCCCAGTTGTGCCTGCTCATCGCATGCACGTTGGGCATCTCAGACAGAGTCTTTGGGGTGGTGAAGCCCAGCTCACAGTGCAGTGGACCACCAGGTAGGCTGGGGAGTAACTGCCCAATGCTATCCCCTCCCCCCACACACACACATACTGCTGCATGCAGCCGTGCCAAGGAAGCATGTGCTGTATGCTCTGGTTGGGGGTCGGCAATCAGGAGGCCTGCAAGAGGTAAGGGAAAATATTTTCCCTTACCGATGCATAGGCCCCCTGGTGGCCTACTATGGATCCCCTTGGACTTATACCGACTATTTAGCTGGCATAAGTCCAAGGAGAGAAAGGGGGAAGAATGGGTCAAAGAAATGGGGGATAGGATTCGGTGTGCATGTTTGCTGCGGAGGTCCAACCCCTCCAGCCTGCTTCCCACCCCCTGTCCTCTTCCTGATCCACCCCGTATCCCTCCTGCTCTCTCCCTCCCTCCCACCAACTTACCTGCCCAAACATGGTCCAAGATCTGTGACAGTGTAGGTCCACTGCTGCTGCACACCATCTTTGCCCGGTGGCGGTGAGCTCTGGACACCATTGAAGGTCCTTTTACAACAGTAGGATGAGCATCCCACTGTCGTAATTGGGAGATAAGATTGGGCCATAAAATACATAGCATAAAACTACAGTTTGGAAGGGGGTGGGAGAAAGAGATTTTGTAAGTGGGGGAAAGACTTATTCTGTAGAAACACATTTGTAGATACCCTTGCATAAGTTAGCGTTGCATGTACCTTATTCACCAGGCCTTCACAATGCGTTCTTCTTGAAAACCTGGCCGCTTATATGCAATCCGCTGTCAACACTAGTTATTTTTCTGCAATTTGTCTCAGATCAACAGGAATCCCATTCTCAGTCATACAACAGAACAGGCTTTGGACAAACTCTTTTGTTTCACAGTGATTTAAACGCATTATTTGTATTATACTGTGAGCATCTGAACAGCTGTGAGCCCCAGGAAAGCCATTCTTTGTATCTGTAGTGCCGAAATGGGACGACGGTAGGTCACTTTGTTTTTGATGCCTGTTTAATGAAGCCACACCAAAAAGATAAAATACTGGTGTGAGGTTGTGGAGCATGTTAAGTTGGGTTTCACACAGATCATACCCCTTTGAATTGCCTGCTTTAGGGGGGAAATAGTTTATAGGGATGGCAGTGTATGTTACAAGCTGCTGATGCTTTTGATTGCGCCTTTATGGAGTGCCTCATCTCATCTTTTCTCGTTTCAGAAACGAAGACCTAATGTCGCTAACTGCATGTCCATTTTTCATTTCTTAGCAAAATTATGGTTTGCCTGTTCATTTCCTAGCAGGTTTAAGCTGATCTAGAATACCAGTACAGTACTCTGATAAGAGTGCATATCAGGAAAGTGCTACCAGCAGCAAAGGACAGCCGTAGTGCTCATCACTGCAAAGTTGTGAAATGGGTGACTGAGTGAGGCAAGCACACCATTTTGCTGTGCTCCACTCCTCCGCCTCCATTTTTAGGAAGAAACCCCTTCCCCATTTCACGTTTCTGAAGCCATGTCCACAACTGGCTCATCAGTTGTGCTCGCTCTTGGATTGAACTGGGTGGAATGGAGACACAACCCAAAGGAACAATGGCTTTGCCCGTAAAGTGCCTGATCTGCCAACATCGTTACCCATCACTTGATCATTTCCAGAATGTGTGAACTGACACTACCGACAAGTCTTGTGTTCGAGTCATCATCAGGGGGATGTGAAAGTTTCATTGGTGTGATTCAACTGTGGTGGCACAGGGTTGCTGTACATGATTAGGGAACCCCTTGTGATTAAACAACTTCAAACTGCAGCTGGGGAATTTACTACTTTAATGCTACCGGTGTGCATAAAAACTCCCTCAACGTACAAACCTAACATGTCAGAGAGACGGTTCAAGCTTAGACCGTTCCCTGCATTGCACATTCTTGAATGGCTGGAAATTCTTTACATGAGGGATCATTCAAATATAAGATCATGCCTGGGAAGCCTGAATTGCTATAATCCAACAACAGATATGTTAATGAGTTGTACTCAGAGAAAGATGATTCTGGTTAAGCAGTATTGAAATCAATGAGACAAGTTAGTCATGATGACAACCTTAAGCCCCATTAATTTCAATGGGGTTTGGTCATCATGACTAACAGTGCAATGTTACCCAGCTCCTCCACCGGTGCAACCAGCGGAGGAGGGCAGAACGGGAGTTTTTGGAGGGGAAAGAGGATTTAAATCTCCTTTGAATCCCCCTTTAGAGGGGATTTGGATCCCCTTTCCTTTCCAGGGTCTCCTGGTCTTACTGCACCACTGGCTGCACCAGTGAAGGAGCAGGATAGGATTGCGCTGTAACTTTCTTTGTACTGTATATAATGGGTTTTTATTTTATTTATTTATTTACTTTATTTACAATATTTATATCCCGCCTTTCTCCCCGAAGGGACCCAAGGCGGCTCACAACAGAAATACAAAAAATACCATATAAAAAACATCACACTTTAAAACAGTAAAAACAATTAATAACATTTGATAAAAACAATAACTAAAAATCAATTAAAAAGATCATGGCGACAGTCACAACACGAGCATAAAAACAGTAGCACCCCCACCTATACCAGTGAGATGTTTAAAAAGGCAAGGGCTCAGAAGGCTTCTTGAAACAAGAAGGTTTTTAGGCCTCGCCGGAAAGTGTCCAAGGAGGGAGCAGTTCGTAGATCAAAGGGGAGGGAATTCCATAAGGTAGGTGCCACTACTGAGAAGGCCCTGTTTCTGGCCGCCGCCCCTCGCACCTCCCTGGGCGACGGCACCCGCAAAAGGGCCTTCTCTGATGATCTAAGGAGACGGGCCGGACTATATAGAAGTAGGCGGTCTCTCAAATATCCTGGCCCCAAGCCGTATAGGGCATTAAAGGTCAAAACAGCACTTTGAATTGGGCCCGGAAACGAATCGGCAGCCAGTGCAGCCGTCGGAGGAGCGGCCTGACAGAGTCGAACCGCCTACCTCCAGTGACCACACGGGCCGCCGCATTCTGCACTAATTGCAGTTTCCGAACCGTCTTCAAGGGCAGCCCCACGTAGAGCGCGTTACAATAATCTAATCGTGATGTCACCGTGGCATGGATCACCGTGGTCAGGTCTGCACGATCCAAGTACGGTCGCAGCTGGCGCACCAGCCGGAGCTGGGCAAAGGCCCCCCTGGCCACCGCCGCCACCTGGGAATCCAGGAGCAGCTGCGGATCCAGGCGGACCCCCAAGCTGCGGACCTGCTCCTTCAGAGGGAGTGCAACCCCATTCAGAGCAGGACGATACTCTAGTACCTGCATCGTGGATTTCCAGACCAGGAGAACCTCTGTCTTGTCCGGGTTTAGTTTCAGCTTATTAGCCCTCATCCAGGTCCCCACTGCCTCCAGGCAGCGCTCCAGAACCTCAACAGCCACCCTGGAATCAGGTGGAAAGGAGAGATGGAGCTGGGTGTCATCAGCGTATTGATAGCACCCAACTCCAAATCCCCGGATGACCTCTCCCAGCGGTTTCATGTAGATGTTAAATAGCATGGGGGACAGGATAGAACCCTGTGGCACCCCACACCTCAAGGGCCAGGATGCCGAACAGGCGTCCCCCAGCACCACCATCTGGGACATATCTGCCAAGTAGGAGCGGAACCACCGCAGAACGGTGCCCCCGACCCCCAGCTCTGCCAGTCGGCCCAGAAGGACACCATGGTTGATGGTGTCGAAAGCCGCTGAGAGGTCCAGCAGAACCAACAGGGACGCACTCCCCCTGTCCAGTCCTCGGCGTAGATCATCCACCAAGGCGACCAAGTCTGTTTCTGTCCCAAAGCCCGGCCTGAAGCCAGACTGAAAGGGATCCAGATAATCCGCTTCATCCAGGACCCTCTGGAGTTGAGACGCCACCACCCTCTCAATTACCTTGCCCAAAAACGGTAATTGAAGGTTTGAAACTGGCCGGTAGTTGTCCATTATTGTGGAATCAAGGGAGGGCTTCTTCAGAAGGGGTCGAACCACCGCCCGCCTCAAAGCGAGCGGCAGCACCCCCTCCACCAATGAAGCGTTGACCACCCTCCCCGTCCACTCGGCCAGCCCCTCCCGGGCAGATCTGATTAGCCAAGCCGGGCAAGGGTCAAGCAGGCAGGCAGCCGGCCTCACACTCCAGAGGAGCCTGTCCACATCCTCAGGCTGTACAAGCTGAAAAGAGTCCCACAACACTGGACCAGCAGACGCCAAGGGGACATCCTCAGATATTGTCAATGAGGCATCTAAGTCATGGCGAATCCGATCGATTTTATCTGCGAAATGTTTCGCAAACATGTCACAGCGGGCCACCGTGTGTTCCTCCTGATCCATTGGAGGGGCCTGATGGAGTAGGCCTCGCACCACACGGTACAGCTCCGCTGGACGATTGCCTGCAGACGCAATGGTAGCAGAGAAGAGGTTTTTATCTCTAAGGTACATATGTTTTGCCTCTAACGTACATCATTTGGTATGACAATCAACATATGATGACCACGTATGTCATCCTTATTCCATAGCTATTGAGGCATTTTACTCTCTGCCATTAGGCTTCACCCAGTGGCCACGAGCAATCTAAAACAACCACACACCTTTCAGATTCAAACCATACATGATGCTTTGTCCCCTCTGTCAAGATAAAGGCTGCAATCTAGAGCCTTCAGAAGTCAATGGCAAAACATCTATTCATTTTAACAGAGCTGGGTTACACTTTTCTTAACCTGGAGACCAGACATGCTCATTTCAAGTTTTCCTTTCAATTAGCGTGTCCCCACCTCTTATAGCACAATCCTGTGTAAAGATCCCTGTTCCTGGCTGATCATGATCGGCCCGGAGGTCTACTTGGGGGTTCCCCTGATGTAGCACGGGGAAGCTGTATAAAGGTCGTGCCGGTCCGGGAAGGGGATATGGCGGCCGCCATCCCTGCCCCCCAGGGTCGGGTCGGCCAATGGCCCCCTCCCTAGATGCCTGGACTGTCCCCGTGCCGCCAGAAGATCCCTTACATTCGTTGGCATCCGCAGGAATGATCTGGCACCGGCGGCCCTTACTCCAAAGTAGCCGCAAACGTGCTTTACAGCACGTTTGCGACACTTTCGAATGGCAGAGCGTGCGCTCCGCTGTTGTAAAGTTATGGAGGATTGTGCTGCCCGTAAAGACATGTCAATATGTAATCCACATCCAAGAGACCCCGATTTTAAAAGTCTTCTTTGAGCATTTGCTCCCCAAGTCACATGACTAACTGCTTTTAAAACCGAAGGGGAATCTCAAATGTGATATGTCCTGGGGATTAAAGAAAATAAATCCAAATCTCACTTGATTAGCAAACATACCTTCTGAGAGCCTTAGCAGTTTGGGGAAATCTTGACCACTGCTTCCTGCAATGGGAACATTTAGCAAGTGTGGCTCAGTGGCTATGATTCTGGTCTAGGACCTTGGCCTAAAGTTCCTTACAGGTTTGTAATAGGCATAACATGAGGCAATTAGATATTATCATTTGATTCAAGTCATTTTGGAGTAGCTGGGGGGGGGGGCGAAATCTAAATAGCTAAATAATGCCAGCTAGATGGCTTTACCCAAATTCAAACTGCAAGTCAGTCTAAATTTAGGATAGATTAGACTTTACTTCTTTTATTTATTTTACAACTAGCATTTGCAAATTTATTACATGGAACATTATTTTATATTAAATTTAATTAGCAAGGATGATTCCTAGTCATTGAAATGCACTCCACGTTGATTGAACTAATTAGTGCAGGGCTACTCAATATTTACTTAAGATATGAATCTAGAGGGATTTGATAAAATTAATTAGCAGGAACTAATTATAGTTAGGATATGAGTTAGGGTTTAATAAATATAATTACAGAGTACAAATGATGGACTCTTAATTAATAGATACCGGTTTCCAAACACTGAAGTCAGATTATCGTATTTCTATGCAGGACAAGGGATTCTGTGTACCTTCCCAGATGTCAGTTACACTAGAAACAGTGGCATTTTTGTGTGTATGATGGGAGGTAGAGAGGGAAAGAGACAGAGCTATAAACAAACTAATTTGTTTCAATTCCAATTAAAATATCTCTGCAGTTAGAATAGTCTGCCTTCTGCTACATGTAATTCCTTTTTATGATGCTGAAATATCTATAATTTACAATGTTTTCTAAGCAAAGGGACACTGATTCTGGTTAAATTCACTGCAACTGGGACTGCAGTATAAGTAAGGTTCAGTTCATCCCAGATGTTTTAGGTTATACTGAGGATATGCTCAGTTATGAAAAGCACCATCCGTGAAGCCGCTCTGAAATGCGCTTACAAAGCTAATATTCTTTACAATGGAGTTACCACCAGAGACCTTCTCAGCTCTCCTAAAAACAGGAATGCCAAAAGGAGGATTCTAGACAATTACATTGCAAATCCTTCTCCTTCTAAATGTGAATTTTCAAGAAGTGAACTCACGATAGCAGGAGTATTGCCCATCATCTAGCAAATTATTATTATTTACTCATTATTTATGAGTGGGGCGATATTACCGACATTGTAGTCTATGCATGCTGCTCGCCCCTGAAGAGTCAAGAGTTGAACTTTTTCCCCCCCATCTTGCTAATCTGCACACTTAAAGAAACTCCAAATCTTTATCATATCACCATTTTCCACAGTAGAAAAGACATAGGACAGTGAGTTAACCCAGGGGAACTGTTGACAACGAGCATACACAAAGGCAATTTCTCTGTGTTGCTGGTACATATGCTGCACAGAAAATATATGCTGAGTATGTTGCATATCAGACAGGTAAACGTGTTTTACAGACTTTACTGCCATGAAGCTCCTGAATAGGGTTGCCAACTATTTTTGCTGCTCCTGTTCCATTCATAGCAGCTGGCAATTGCACCGAAATCAGGGAACAGAAACTTTCCCCATCATTTCATCCTCATGCTAGGAGAAGCTTCACAAGCTACATTTCTGTGTCACCCATCCTCCTCCTAAAGTGAAAGGAGCACAAATAATATGTTGACAATCTTATTACTAACTAACGTAAGGCTCGACATGAGGATTTCCTAAGTGCCTAACAGCCGTCTGGCACTGGGACAGTCTGCCTTGCATGGTAGTGGGCTGCCGCTCATTGGAAATTTTCAAGCAGAGGTTGGAGGGCCATGTGTTGCCTGCACTGAGCTGGGGATTGGGCTAGATGACCTCCAACATCCCCCTGAACTATAACATTCTATGATTTAAAAGTGATAATGTCCAGCCTTCTACTGAAGCTATCTGATTGAAGCAAACTGGAACACATGCCAGCAGAACATTTTTGAGCATCAGGGTGTGTGATGAATGCCGTGTTTACTCCCCCCCTTTGCCTATTTTCCCTTATTTTTCTTCTACTCCCCCACCAACAAGCTTCTATGCTGGTCCAGATACCTGAAAGCAGCTGGGATGTCCTCCTGCAGCAGTCTCTGACCTTTGCTTGAAAATGCCATTCCCAGACAGTCATGTGCTGGATTTCAATTTGAATCGTTCATGCCTGGAGTAACCAAGCCTCCTACTGAGATTGGCATGCATCCACCAATTGGTCAGCAAAGCTGTCTGTCTAGGTAAATGGGTGGGATGGAAGGGCCAGGTGGGGTCTTCCAATCAGGCAACTCTAAGACATCATGAAACCTAGGTTATTTAAGTTCTAGCACAGAGATGCTTATCTGTGTTTCTGCCAGGTCTGCCATGAACTCTAGTGTTTGTTCACAGAAGACACACCACTTATTCTCCAGTAAGGGTAGGGACCGGGATGCCTGGGACAATGTAAGTAGCTAGCAATAAGGGACTGTTTTTCTAGCTAGACATGTTTAGGGACTTAATATTGTTTTATTCAAAGATTTATAAACAGTATTAAAAGCCATGTATCTCCAGGAGAAAAATTATTACTGTTTTAAAACAAGTTGCAAGGTTAAAAACAACCAGCTAAAAACAAAACAAACAGGTTTAAAAACACTATATTGCAAATACAACGTTTCACCCAAGTCTATGGGCATCTTCAGGTACAAGAAGAAAGAGCCTGACTGGCTGTAAAAGATGTTAACCCTCAGACCAAACAGCCAGCATTATAAAGGCATGGCATGCAACCAGAGGTAACAATTAACACCTGAAGTAAGGTGTGTGCCGGTACCAGAGGTAATGGTAGGCAGCAATGATCTACGTTAACCCCTTAATACTATCAAACTACCCCAGTCTGCAGTAAAGGTTCCAGGGATACTGGAAGGCCAGAAATGAACGGGATTAACCCCTTCCATCCTCCAAAGTTGCCGCGGACACCTTGCTTAAGGTGGGTGTCCAGATCTGGACACCTGCCTTAAGGCAGAACTGTATAAGTACCCCTGGGGTTTTGTGCCTTCCTGGAAAGAGAGTTTTCCCTGATGGTCTCTCTCTGCCTGGTCTCTTTAGCTTGGGATGGTGGCAGTGGATAAAATTACCACCCCACCCTCTTCAGCTGCTGTTCCAGTAAAAAGGGAAAGCAGAGAGCAAGAAGGGGCATGGGAGCACTAACCATTAAGCAGTACTCCCCTTGATCAGCCTGCCTTCTCCGGCTACCTTACTTGACCAAGTGTATACCAAGCTATGTAGTTTCACTGGGTTTTTTTAATGCTTCCAATTTAGGATTATCCAGTAGCTACTTTTGTGTGATGAATATTTAGGAAACAGGTAGCAAACATGGTGCTCTAGCAGTGAGATTCATTCTAGATATTTGAGTCAGTACCCCGTTGTGATGTTATCTGAAGCACACAATAAGAACTGTCCTGGAAAAGTAAAGAGTCTTAAGCATTACTTTGTGGAAAGTCAGTTCCACCGAAATCAATTGGAGGAAACAAATTGTAGATGGTGTCAGATGTTCAGCTGTTCAAAATGCTGTGCCCTCTGCTTCAGTTCTGTATCCATTTTGTGGAGAGAGCTGTCATTCTTTGTAACTTGCAACATAAGAAAGACTATGAGCTGCACAAGCAAGATGACAATAGGGGCTGGCGGAAAAGACATAATAAATATATTAACGTTCACAGGGGAGAAAATGAGGAGGGAAACTGAATCACCAGGCATTTAAAATATATAGAAAGCAGGATCACATCAGTTATGTAACTCTTTATCCAAGTGGCCAGTGATAAGCGAACTGTCACAACAGCAATTGCAGAATAATGTATGTGGGGTTTTAATAACCAGAGCAGTGTTTCTGAAACATTTGAGACCTAGAGAATTCCACGACGCAACTCGACTTAATCCTGTCGTTTCAGGCGTGCCGGCACCGGGCCTCAGCACCGGCGCTGAGTGTCACAAACGTGCCATAAGGCATGTTTGTAACTACTCAAGAGGAGGCAGTGCTGGCGCCAAGGCCTGCACTGCCTTCCCACTGGCCGCTGCTGGACCGCGCGCCATGGAACGGGTAAGTGCCACTTGCTGGAGTGAAATTCCCTGACCGCTTCACCATAACCCAAATCAACATACATCCCCTCAAAACATTTCAAATTTGCTTTTCAATATTCTTACACAATAGTGCCTCTGTGTCTTTAAAACATGACATGAGAAATAGCCCTCATATTACTCTCCAGTTATATCCCCTTGCCTCATTTATGTGTTAAGGCAAATGAACTGACTTTTTTAAAGCAGCTTAAAACCTTCACAAGAGTTGCTTTATATATAGCCTGCCAAAATTGGCAGAGAGAGCTCGTCTCTGAGAGGCATATCTCCTTATGCCAGCTTAAAAATGGTGGCTGCAGTCCAGCCCTCAGTTATGCTTGCATGATGATGCCATTGAAGTGAATGGGAGTGGTGCAAAATGGCCGCAAATTGCATACATATTGCAGCTGTTGTTTACTGAGGAGGGATTTGCCTTGGGACTGAGGTGACTGTATTTTCCAGCCACAGATAGAACCATTACAGTAATTAACAGTGCAAACTATGGTAACGTCTTACAGGGCCAGCCATATGCCTTCTGGTGCTTTGGGTTGGCATACATGTCCTCCTCATGCTGAATCTTGGGATGCAGGCCAGGAATCCTGTCCTCATCCATCCTACCTAGTGGTGTAGTTGGCAGGCTCTGTCCCTGTCGAGGGTACACTTGGCAGAAAATCTGGGTTTATCACAGCTAAATGTGTGCAATGGCCCTTACACATTTGCAGTAGTCGGCTTATCACAAGGCAAACTGTTCTCCTATGTGATCCCCATATAAGGCAGTCAAGAAACTAAATTGTCCATGTCTAGTTTATTGATGCTGTCCTTTCCTCTTCTTTGGGAACAAGGACATGTAACCTTGTTGCCCCTCTGAGAACTTTTGCTATTGATTTGTTAGGTTTGAGCAGGCCTCCAAAATTCAGCTCAGATTTCACTGTAAAGCTGAACTTTGGCTGCGTTTGGTTTTTACCTTCCAGCGCTAGGAGTTCTCGAAGCTAGAAAAGATGGCAGCCTCATGCACCAATAGGAAGATGGCTTGGCTGCAAAGGAGCTTGGGAGATGTAGTACGAGGGACGAGCAACAGGAATTGCTCATTTTGCAACAGCAGCCATTTTGATTTTCGGTCATTTCTGTTCTTGTGAAGAGCCACGCTTTCAGTACATGCTACAAGTATGCTAGGAACATCATTGCTATATTTAAGGTGAAAAACAAATGCAGCCTTGGTGGCAACTCTCACCTTCTCTGAGAAGTTTTTTTTTTGTTGACATCATTGCTGGCAGGATCCCTGTCAAGGAGGGGGATCTTTCCTTTTGTGATATCCTTATCCCTGGGATGAAGGGTGGTTAACAGCTGAGGATTGGGCAAGAGGTTGTGTTCCCCCCCCCCCCGTTAGGACTTCATGTAACGGCCCTGCCGAGTGGCGGTGTTCAGGATTCAGCCGAGGCTGATCCCCGCCCCCTCCCGGGCCGGCTGGGCCTATCGGCCCTGCCGTTTGCCACCGAACTGCCCCCCCCATCAGCTGGATCCTTACCTGGGTCCTCCAGTGGGCAGGCTCGGGCTCGGTTGGCAGAACATACTTCCCTGCTCTCAAGTCGTTGGAAAAGTGCCTTACAGCACTTTTAAGATGGCTTAGGGCGGCGGAACACTCATTCCTCCACCCAAATTTATATCAGGATTGCTCTGTGACAGCCCAATCCTGTGTAACTCTTGCACGGGTGTAACAGTAGATCCCCAGGTGTAAGAACACTCATGCCAGTATAACTTGCCATATGCCAATGGATGCTGGACGGACACCGGCGCAACGCCCCCAGAATGCCCCCTGCGCTGGCAGAGTTGTGCCAGTGTCTGTTCCGCGTCCAAACTGCACATGTGAGTTGTCTGGGGGGGGTACGCTGGTGTCCATCCTACATCTGTCAGTGTACGGCAAGTTACATTGGCATAACTGCTCTTACACCAGGGGATCTACTGTTACACTGGTGCAAGAGTTACACAGGATTGCGCCCTGAGAGACAGTGGGCAGAAGATGAGTCAACAAAATTAGAGTCCAATTAAATTAGGGATCGGGGAGTCCATCTTTGCCTGCTCCTGGCTGCATTTGCTGGGGGACATGCTGCCTGATTGAACAATGGTAGCTCTGTGAGTTGGAACTTTACAACAATGTAGTAAGCAGCTTAGAAAGCTAGACTTTTTACCTTCCTGAAGATCCCCCTCTTTTGGGGTGGGGGGGGATCTCCTTGCTTACTAATTCCTGGAGAAGTGTAAGAAAGCTTTCTTATAATGAGCTGTCCTGTGTGTGTGCTTGTTTGGGGGACTTAAGCTACCATGCCAAGACACTGAGGAAAGGGCTCTCCCTGCTGCCCCTGTGGTGATGGCACCTGGCCTAAATGCCTTTAAAAAGGGGTTTGGATAGATTCATGGAGGAAAAGACCATCACAGGTTACAAGCCATAAGCAACCTCCTGGCTTTAGAAGTAGGTTTTCTCTGTGCCAGGTGCAAGGGAGTGTCAACAGGAAACAGGTTATCTTGTTGGCTGTGTGCTCTCGGAGGCATCTGGTAGGGCCACTGTGAGATACAGGAAGCTGGACTAGATGTGCCTTTGGCCTGATCCAGCAAGGCTCTTCTTATGTTCTTATGTTCAGAATGGGGGAATCTGGTGGTCTTGGGGTGTAACCTTGAAGCAGTGGTGACAGACTATTGGCTTGGGGAAGGTCCTCAGAACTAGCCCTGATGCCCTTGGGACTACGTAGAGGGCAGGGGACCATCCTTTATCACTCTGTTCCCCTTTTGCCATTTGAGAGAGTGCTTGAGTCATCTGGAGGCATGGTGGATAAAATTGGGGTGCACTTAGCTGGGTGATGCATGAGAGCTGATTGGATGTGTAAGCAGCTTACGGTGGTGGGAGGTGTAAGGGTCGGGTGTTTGCTTGAGAGGCGGACAGTGGTTGCTATAGAAAGAAAGCCATGACCCCCCCCAGACCACCCTTGACCCCCCCCCCCCAGATCCATTGCGACAGTCCCTATGTTTTGAATGGCTGTATGACCTGAAAAATGTTGATGGGAGCCACGTTTGGCTGTTGTCGAGATTCAGTGCATCATTGTGTGACTGGGAGAGTTGTCTTGCTGAATTTCTGCCTGTGTCATGCAGTTAAAAGCAGAAAGCCTATGTCAGGAAGAAAGGTGGCGACCCTAGAGTTAAATCAGATTTGTAAACTCATTGAGACCTATACATTCTTGCAATCCTTCTGGATCGAAGTCCAGTTGAATCTCTGAGTGCTGTAAGGGAAAGGTTTGTCAAGTGGGCTCATTTTAGTTAGCGGCAGCAGTTTCTGTATCTTGAAAAGTCGTTCAAACCATTTTTTCTGCATGACAGAACAAGGATCCACTCTAAATGAATTTGGCATTCCAGCTGCTGCCCTACAGTGCTTACTGAGGAGGTGTTTCCATAAGATGCTCCTGTATTAAAAGCGCTTAAACAGAATTAAAGCTTCTGTCAGGAAAGGAACTAGGAGCTGTGGGTAGCATTCCTAGTTGTTGTGTTTTAATCTTCCACTCAGTGCTGTAACTTTAAAAACAAAAACAAAAATCTATTAAAAATCTCTTTGACTTTCATCCAGGGATACAGATCTTTTAGCTGGTGTGAGATAGCTGAAAATGGGGACCAGAACAGGAATTAATCTATTGCCAAATTCATGCTGTTATTTATCCCTGTGACTTGCTGGGGTCTGAGGCCTCTTGGGACAGCTTCATCATGGCTGTGTGCCATGATGAAAGGGGGGTTAAGGGGGTACAATCGTACCCAGGCCAGGCCCAGGGTCAAAAATGGATCAAAAAGGGGGCCCAGGAGCAAAAAAGGGGGGCCCAGGAGCCAAATTCACATGAAAGGAAGAGGCCCAAAACACACTTTGTACCCAGAGGCGTTCTTTAATGGGGGGAGCTGGTGTGCTCCACTCCAGGTGCCAAGTGGGCGCAGGGGTGCGGCAGCCGGGGTTGGGGCTGCGCAGAGCGGCGCGGCATTGGAGCCCGGCTGGCGCGACCCCCGGAGCAGCGCGCCCACTCGGCACGTCCCCGGCCTTTCCCGGCCTCCGGAGGCTCCGCTCCGAAGGCCGGGGATAAGCCCTCCTTAGAGCGACCGCCCAGTTCAGTGGTCGAGGGTTTTATGAGAAAGCCGAACGCGTCGCCGGCGACGCGTTCGGCTTTCTCATAAAGCCCTCGACCACCGAACTGGGCGGTCGTTTTGAGGAGGGCTTGTCCCCTGCCTTCGGAGCGGAGCCTCCGGAGGCCGGGGGGGCGCCAAGTGGGCGCTCAGCCCCGAGCCCGGCTGCTTGGGGGGGCGCTCCAACCCCCGCCCCCCAGGCGCCGGGAGGGCTGGGAACGCCACTGTTTGTACCCCCTGATAAAATTACTCTGAGTGGCCCTGAGCTTCATCACCAGAAGTGTGACAAAGAGATTGCACATGTGACTCCTTTTGGTGCTTCCAATCCTTGGTTTGATCACCAAAGATCAGTGACAGGGAACTGGCCACCCAAGAGTCAAATAAGACCAAGGACAATCATCAGTTGACCAACCTGCTCACCTATGGCTTCTTCATATCTGACTGAGATTGAAGGACAAATGGCCAGAAACATAAGCTGAGTGTTAGTTCAACACTTCAATCTGCTTTCTAATTTTTTATTTCAAAAATGCTGGGATCTAGGTAGGTTGGGGCAAAGCCTAGAGCAGGTCAGGGAGCAGGGTCACCCAAGAAATTGTGTGTGGGAGCAATCCTCACAGCTATTATGGCAATGTCACTGTGTTCCTCTGACAGTACCCACCCAGAACCTACAGGGGGTGCTGTAAGGAGGAACCACCCACATGCATTCCTCCGCCTCATATGTTGGTACTGTACATGTGAAATTATGCACTGGGGCTGACCTCAACAACCTGGGGCTCTGGTGAGCATGCACTGAATACACATGCATGCACAGTAAAGGAAAATGACACCGGTGACTTTTACTAACAAATAAGTAAACACACACATACACAAATTCAGCCAATTGGCAGTTTTCTTGTGATTGGATGGCATTCCAAACTCCTCACACTTCCAAGACAGACTGGGACCAATTCAGATTATACTGATGCCCATGGCATGTAGTATCATGCAGTTGTTAAAAGCACAAAGCCTCACATCTCTCCTGACATACAACATGCCATTCCATTCCATGTTGCCATTGGAGGGCAGAATGTTCAAACTGCCCCTAAACATGCAACTACTTTAAATTAGTATTTCAATGTAGGGGAAGTTCAGACATTCTCCCTCCATGACTACATGAGGATGGAATCACATGCCAGATGTGGGTGTGTGGGTGTGTGTGTGTGCGCACACATGAGCACGCATTGTGAAGAATTTGGGTTTCCATTTTAAAGTGCTCTGGACTCCATCTTGTGTGACAGGCCTGTGTCATCCCTGCCAGGAGAGAAGGCAGTAACATTGGCAGCAAGAAAAAGCAGTTGGGGTTAACTACTTGCTGTGAACCTTCTAGTCTCTGTTGCCAGGGAGTAAACTAGCAGTTGAAATTGTTCTGCGAGAAGCACCTGGGTTATCAGGTTGTTTGGACTTTGCAAGGTCAGGATGCTGCTGGGACTGTTAATGAAGAATTGGCTTCACCAGTTGCGGGGCGGGGCGGGGTGGGGAGAGAGTGAGTTGCATCAGCCTTCCAGACCCTTTGGGGGCTTCAGGCCTCTGATTGGTGGGAACCTTTGAGAAAGTGAGCAAAAGTCTCAGTTTGAGGTGGTGCATTAGTTGCCTCCCATTAGCTAAACTAAGTATAGTTCAACTTCTGTAGCTATATTTCTGAGGTGAGGTCAGCTAGCTAGGAGATTTAACTTTGTAATTTTCTGTCTGACTGATATTATTCCAAAATTGTATTTTTTAACTTTGCTGCTATCCCTCTTTGCCTTTTTCCTTTTCATAAATGTATAATCTACCTCATTGGTGCGTGTGTGCTTTCTGGGGAAATCTTGGTTCAGGCAAAGTCCAGTCTTGATCACAAAAGCTACATTACAGTACTGTATTTTGCCAGTACTAGGATAGGAGGAGACTTGGTGGCTTATGAATCTCTGTTCTCTCCTAGTAGCTGAGATGCCTATATTGACCTTTGGTTCTCCTGGTGGAAGGACTGGCAGCAAGGAGTGGTGGCAGTCTATCTGGCAGGGCTGATTTTAGCCTGGGAGTGTAGTAATTCTCAAGCCAACTGCAGTCTTGGATGGGATGCATCAGAGCCCAGATTGCAGGACTGGTAATAATATGCCCCTTGCTGTTTCAGGTGCACAATGGCAGTCATTATTTCCAAACCGGCCCAGCATCTTGGCTTTTCACCAGGTACGGCTATGCTGGCTGCAACAAGTGACTAAGGAAAATTACAAAAAGGATTTGACTGCCTCTCGCCTCTGTTCTCTGCCATGAATCGGTCAACTGGCTGGTGCAGTTGTGCTGACTCTGTTCCCCTGACCCCTTAAGAGCAGCCCTAGCTACATGTCAGGTTGCTGTTAAAGGCACAGAAGCAGAGCCAATAAAAAGTTTGCAGCAATAGATCACTTCCTAATAAACATTCATGGACTGTTATCAATAACATGTACTCAGTATGAGTAGGCAGCTTTGGGGCTTTTTAAAGGCTTTTTTTTAATGTTAGGGTTGCCAACCTTTCAGTGTGCCCCTACTCCTCTGCATTTAACAGTCACTTGCTCTGTAGACATCAGCAGATGATCGTATTTATCGCCAAGCTGTGAAATGATTCCTGTGCTGATCAAGCCGTTTAGAGCAAACAGGGATGAAATTTTCCCCTGCCTAACCATATTTCTGAGTGCGTTGGGAAAACTTTAGTTTAGGATACTTAAGAAAGCTTCACTTCTTTTTAACTCCTTTCAGATTTTGAAATGGTGTACATCATTATATCTGTCCTTTGCCTGAGATTAGTGTTTTCAGTCTTTACTCAGGACAGTTTTAATGATATATGCTGCCAATGTGAGTTGCTAAATCACACAGGGTAATTCTCCCAAAAGTGACCTTAGCTTCATTAATAAGCAGAAGTGGCTGATGTGGAGAGAACTTTTCTACAACACCCCATAATTGCATCTGCATTTTGCAATAACCTACAAATGCTTGGCTTCATTTAAAAATGCAATTACATTTCTATTTTTCCTCCATTATGATGGAAACTATCGGGAAATAGTCTTTAGCAAAACAATAACAATAGCAAAATAGAAAGCCATTCAACTCCTGTGCCGTTCACTTCTTCAATGAGCTGTGAATTCCAACGACTAATTGCAATAATTTCAAGTAAGATTATTAAACATAGGCAATTTTCTTCCCCTTCCTCCCCCCGCCCTGCATTTTAAGGAAAGTTCTTGCATATGCCAGAAACGCTAGCAGTAGAGTAGAAAGACTGAGTAAACACATTATCAAAAACTCATGTTGTTCCAGCCAGATTATCAAGATGAAAATTTAATCGTGAAGTGATTGCTGAGCATCCAAATTAAAATAACTATGGCTTTTTACATACAATATTTATGTTGAGGTATAGGATTTCTTCCTTCTACCACATTAAAGGATATAGGCTAAATGTTTTGACTTTCTTTTCAGAATGTCCATATGGTTATGAGGCTCAGAGCCTGAAAAGGCTCCCGTGTCTTTAAGAGTTAGAGGTCGTTTTTTAAATCTCATGACTGACATTCTCAACCTTGATCAGCTGAATCTATATGCTAAATCCAAGTGCATGACTTTGTAAAGGGGACATGTCTCCTAATGCAGGTGGAATTTCTGAGGGCTATAGATATTTGAGATTACACTGCTTTGGATATTAAAAAAGCAGTATAAAAATATTTTAAATAAATAAACAGAAATGTGGATCAAGTCTCTGACTCCAAGTCTTGAGTCAAGTCCCCAAACTCTGGGTCTTTGGTTGCGAGTTGCGAGTCCCTATCTATTTAAGGGGGAAAACGGGTTTAAACCTGAATAAAATTCAACTTGTCATAAAAGGCTCCAAGTCTCGTCTTTTGAGTCTTTTACAATCGCCCAGTCAAGTCTGAGTCAAGTCATTGACGCGACTTGAGTCTGAATCAATAGACTCAAGTCTACATCACTGTAAATAAATAAAAATCAAGCATATATGCAGGCCTGAACCACAATTAGGGAATGTCTGAAACTACCAGACCCATTATTTTTGTGGTTTTCCGTTTTACCTCCCCGTGCTTTTTGATATTTGTTGAAAGTAAACACGTATGTGGGAGTCTTGAGGGTTCCTTCACCCACCCAGAAAAGCAGTTCTTCAAACTGACATGTATTATACCAGTGGGCGGGTGAGTGTCTGTCAACTAGTTTCATCTGTGAACTAGACAAAGAGGCTCCTGTCCTGATCCTATACAACACAGCTTGCTATGTTATCTTAGCAAAGGCTAGTACTATAAACGTCAAAGAGTACGGTATAATGCTTGCATAGGACGGTAGAACACCACACATTTTATGGAAGTTTCAGGACCACAGAAAAATTATTTTAAGAAAGTTAGCAGACTACCAGAAATTACATTGGAAGCTGCAGATAAGTCTCTATGATCCTCAAACCAGGGGCTATGCATTAAACAAACTCGTACACTATTAATGTAGGATGTTAGTGTTGAATAGAATGCAATGTTATTACTCATTTTTAGATAATGAGGTTTTAGTTTCAATTTCCCACATTTTTTAGACATTCTGCCATAAACAACTGGCACAGATATTATTTTTAAAGAACTATTTCATCTTAGATCCATATCAAGATATTATCCATAACCATCTGGAATGCATAAATGCTCACAAGAATCAATTCATCATTTGCTCACATGGCAGAGTGCAGTTAGAATCAAAACACAGTGGATCAATTGGAGCTGTAATATGTATTATATCAAGCAATCTCTGTGAAGCAATAAATCAAATCTCAGCTCTGCATATGGCTTTACTATCAAACTAAGTATTCAGCTATTAAGCAAGATGAGCCAGTGTTGTCAATTCCCACCTCCAAAATTGTGGGTTTTTTTTTTAAAGCCCAGATCTCAACAGGGGGAGTTACCTTCCCACCGCAGCGGTAGCTATTTATGTACTTGCAATTTCTTGCTTTCCAACTGCTAGGTTGGCAGGAGCTGGGACAGGAGACGGGAGCTCACTCTGTCACGCGGCACTCAGGTCTTGAACTGCTGTACTACCAACCTTCAGTTCAGCATCTTAACCACTAAGCCACCATGGCCTCTTTGGCCTCTTTGAGATACATTGCTTAAAAAGTAAGGTGCAAGGCTGTTCCTCTTCTCCTCAGCCATTTTTTTTTAAACTGTACACTTAAGTGTATATCTTTTTGCACCAATCTCCAACCCCACATCAGATATACCTTCTGGGCTGTGCCCCCCCAGACCCATCAACAACCACTGGGTTGCAGCCCAGCCCTTTCCTTGGAAAGTCTCTGCTTTAGCCTCCACGTCCAGATAGCACAATTTCAAAAAAATATTCCAATAGCTAGCCTCTAGTCTAGCTAGACATAAACTAAGGCTTCAACTGCCAATTGCCAATGCAGGCCCAAACAGATGTGATGTTTCTCATGTGAAGTCTTCTGTACTGTACCATGTGACATGTTTGCTTACATGGGTGCTTTTCTGCATGATTTCTTTTCTTACATAGAAGTCACTTGGATTTGGTGCAAAAGAATCTGGTATGCATAGGAAGGCAAGAGGGGAAGGGAAATATCTGTTCTTCTGTGTAGTTATAGACAAAAAAACTGAGGTACTTTATGTTCATTATACAGCTCTCTCCTTCTTGCCAGGCTTCTGTGGACTGCCATCTGGAGTTGTTGCTGCTATGGCTAAATGACTAGGGTAGCCTGAAAACATGCCTGCAGGGCAAAAAGGGAAGCAATAAGTGGCTCTGCTAAATAAACTGAGGGAAAGAGACCAAGACCCATCGCCTTCCCTGAGCTCTGCTATTCCAGTCAGACGTGGCTCCACCGGTGGGGCCTGACAAAGAAGGCATGACCCCACCCACAAGGGCCCATGCTTATACCTGGCCAATTTCTGAAGCAGTGAGAGCCTGCAACTGCCACTACTCCCCACCGCCACCTGACAAGCTAGGGGCCATGAGGATGCTTACAGGGCAGATGTACGGGGCAGTGGCAACAACAGACCATCTCTTCTTCCCCCAGTGCCAATTTACAATGTCCAGATGTTCATGACACTGTGTCGGGCAGGGGCGCATGGAAATAGTTAAATAGCACCAGAGGAAGAAAGAGGAGGGCCTGCTGCCACCACCTGTTTCCCTGTGGCTCCAGCGTTCCCTGTAAAGAGTCCATGCCCGTGCGCTTGGCACCTTCAGCAGCTGCACATGTTTGCGACTCATTGCAACACCACTTTCGGACATTCGGAGATGATGTCACCATGTCATCGGTGAGCGTTTGGGTTACCAAACTTGGTGCTGTGTGGAGCTTGGCAGGAGATGAGCAGCCGCTTGGCTGCGCACCTTAGAGGAAACACTGCTTGCCTCCCATTTAGCTCTCCATTGGGCTGACCAAGAGGAGTGGGGACCATCAGCAGCAAGGGACCATCCTTTTCTTTAAATCTTACAAATCCTGTCGCTGCTGCTCCAGACAGACAGACCACCCATTGGAGATACTTAACCAGGGCTTCTGAGAGGACGTTTATCAGGGGGTACAAAGTTTCTTTTGGGCCACTTCCTTTCTCCATTAGTCACTCTGCTTTTATCCAGGGAATTTCTGGCTCCTCTCCTTTGGCTCCCAGGCCCCCTTTTTGATCCTGAGCCCAGGTACGATGTACCCCCTGCACCTCCCTCTCAGAGAACCTGGACTTAACAGAAGGTGATGGGTACCAGGTGTCAGCAGACACTAATTCTTCTTCATGCTGCCATCCATAACTATAGCCGCAGCACTGAAGCAGGACTGCCTCTTGTCCTCTGTCTCACTCCCAGGCACCATTCCCAGGCACCAGGGGTGGCATGTATCCCATGCTGCCTGATGCCCCATGCCACTTCTCCGTGTGCGCATGCACACATGCACATCCCCCATAGATGAGAGGGGAGGGTGAGCAAGTAGGCGCACCCCTTCCCTTTACTTACAAAGATGTGCCACCCACCTCTCTGCTCCATGTCACTTCTGTTTGAAATAAAAGGGAGCAGGGGATGCTGGGAACCCTTTGAAAGGAAAGGAAAGGAAAGGGGGTGAGGGCTCGAAGTTGCTTCTCCCTGCCTACTTGGTGCTTATGAAGTAGGCAAGGAAGAAGCAGAAAATAGTCAGGAAGAGGTGATCTGGAGTCACGGCAGCTTCCTCCCCTTCTTCTAGTAGACAATTTATAGCCCTAGCTGCTTTTCCCCCCTCTTCTCTCTCCAGCAGCAGCAGAGGGAGAAGAGGACTGCCGCTGATGCAATCCTCTTCCAAGTTGCTCTCAGCAAGCCGGAAGAGGAATGGTGCCCCAGTGGTGCAGTGGCTGGAGAGGGTGAGATAGGTGGGCTGGGTGCAGCTCTTTCAAGGCATGGCTGGGCCTGCTGAGAAGCTTTCCAAACCATGAGAGGAGTGTAGTTTGGGGGGGGCCCTCAGGACCCAAACGCTAGAGCTAACACTGGGAGCAGTACACAGAGATTCCTTCCCCAGGCCTGTTAAACCGCTTTAAATTTGAAGCATAGCTACAGTACACCCATCATGTATCGCTCCTGAGGTGCTCACAGAAATTGCCTGCCAATATTTCTAGATACTGCAGTGTTCTCCCAGGATGACTGTTTATAGAGCATATCATGAAAGCGTAAACAAAATCTGTCTTTCTCATTCTCTCTTTGCCTCAGCAGCACATACCTATCGAAAAGGCATCCAAATGAAGGGTTGGTATACTAGATGCCTCCTTGCCTTTTCATTCCTGGTTTCTTAACACAGGCTGCCAATTAATCTCATTTAGACTTGAGGTCTGTGATATGGGGACCTGTCTGCAAGGGACGAGACAAAAGCCATTATCTCATTTCAAATAAGCCACCAAGCAGCCGTCATGTGGTCCCACTGCCTAGCCAGTGCAGATGAAATGGCTGGAAGCCTCCATCTATAAATTCTTTTCGTTGCTCATTTCTGTCAGGCTGGTCCTAATCTTCTTACACCTGGCACATTAATTCTTATCTGTTCCCTGCAACATTGTAATTATATGTTATTTCCAGCAATAATTAATTATCTCCCAGGCAGACTTTTTATAGCATATAAGTCAAAAGTGGGCTCAACCACACTAAATAATTAATTCAGGCTGTGTTTTATGTCATGACATATACACAGCCCCCAGATGTAATTGTTACAGAATTCTTTTGATAAGAAAGTCCTCCATTCCCAGCGGTTGTACAAGCCAGCGAGCACCAATTATGATGATATTTCTCTCGGACAGGCTAGGTATGCTTGAGTCTTTCCTCCAACTATCTATTTATGGAATTATTTCCTGAAGGTTTCCCTACTTAATTAAAACGAGAGAACATGAAGTTACAGACCTGTATAAATGAAACTATTGGGTTGCTGTTCAGAATTAAAATAAGCCCTGTCTATGGTTCAGGTGCCAAAAGAAACTTTCTAGTTCTTTCATATATCATCCTTTATTGTCTACATGTTCTGTTTCCCTCAGTTTTGATCAGTCATGGTGAAGAGCTATCAAGGTTTCCTGCACCAACTACAGTAAGTCCTCGCTTACCGCCATTTTGCTATCCGTCATCCTCCGTGGCTGCAGCTGCCGAGCTCGCGACCCACTTCCTGGTCCTATTCTAGCCCCCAGAATGCCTTACAAGGCATTCTGAGGCAAGAACAAAGCCAAGGTCACTGAGCCTGCTGGTGAGAACTGGTTTCATTATACGTTGTTTCACTTAACGTCGCAGTTTCCAGGAACCTATCTGCGATGTTAAGTGAGGACTTCCTGTATTTCACTTTTTTAAATAGAGTTGAAAGAAATCTTTGCCGTAAACTCAAAATCTGGCTGTTGGGATAAGAAAAGAGAATCTCCCCCGTTCCCTGACTAATGTGGTTGACAAAGTGGAAGGGAAAGCTAAATTTTGCATCAAAATCACTTATGCTGAACCCTCTCTCGTGTATGGCAGCAAATTGGCCAAAACATCCTTCAATCTAGTTAGTAAGAAGATGCCACCAGGAGAGGAATAAATGAATCCCTCTTCAGCGTTATGTATATGCTTTGGGAAAGCCAGCAAGACAAAGAGTCACCATCTCATCTCCACTTACTGGTGCTTTGCAAAACGAACTGTGTCTTTCCTCCTGCACAGAGGCCACACAAACACAAATTGCCCTGTGAGGAGGCAGAGAAGAAGCCAGCGAGACATATTTCACCACCTCCATTTAATGCAGTGTCAGCAGATTGGGAAGACATCCTGCTTGTCTTCTTTTCTTTGACACTTCCTCATGCTAAAAATGAATTCCTTGGTCACCAGACTAGCGGCCCAATCTACTGTAGATTTCCGCCTGCGGAGCACATGCTCTGCAGGGGTGCCATAAATGCACTGTAAAGTGCATTTTCAGCACCCTTGGAGTAAGGCCTGCTGGCGTGGAGGCCGGTAGACCTCTCTCCTCTGCGGACCTGACCTCTCTCTGCTGCGTACCTGGTTGCACCGGTGGGTGCAGGGGCAGGGGAGGGTGGTTTGGGTAGCGAGGAAAGGCAGCCATTGGCTGAGCCAGCCCGCGAGGGGGCGGGGATGTCAACGACAATATCCCTGTCCTCATTCCCAGGCTCGGCGGCCCTTTCCACGAGAGCTGCAATACATCTGAGGAGGGCCATTGGGCCCGGGCAACCCTACACCAGGGGAAAGGGACAAAGTCCCCTTCTCCTGAGGAGTCTCTGGGTTGTGCCAGAGTGGCCCGGGAAGGGCTGGGGATCCTGCGGCTGGTCCTATGGGCCAGCCGTGGATCCTTACGCAGGATCAGACTGCCTGTCATAAATGCTCAATGAGCAGAATCAACTGTGATTTCAACATATTCCCTTCCCAACAATTTCCAAGTAAGGCAATGCATTTCTTAAACGTAATGAATGTTTTCAATATAAGCAATGAATGCATATCTGAAATGCACTTTTGGATATTCTATAACCCTTCTTAAACTCCCAAACAGTTTGCACAAGAATTTCTGTGTCCAGTCATTGTTTTCGCCATCTGATTGTGTAAGAGTTTCCAAATACTTTTTCCCCTAATGGAAAGTAAGTTGGATAGACTTGGACATAAGGTAGAAATACAAAGAGTTGCTTTATACTAAAGTAGACCTTAATAGTTCATTAATAAAAGTTAATAAAAGACCATAATCTACCTTAAGATCTACCTTACTATTGTCAATATGGATTGAGTGATTCCCCATTACTTCAGAGAGGAGAGTTGTTTTTTTCCTCTCATGCCTACCTGAAATTGCTAGGGATTGAACCTGGGACCTTCTGCATGCAAAGCATGTGTTTTCCCACTGAGCCATGACTCCTTCCTCTTCTGAAGGTGCAGCATAAATACCCACACTAGCAAAACTACAATATCTGCATCAGAAATCAAAGCTGTCAAATTACTGTGACACCCCTAAATGGAACCTGCTCCTGAGCAATGGTGCTCAGTCTCAGCTCTAGATGTCAATGGGACCACCTAACAGGTGTTGAGTATGAATTGAGTGTGTGATTGGAAATGAGATGCAAACTCACTGGCATGCGAGCTGGTTTAAATCCAAATTCCTGCATATAAATTGGGTGTGGATTTGGCACACACACACCCTGTACAAAAAGTAGTGCCCAACCAGTTAACAGAACTGCATGGATGTAATTTCAAAACATTGTGTTTAAAAGCTTCTTGGTTGCAGTCCAAGGCATGCTAATGCCAACAATGACTGAAACAGGTTAAACAGGGTCACTACTCTATTTGGCAGACATAACAGGTAGAGGGACTCTGCCTGTATCTTGTGGGAAGTTGCCATGTCCATACCTGGTGGTGGCATGCCTCACATGGTACATATAGTGAGCCCCTTTATGTTGTATTAGCTTCTAGAACTGCATGTGGAACTATCACCATTCCATGAGATTGATGTAACAATCTCCATGGGATTGACTGATGTATCTCTATAAGTAGAGATAGAATGTGGACTGAGCCAGACATGTTTTTTGCTGTTCAGTTTGTTAATGTGACAATGTTGGGGATACTCACCACTGAAACATCGGAAGAAGACTCAACTCAGTCGTATTTTTATTCTTTTAATAAACGGTCAGAAAACCCTGACATCTTTAACTCGATTATCTATGCAGACATGTTATATCAGTTCTGTGACAAATTGTTATATCAGTCCCATTGGTGTCCGCAAGACATACTGGTAAGTGTGAATCCTAGACATTGACCTTTAGAAGCAAAAGTCATATTTCTTTTTCACCCACATAATGTATTTCTTATGGGCAAATCTGGCTAATATCTAAGGGCCTGATCCAATCCCCTGCCGGCCCCTAGCATGCAGCACCGCTGACCGTGCACACTGCATGCTATGGGGGGCAACCAGACTGCCCAGCAGAGGTAAGTAAAACTTTTCTTACTTCCCTGTAGGCTGCCTGGCCTCCAATGAGTCTACTTGGACCTATGCCAGCTATTTTGCTAGTGAAAGTTTGAGGAGATTCAGGAGGCGGTTTGGGCGGAAGAAAGGGTCTCAGCTTTGGGAAGAGGAACAGGATCATTGCAGCTGAGATGCCCCCGCCTGACCTGCTCCCCTTCCTGCCTCCTGCTCTCCTTCTTGCTCCATGTCCTACACCACCCATGATCCTCCTCTGAACAGCCCCCACCACTGACCTACATGCTCCAGCAAGGTGTTACACGCACGGAGCCTCCAGTCATTTGCGCCGGTGCCCCCAAAGCACATAACAGCAACGTGACTTTCGAACCGCCAATCTGGGCTTTATGGTGGTGGACTGCAAGATCCACCACCAGAAGCCCTGGATAAGGTTGAGCTGCCACCCTAGCTTCTCTGAAGGGCTACAAAGGGATTTTAGCTATAAACTCACATGTTCGTTCAAGAATTGGAATGGTGGAATCCAGGGATGGTCATGCAGACAGGAACGTTTTGTATAACACTGGTACATTTTCTAACTTGCAACTGTTTTTTTTTCTTTCTTTTCTTCAACAGCACATTAATCTTGTGTGGTACTTCCCAGCATTATGAATTTTGCTTTATAAAACTCTTACTCATTTAACTGATGATGTATGTGCTTCAAAGTGAGGTGATTAGCAAACTGCCTACTTTAGATATCAGAAGATCACTCAATGCTCCTTTGAGGCAATCTTTTCACAGAGGACTACTAGTGGCAAGCCGATGTGGCAATGTGATGCTGTGGGTGGAGTGGTGCGGTTGGACATGGGAGACACGGCATGGTTCATATTGCATCATCTTTGGCAGGGGGATGACGACGACTCGTTTCAGAACTAGTTCTGACAGAAATGAAAGAAAGAAGCCTGACAACTTGATACAAGTAAACTGGGGGGGGGGGATCTTAAATCTATCTGAAAAACATTTTGTGGAGTTTATTTACATTAGTATAATGAGAGTGTGATTTTTTTATAAACTGAATGGGAGAAACTGTTGGTAAAGTTATCCATAGCAATGATAAATGGTGTCTCAGCATGACAACTGTGTAAAAAATGAGGCAGCCCAAGACCCTTTGCTTTAATAAGCAAACATATCACAGTCCTAAAATCAGAAAGGAACTACAGAGGATCTGATGCTATGGGACAAGAAGGAAGGCCCAAAAAGCAAGCAAGGGATGATAATAGCAGCAGGACATTCTTTGATCCAATGCCAGTAGGTTTGAGTAGATCAACAGCAGCACAATCTCATCAGGGCGAGGGGGGTACAGCAAAGGGGAGAAAGCATTTCAGGAGTTCTGAAAAGAGCACCTGGCTGGCAAAGCGATAGAACCAGAGGGTATTTGCTTGAGCACGCACCAATAAACACATGAGACAAATATATGGATGAAAGGGGCCACTTTTATTGAGAATAATACATAGAAGAGAGAAGTAGAAGACCAGCAGGCTCAGGTCAGGGTAATTCACAAAACGTCTGCAAAAAAGAAAGGGGCCAATCCTAATGACTGCCTCGGGTGGACGTTACGACTCTGCCTCCAAGCCACCACCCCTTCACAAAGAAGGCAGGCTCTTCACCATCAACCCCTAACGGGCCAGGGCAGCAGGAACAGTTGCACCACCCTGAGCCGGAGGGCATCTAGGCCAGGGACCCCCCCATCAGACGTGATCCAGGCCAGGGACCCCCCATCAGACCCCCCGCACCGGAGGGCAGCTGAGAGATGGAAAAAGACAGGGGGCATCCCCTGCCCTTGCTGCCCCAAAGTTCATGCCGCTAGCCCAACTTCCAGTCTTCTAACCCATGCTAACCTGCAAATAAGTGACCGTTACAGTCAGAGGTAGGTGAAAAAACTACACACCAAAGCCAATCAGGTGCACAGAAAAATTCCTACCTAGCTCCCAGAGGGCGACCAGCAAAGCCCAGACTGCAAAAAAGGGAGGGTGGGAGGGTTAACAGCTGTTGTTGGCTCCAAGGAAGAAACAGGAAGGAGTGCGGCTGGGAGCAGGCAGATAAACCCTACCTTGCTCCACCCACACTCCAATTACCTGTACAGAGGGGGCAGTTACCAGCCCCCTCCCATGCATTCCTGGAGTGGCTCAGCAAAGACCGAACCCTGTGCTAAGGGCACGGTTTGGAAATACAACAATCACACTGGCATCACTGGAGGTGGGGCGGAAAGCTACGTTCTGCAGCTTTCTGCCCCACCGTTACTCTCCGGTACGAGGCACCCCGCCCCCTCGTCATAGGAGTCCGTCAGCGGAGAGAAAGCAATGCGCAGGAGAGTCCCTGCGCGTTGCTTTCTCTCCGCTGACGGGCTCCTATGACAAGGGGGCTGGGCACCTCGTACCAGAGAGTAACGGTGGGGCGGAAAGCTGCAGAACGTAGCTTTCCGCCGCACCTTCAGCGACGCCAGTGAACAAGCCCCAGTGAAAACACTGCAGAAAGAAAGGCTGATTGCAGAATGCAGGTGGTTAAGATGTTTTTGTGTGAGGGGAAAATGGTTTGGGAACTGGATTTCAAGGTTTGAGAAATTAGGCTGGATTGTTTTCTTATTTTTCTGCTCTACTGTCTTGAATTAAATTCCTTCCACCTTTTCTTTCATAGTGTTGTCACCTGAGAGACGGGTTTGAAAACTTCTTCAAAAAGGAAAGCGGTGAAATTCAAGAGAACTCTTTCTCTTTTTTTGCTATTATAAGCTCCGCTTTCTGAAAACTACCTTTTTATTCTGGGATTCCAGCATGCTACCATAACATGACATGTCAGGATTCTTCAACCATAAACTGTAAGCTGGCTGGCAGTAGCATTGGGCTTTGGGGGAAACCGTCTCTTTATTGAATGAGCAGATCCAAATTCACCTCTCTTCTTGGTGTACCATTGCTAAAATTATAAAGAGAAGCTAGTTTCCAGTTGGGACTCACACTTCTGTTACAGATATCTTTTTTTGCCAATCTTCATGCTTGCATCAAAGAGCAAAGTAAACTAACATGGAAGAAACCCGAGTCAGGATATTTTATATTAGTTAAATGTAGATCAGTCATTCCCAAACTGTGTGCCAGGATACATTCGCATGTGAGGAGAGAACTAAACTACTGTAGATATGAATGTATGAAGCTGCCTTGCCACTGGGGTCAGGCAAGCAATTCCACGACAGCGACTGCTTCAAGTTACTGTATCAGTGGACTGCTGCAAGCCATGAAAGGAGCACAAGGAGACAAGAGTGTGGGGATGGTGGAGTATGTGCAACATGGAAAGAGATGAAGTGATAATCCAACAAAGAGAACCGTGATCAGAGACGGAGCAGTGGGCAGTGAAGGCAAGTTATAAAGAGTGTCCCAGGCAAAGAGTAGAGTAGTCCATCCAAAGATGGAAGACAAAAGCGGTCAGGCAAAGTTGATGGGAGGAGCAAAGTCAGAAGGTAGGTAAGCAACATCAGTGCTGAAATCTGCAAGGATCCTGGTGAGGATGCTGTCAGACAGAAAGAAGGTGAGCCAAGCATCAAGGTCTGAATTGAATGTTGAAAGGCAGGCAGCAAAGTGATACAAGACCAGTGGATTGAATGGAACCCAAATATTACCGGAGGGGAGCAGTGAAGTTGGTGCAGGGTCAAAGTAATACGATCAAAGCCGCTAGCCTCTGTTAACAGCCTAATAGCTGAATTCTATGTCAGTTATAGTTGCCTAGTGCCCTTCAAAGGCACAGCCTTGAAGAGCATGGTCCTTTAATCGAATCTGGGTGTTACATGACATGAGTAACAAAGGACAGCTGCTTTTTGCCCTGAATGCCGCCACACCACAGCTCATGAGGTGGCCAGCCCCGGTCCTCCACAAGGCAAAAAACACAGAGCCCTCACTGATTTTGGGTGATTGAGGAGAAGCATATCTCCCTCAACATTTTTCCTCCCGTTTGTGTGCAAATGGCAAAAGCTTGCCATTTGGAGCTCAGGTGACATTGCACCCAGAGGCGTAACAAGGGCGGAGCCTGAGAGGCACCAGCCCCGGGCATTATGCCAAGGGGGGCGCTCTGAGCTGGATTGCCAGCCAGCCTCCACTATCCCCTCCTTGTCAAGATTGAACAGCCACAGCTCCACGCACTGAACCCTCATTATCGCGATGGGCTGCCCTTGCCTTCGGCTTGGAATGCAACACAAAAAATGGCCGTTAGCTGCTTTTTTGCTGCGTTCTGAGCCAAAGGCGAGGGCAGCCCATCCCAATGATGAGGAAGTGATGAAAAACCCGGAAGTAATTGGCAGTGACGTGGTGATGTCATCACATCCTCACCAATTACTTCTGCTTCTGTATGCTTGGTGAGATGATGATTTAGGTATGTCGACAGAAGATTTAGGTACGTCTCTGATTGCACCCATCCCATCTGCCCCAGGGATGAGATTAGCTGGCCACCCTCAGGGGTCAGGTGGGGAGTTTTCGGCCTCTACCTGATTGACATGCGGGGGGGGGGGAACTTTGACTACCCCGGCCTGTCTCCTTTGATAAGGTGCTATATTAATCAGTTTGGTCAATTCTGGCAGTTATTGTGTGGGAGTAGGTATAGGGATCTGGTGTGCAGCCTAAGGTATTCAAGGGCCAGAGGGGAAGCCAGTACTGATCTCAAGAGGCTATCTGGCTCGGGATTGCTGGCTGCTGACCCTTAAGACCTGAATGGCAGAGTCCATCCTAAAGGCTTCTCGGCTTGGGATGAGCTGGGTAATTTGGCTTCCTTGACCCCCTTTCCAGGGGATGGTGGTGAAAACCAGAGTTTGGAATGAGCTAAGGATGCTAACACATCCAAAGAGGAAGTGAACAGTGCACCTGTCTCCCTCAGGGTAGGTGTCCACAATAAGGGGGGAGGAGTTTGCTAGGCAGGATTCTCTACAGGATTTAAGCTTATTGAATCATGAAACTGGGGAAAAGCACTCCTGGCCACTGCCACTACCTGGATCCCTGGGAGCAACTTGGAATTGCTGAAATACACCCACGGTGAGCCTGAGTCTTAAAGGAGAAGTCGCTATGGCATCCAGCACAAGCTGTACATCCAACTTTCTCTTTGTGTCCATGCCAGATGGAAGAGTCTGTGATCCAAGAGAAGGAGTGTTTGTGATTACTACCAGAGATTTGCTACATTACCTTGCATTGTCGTCCCCCATCCCCTCCCCGCACGCGTGCGCGCACACACACACACACACTGGAAGCTAGTACAGTACTAGCAATTTCTTTTAATTATCCACATTGTTGGCATTTTTAACGATGACTACATGTCTTGCCATCTATTTATAGCCCCAAGTAGCCTGAATCTCAGCTTTCTTCAGCAATGCCTATTAGTCTAAGTTTAATATTCTGGAACTTCCATCCAAACTCAAAAGCTGTATGTTAAATTATGCAGCTGAATCCCATCAGTCAAGTTCTCCTTTCCTGTCAACACAGTGAATACATTTTTTTATTGTCTGAACAAGCTCATCTCATATACCAGGCAGCAAAAAAAACATCAGAGAAAAAAGGGATCAACACAAGGTGATATTTACTACCTGGATTTGAATTTATAGTGCAGAATTTGTGGAGGTGCATGTGGATGGGAGGCTAAAGTTGTCCTTCCATGTTTCTTAATGGAATTCAATTTGCTCTCAATAACCATATCAAGATTAGCACTGTCAACAAGGCACGGAAGCCAATTACTGCCTGTCTATAAACGTCATTGATGGGCCACTGTGTTGTGGACAGAGTTCAGACAGCGAGGAACCCTATTCAATCCTTGTTTAGCCCTGACGCCGCATGGGCAGCCTTTAGCAGCTTCACTGTCTCATGATTTGACCAATGTTGATATGACATACCTGACAGGGTTGTCATGCAAATAGTGACACAATTTCTTGTGTTGGCAGAACTCCTAATACATTAAATTTGACTTGAACATTGAATTGAATTTGAATACATTGAATTGCCAGCGATAGTTCCATTTAAAGAGAGCACAGGGACAGATGAACACGTGTCTTGCTCCCAAGTCACCTCAGTACAAGGCTACTATCTTTTGCAATCCTACACTGGACTGGTTTGGACAATGTCCTTCACTGGCCTTGCCCTCCATGCATGTCCTGCCTCTACATAAATGCACAGTTCCATTCCACATACCACATGGAGGTGGAACATTCCAGCCACTCCTAATTTTCATGATTTACAGCCCAATCCTATAGAGGGCCTACAGTCCCTAAGTCCTCTTATGGCATCATTGTGCATATCAGAGCAACCGGCACAAATGGCGGGAGCACTTGCTCGCTCACCAGAAATGGAACCAGCCTATGTTGTAGTGGGTGGTTTGGGGGAGGTTCAGAGGAGGATCAGGCTGGGAAGTGGGGAGGTCAGGAGGTGTTTGTGGGGTGGGAGGGGGTGGATCTTGGTGGGAGCAGTGCACTTCAGATCCTATCCCTGTTTTCCCAAACCAACACACCCCCTGCCTCTCCTTGGACTTACACCAACAAAATAGCTGGTATAGGTCCAAGGAGATCCATTGCCAGCCAGGAGGCCTATGGGGATGTAAGTAAAAAATATTTACAGTAAAAAAATGAACGTCCACGTTTTTACCACCAAAAGTAAAAAATATTTTTACTTACCTCTCCCAGGCTCTCTCTCTCTCTCTCTCTCTCTCTCTCTCTCTCTCTCTCTCTCTCTCTCTCTCTCTCTCTCACACACACACACACACACACACACACACACACACACACACACACACACACACACACACCCTAGCATGCAGCACACCCTCTATCAGTGCAGCTGCATAATGTACAGTGGTGGGAGATAGGATTAGGCTTCCCAAGGAGTAAAATGAAGTTTGTTTTTTAACATGTAAAATACTACCTTGAAGAAGTATTGAAGTATTCCCAAACAAACTTCAAAAGCAGTCCCATACAAAGCATATTGTATTAGTCAAGTCTCAATGTTACAAAGATGAGATAAAAGGCTGCCAGGTCCAAACATGAAAAAGGTACTAAGGAAAGAAATACTGAACTGAAAAATGTTGGTGCAAAAAGGGGATTGGAGACATGAAAGACACCCTCTCCAAAGCACCAAACCTATTACTTTGATGGGTTGTGTGACTGTTTCCTCTCTCTGCTGTTCCCTCAGTACCATTTCAAAAGCAACTGGGACTTTGTCTCACTCATAGTGTGGTTCTCTAGTCTAGCCAATTGAGAATTGTGTTGCGATGTGATGACATAACATCGCTATGAAACCAATGAGATTTGGCTGTTACCAAGGTAACTGGGCCAATGCTCCCTGTTTCATCATGCTGCGCTAGTGGGAAATTATTTAAATGGTCCAGAGCACACAAGACAGAGCATTGCCTCAACTGTATAGACAACAGGGACTGTGGCAGGACCCCCCCCCCATTTGCCCCTCATTCCAAAGGGTGTGCCATGTTCTGAGATAGGACAACTTTCCAAAGTATACTGAACTCAGATGGGTTGTGTTACTTAATAGAAAATTCCATCCAAGATGGGTCAAGACAAAAGGGCATTTCTTCACCTCAGACTTTACACCATTTGTACAGCCGAACAATCCTGTCACTTTGAGCTGAATCCCTTTCTTGAGATTAGGTGGACGTTCAGAACCCCCATGTTCATCAGTGTGGACATGGCAGTAGCATAGGGCCCAACTGACCTGGCAAGCCACATGGATACCTTGGTCCACTTCATGAGGTCTGCCCACTCCCAGGGATTAATCTGCACAAACAGGGGACCTCAGGTTCTCCTGCCTGGAAGGTGACTCCACTTTGCCCCTTCCCAGGTAGGGCTGACACCGGTGGCAAATGGCCTGATGGAGAACGCCAGGTCCTTTATGTCTTAGCTCCCAGAGATGTGGGTCCATGATTGGTCAAGCAGTTTCGCTGTGAGGGTTGGGAGTCTACCCTGCTTTGATTCTCCATCTTTCTTCCTCTTCTCTTTGTCCCATTCCCTTCCTGTCTCTTTCTCCATTCTTGTTTCTTCTATCTCCCAGTTTTAGGTTCCTTCCTTGTCCATCAACCTTCCAAGCTATCTTCTTCTCTCAGTCTCCCTCTTCCTCGCTTTCCTGATCCTCTGTGGTTTTCTTTCTCCCTTCTTCCTTCTTCTTTTTATCTTCCCTTCTCCTTCTGCTCTTCTTCCTTTTCCCCTCATCTCTCATCAGCCACTTTTTTAGGGGTGGTACCACCTCCCAGCTGTCATCAGCTGTCAATTTCTCCTGACTCAGCAGTGCCTGGGGATGACATCATCTCCAGCCTCTACAATTGCAGCTCCCTCCCTGCACCAAAGAAAGCCACAGTACATTAGTGGGACATAATCCCTCCTGTTTTCAGAGTGAGGAGGTTTCGATTGTCCTCAATGACATCTCCATAAAGGTTGGCATAGCAGTTTACCGGCATCAGGGGTTTGTCCCATCATCTGAAGGGGGTTAGGATCTGGCATATGTCAACTCTTCCTCCTCACCCCACCCATGTCCTTCGTATGTCCCTCCCATGTCATGTCCCCATCTCCTCCCCATTTTGGACTCTCTGCCAGTAGAATTGGCCAGTGTTTGAGTGGTGTCCAAGTCATGTCAACATGGTGTTGTTGTTGTTGTTGTTTTACATTGCACCATCGTCCATGGCACATCCATTGGCGGGCAGACTTCTACACCAGCAGCGCTGACATTGCACCAGCATTTGTAACCCCAACATATATTGAGGATAGGATTGGACCTTTAAAATAGTGCTTCTGCAAATTGTGTCTTACAACACAGAAGTGAGTCCCACTGAGTTCAATGGGGCTTAAACCCAGAAAAGTGTGTACAGGATTTGCAGCCAGGCAGCACAATCCTCCCTAACTTTAGACCGGCGGAGCTCTCGCTCTGCTGGCCTAAAGCATCACAAATGTGCTGTAAAGCACATTTGCAATTACTCGGGTGTAAGCGGCGCCAGCACAGAGGCCGGCACCATTCATGCACCCTGGCGGCCTGGACCTGCGTCGGATGACCCAGGAAAGGCCTAGGCTGCTCGGTGCAGGGGCAGGGACAAGCGAGCCAGGTCAGTGAGGGAGGGGGGCCATTGGCCAGCTCAGGCTGGAAGGGGCAGAGATATCAGCGGTACACTCTGCGGATATCCTAAGCCCCTTCCCAGCCCAAGTCGGCCTTACATGGCCTCCCCGGATATACGCCAGCTTCAGAGCTGGCGTACATCGGAGGAGGCCCATAGGCTCTGGGCTTGCCGACACCCGGGGCAGGGGATGAACATCCCCTTCTCCCAAGTTGCTTCTGGGCTGCCCCAGGAACTGGACCCAGGGACTGGCATACGATATCCTTACACAGGATTGCACTGAATCTTCTCTGGATCTCATTAACTTAAATTTGTCATATTAAAAAAAATCTATGCCCCTTGTAGCACAAAAGTAATTCTACTTACTTACTTACTCTACTTAATGAGAAAAGAAATGTCCATGGAGGTTCTGGGTTGGTTGAAATAGCCTATGAGCGAATGAAGTCATGGCAGAAGACCCTTTTTTGCTACACCTCCAAACAACCAAATCATTATTTCTGTATCAAATAAGTGGAAATAATAATACAGTAGCAATCTGTCAGTGGTGAGTTTGAATACTAGTGAGGTTTCTTATGATGGGTTGGAGCAATCTTTCAAGCATAGTCTCTATGATCTGCCACTGATGTTATGTTCATAGCGGTTAAAGTGAAGCTCTAATTTTTACATGTAAAAACCACTGTGGTTACCCATTGAAAGAGAGGAACTGAATCAGCAACCCAGTTCAGGTTGCTATTTTATTTTATTTTGGTAGTTGGCAGTTTTTATTGAACATTTTGCTTTGAAACACGCACATCCCGTGGTTACTTGATGACGGATCTCTTTGGAGTTTAAACCAGTGGCACTTTACGCCATTAATAAATATTCATTTTCCTGCTATCCCTCCAGTGGTATTTCATCATCAATCATGGCTGAAATCAGAGCTGTTTACGCTTTATGGTTCTCCACCACATGATTTGGCAGATACTTATGAAATTATCAGAGTGTGGAGGTAGCGGCAGGGGGAGGCAAAGGGGTGGCTTTGTTTGCTTTTGTGTTTTGAAATCCTCTCGCCCAGGCGGATTCCCAGAGCATCCCTGCTTTGTTTTTCCTTCCAAAGTACACATAAATCACTCCGTTGGTCTCAACTGTCCTGTGAAAATAAAAATGATCCCAAACTGTTCGAGGAGCACTCGGGGACTGTTCAGTGTTCGATATGTCAGGGAGAAGCGAAGACAGACACTCAGGAAGGAGAAGATTACAATCAATGAGGGAAAATCTATAGTGGAGAAGTTATCCTGCTGCCAGCATTGTCAAGGAAAGGCCTCTCCATCCCCAGCCTCATTACATGAAGGAGATTATTAGGAGCTAAGCAACCAGGCTCATGCTGCTGTCATCCCTCCCCTCCACCTTATGTTCCTACTGTAAATCAACATTTTCTTTCCCCTTTTTCCTCAGCATTTTTTTTTTCCGCCTTGACATGATAAGCCATACAAATTGCTAGCCGGCTGGTGTAACATTTTTTCGGTGCTCTCTTTAACTTCTGCTGTATAAAGTGAATACTGACTGAGTGAACTTCACCTTGGTGCTCAGCAAAATGGTGAACAATGACCAGAAGCCTTGGCGGATCCAGCTTCCTTGGGTTCAGCTGCTTTTTATATCCACCTGTTTTCAGTGTACCTTGTTGCACGTCGGCAGATAGCCTCACTGGTCTGCTAATGCGGCTGCCGTGGCGGACTTTTTCCCCACTTTGGAAATCAGTTCGCCAAGCAGTGAATTCTTTTGAGTCTAGAAGGTAAGTGAAAACAGGTTGCAAACTCTTGATGGCTATATACACAGAACTGTAAAACTGTGGGAAAGGAGTCGGACACACAAATGTGTCATTAGTTGCGTCACCTATACAAAGCTAGGAAATACCACACAAGCTGCCCTTAGAGCAGATGAGGCTCTTTTACTATAATGGGTGTGAGGCTTCCGCCCCGGTCCCACTCATGGGGTAGGAATAAGTCTCAGACAGGGCAGGGGAGGGGGTTACTACACCCACAGTCCTCCTCCTGCCCAGGCTCGTTTGCTCCTGGTCTCAGGGAGCTCCTCACTCACCAACTGCGTCTCAGGTACTGAGCCTCCTCATTGGCTTCCTTTGACCCCTTTTAAGGCTGCCTGACCCTGCGGCTCCACCCCTTCCCTGGCCTTGTCCTCCTCTCATGTCAGGGTCGAGATCCTGCCAGCACTTGGAGGGTTAGAGGCAGCAGCTTTGGCCCCTGCAGACGCTAGCTGGAGCGGTCACCCTGGAGGGGTCCCTGGAGTGGGAACGTGGAGTGATGGTGCCACCAGCAATGAGGCCCTGGAGGGGCACGGTGGAGGTGAGTCGGGGGCAACGGGGGGCAGCGGATCCCCGACAATGGGATTACAGTATTTGTGATGGAAATCACACATGTGCTTATGCATGCACACACTCACACGCACACAAATACACACAAATTTCAAATAACATTACAATCTATGGAAAATAGATTTACAGAAAGTCCTCACTTAATGTTGTCGATAGGTTCCTGAAAAGTGTGACGTTAAGTGAAACGACATACAACAAACCTGTTTTTCACCAGCGGGCTCAGTGGCACTCTAGAGGGCTCTGTCGGGCTTGCTACATACTGCAAAGCTGCTTCTGGGTTGCGAGGGACTGTGACCCACTTTCTTGGCTTCATGCTCACCTCAGAATGCCTTACAGAAGCTACCTGCAAGGCATTCTGGGGTGCAAATATGACCAGGAAGTGGGTTGTGAGACCGGCGTGACCTGGAAGTAGCTGCAGCCACGGAGGATGACGTTAAAGCGAAACAACGGATAGCGAAACAACAGTAAGCGAGGACTTAACTGTACATTCTTGCATGAAATGAAATGGTATGAAGTAAGCAGAGATGAGGATCAGTACATCAATATTGATGGTAATCCAGGAAGGGATGAGATAACTTCATGGTGGGCAGATTGGTCAGCAACAATTAGCCATGGCAAAAAAAAATGGAACCTCCATGTTCAGAGACAGAATACTGCATGAGTACCAAATGCTTCCTGGGTACTAAGGAAGACTGTTGCCTTCATTCCAGCTTGTGATCTCTCAGGAGGAATCTTATCAGCCTCTGTTGGAAGGAGAATGCTAAACTAGATAGACACTTGGTCTGATCTCTTCCAGCATGACAGTTCTTGCATTGTACATCGAGCAAGTGTGGATGTATAAAAAAAAAAATCTACAAGTAATCTGCAACTAAAACCAATCAACCAAGTAGTAATTGTGGGAAAGACATGTAGATGTTGCCTGAAATTTGGCTGAAAGACTGACATATATCACCAAGACAAGAGTCAATCGCACATTGTCAGGGGCTAAAGCCCATGGTCTCACTGGCTCTGGGGGAAGAAGAGAGTGACAAATGGAAGGATTACAGCTAATAACAAGCTGTAGGTGAAATCTAGACCCTGAACATATGGTGCTTGGTTCCGTTTCTACAGTAGATGGGGAGAGTATGAAATAAAATCAATTCTTTTATGGGAGGAAATCATAAATAGTGCTAAGTTTCACTTTCCTGCATGATCTTTCAAGCTGCACAGTAGGTAATTTGTCACTTTTGAGAGGTATGGGAAGTGAAAAGTGAATTCTTCAAAAGGGGGGGGCACTCAAGCAGTGTAATTGACTAGGCTATGGGAAAAGGTGATTTGTCTAGCCTAGCAAACATATCCGTTGAGTTAAAAGGAGAACTGTCAGAGCGAGTAGTTAGGGTCAAATTTTAGTAAATGAAGATAAAGAACTAGAAAAAAGGTTTCAGAAATTCTTCCAGTGGTTTCTGATGCTGCCTAAACGTTACTAATGTCACTATTAGTCTCACTATCCAATACACTGAATTTGCAGTACAATGAGGGGTTTCCAACATTTTATGCTGTTGTATGTAAACATTGCATAATTATTCTGCTAGTCTGGACACAACGTGTAAGTTAAGCGATGTACGAACAAGGGAATCAAGTACATTGGAAATGGTAGAAAATAGTAGATTTACAGCCCAATCCTATGCCAGCCTCCGCTGGCGGTACTGGGCTCTGCACTGTTACAAACGTGCCATAAAGCACGTTGCGACAGCATGGAGGCCTGTCCCACCGGTGTGGAGGCCAGCGCCAGCAGGCTTCCGTTGGGGAAGGAGATACAGGGAGGCAGGGGGACAGTGGTGGGGAGGAGGAGAGGAGGAGTTTCAGGGCAGGGAGAGGGTGGAGCAGTGGCGTAACGACCTTATTTGGCGCCCGGTTCAGGGGAGAATTTTGCGCCCCTAGGGAACGTTTTTTTAAAAAAAATATTGGTGCAGCTGGTAGGCTGCGCCGCGCTCCGGGGGTGGAGGCGACCTCCGGGGGGGGGGCAACCCGGCGGGACCCTGCACCGGGCACCCCCCCCAGCGCGGACACGCCGGCGGCCGGCTTACCTCCATTCCATGCATTCAAGCGCCGGCAGCGCGGCGCATCGGAAGTGACGTGGCTGGTGTGTGTCCGACCTTCAATTCCCCCGGTGCCTCTTGGACTCCTTCTTTTCCCCGCATGCGCAGCCGAGCCGGAAGACCTTCAGCCTTCCGCCTTCACACAGTGAGTGAGTGACAGTGAGGCTGTGTGCCCACTGCCCTGACCCCTCCTTCAATTTCCCGACTTGAGTTGGACTCGAGTCTGGACTCGAGTCGGACTCGAGTTTGCGAGTCGGACGCGAGTCGCTGCGGCACCCCTGCAGCGGTGGGCGCCTGGTTCAACTGAACCACGCGCTCCACCCTAGTTACACTATTGGGCTGGAGAGGTGGACGGATCAGGCTCTCTGCCTTAGGCTGAGTTGAACATGAGCAAGATTGAGCCATGTTTTGCCTCTGCGAAAGAGCCATTGCAGATCAATTGAACAAAGAGAGAACTTTCATATTACCCTCCAACACCTGTAACAGTACTTTTCGAGTGAGAGACTGGGGAGGATTGCAACAGGCACCATTTTGCTTCCTCCTAAACAGCTGACTGACTACTTTTTAACTGAGCAATATTCATGCAGCCCCAGCTATTGTGTTGGGCTGAGGAATCACACATGCATCATCCATTTGTATGTGTAATAATAATCCCCCATTCAGGTAGTGAAATGTATGTAGATATCTGCTTCTTGTAACTGCTTCTTGCTAACTGGGCAAGAGGCACTTTTTCAATTGGTGCTCCTCTTTTATTTAGCAGGGGGAGAGCAACTGCCCCCCTTTCACCCCAGCACAGTTTCTTTTCTGGTGGCTGTTGCTGGTGGTGTTCTGCATCTTTTTTAGATTGTGAGTTCTGTTGAGACAGGGAGCCATTTGATCATTTGATTTTGTCTCTAAACCGCTTTGTGAACTTTTTGTTGAAAAGCGGTATATAAATACTGTTAATAATAATAATAATAATAATAATAATAATAATAATTGTACATGGCATTTTGGTGGATCAGGGCAAAGCCAGTCAGGCTCAGCCCAAGCCTGAGTGCTTGAGACCTAGCTGAGGTGCTGCCTTCCCCCATCATGATGTGCAAATTTTCCCAATCTCTGATTGCCCCCAATCACCCCCACCACCAGGTCCCAATCACTCTTGCTGCCCGCCAAGGCCCCTGATCTTCCTTGCCCCAACACTGTTTGCCCTCCAAGGCCCCAATTACCCCAACCTGCTTACCATCTTCTCCTGCCACTTGTGGCTGCCCTCCTCCTCCAGGAGTTCCAGCTCTTTCTGCCTACTATTTCAAAAGGCACGGAGGGTGGGGAAGGGAAACAATAATGCATAGTTCACTTCTACAGTGGCTCTTCATTTCCTTCCACCCTTCCCCAACCTCCCTCCCTTTTGAAAGGGCAACCGGCAGGGAGGGAGCCTGCGGAGGAGTGTAGCAGTCCCAATAGCTGTTGCTCCCAAGTTGGCCCACTACGGGGAGTGGTGTAGCCGCATGGACCGATGGTCTCATGGAAGGCCAGCCCTGAAGATGGTTGAGGTTAAAGCAGTGGTTCTCAAAGTTCTCCCCGCAAGGTGGGGAGAACTTGCGGAGGTGGAGACAGCAGCGGGGGCAATCCGGGGGACCTCTGCTGCTGAAACTGACCCCCCGAAACCGCCCCCGCTGTACTTACCGGGGCTTGGGTGAGCTTCAGGGAGGCCTGCACGATGCTCTGCAGGCATCTTCAGGTACTTCTGGTTTTCACAAAAGTACTGGGAGGCATGTGCCATATCCTTTCCTCAATCCTGGACCCGATCCGCTGACATGGGTACACGCGGACCTGCGCCAGCCATATTCCTGGCTTGGGTCCAAGTAGACCCATTGTGTGGCCTAAGTATTCCCCTGGCCCTGGGCCAAGGGGACAAATGTCGCCTTACCTCGAGGAGACCTCCCACCTGCTATATGCCCCCATGAAATGCAGCTGGTGCTGCTGCATCGGAGCAGGGGGACTTAGGTAGGGCTTCCCGTGTCACCAGATTGTTGTGGGACTAACATGGAGAAGATAGAGCCTTCTCTATCTCCTTGCATTCCTTGAAGGAACAGCAGGATGAAAAATGTACCAAATGTATCAAGGTAAAGCTGCACCAAGGGTGGTGTTTTGATAATTGCAAAAGCCATTGTGAGCCCCGCAGGATGAAATTTAGGGCTCAGTCCAGCCTAACTAAGGCACAGTTGAGGCCCAATTGTGGCCCAATTGTGGCCCAAACTAGGACCAAGTTAGGCTGCAACTGTGCCTGAGTTAGGCTGGAGGCAACAGCATTGGGCCAGGATCGCGGCAAAACTTACCACAGAGGCAGGCAGGCCCCTGTGGGGAGCTGTCAGTCTTGTGGAAGCGAAGAGCCCCCTCCTCAGCCCGTCTGCGTGCACCTACCACAGCTGCTGCAGCGGTCGCAGCAGATGGGCAGCCACAGGCGGGCCTGCAGGCACTGCGCGTTTGACAGTCAGCTGAAGGGCAGAGGTTGTGCCAGTGCCAGCTGCCCCAGGGCACCCTGGGCATCAGCCACCTGCCGCAGGGGGGAGTGCGACTGCCCTCCCTCCTGCAGACTGCGATGCCACCCCCAAGCCACGGTGAGGCTGCACGTGGGAGTCATGGGGGGGGGTGAGCGGGGGAGAGAAGGGAAGGAGGGGGTGGGAACGGCACGCACAAGGGGGGGGTCTCATGAGGTCTGGAACCGCCTCCACCAGGACATGCCCGTGCGCTGCCTGAAGCCCTGGGCCTCAAGGGCCGTGGCAATGCCCACAAAGAAGGCATCCCAGCATGTCTTCTGCTCCGTGCCCCGGCCAAGACCGAGAGATGCCGTGGGCTTGTCTGCTGCGAGCGGGAAGGGCTCACGCAGCTCATCACACCCCCAGATGGGGCAACGTCGGCACCTTGCGGCAGGCGCTCTGGCGGCATGGGGGGTGCCAGCGTCCATCATCAGGGAGTGGGAGGGGAGGCAGGCACACTGACAGGGGGTGCTGGGGAGGGGCACAGGTGGGTCAGAAACAGACAGACAACACGGCTGGTGGGAGAGGGATACAGGGAGAGGGGTCTGCAGAGACCGATAGGGGCACAGGGGGCACTTCGCAGATGGAGGCAATGCAGGAACGGGCGCCTCTCATGCAGACGGACCGAGGGCGGACACGGACGCCGTTGATGGGCGGAAACGGACGCCGGTGACGGGCGGACAGAGGGCGGAAACGGACGCCGGTGACGGGCGGACACGGACGCCAGTGATGGGCGGACCGAGGGTGGGTGAGAGCCCCGGTTGCTGAAAGGGCTCTTCACGGACGTGGCGGACGTGCGCCACAGTGCCCGTCAGTGTTTGCCTGCCTGACAGGCCCCCCAACTCCCCCCTCCCCTCTGGTCCCAGAGGGTCCGGCAGCCCCCCTGCTGTGTTCTCCCAGGGATGGCTGTGGCGGACCCTGGCTGGGATTCATGCAGAGGCTTGTGTGCTGGGGCCTGCCTGTGTGGGTGTGTGGGGCAGTGCTTGTGCAACATTGGGGACATGTGTTTCCAGGGGCATCTTTATTGTTCTGGAACAGTGGCAGAGATGGCCGGGCGTGGCTGCCAGGGGTAGGCACAGCAGCCTCTAGGACCACAGCAGCAGCATCAGGCGAGCCCCATGGACCTGGAGATGCAGGCTCTTCCCCTGTGGAACCACGGCCTGCTGCATAGAAAGGGGAGGGACAGCAAGTAGGCAGCCAGGGCGGTGGGGCAGCAGCAGCAGCTGAGGTGGGTTGCAGGGCAGGCTCCCAGACCTCTCTGGCAGCATCAAGGCAGGTGACCGTGGGGCAACCAGACTGCAGGCCCAGGGGTGCTCCCCGGACGGTTTGTGGTAGTGGGCATTCCTGGGGGGACGAACAACATGGGGGTGTTCCATGGCAGCTGCTGCGTAGTAGCAATCGCCATTGAAGAGGAGCCAGTGTGCCAGTTGCAAAGGTCTGCAGGGAGAGAAATCAAACACAGCTGAGTGGTGTGAGACACATAGCCTGGTCTGCGCTCCTTCCCTGGGTGTACGGTGAGCATGATCCTGTAAGGGAAAGGGGTCAAAGAGAGAGACAACAACACAACTTGGGGGTCACAACCATGGCAATCCTAGCAATACTGACCTGTCGGTAGACCCTGTGGAGAAAAGAGGGGGGGGGAACAGCTGGTGTCTACATATGGGTTACAGTTCCACACTCATGGCATTGTGTGCTCACATTAATACAGGCAGCTATGAGACAAGACATTGGTATAGAGGCATATCATGGCAGGCTATGCAGGCAGCTATGAGACAAGACATTGGTATAGAGGCATATCATGGCAGGCTATGCAGGCAGCTATGAGACAAGACATTGGTATAGAGGCATATCATGGCAGGCTATGCAGGCAGCTATGAGACAAGACATTGGTATAGAGGCATGTATCCTACCTATATTTCTCTATGCAAAGAGGCAGACGTCAGACCACATGTCAGCACAAACCCTGCACTTACCTGCTGGTGTTGTTGCCTGTATGGGGGGGGGGGAGAGGGGCTGGGAGAAAGACATGGGTTAGCAAACACTTGCATGGAGACAGCTGCCCAGGCACAGCAGTAAACAGTTTGGCCACAGGCAGAACAGCCCTCTCTGCCCTAGAGGGGGGCAGAGAGGAGAGAGGAGAAGAGAGAAGTGGGGTGTTAGAAAAGTTTTCAAAGTCCCACTTTGTGGCTGCTGGGGGACAGAACCCCACGCCACGTGCTCAGAGAGAGAGAGAGAGAGAGTGGAGGGCTGGGGCTGGGCTTTTGTGGGAAAGAGGCTGGGTGGGGCTGGGTGCTGATAGGGTAACTATTTGGGTCCATGTCCAGAGTTAGGCCACACCTGTTCGGTCCTAACTCAGGCCCAACTCGGGACCAGGGTGTTAGAACTTTTCAGGAGAGGGCTGGTGTGGGTAAGGTAAAATGGCTCCTATGGGTCTCCTCACATTTGGGTCCACCCTTTTTGCTGGCCCAAATTTTGGGCCTGAGTTGGGCTCGAGGGGGCGTGTCAGTGGCTCTCCAGTGTCTGGAACCGGACCAAAATTCGTAACCGCCCCCGTCACACCCCCGACACGCCCTCAACACACCCACTTTTAGGCTGCAATTGTGCCTGAATTGTGCAATTGTGCCTGAATTGTACCGCAGTTGCCTTGGGCTGGACCGGGCTGCAATTCAGTCACAATTGCAGCCCAACTCAGGCACAATTCAGGCACAACTTGGGCCTAAAGCACTTGGGCTGCAATTGTGCCTGAATTGTACCGCAGTTGCCTTGGGCTGGACCGGGCTGTTAGTTGCCCAAATAACTGAAAACAATCAAACATGCACATATGCACATGGACACCCACCTCTAGGTGGAAATTGAATGCTTGCAGAAAAGAAATAAAGTGGAAACAGTATTCGTGTATCTAGAACAGTGATGTTCACTGTTTTTTAAAAAAAACTGGCATGAATTTTTTTAAAAAAAAATGCTTTCAGATCCAAAACCTGGAGAGCCCATTAACAATCCAACCTTGTGGATAGCTGTGAAGAAACAATGAAGCTAAAGCAAATTGGCATAGTTTGAACAAAAATATCTAAGCCTAATTATGCAGACAGTTTTATTTAAATACCTATGGGTATATATAGCTTATCACATTGTAATTATAAAAAAAAGATAGCAGCTACAGTAAAAAAATCTAGTATTAGCAAATTTGAGATACTGTGGTCTGCAGATAGGGGGAAATGGTGCATCCCATTGGCTCCAAAGGAGGATTAGACAACAAACCCGGGATTAAATATATTGCAGCCATCAGTAGATAGGAAACAGGATGTTGGTTAATTAAGGAATATAAAGGATGAGTAGGGAAGTTCTGCTGTTGACAGAAGGATTAGAATACAAAGAGCACGGTCTGGAAACAATAATCATTTCCAAGCTCATTCTCTGTTCCTTCTCTGCCACCCTTGGAAAACTCCTTTCATGTTGTGCTTTTATTCTGTTCACACATAGCCCCTTTCACCCATGATTAATTAGTAGCAAAGCACTGATCATATTTGATAATGTAATCGTCTTGGCTGCTCTTCAAGGCATTCCAAAAAGCTGTTTGTAAGCCTGCCTTTACTGGCAGATTGACAAGACTTGGGTCCCAGGCCCAAGGTTGACCGTGGCTCTTCATAACCATACCTGCCAACCAATAAAATGTAGTCACAGCCAAGATTCATTAGCATACACTATGGAATGGTGCCTACATAGCCACACACCTGATGTCCACAAACACAGGACATTTTTGATTGGTCACTTTTTGATGGTCACTTTTGATTGTAGAGAGGCTCCCACATTTTGGCAGAGCGAAGCTGTCAACCCATGTGAAATATTTGCCTGCCACCACAAGGCCACCTCAATGTGTGTTTGTGATGGTGTATACAATGGTCTCACTTTTGTGTAGCTGCTTCTCAAGAACAGCTTGACACAAGCTAGGGCTACCATATGATCAAAAGGCAACCACATGATTCATCAACCCACAATCAACCCACTTTCTTGAGAAAGTCGCTATCATATTTCTGTTGCTGAGGTGTCCCTGGACCTACTGTAAGTCTGGTTCCCTAACATCAATGCCATTAGAAAAGAACAACTAAATAGAACATTGTTTTTGAAAGTGTCTTCCTTGTACCAGAGAAGAAATGTCACATAATCATATTTGTATTCCTCCTATAGGAGCCGCTGCAGCCGCCACCTCCATCTTTGTTTACACAGAGAAGTAATTCTGACAGCCATGTATGCACAACAGAGGAGAGAAAGGGAAGGAAGCAGAAGTTTTATGGGCAGGTGGCTCCATGCCATTGTTAGATTGTGGGCTTCAGGCAGAGGCTCAATTCCGACCACTTTCGTCAGTGGTGGTGTCAGAAGTTGGCCAGGAGGGGCACTGACTGAGGACCATGCGCATCAGAGGGACCGCACAAGCAGTTGACCTCTGAACTCACACCAATGGCAGCAGTACCTCCCAATGCACCATTGGAGGGCACATGAGGCATGCCATTCAGTAATGGCATTGGCTTTGGGTTTTATCAAAAGCCTTACTCTAATGCACCTGGATGCTTCATAATCTGTGAGAAGCCCGATCAGCCACAGGATCCTGAGCCCTTCCCGGGCTGCTCCAGCGCGGCCCAGGGACTCCTCGGGAGAAGGGGATTCCGTCTCCTTTTCCCGATGTAGGGCTGTCCAGCCCCAATGGGCCTCCTCAAATGTACGTCAGCTTTTGAGCAGACGTACATTTGAGGTAAGGACCGCCCAGGCTGAAAGAGGGCTGGGGATACCGGCGGAGTTCGTCACTGATATCCCAGCCCCCTTCTGGCCTGACTAGCCCAACGGCTGCCTTCTCTCGCCACCCGGTTCGCCCTCCCCCCACAAATCTCACCTGCTGCAGCAGCTGCAGGGTCAGTCCGGAGGCAGAGCAAGGGCTGCCATTCTGCTCGGTGGCAGCCCTTACTCCCCGGGTACGGAGCACATGCTCCGCAGGTGCAAAGTTACAGCAGATTGCACTGTAAATTAGGTGTAGAGATGCCAGCATGCCCTGCAAATCTCATATGTGGCATGCCTGGTAGTGGCATTCTTAGATTCTTACTACAGAGGACATCGCTCTTCAAAACAGTTCTTAGTAGTCGCACATAGTGCCTCTACTTCCTTCCAGGTGTGTTTAACTTTGCTTTGTCTTATTTACATTAAATCTATCTTGGAACCCTAAGGAGCATGTCCCTCTGATTTCATCTTCCTTTGCAAACAATTCTGAGCTGTGCAAGAATTAGACCACTGGGGTGAGCTCCACTATTGTGTTATTACAATACCCAATGGCCTCAATGGTAAATGTCACATATTGTCCATGTACATTAATAAATATCCATTCTCAACGGTTTGCAGCTGTTAAAATAAGGGAGGGGCTACAAAGACAGCAAGACCCCATGCTATAGATTTTTCTTGTCCTGACACATGAATGTATGTATAAGACAACGTAAACTGTCACCTGCTATGGCAAACGCTTCTTATATATGGTTGGAAAACAGGACCTATAATGTTCTAAAGCCTACCATACCAATTACTCATGAGAGTGACCTTGGCCAAGGCATACAGTCGGAAAGCTCAATTTCATCAGCGATAAAATTTATTTGGCAATTTTACCTGTCTCAAAGGGATTATTTAATGTCTGTTCAAAGCTCTCAACTTTCAAAACAAATTCAAAATCCTGAGTATCATTGCAAATACATACCAATAAAGGTATTAAGTACGAAAGGGTTGTTTTTACAATTAGCCATTAACTTATACAAGTGGAACATAAAGCTGAAATATCATCTCTGTGCATTAACAGCAGCAGCAGCAGCAGCACCTTATCAAAAAGACATCGCTCCTTCCATAAATAACCACCAGCGTACAGAACAGAATGAAAGACCTATGTTTTCTTGCGTTCTCTTTAATGTGTTTTTTTCTGTTTATTTGTATCAAGTTCTTCCTAATAGAAAGGGGTGGTTTTTTTTTAATATAAAACAAGAAATTAAAGGTGAAATTGAAGCATCCAATTAGCAACAATGTTGCCCTGATACAATATACAGTACTTTCTCAGTACAGTTAGTATGTGATGTATAGCAAGGTGCTAGTCCATCTGCAATCCTCAATCACTTGCTTTGGAATAGTCCCCCTCATTTTTCAATAAGCAATTTTAGAGTTAAGAACATTTTGCTTCTAGGCATTCTAGATTTCTTGGATATAATTCAATCATGATCAATGTTTTTATTCCCTCTTCCCCCCCCCCCGAATCCTGGTACAATGTAATGGCAGAGTGTTGCTCCACCTCTCTTGCATATGGGAGGGGGCAGTCCTTGCTCGGTTCTGTCCCCACCCATGTAATTATAACATGTGTCAGGCCTGTTGAATGGCAATTGGTAGAGGAGGCACAAGGGAGGTCCTGAAGCACTGTTACGCAGTATGGCAGTCTCCCTGTGCCACTCCTGTCCCAGCATGCCCCCCCCCAAAAAAACACCCTGCTCACCCACCCTTTTGATATAGTCTGGGATTAACTGGTCACCATCAGGGGCCAGGTAGGAAGTTTTTGCTTTACTGCAAATTGCAATGGCAGTGCATTTTTTTTCACCTACTCCACACTATGACAAGGGTGGGTATGTGCCAGATAGGTCATGACTGACAGGTATAGTGCAGGACAGCTGAAAGGAGTAGGGATTCTGGATCCGTTGTCTGCCTTTAGGCAAGTAGGAGTCAGAGGGAAAACCAGAACCAGTCTCCAGAGGCTTGAAATGGGATGCTTACGTTACAGGATGCCAGTCAAAGTAGGTGGAGAAGTTCATCTTCCTTGACCTCCCTTGACAGGGATTGGTGGTGATGAAGCTGGGAAAACTTCAAGGTGACCCTGGGTTCAGAGCCTGGGCGGTTTTGCTCAAAGGAGACCTTTGGCAGGATAACTGTCTCTTCCAAGCTAGGTGGCTGCACTTCGGGGGTGGAGTATATCAGACAGGTCCCACTGCATTTACTGTTTGTTGTCTGACTGGATAATCAATAAACATGGCCCTAATTTCTACCAACATCAATGTAACCTGTGGGGGGGAGATACCTGGGCAAGTCTCCATTTCAAGTCTTTTCTCACAGCCCAATCCTACGTGCGGAGCCCTTTGCGACACTTTCACTGTTGCAAAATGGTTGCCGACAGAGTGCACAGTGCTCCATTGGGTGGCCATTTGAGGAGCACTGCCACATGAGCAGAAGTGCTCCAGAAGTATGAATGGAGCTGCCTTACACCCGCCAAAGCAGGTAAGGCAACAGCGGGGGCGGGGATGGGGCAAAACGGGGCATGGGATGACAGGAGTGGGGAGGCTGTGGGAGAGGGTGGATCTGTTGCAGAAGGCACACGCCAGATCCTATCCCTTCCAGCAGCAGCCTCCCTGCCTCCCTTCTCTCCCTGGACATGCTCTAGCAAAGTCGCTAGCATAGGTCCGAGGAGATACATTGCAGGTCGGTAGGCTAACACAGGGGTAAGGGGATCCCCTTTCCCTGTTGAAGCCTCTCAATCTGCCCTCTCCCACCACAGGATACAGTGTGCCTGTTTTTGGCGTGGCTGCATCGGCGGGTGGGGAGGGGTAATGGATAAGATTGGGCTCAAAGTCACGTAAACACATCAGGTGTCTTAGGCAAATTATCACCTCTCAATGTCTACTCTATGCAACAGTGCACGTTTCGTACAACATGGCCCCTAAGCGCAAGTGTTTTAAGGGGTTTTCAAGGGTAATTTTGACTGTACAGCAAGTCGTTTAAAGTCATTTTGTTTTAAAGTTGATGGGAAAATGCCATAGGAATGTTTACGTTGATCAATTAGCCTATGATAAAATTGATTTCATTATAAGTCGTTTTGCTTAAAGTTGCAGTTTCCAAGAAAAACCTATTGACAACTTTAAGTGAGGACTTGCTGAACGCAATTTTCACCTTACACACAGACATTAGAACCTAACCCCCTCATAAGCTGTGACTCCACTATACCGCGAACTTCAAGTTTTGGATACAGTCCTTGCTGCACACTGTTCAACCACTGGGAGTCACCTTACCCACAAAGTGGCTCCCCACTCACTCCAGATCTAATTAGTGAGAGGCTCTGATATCATGAGTAGAAACAGAAGTTTTAAAAAATGTGATTACAGCCTGCCCTGAAAGAGAAAGGTCTCAGGCCAGGCCCAAGCAGGGAGTCGATCACCATCTAGACCCTTCCTATTGCCATCTTGACACCGTCCACATAGCTTTCAACTTCAGTACATGACAGATGCCAGCCTGTGGCTAGACTTTGATGCACAGACCTTTTTGTCAAAAATACAATTCATCATGCCTATCTATTTTATTTTTATAAATCTCATTTTAGGTTTGTTGCTTCATGTCAGGACATTTTCCCAGAGGGCATGTATCTATCAACTCCCTAAATAACTGAACAATTTTGATGCTTCTCTTCTGTTTTGTTAGAAAGACAAAGCGGGTGGGGGGGGGAATCACCCTTTTGTGCCAGCTGTATTTTGAGTTGTTTGAAAACAGCCCTGTCATTTAGACATGGAGCGGGATGATGATAAGCCAGTCATCTCATTGTACGGGCATATAACACTGGGCGAGGAGAGGGGGAGCATGGTCTTTGCCAACTCTCCTTAATAGCTAGTTCAGGTATATTAGTACAACTGAAGATAAACTCCATGATGATCGCCAAAGCCGGGATGATTTATGTCCGCATTTCCATTTGCAATAGCCTCTCAATATACGAAGCCATAACCTAAGCTGGTAGTCATTCCAGTCAGTTACGTTATAGACAGACAATGCATTATGAGGACAGCTTTGAAAAAGTTCGGGTTGGGAACAGTTATTACAGAGGTGTGCTGTCCTCAGGCAGGATTAAAGAGGTCATAGCTCTTTTTGCAAGAATACATCCCCAGCGTCCTGACTAAACTCCACTTTGAATAATTACTATTCTGCCCTACATAAATTCAAGCTACAGTTTTAATTATGCATAATATCAAATGTTAAAAACAGATCAAGTCGTCGGGCTGCCAGCCAAAGGAGGACGTTCACCCGCATTTGTTTTTCTGCTTCCTTCAGAAATGCCCCAAACTGCCTTTAAAGTGCCACAAATTCAAAATGCAGTAGGGAATTGCTTGCTTTATTATTATTATTATTATTAAAGAATAATCCATGCATTTTTACAAACAATTTTAGAAAAGAAGAGGGAAATTTATTATTTTATACCTAAAGGCATTCAAACCAAATGCTGTTTTTATATAAAGAAAAGCCCTAGCTTCTCAAGCCAGAGCTACATTACACGCGTCGCGGAGCCTCTGACCTGATTTTTGAAGCAAGCGGAGCCGCTGCGACCTCTGCACGGCCGGCGCGTACCTCAAGCTGGAATCCAACTTTTCAGGGGGCGGGTGCGCAGAGCTAGGGGGCGGTTCGCGGAGCTACTGCAGCCTGCCAATCGTAGGAGGGTGGCTGCATGCCAATCTGAACTACCTCCAATCACCTTCTTAAGAAGGCAGGACAACAGGAGGGACAACAGGAGGGAAGACACTACCCCGCTCCAAGCGCGTAGGCAGAGGCGGCGGCAGAGCCTCTGCCTGTAATGTAGCTCAGCTTTAACAAGAGACAATAATTGCTTCTGGCTTATGTCCCCTATTAGAAAGTCCTGTACAGCAAGTCCTCACTTACAGCCAGTTCCTGACTAAGGGTCCGGCGACGGAATGAGCATTCTGTCACTGGAAGCCGTCACAAACGTGCCGTGAGGGACGTTTGTGATGACTCAGGAGTAAGGGAGGCCAGCGCAAGGCCGGCTGCCCTCACTCCGTCACTGGGATGTCCATGCGGCCGCAGGAGGAAGACAACGCTCCAGCGGCCACCGTATGGGCGGTTCGGGCAGTGATGGAGGGGGGCCATTGGCTGAGCCGGCCCAGGAGGAGGTGGGGATGGCGTCCACTATATCCCCGTCCTAGCCAGGCTGGGCCATTATACGGCCATTATACGGCCTCATCCTACTTTCACCAGCTATTTAGCTGACGGAAATCTGATGAGGCCAAGTGGACCTGTCCCGGTTTGCACCCGGGGAAGGGGACGAATGTCCCCTTCCCCGAGTAGACCTCCAGGCTGCAGCAGCGCAGCCCAGAATGGGGATAGGATCCAGAGGGCGGCCCTGGGCTGCCCACCGGATCTCCACACAGGATTTCGCTGATAAGTTGTTTCATTATAAGTCATTCCGTTATAAAGTTGGTCAGCAGTTCTTGATCTTCTGACCTCTGTGTCCTCTGCACTGGGTCCGCGACTAACTTCATGGGCCTTGTCATGCCCCAGAATGCCTTCTGCAAGGCATTATGGGGCGCGACAAGGCCTGTAAATGTTCTTCTAACAAGGGATCTGGAAGGGGGGTGAAAAAGGGGAGGTCCTCGTCCTCGTCGACCTCCAGCGTCAATTGATTCCCCAAGCCGGCTGGGGCTGGAAGGCAGGTCCTGCGGGTTCACCCCTGAGAGCAAGAGCCAGCGATCCGTTAAGACCTCAGGAGTCCTGGAGGGTGGGGGTTACCGCACCGCGCAAGCCGCCTCTCCAGGGAGTCGTCCGGTCCTTGGCTGGAGGGTTGCGAACGCTTCCCTCGCATCCCGGCCGACTGCCTCATCATCGGCCGGAACGCTGTTTAAATAGGGCTCCTTCCCTAGTCCCGCCTCCCTGGTTGACGGACAGACGGCAAGGCCTATGGCTTCGGTTCTCACGAAGCTTCTAGTTTCCTGCCGTCTGGCCGTGGGCCTAGCCCGCCCCACCCCCTTGTTCGGCGATGACGCGCCCCGAGGGAGAGACTGTAGAGGTCGCGACTGTGCCTCCGGGGTTCCCCTCGTTAGCGTGGAGCAACGGATCCATTATTGCTGGGGTGTTTGGTGAGGCTGCCAAGTTGTTTGTTGATTGCCCCCGTGTGGGGTCTTGCGGGCCTCCTTGTTGAAGGGGAGAGGGGACGGGAGAGGCGGGCCGTCCCGTACAAGGCCAACAAAGTGGGTCGTGGGCCCGCATGACTGAGAAGCAGCTTCCAGTAGTGCCCCATAATGTTTTGCAAGGCCTATGGTAAAATTGGTTTTGTTATAAGTCATTTTGCTTAAAGTTGCAGTTTCTAAGAACCTATCAACAACTTTAAGTGAAGACTTGCTGTACAGCTAGACCTACACATCATGTATAGTTCCCGAATTCTTCTTAACTAAATAATAAAGTCCTCTTTTATCAGGTAAAGCAGCTGTAGGTGGCTTCCGTTTGAGGAGAGGGGTAGACACTCAGAAGGAACCTATTTAACCCTTTCATTCCTGTGTGTGTTTCTTTACACACACACAGGTACTTTTTGAAGTAAGAATTTGGGTAACAGGAACCAACATGCTGGAGGTATAGCAGGCTCTGAAAAAAATGTCCATGTAAACAATTCCATTATAGGGGGTACGATGCCTTCTGCTTGACAGAATGACCAACATCCCAGAATTTGAAACAACTCTTGAACATCCTCCTATAACTTGGTTTTCCCTCTGTTTGTTCCCATTTGTTTTAATTGTTTTAATTATTTGTTTTTAATTATTTTAATGTATATATGTATTTTAATGTTTTATTGTAAGCCGCCTTGAGTGCCCTTGCTGGAAGAAAGGCGGAATATAAATTCTTTAAATAAATAAATAAATAAAATTTGGCATATTTGGCACTCTCACCCTTCAAGTCAAAGGGCTCTGTTGTGAACTACAAAATATATCACTGCTTATAAGAATGCCTTGTGAGAGATGCCTTGTACTTTTCTCCTGGAACCACTTAGCATGGAATCCTTAGCATGAAGGGGAAAAAATCCTACAGTGGTTCAACATGGAGCTTATTGTTTGCAGGGGCTTTCAAGATTTCTGCCTTCAGGGAATTTTTTTTCCACTTCCTTGCCATGGAACCCAGGCACATTGTTGATTCTGGAGCCTATTCTGGATCAGAAACTTGCTCAGCATTGGGTAGGCCAGTTGAGACTTGCCATCTCCCCTTGTGCACTCTCTAGAGTGCACCTTGAACAGCGCTTCTCATGGTCCACAGCGCGACATACCACTTCCCATACCACAGACCTCTTGACATCATTGCCAGTTAATTTCCAGGATGGAGACCGAGACACGACTCTGCAACTGCCAGTAAGAGGCTTGGGGCTGGTGGGAGGGCTATTTTAAGCGCGCGAACCGCCATGCTGGAGCTCAGCCCGCCGAGCCGAGCCTCCTCCTACCAGTGGTTGCAGAGTCATGTCTCGGTCTCCCTGATGCGAGGTGGGTGTCCACAGGTGCCGCAAGTACCACCAAATACCCACCTTGCTTACAAACGACACCCACCTCAGATACCACCGGTTGAGAAACACTGCCCTAGAACACAAACTATGCTATGCTGCATCTGTGCACTGCAGGGAAAGATCTGTAGTGGTGGGCAAAAGGTCTTTTAGAAAGCTTCTCTACCATTATAAAGTACATATAAAGTACTCCTGTCCATATAAGTACTCCTGGTAAGCTTCTGAGGAACCCTACCAGACAGCTCGAATCAAAGTTGCTGAGAAGTGCGGAAGAGGAGAATGTGCAAACGTGCCTAGTAGTATGGAGGCTGCACTTAGATTTGGTATGGTAATTATTTGTCAAACTGACAAGATCGTCTAGCCAATAAACCTAGAAGACCAGGAATGTCATAATGCACCAACAGAGGATTTGGATCTTAGAAGGCGGGACCAAGGATGGAGGGCAGAAGATGCTGACACCATAGGAATTCATGGTACCAAGTGGCTCTGCCCTTTCAGTCCTATCACAAGCTTGCCAACGGAATGAGATTTCAGTACATTATGCTCCCAGACTCCATACGTAAGTGCTAAGTAAGATGGAATCTGTTTCAGTGCTGCTGACAATGGTAGATGAAAAGTAATGCATAATTCAACTCTTGTGAGAGAACAAACCGTCAGTGACATTTACATTTCAGCAGTTCAGGCCCATTAGCCTGTCCCAGCGTATAGGATTTTTTGCTCAGAAAGGAATTTTTCTACCTTGCTTTCAGGCCAAGTAGCCAGAGATTGATTCAAGAGGAAACCCTACTGGGGGTCAATGCAAAATCCAGCTACTAAATTATTATTCTTCCTTTTCCGCATTCCAGGTTGCAGAGGAGACAGATTCAGCTATGGCTGCTGCCATAACCCTAAGAAAATTGGAGGGATTTTTGTCGGAGAACAATGGAAGTTTCACAAATATTATTTTTTTCACTGCTATGTGATTTGGAATGTTCTGACAAGCACTATTAAACGAAAAGTGAAGCACATGTATCTCATATGTAATGTCCCAAGTTTTATTTAGTCATGATGGCAAGGTGGATCCGCCATATTCAGAGGCAGTATATCTCTGAATACCAGTTGCTGGGGAAACAACAGCAGAGTCTAGTTATTGCCTTCACACCTTGCTTGCGTGTTTCCCAAAGGCATCTGGTTGGCCCTTATGGGGAACAGAATGCTGAACTTGATGGACCTTTGCTCTGATCCAACAGGGCTTTCTAATGTTCTTAATTTGGGATTTTAAAATAGTAGGTTTGGGAGGGTTGAATGGAGATGGGCAGGGCCCTCATATTCCCAGGACAGCATTGAGAACGCAGGTGTAGGAATCACATATTAAAGGCTCCCCTCTGTTGAGAATACTAAGCTAGAAGCTAAGCATTTCTCCTTGATGTGTCAGCTTTCCACATCCAGGGATTTGTTTTAATGTTTATGTATCGAGTAATTTATATACTGCTTTCAGCCCTTAATGGAATCCCTAGGTAACGAACAATTCATAACAGTACAATACAATAAAACCAACCAATCAAAGAATAGTAAGAACAAGTAAAACAAGAACAATAAAATAATAATAATAATAATAATAATAAATAACTGTAGCCAAGAAAGAAAGAAAAACAAGTCAAAATAATTTATATAGCAATACCAAGTGACAGTAGAGTAGAAGAAAAAGAAATGTAAAAAATAACAAAATACACGTACACCCTATCCTATGCTCTGTTCAGCTATCCAGCTATGCTGGTAGGCGGGTTTAGAAGTCTCCTCGGGGTAAGGGAACTTTTATTCCCTTGCCCCGGGGTAAAGCCCCCATCCCCGCAATGGGCTTCCTCGGATCTGCACCTGCTGTGCTATTTCGGTAGCACAATCAAGACTGCCCATGTTGGGTGAAATAGGCCTGAGGGAGATAGGATATGCCATATGCCACTGCTGCTGATCCCACCCTCCTCCCAGGCCCGATCTGCCCTCCCCCGCCCTGAAACATCCCAAAACGCCATGCGGCTCAGCTGCAGCTTATATGATTAATTTGTCTCATTGATTTCAAAGGTGTTTTGTGTGGTATAACATTCTCACAGCCCAATCCTATCCGGAATTGGGTTGTCGAGGGAGGGCTTTACAACAGTGGAAGCACAGTACTCCATTGGCGCGGCCATTCTGTGAGCACTGCCACAAGAGGAGACAGTGCCGCAACTTTATCCCATTCTTTTGAAAACCTCCCTGCCCCTTTCCTCTTCTTAGACATACGCCACCGAAAGAGGTTGCGTATGTCCAAGGAGACCCATAGGAGGACCCAGGGCTTATGTGGCAGTAAATAAAAATATTTTTTACTTACCTCCCATTCATCATCAGGTCCTCTCCCCCCCCCCCCACTGGATGCACTGTGTGCCTTTTTGGTGAGGCTGCATCAGTGCTGCAGGCAGAGGATAGGATTGGGGCCTTAGTATACAACTATATGTAATTGTGGCAGACTATGCTTGCTCTAAAGGTGGAAGAAGGTGTGAAATATCCCATTGTGAAAGAAGAGTTTCTTGACTGGAAAAAAAAGTATGTCGGAGAGCTCATGGGCCAAGCACAAACTTTGTGTATAGAAGGTCCCAGGTTCAATCCCTGACATCTCAGAGAAACGGGTCTGAGGTAGTAATGCCTGGAAACTTGAAGAACGTCTGTCAATCTTAGTTGAGAGGACCGGGCTGGATGGACCAATAGCTTCATACCAGCTGCTTCAAATCTTCCCAGGTCACTTTTAAATAGAAACATAACCAAGAAAAATACGTCCTCATAGAAAGAGGTAACACAGGAGCCTGTTATAATGAAAGTAACCAGCCTCCTGAAATTGATGGTAGGCTTACTGCAAAGATTTGAACAGGCAAGACAGCTGACTCTTGGCTGTTTTTATGTGAAATAGCATTAATAGTGACTTTGCCACAAACTTCTTTTTTTGAATGACAAGAATTCATAATGAGAAACAAGACTCCTTTGAAGTGCTCTCGGCAGCTCTGTAAAAGAGTGACGAGGCCTCTTGTGCCACTAAAAGCCAACTGCTGCTCGTGCCAAAGTATCCAGGAGAGATTTCTTTGAGAGTTGAAGAATGCCAAGAGAACATTGCCGGGAAGACTTTGTCTAAGTTAGCACAAAAATGTTACATGAAATAAGAAGGCATTGCTGTCAGCAGCAAGAACATGGCTATAAATTATAAGGAGCTTGTGTTGTTATACCAAAGTTTGACTTGGTGCATATCAAAAATAATATTGACGTTCCAAAATCTCATTCCCATACAAGATCTGTGGGGATGACAAATTTGAGCATGAATATTTCAAAAGCCATGCTTATTAACGTCATTCAGGGGAAAAATGTGAAGGTGATAAGAAAACTCATCTTGTGTGGGAAGTGGGGAGAAAGGCTTTGAAGGAGGATTGTTTAATACCTTCCTTTTACTTTTCATAATATAGCATTATTAAACGAACTCCCCAAACTGTGCATCAATTGCAGGGATACAAGATTGTGCCTGATCATACCCACTAACAAGACTAACAGCCCAATCCAAACAAATACACCCTGCTGAAGCAGCCACAGCACCGGTGTGCATACTGCTGGAGAGGGGGCAGCCCCAGAGGTCTCCTCTCAGGTAAGGGAACATTTGTTTCCTTGCACAGGAGTAAGCCTCCACTGCCTGCATGGGTCTACTTGTTCCAACAGCACAGCGTGCTTTATGATTGTTGTAAATGGTGAGGCATTGTTCCACGCAGCTGGGCTGCCACCACAAGTGGCGAGTGGCCATGGCCATGTGCCAGCAGCCTCCAAAGAAGCCCCGGCACTGGTAAGTTGATATGGGGGTGATGGTGGGCAGGGATGGGTGGAACGGGCTGATTTGGTTCTATTTTTAAGGGCTTCTTCTCCTTCTTGGTGTAATGCCAGGCAAATAGTGATCACATAGTGAATGTGATATCACCAAGTCAATCATATTTGACTGCATGATTATGGCTGCAATCCTAAACAGACATACCCGGGAGTAAGCCCCATTTAACTCATGGGACTTACTTCTGAGTAGATATGCATAGGATTGTGCTATATGTCACTGAAAGCAAATGAAGCCAGTTCAGAGTGATGGCAAGGCTTCCTGCAAAATTTCCTTCACTCTGAAAGAGCAAACATTTTTACCACGTATGAACTTACCTTCAAAACAATGTTCAAAGGAGGAGATATTATGCACTACTGCACAACATTTTCATTAAAAGTACTCCCATTCATTTCAACAGCCCTGGTTTAAACTGTTGTTCTGTTTTTAGCCACTAGAGTTCAGACTATTTCTACACTTCAGTTTTTGGTACCTATTCTTCCTTGTCCCAAGACTTTAGTAGGACTCATTCCTATCTGCAGATACTTCCCCAATTAATATACAGGTGTCCCCCCCCACACACACACACTTAATGATGGGGATACGTTCTGAAATCCCCGACATAAAGTGAAGCCGTCATTAAGTGGGTTTTACTGTGCTTTGAAGTTTAGCACTGTGCTTAAAGCCCCAGCGTTAAACATCCAAGCTCTTATCATGCCCATTAGCTGTTTGACTTTAGATAAGGGCTTTGAAGTTCAGCATTGGGGCTTTAAGCACAGCCCTGAACTTAAGCTCTTATCTAAAGCCAAACGGCTGGGGATTTAAAAAGATGTGTCTTAAAATCCTTTGCTCTTTTTTACTGGGGACCTCTGTCTAGGCTTACCAGATCTCCAACCGGGACAGAGTGCTAGACCTTTAGGAGAAGGAATGTGGGCATGTGTAGCTTGTTAAGCCTTACAGCATAATCCTAGCATGTCTACTCAGAAGCAAGCCCCATTGTGTTCAGTGGGGCTTGCTTCTGAGTAGACATGCCTAGGATTGTGCTCTAGGACTTAACAAGCTACACCTGCCCACATTCCTTCTCCTAAAGGTCTAGTACTCTGTCCCGGTTGGAGATCTAGTAAGTCTACCTCTGTCATATATCCAGAACGTCGTTAAGCGATCCGTCATTAAGCGGGGGGACACCTGTACCTCTAGCCATTCACACAGAAATGTGTGAAACTAATGGCTATACTGTATTATCATACTAACAGCGCAATCCTAACCAACTTTCCAGCACTGGTGCAGCTGCAATGCAGCTCCAAGGTAAAGGAACAAATGTTCCCTCACCTTGAAGAAACCTCCATGACTGCTCCCGCACTGCAAAATGCAGTGTGCGCCCTGTTGGCACGGCTACACCGGCGCTGGAAAGTTGGTTAGGATTGTGCTGTTAGGGACTAAAGGAGCATCACCCATGCAGTCTTGTTAATTTGTACATTGAAAAGTGGCTCGGAAATATTAATAGTAAGGAACTGGCTTTAACATCCAAGTACTTTGACTTAAATGGATTTTAATCATAGGCTTCTTTGTGAAACTCCTAAAGATACTTATAATGCTGTACTAATGATGAATGCCCAGCTACTGTACATCAAATAGATAAATAACACTGCTGTAACTATTTGGGATAAAGCGTGGGTGTAGAGACTCTCAAAACTCACAGCAGTCGCAATTCAGCTGCCACCACTCCAGTATTGATCTAGATAGCTTGAATCATCTTCTCAGAACCTGTTATAAAAGAACCAAAATGGAACCTTAAATTATCTAGGATGCAAACTTGATTACTTGGTAACGTGACCAAGTATGGCATGGAAGGTCTGATTAGAAACCCATAAGGCACAGAATACAATTCAAAATTGAATTTATTGAAGTGAATAAGAGTTTACATTACAGTAGAGGTAAAAGGAAGAAAATGGTTTTTTTTATAAAAATATGAAGAAAACATAAGAATGACAGTTCAGACTATGACATTTCTTGACCAGGCAAGTTCCCACCTTACCTTGTTCCAAGGCAGTCCCTTGGTTCAATTTATTCTTCCAAACCTGAGGGCTTTACCTGCTTTCTCAGAAGGCATGATGGAAGCAGGAAGTCAGCTCATGTTGCAACATTCCCACACCTGGACTCTCAAGGTCAAGAGAAAGTTCTCTTGGGTAAAGAAAAGTTATTCTATTTCGAACTTTTTGTGGGATTCTAATCTTGCATAGTCACAGATTGAACAGAATAGGTCGATCATGATGTTCCCAAACTGGGGTGTCGCAAAATGTTGGGTAAAAATATGTTGGTTAGAATATGTCGCTACCCCCTTAAGGGATCACGCCGGCGCCAGGGAAAAACGTTTTTCCACTCACCAAGGGTTGCAACGGCCCTCTGAAGGGTGCAGGCCCCCCGCGGACCCCTCTACTGCCCTCCCTGTATCCCAGATTAACTTCCAAACACGATTTCAAGCTACTTTCAGTTTACTTTCAGGTTTAGGTGAAAAACCACATTTAAGAACATAAGAGCCCTGCTGGATCAGGCCAAAGGCCCATCTAGTCCAGCTTCCCGTATCACACAGTGGCCCCACCAGATGCCTCAGAGAGCACACAGCCAACAAGGTAACCTGTTTCCTGCTGCGACTCCCCTGCACCTGGCACAGAGAAAACCCACTTCTAAAACCAGGAGGTTGCTTATAGCTTGTAACCTGTGATGGTCTTTTCCTCCATGAATCTGTCCAAACCCCTTTTAAAGGCATCTAGGCCAGGTGCCATCACCACACCCTGTGGCAAGGAGTTCCACAGATTAATTACACATGCTGGGTAAAGAAATATTTTCTTTTATCCGTTCTAACTCTCCCTCCACTCAAATTTAGTGCATGTCCCCTGGTTCTGGTGTTGTGCGAGAGGGAGAAGAATTTCCCTCTATCCACTCTCTCCATCCCATGCATAATTTTATATGTCTCAATCATGTCCCCCCTCAGGCGCCTTTTTTCTAGACTGAAAAGCCCCAAACGCTGTAGCATTTCCTCCTAAGGGAGGTGCTCCAGCCCACTAATCATTCTGGTCGCTCTTTTCTGCACCTTTTCCAATTCAACTATATCCTTTTTGAGATGTGGTGACCAGAACTGGACATAATACTCCAGATGTGGCCTTACCATCGATTTGTACAAAGGCATAATGATATCGGCCGTTTTATTCTCAATCCCTTTTTTAATGATCCCGAGCATGGAATTGGCCTTCTTCACAGCCGCCGCACACTGGGTCGACACTTTCATCGACCTGTCCACCAGCACCCCAAGATCTCTCTCTTGATCCGTCACAGACAACTCAGAACCCATTAGCGTATATGTGAAGTTTTGATTTCTTGCCCCAATGTGCATCACTTTACACTTACTTACATTGAAGCGCATCTGCCATTTTGCTGCCCATTCTCCCAGTTTGGAGAGATCCTTCTGGAGCTCTTCACAATCCCTGCTGGTCTTCACCACCCGGAAAAGTTTAGTGTCATCTGCAAACATGGCCACCTCGCTGCTTATCCCCAACTCCAGGTCATTTATGAATAAGTTGAAAAGCACCGGTCCCGAGACCGATCCTTGGGGCACACCGCTTTTCACCTCTCGCCATTGTGAAAATTGCCCATTGACTCCCACTCGCTGTTTCCTGGTCTTCAACCAGTTCCTAATCCACAAGAGGACCTGCCCTCTTATTCCCTGACTGTGGAGTTTTCTCAGGAGCCTTTGAAAGGTAATCCAGGGTGCAGGGAGGCCCGTAGAGGGGGCCACAGCCCCCTGCACCCTCTGGAGGGTCAGCGCAACCCCCGGTTAGTGAAAAAAACTTTTTTCTTCAACGTTGGCACGATCCCTGGTATGCTGTCGCCTCTCTCTATCCCCCCCCCCGCAATCCCCTGTAACAGCTGTCCCTTATCAGATGCTGATCGCAGCAGTTGATAAGGGACAGTGTCTCGCATACCCCCAGCCTGCGGTCCATGTACCCCAAGGGGTACACGAACCACAGGTTGGGAACGCCTGACTTACAGCATTCCCTACCTTCTTATAATTTTGGGAATGAAGGTGAAGACTGACATACTGGCCCAGTGAGGAAGATGACTAAATTCCGAATCATTAAAGTATGCAGGTGTCAAGATTGTCTCCCTTAATCACCTCTCCTGTCTATGTGACCCAAAATTCACACCTGGCTCACAGAAAGAAGGCCAATCCGCTCCAAGGCTCCAAAATGAATCAATATTATTTAACTAACAGGACAACAAGGGGGAATTGGAACTACCTGCAGGTGAATGACGGATAGATTTGCAAAGGGAATGGCATACTGCATACACAAAATGCACACACACACACACATCCATATCCAAGTGAGCCGGCTGTTCACAATGAGGTTTTTTAGGCCTCTCAAATCTCCCATTTGTTGACCAAACCTTTAAATTTAGGCTTACCAGATCTCCAACGGGGACTGAGTGCTAGACTTTTAGGAGAAGGAATGTGGGCAGGTGAAGCTTGTTAAACCTCAGAGCACAATCCTAGGCATGTCTACACAGAAGCAAGCCACACTGAACACAATGGGGCTTGCTTCTGAGTAGACATGCCTAGGATTGTGCTCTAAGGTTTAACAAGCTACACCTGCCCACATTCCTTCTCCTAAAGGTCTAGCACTCTGTCCCGTTTGGAGATCTGGTAAGCTTATTTAAACCCAGCTAATTTCCTTCACAACTGCTAATGGACGGGATGTTAGAGTGACATACAGTTTTGTTCCCCAAGTCTGAAAGCCAAGTGAAATGGACACAGTGTATGCCACTGAGTCATTGTAAGCAGGAAACATTCCCCACACTTCACAGAATAATTATCTCATCAGTTCTTTACTGTGTGTATAGATCTAGCGTCAACATGCTCTGGGATTTAGTTTTCAGTGCCTCTGTCTTTGTCTTCACAGCAGTGAGCAGCAGGGCCCTAATTATAAATAAACATTTATATAAATTCCAGATTATGTATCTCAAGAACCTGTTTCCTACATTCAAATCAGACTGCCTGCCTGTTATCTTTACACAAATGCTGTTGGTTACTGTAATGAGGAACTCATTTGTTCTGTGATTTTTGGGGTGGCTCAGATACCATTTTCATTAATACTTAGATATCATAATAATTCTAGATTTTAAAAAAAATCCTGCTGAGCAGCCAGAGACTCTGAAAGTAAAAGAAGTCATCTGCCCACCCATTAATCAACCAGCCACTCAATCATCAAACCACTAACACTGCAATCTGAATCCTAAACAGGCTTTACTAGGAGCTAGCATGTATGTTTACTCAGAAATAAGTTTACTCAGAAGAGTAAAATTTACTCAATAATTTACTCAGAAGAGTGTCCTCCAGAGAGAAAGGCAGGATACAAATCACATAAACAAAAAAACAAGTCTCACTGTGCTCAGTGAGGTTGACTGCAAGGTAAATAATTATTGGATTGCAGTCGAAGGCTCAATGGGAACTCAATGGGACTTACTTGTTCAGGTATACCCCCATAAATACGTGTGACACAGATATTGGAAGAAACAGGGGCATGATTTATTGATAGGATAGTTACAAATGCCAAGAGGCAATTTAGATAAGTGCAGCTGGTCCTGACTCCAACCCACCTAGTGCTGGGAACTAACTAGGAGGAGACAGCTGTCCTGTCTAAGCCCTAAATCTGGTGAACCACCCTGGCTCAGAACCTGGGGTCACCTCACGGCTCACAAAGCTTTTGCACCGCCAACCCCTGTAAAGGGGGTCAAGGAAGCTGAATTGCTCTACCCACCCTGAGCTGGGTAAGCGCTAAGGTAGGCATCACGATTCAAACCTGGGATGAAACTATCCTGTGCTCCCAATCCAAGTAGCCTATGGGAACTAGTTCTGGTTCTGACCCTGACTCTTGGTTGCCTCAGGGCAGATAGCTGATCCCTGATCCTGCACCCCACCCCACACTATCCTCCCAGCCTGGCTAATCCCAGCCTAAAGGTCAGTCTGGGGTAAGCAAAAATCCTCCTCCCCCCCCCCCCCATTAGGAGAGGAGCAAAAAATTCGGCCCCACAAGGCGACCAGCTAATCTCAGACTCTTACCTACTGGACAGGTGGGTTCTGCTGTAGCCGCACAAAAGTGGCAGCAGAAAGCCCAGCACTACAGAGCGGCCTGCTAAGGCTCTCCTCCTTCAGGCCTGCTGCCCAATGGCAGCCCAGCCAGTCACGCAGGGGAGGAACCTAACAAGGAAGCCTCCCTCCGAAGACCTGGATGGAGCCCCATTCCGAGGATCGGATTCTGCTGCATATCTCATTCAACATAATGGAATTTACTTTCTTGCATGTGCAGCAATTTGTGATAGCGTTCTGTAGTTCTTTGGGCTGGTGGAAGCCGCAGCCACTTTTCCGAGGCTTGAAATTTTAAAACTTACCTTTTTTTTCTGTCGGTGGGCATCTTGGATCTCACGAAATCTCGCGAGATCCAAGATGGCAGTGCCCAAATCTCGTGAGGGCATGAGGCAGTACAGTACTGCCTCATGTGCCCTTACGAGATTTGGGCACCGCCATCTTGGATCTCGCAAGATTTTGTGAGATCCAAGATGCCCACCGACAGAAAAAAAAGGTAAGTTTTAAAATTTCACGCCTCGGAAAAGCAGTGGCTGTGGCTTCGGGGGCAGCAGAACTCACTCCCCCAGGAGGTAGGATTGTTGCCACCTCTATTGTCATGGCTATATGCTTGCTTTGGTCGTTGCGATATTTAATAAATGTGTTTTTGGAACTGAATGGAAATCATCATACCATTTAAGCAAGCCATGGTTAATTCCCCACCCCACCCCCGCCGCTAGTGGTTCCTTCTAATCATAATCTCCATTTACCCATCTCCCTGGCCCTGGGAGGAGAGTGGATGCGCAGAGGGGTTATTCTGTCTCTCCTTTCTGGTGACCCATCTGTTCTCTCAGCATCCAGTAACCAGCCCCCTCCCACCTTGCTGCTGCTTTGATACCCTTCTTTGGGGGGATGGTGTCAGCTTCCTGGATCACCAACTGTTTTCACTTGTGGTTTTCTGCACCTGGTTTTCAATGTGGGGGGGGAGGCATCATAGGATTCCCCAGCATGAGAAAACCTTCCAGCTGTTTCCTCCTAAGATTATTTAGGAGGGAGAGAGTAGGGCCTGGATTCCTTTCTGCGGACTTATGGCCTCAAATGAATGAATCAGTCTCCCCCCCCCCACTTTAAAATGGGGCCTTTTAAATGGGCTGTTGTGAAGGTGAATTACTGAGAAATATCTTCTTGGCCACATAATCTCCTCTTTTCTGTCATCCTGAGTGGCTCAGGGTGGCCCACCATTCTTCAGTGAGAGTCTGTATTTGTTTTGTCTGTTTCGCTGCAACAGGGTAGTCTCTTAGAGCCTCCGGACTGCCCAGAGATGCTGGTACTGCAGGACTTTTTTCTGCTGTGCCTTCCATGCTGGTCTGTGGATTTCTGAATTGTTTTTAAGTTCAGGGCTGCAGCCCTGTTTGGGGACAGCTGAAAGTGATGGGGGCGGGGGAGAGACTGGATGCACCTTTGCCAGCCTTTTGATCTCGTTTTTCCCCTTTCCTGTCTGCTCCAACAGTTAAAGGTTCATGCGAGGTGCTGATGACGGGCAAATAATACTTTTGCTTCTTCTATGTTCCTTTGTGGTTGGGGGGAAAGGCCCTGTGAGTTGGAAGCAGCTGCTGGGCATTGCTCAGTGTGACCAAAGCACACTCTGCACATGAAGTCCTTTCTGGAATTTACAATATATTCAAAAGTTGAGCTGGAGTTTTCAGCTCAGGTCTGTGGCTGGCCTTGAGACTGGAAAAAGCAGCCACCGTGGCGTTAAGTCCCTCCTTTTGTTTTGTCCTGGCAACTATTCTCTTATATGCCACCAGTATGCCTGTGTTAAAGGCAGAGAAAAATGAGAGCAGAAAGGGACCTAGACGATAGATCTCCCATCGGTCCACCTTAGAGCTTTTGAACTAATTTTGGACCTGATCTGGTGGCCCCCACCAGATCTCCTATTTCTGGCGTGCAGAGACCAGGAATGGTGAGTTCTAAACTATAAACCCTCTTTTCCTCCCTTTCCTTTCCAATATCCTTATTAGCAGAAGTTCAGGAATGAGGGTCCAAAAGTCTGGAAGAACCAAGGCAGGATGGCTGGAAAGCGCTTAAGCGAAAGGGGGCAGGTGCTAATAGCCGACTATTATATAAATTGCCATTTTGGGACCAGCTAAAAAGACCTTTGCATTCTACTTCACTTTTGGCTTTTTGGATGTCTTTCTGGGCTTTTCCCTTGTCGTGGTGCCCTGTTTATTGTTTCTGCTCCTGTGATTGTTTTGTTTTTACTTTTTTGTTTTATCTTGTTATGATGTATCTTATTTTTTTGTAAGCTTCCTTGCCTAATGAGAGTGGGGAAAAAAGTGAGGGGTAGAACTCTTTTAATAAATAAAATCAATCAATGCAATGTAAATGATTTCCCCCTTCTTTCCAGCGTCTCCTTCCATCTCTCTCCCTGCCCCCTTCCAGCATCTTTCCCTCCCCCCCCCCACTTCCTTCCAGCATCTCTCCCTCTCCCAAGGTAAGTGGCAGCAGCGGCAAAAATGGCCATTTTTGTGGCCATAAATACTAAATAAATAAAATTTCGGACGGCAAAAGGGCACTAAGCACCCCCCAAAAAAAAAGATTTTTGACATTTTATTTATTTATTTAATGGGGGGGGTCCCAGTTTAGAACCGGGAAAATCTGGTAAGCCTATATGCAGTTAATACAGAGAATACATGGAGAACTGGAAAAGCATGATCCTGTTCCCTCAGCTCATGTAACATCCAAAGCTGTTCTAAGTCTTCATTTCCCCCCCTCTACCCAAATAATTTCAGTTTAGAAGCATACTTGTCTTAACATTAAGTTGTTTAGCAAGGGAGAAATCCAGCATCGGGGGGGGGGGGAGTCAGAAACTTGGTTGTTTGAAAAGCATTTTCATATGAATTTTTAATACACATTCCTATACTCCTGTAATATGTTTTATTTACATTTTTGTCCTGATCAGTATTCTGGCTGTTTGTACCTTCAAAACTAGGTGCTGATGTGACTTGCAGATTGGCAAAAAAATTCCTTGAGTTGACTGAAGGCCTGACTTATTACGAACATCGCATGCACAGTAGTAAACAGTGATGTAGACTTGACTCGGTGATTGTAAAAGACTCAAAAGACTCGACTCGAGACTTGGAGCCTTTTACAACTAGTCGAATTTTATTCAGGTTTAAACCCGTTTTCCCCATTAAATAGATACGGACTCGCAACCAAAGACATGGGACTTGACTTGAGTCTTGGAGTCAAGACTTGATCCACATCCCTGGTGGTAAACTTTTGCGCTGCTATCACTGCCGAGCTTTCCACTGGGCCGTCACTGTCTGCTGATTAAGTTTGCTAAAAAAGACACAATGTGATGAACTGCAGCAGGCTATCTTGCTGCTGAACAAGCAGAGTCACCGGTACATATGTGATTAGAATGATGACCCAATTAAAACTTTGCTGGAGGAAAAAGGAAAGGCTTGTTATATTAAAAAAAAGTCACCTTTTTTTTTTTGCCCAGTTTTGCTGGAAAGGAAGTATAGGACAAAACATCAGTGCTCACACAGAGATGCAGCAAACGCAAAATCAATAGTAGGACAGAAAAGATAATGAAATCCAGTGGGAGAAAGTACTTCTATACCTTTTGAAAGCAGGTAATTCTTTTTCCCCTGAAGCACATTAATATTTATGCGACTGAAGAGTAAATTGCCAGCTTAGTTACAAGTGTAGCTTTATTGGCTGTGGTAGATCCAGCAGGTGAAAACCAAACAGTTTAATGTGCCCATTACAGGTTGACCACAAAGCCAATGGATGGAAGGGCACACCCCAAAGAAGGGCCACCCACCCCCATCCAGATTGTAACCATGATGGAAAGAAAAGTTGACCTCCCTTCACCACAACAGTCCCAGTCTAGATTGTGCTCCTGTCATTGATGCTGATTTGTTTATTTAAGGGATTTCTTTAATCTTTTTCTTAAAACACCAAGCATCCAAGGGTCAATCTGTACATTGAACTAATATGTACAGTAGGGTCCCGATCCTGCCCCCTGCAGATACCACGAACCTGCGGATGGGGCAAACGCTATCCTCCACCCACCCCCCGTGTCCATTACCATATTTACGTTCTTCTTGCTGGTGCGAAGCAAGCGTGGGTCTTGTTTAAACAAAACGCTATAAGCAGCAGCCTGCTGCTTATAGCACAGTTTGTGACTGAGTGGAGTCAGCAGCCTCAGTGCTAGAGAGGCTCCAACATTAACAGGAACTTCCTGTTGGGCACGGGAGGGAATTTGGCATCCGCAGATAAGTGAATCTGTGGTTGCCGAATCAGCGGATACGGGGGCCCTACTGTAGTTTGGCCATAATTGTATGTGCATATAGATCACTCATCACATGCACACTGTACAGAGGCTTGCCATATTATCCGAATTGGAAGATTTTTTTGTGGATTTGGGGCCTCCCACCTGGTGCCCATTTTGCTCGTTAGCCGGCCTGCTTTCAATTTTTAGCCAATGAGGAAAGGCAGAGCTAGAATTGACGTATAAGAGAAGCAGTGAGGATGTGCTTTCTTCTTTTTGATAAGGGTGGTTAATAGAATTAGGAAAAGAAGACACAGTTCATTGTCCAAGGGTGGAACTTGCTCCTTTACAGCTCACATGACGATGCAGCTGCACCAATGTGCCCGCAGTATTCTGCAAGGGAGTTTTGGTCCTCCAGAGATAGGCTTACCAGATCTCCAACCGGGACAGAGTGCTAGACCTTTAGGAGAAGGAATGTGGGCAGGTGTAGCTTGTTAAACCTATAGAGCACAATCCTAGGCATGTCTACTCAGAAGCAAGCTGAATTGAACACAATGGGGCTTGCTTCTGAGTAGACATGCCTAGGATTGTGCTCTAAGGTTTAACAAGCTACACCTGTCCACATTCCTTCTCCTAAAGGTCTAGCACTCTGTCCCGGTTGGAGATCTGGTAAGCCTATCCAGAGACCTCCTTGAGGTAACTTCTGCTCTCTTTCCCCGGGGTACATCTGTGCCAGGTCACTGGGTCTACTTGTCCAAACACTGTAGTTGGCTCAAGTCCACGTAGACCCGGGTCAGGGGATCGAGGTTGGGAAGGGGTTTAGGATTTGGCGGATGTTGCTGCTGCCGAACCCGCCCCCTTCCCAGTCCTGCTCCGCCCTCCTCCCCCCCTCGTCACCACTCCGTCGTTGTTGACTTTAAACAGAAATGACTTTAAGTGATGACTTGCTGTATGTGACATACGTCCGAGGAGACCCACTGGGAATCAGACAGCCTACCAAGAGATAAGTACAAAATGTTTTTACTTACCTCCTGCAGGCTGTCTTATTGCTCCCTCCCCACCATAGGATGCAGCACACACCTTTTTGGTGTGTGTGCATCAACGGGGATGGGGGATTTGGATAGGATTGGGGGCTAAGGCTGCAAGTCTACATGCAATGCTGCAAGCCTCATTCAACTCATTCAACTTCTGGGTAGGCATTCCTGGGATTGGGCTGTCAGATTACTGTATTTTCTTTAGTCTTCATGTAGCCTTTGATGATTCAACTATACATTATTATCGTGAACTACCTTGAAACCATTTTATGGCAAAAGCTGGTTACAAACGTTACATTAAATACTTGTGTCCACATCACACATCAACTGTGTGCAAGAAAACCGTGTGCAACCGTGTGTCTTGCTGTTTAGCAGCATTGGGGGGAGGGCATTTCGAACATAAATCCAGCAGCGATGCTTAACCCCTCCAGTCTGCAACTCAGTTTGCATGATTATTTATTTATTTATTTTTTTATTTATTTACTTACTTACAGTATTTCTATCCCGCCTTTCTCCCCAAAGGGACCCAAGGCGGCTTACACAAAAATAAGATACAAAAATACAAAAACTACAAATAATTACTTTTTAAACAGCAAAAAAAGTTAATAAAAACGTCTAAAAATTGATTAAAAAATACATTTAAAAATGTAATGATTAGCAAATGATTTGCATAGTACGCAAATTAGATTGCCCAGCTTTGGTGAACTGGAGTATGGCAATCCTGATACTAATTGTATGCACTTGAATATGATGTGTGAACAGGGCTAAGGCCGAATGGCACTTGAGTCCAGGCAGTCCAATATTGTGGGCCTTGTTGTGTCTCCTTTGCTTTGACGTAGTAAGGGCAATAATGCAGTTTGAACTTGCCATGAATGAGAGATTAATAGTTGTATGCACACATTAGATTCAATGCATGTACAGTCTGTGTACTGTATGAACATACAGGCTGTGACTGTCGAAAAATGGCCGTAAAGCACACTCCGGCCGTAAAGCACACACACTCTGAATAGTGCACTGTCCTAGCTGTGGAGGGATGGCCAGACCCTTTCCACCTGCATCAATACACCCAAAAACACCCACTGAGGCAGGTAAGATGTTATTACTTGGGAAGGGAGGCAGGGAAGGGCGGGGAAGGGAAGAACGGGGGTGGGAAGTGTGTGGGAGAGGGTGATCCAGCGGCAGTGGTGCATGCTGAATCCTATCCCCCGTGGCCGCCCTTCCCAGCCTCCTTGGCCCCTTTCTTTCCTCGGACTTGCACCAGTGATTTCGCTGGTGCAGGTCCGAGGAGACCCATTGTGGGGCAGGAGGCTTATGAAGGATTTAAATCCCCTTTCCCTTCCAAAGCCTTCCCCCCTTTGCTGGATACAGTACGTGCCTTTTTGGTGTGGGTGCACCAGCGGGGGGGGGAGGATAGGGTTGAGCTGTTATTCACAAATGTTTGATGTGCATACATCAGTACAATCTGCACCCTACGTTTTTCAGTGCTCTTTGATAAACAAGCACATACAGAACTTGTATGCATGTATAACATAAGGTACGACCAGCCCTAATATTATGTACTTGTAGACACTACGAACATGTATTTTAGCAGTGAAACATGATGCTATGCTATAGGCCACTTCAACTAGCAGAGAAGGATGCATCCAGATTATTGACTTTGATGATGACAACTACGTTTCACTTTGATTGCATTAAATGGTGTGAAAGCCACTCATGAGAATGCCCTTGTTACCATTGTCAAATGTGATCTTCAGGAATGAAGAAAAAAATGACAAGGGCGTATTTTCCTTTCTCTCAAATTGACCTGATGTTCAGCAGTGTATTCTGCCTGTTATTGGCAGATCTGTGGCGGGGTACGGTATCAAGCTGATCATCGTGAGGCAAAAGAATCCAGCCAGATGGGCTAAAGGTAACAAAGCTGAATTGTCTTCTATAACAGGCAACCCTGTTTGCTTTGATATTGGGCTTTCAAAAAGAACACACTTTCTCCTATAAGTTTGTATTTGAAGTTTTATGACATTTTCCTAAGTGATAAAAGCAATGCTGCTTAGACTGGGCCAGATCACTTATGAGTGTTGTTAAAAGGGTAGAAAAGAGATAAGCGCACTATTTTTCAGCAGCATATTCTAACCCATTTGAATCACACATGCGGTAAATGTAAAAAAAAAAGTGATTTATGCACCACTTGCAAACATGGCTCCTTTCAAAAGGAAAGCAATAGAGAAATGAATGCTGGATTGTCACGAAAATGCAAGGGAAATGTCTTTCATCTTCCACTCTTCTCCAGACTGTAGTTTAGGGGCCGGGAAGTAGGTGAGACTGAACCAAGGTCCTGAGCCACAGGCGCAATCCTGTGTAACTCTTGCACCGGTGTAACAGTAGATCCCCAGTGTAAGAGCACTTATGCCACTGTAACTTGCTGTACGCCAACGGACGCAGGACAGACATCAGTGTAACCCCTTCGGATGCCTCATATGAGCAGTTCGGATGCGGAATGGACTCCGGCGCAACTCCACTGGCGCAGGGGTCATTCCGGGGTGTCCTGCATCTGTCGGCGTTCGGCAAGTTACACTGGCATAGTGCTCTTACACCGGGGGGTCTACTGTTACACCGGTGCAAGAGTTACACAGGATTGGGCTGCCAGAGTACAATCCTATACACAATGACCTGGGAGTAAGCCTCGTTGAATTAAGGCAGTGGTTCCTTAGCACCTTAGCACATTTTTAGCACTGGGACCCACTTTGGTAGAATGACAATCTGTTGGGACAATCTGAGACCTAGGGCCAGAAGTGATGTCAGTAAATAGGAAGTGATGTCATTGTTTTTAATACATTACACTGTTTAATAAATCATAATTTATAATAAATCACATTTTTAAAGTTGTACTCATAAGCAGCCCCATTTGGGGAATGATGACGAGTGAGCTAATATTAACAGAGATGCTAAAAGGCAAGCAGAAAGTAACACGTGAGTAAACAATCCGCAAGAGAGCAACAGACACTTGCTCTGTGGTGGTGGTGGTGGAAAAGTGAGCCGCCATCTTGGGTGTGGCTACCCAGTCGACATTCCGCGACCCCCCAGAAACTGCTTCGTCATGACCCCCAGGTTGGGAACCACTGAATTAAAGAGACACACATCAGATTGTGCTGCCATCTCAGACACACATATATAGGAGTAAACCTCACTGAATACAAGGGGGAGATCATAGGAAGATGCCTTATACCAAATCAGATCATTGGTCCATTTAAATTTTAGGTTAATATTGCCAACACAAATCAGCAGTGGCTCTCCAGGATTTCAGATAGGATTTTTCTCAGCCCTGCCTGGAGATGCATGCAAAGCAGATGCTCTACCACTGATCTAGTTTGGGGCTTACTCCAAAGTACACGTGCATAAGATTGCACTGTCAGTTATCTCCATGATAAGTCAACTCTTGGTCTCCCTAGTCCAAGTTCAACACTCACAGCCCAATCCTATGCATAGCTACACAGAAGTAAGTTCCATTATGGTCAATGGGGCTTACTTTCAGGTAAGGATGGATAGGATTGCAGCCTTAATTTGCTATGTTTCATTGGCTCTCTGTTGTTGATTCTATTCTTCAGTCTTTGGCTATGTATTCAGAGACCTTTGCACAGAATAGCTTTTCTCCTGAACAAGAACAGGACCATATAAAACCTTGTGTATGCCCATGAAAGTCAGAGGCGTCGCTAAGGGGAGGGGTGAGGGATGGTGTGCCCCTGGGTGACAGTCGTGATTTTTGTGCTCTGTGGCTGCTTTTTTGCAGCCAGAGGGCTGCATTTGCAGCCGCAGAGCATAAATGTGCCAAAATAGGAGAGTTCCCCCCCCCCCGCTTGCCCTGCATCCTGGAAGGCTTCAAATGAAGACTTCCAGGAGTGTAGGGGGTGGGTTGATGACGTGGAACACGTCATCGCCCCCATCGGGACTGGGTTAGCTACATTACATCTCTTGCTATTTAGTACATTTGGGTATGGACTCTTGTTACTTTTTTACAATGCTTGTTTACAATGGGAGAGGATTGCCAAGGGGACAGATAAAGTTGCTCCAGGACTCAAATCCATTCTTCAGGCTGCCATTTGGTTGTCCCTGACCTAATGTGTTAAATTAGCGCTGCCTGGAGGCGGTTGGGGTCTGGATGAGGGCAAATAGGTTGAGATTGAATCCAGAAAAGACGGAGGTCCTACTGGTCAGGAAAGCTTCGATGCAGGTACTGAGTCACCTGCCCGTTCTGAATGGGGTTGCACTCCCCCTGCAGGAACGGGTGCGCAGCTTGGCAGTACTTCTGGATTCACAGCTCTCCCTGGAAAGTCAGGTGGCGGCTGTGGCCAGGGGTGCGTTTGCCCAGCTTCGGCTGGTGCGCCAGCTGCGGCCGTACTTGAGTCGATCGGACCTGACCACGGTGGTCCACGCCTTAGTGACTTCAAGACTGGATTACTGTAACGCGCTCTACGTGGGGCTGCCCTTGAAGACGGTTCGGAAGCTGCAATTAGTGCAGAATGCGGCGGCGCGGGTGGTCGCTGGAGCTAGGCAGTTTGACTCTGTTGAGCCGCTGCTTCAGCGGCTGCACTGGCTGCCCATTCGTTTCCAAGCCCAATTCAAGGTGCTGGTAATGACCTTTAAAGCCCTTCACGGTTTGGGTCCAGGATATCTGAGGGACCGCCTTCTCCCATACATTCCGGCCCGCTCTCTTAGGTCATCTGAGGGGGCTCTCCTGCATGTACCACCTCTATCGCAAGTTAGGGGAGTGGCAACACGTGGGCGAGCCTTCTCTGCTGTGGCGCCACAACTGTGGAACTCCCTGCCAGGGGATCTGAGAACCACCCCCTCCCTCATGACTTTTCGGCGAGGGCTCAAAACGTTTTTGTTTCATCTAGCGTTTGGGTGATGGGTTGTAGTCTGCCTCCTGTGTCTCAAGATGCTTTGCCATGCTGCTTTTGTGCTCCATATTGTCCCCCCCCCCGTGGATTTTATTGTTTTTAAATTAAGTGTGTATTGTTTTAAACTTATTTTCTGTATTTTAAACTGTTTTTTAATTTTTGTTGTAAGCCGCCTTGGGCATTAGCCTCGGCATAGGATAAGGCAGGATATAATTTTTTTAAATAAATAAATAAATAAATTATCAGAAAGCATGCAGTTCGAAATCGAACTGCATGCAACCTAAAATAAAACCCACACACATGGGCAAGAGGTTTCTAGTTTTTGTGGATGTTTTTCCTTAGGGGCACTTGAGCCAGAACTAGTAAGAGCTGTATGAGATCTACTGGCATTGGAAAGAACAGAGAGGCTGATCCGTTGAATGTATGTAACATGGTAGGCTCTGTAGCCTGTGAACCACCCTTCACTGTCAATAAGCCACTGAAAGAGTGAGATAGTGTTACACCTCCAATTTACTGTAGGCAGGGTAGGTTATATAATCATCATCACAGATGATTGCCCTGAATGGTAAGCACATTTTTCTTCCTTACATCTGTCAGTTCTCTGATAACAAATATTTATGGGCTCTCACTACACTTGTTGCAACACCCACTGCTTTCTGTAGGCTGATTTCAGCTAGGAATAGCTAACAGCAGGGCTTCGATGCTACAGGTAAAAAAATGTGGTTTGCCTTCTCTGCATATATTGCTGCCCTTCGCCTTGTTACATTCACTTAAGCCCCATTCATCTGAATGTCACAGAAGTCTACATATGTGTGGGGAACTAAGTCTGTTCACATGATTGCTCAGTTCCAAATATAGGTGTGTGTGTGTGTGTGTGTGTGTGTGTGTGTGTGTGTGTGTGTGTGTGTGTGTGTGTGTGTCCCCTTAATGACAGATCACTTAATGATGATCCACATATATGACGCAGGTTCCCAAAGTGTAAACAAAGAATTAAAGCTACAGTACTGTATTTTAAATGCAAAAAAAAATGTCGTCTTTAACTCTCTGTGTTTGTGTGTGCATTTCTGCCTCCATTGACAGGTAGAAATCTTTGTTGTGCTTTGTGTTACACTCATAATGTACACTGTGTTTGCCATTCATTCCCTATTACAGCTCCACTGTGTTGCATTGAGGACTCGCTCCTGTTCTGGGAAGGAGAAGTGGGGCATTCGGAACGATGGGTAGCCCCTCCCATCTGGAAGGCAGGGTCGGACTTGAAGCTTGCATCCTCTCCTTGGGTGGGCGCTCTCCTCAACCCCAGTCCGACTCTGCCTTCTCTAGAGCTCGGTCGTGTTTCTTGGAGCTTTGAGTTTGATCTTCGGATTTTTTCAATATTCTGTTTCTCCAATCCTCTCCTTTTATTATCTTTATTTTATTTTTACTGTTTTCCCTGAATGATTGCCTTCCTCCTCTCTCCCTTTTGCCTCATTGTGTTTGCCCCTGCCATCCTTCGCCACCCCGCCTGTCTGTTCTCTGTTCCCCTGTCCGAGTCAGACCAGGCACTTTTGGGGAGCAATCGTCGTGGGACCCTTCAAGGCGAGCCTCTTCTTGCTCATTTTCGCGCTGCGCCTCAGAACCAGGGCGAGCGTCGCGTGTGACTTCGGGTCCAGGCGATCATTCGCAGCGCACTGCAGGCCCATGAGCCTGCTTAACTTCTCGGCGGAGGAGCGGTCCTGCAACAGGCCGCCTCCGTTTGAGTGGGAGGAGCGCGATCGCAGCGCACCACAGGCCTGTGAGCCTGTTTAACAGCTCGGCAGCGAAGCGGTCCTGTAGCAGGCCGCCGCCGCTTGAGTGGGAGGATCACCTCAGGGCACGGGAGCACAACTTTTGGCTCGCCTCCTCACGGACCTCAATTCTTGCTCGGCGAGACTACGGGGAGTGCATTGACCTGCCCCGGCGGCTCGGAGGCCTCCTAGCACGCCACTTGCCTGAGCATCGGAGCGGAGAGCTAGCGATCAGCTTCATCGTCGTTTTCCCGCCATTTTTTCACCTCAGCCCGTAAGTAAGCAGGCGTAATGGCGGACCAGGCCGCCTTGGAGGGCGGGCTCGTGACGAAGGAGGCAGAGGGAGCTGTCACTCACCCCAGTACAAGCACTCTTTCTCCAGGGCTGAGGGAGGAAATCGCTAGGGCGATCAAAGGAGCGCCTGTCAGCGCGCCAGTTAAACATTTCTCCTCACAACGGAAACGTACTAGAAAACGTCAGTCTCCTTCATCTGTGTCTGGGTCGTCCTCTGATGCTTATGGGGGTTCGTCTGAAGAGTCATTTTCCCCTCCCCCTAAGAAGGCTCAGCGGAAAACGAGGCACATTGAGCTTCCCAACAGGGGCTCTTTCAGGGGGGCAGGGCACAAGAGCAAAGCCCGCTTTTGTGAATCGTCCCTCCTGTCCCCTTCTGAGGCCTCTGCTTCGGATCGTGAGGAAGGGGAGCTCTCCGCAGAAGGGGAGGATCAGGTGGATCAGGGGGGTCAGGTCAACAGGCTGTTCCCCGCTGAACTATTTCCACGCCTGCTTTCCAAAGTAGTCACTTCCTTAGGATTACCTAAGGAACAGTTGCCAGAGACACAACAGCCCAAGCCCGGGATGCCTACAGTGTTTCCTCAGGGGCCCCCCAGGGTCATTTTAATTCCTTTTCCGCCCGCTTTCCAAACTGTCATTGATAAGGAATGGGGCGCTCCAGCAGCTAACAGACAACAGGGGCGTTGGTTCAATAAACTCTATTCCTTCTCGGACCAAGTGATGACCTCATTAAAGACCCCGGTAGTGGACGCGCCCGTGGCTGCCCTCTTGTCGTCGTCGGTCATTCCCACCGAAGGCGAGGGGGGGCCGAAGGACCCGTTCGACAAGAGGGTGGAGTCTGCCCTTCGACGCAATTTTGAAGCCTCTGCTCAGGCCCTTCGGGCCTCTGTCGCCTCCTCGGTAATGTCCCAGGCTGCCTTTGTGTGGGCAGAGGAGTTAGCCACCACAGAACCTGGGTTGTCGAAACATGCCAAAAATTGTCTAAAGAAAGTGGCTCTAGCCTCTGCTTTCGCGGCTGATGCGTCGTATGACGCTATTCAGCTAAATTCTAGATCTATGGCTTTGGGGGTTGTGGCCCGCAGAAACATCTGGCTCCGTTCTTGGGAAGTAGATGTGGGTTCTCAGGCACGGCTGGTAGGCGTGCCCTTTCAGGGAACCAAACTTTTTGGTCAGGCCTTAGACCCGATTCTTATAGAAAGCAAAGACAAACGTAAGGTTCTGCCGTCCCATAAGAAGGACCCACCCAAACCCAAGTCATCTAATTCCTTTTGTTCCTTTCGAGGTGACAACAAATTTAGAGATACCAACAGATTCAAGAAGGGATGGAACAAGTCTAGGCCCTTCCCAAAAGCTAGACAACAGGGACGTGATGCCGCAGGGGGGTCCAAGGGTGGTAGAGATTCCAGACCACAATGACGCCCAGATGGCAGACATTCCGGTTGGTGGTCGGCCTTCCAAATTTTCTTCTCGATGGCCGACCGTCACAAACGATGCCTGGGTCCTGGAAGTGGTGTCCAAGGGTTATGCCCTAGAATTCGATCACAGACCCAGGGACAAGGTAATCAAGATTCCGAAATCCAGAGACCCAGTCAAACATCGTCTCAGGCTTCAGGCCATTGCTCACTTGCTACAAATAAAGGCCATAGAGATGGTTCCGTGCCTCGAGCGCAACACTGGGGTCTACTCCATTTGGTTCCTGGTCCCAAAGAAAAATGGGGACTGGAGAGCAATTCTGGATTTGAAGTGGCTCAACAGATTTCTGCGCAAGCAACGATTTCAGATGGAGACTTGGAGGTCAATCACGATGGCTCTGGAAAAGCAGGATTTTCTGACATCAATAGACCTGACAGAAGCCTACCTCCATGTCCCTATCCGGAAGAGTCACCGCAGATTTCTGCGCTTCTCTTACGGGGGGCGCCACTTCCAATACAGGGCTCTGCCCTTTGGTCTCACGGCAGCTCCGAGGGTCTTCACCAAGACCCTCGTGGCTCCTGTGGCTTTCCTGAGACAACAGGGCATCCACGTTTACCCCTATCTGGACGATATCCTGATCAGATCATCGTCCAGAGAGCGGGCGGCCAAGGATTTGCAGGTGACTATGAACCTCCTAGAGGATCTGGGGTTCATAGTCAACAAGGACAAGAGTTCCTTGTTGACAAGGATGGAGCATCTGGGATTAATTTTGGACACCAATTTATTCCGCATCAGTATTTCTATGGACCGTCAGACGGCCTTAATCGATTCCCTGACCAAGCTTCAAACGGCGGAGTTCACGGGGGTGATGTCTCTGGCCTCGGCGTTAGGTCAGATGGTGTCTTGCCAGGACCTCCTGTCGTGGGCCAGGTTCCACATGCGTCCTCTGCAGGGCCTACTCCGCCCCTTCCAACGAGAGATAGGTTGCCAGTTCAGATTCGCATCCTGCAGGACATCAAGACGAGTTTCAAGTGGTGGTTGAACCCGGTCAGACTGAGTCAGGGAATAAGTCTGGAAGTGCCCGACCCTCTGGTAGTGACCACAGATGCCAGTCTCCTGGGGTGGGGGGCACACATGCAAGGACACCTCATACAGGGGTCCTGGTACCTGGAGGAAATGAAATTCTCAATAAACGGCCTGGAGCTCAGAGCAATCAGGTTAGCCCTGGAGCAGTTACAACCCGAGTTGAAGGGATGCCACGTGCGGGTCCGCACGGACAACACGACGGCGAAAGCCTATGTGAATCGGCAGGGGGGAACACGTTCACGGGCGTTACTCAAAGAGGCTTCGCTACTTATGGTCTGGGCGGAGCAGAATGTTCTTTCTCTGCAGGCGGAACATCTGGCGGGGTTGAACAACGTCACTGCGGACTGGCTCAGCAGGAGATCACTGGTGGAGTCTGAGTGGCAGCTCAACCTGACAGTTTTCCACTCTGTAGAGGCAAAATTCGGGACACCGGTGATGGACCTCTTCGCATCCCGAGCCTCGACACAGTTACCAAGGTATCTGGCTCTGCCACCAGACGAGTGGGCAGAGGGGTTGGACGCTCTACGGGTAAAATGGCCCGAAGGGCTTCTGTATGCGTTTCCTCCTGTCCCTCTCATACCACGGGTTCTTCGGAGGGTAAAACAATTACAGGCGGAAATGGTTCTCATTGCACCCCATTGGCCACGGAGACCGTGGTTTTCGGCTCTACTGGAATTGTCGGTCCAGAAACAGTGGCGATTGCCTCAAATAGACGATCTTCTAATTCAGGCTCCACTGGTGCATCCGCAACCCGGCCTGTTCCGCTTAACGGCTTGGCGGTTGAGCGGGAGGAGTTAACTCGCTGTGGTTACTCCGAAGGGGTTCTGGATACGTTGATGGCGTCCAGAAGAGCGTCTACAAAAAGGTGTTACGCGTCTACCTGGAGACGTTTTGCACTGTGGTGCCACAAGGAGCACATCAGTGCATCACGTCCAAGGGTTGGGCACATCCTTGAGTTTTTGCAGGCAGGCCTGGCGTTAGGTCTTAGTACCAACACTATCAAAAGGCAATTAGCGGCCATCAACAGCGTGCTTAGCGTGGGTTTAGGACCTAGCCTTTCTCAACACCCCCATATCAAACGCTTTCTTCGGGGCGTGGCACTCATTAATCCCCCGACGATTCATAGATGCCCTTCCTGGGATTTAAACCTGGTGTTAACAGCGCTAACGGGGGCTCCGTTCGAACCCTTAGTGACAGTTCCTCTGCGAGAGCTGACCCTGAAAGTGCTTTTCCCGGTAGCGATTACTTCGGCGCGCAGGGTCTCCGAGTTAGGCGCCCTGTCTGTAAATGCAAACCTGTGCATTTTCCATGCTGATAAAGTTGTTTTAAGACCAGATCCAGGGTTTTTGCCCAAAGTTAATACTGTTTTTCACAGGTCTCAGGAGCTGATATTGCCAAACTTTTGTCCTGCTCCTTCATCGAGGAAGGAGAAGATGTGGCATACCTTAGATGTGCGTAGGGCCCTCAGCTGCTACATGAAACGTACTTCAGCCTTGCAGAGAACCGATGCTATGTTTATACTGTACCGCGGTTCCAGGCTGGGGGAAAAGGCATCTAAAGCATCCCTAGCAAAATGGCTGAGAGATGCCATCATGGCTGCATATCAGGCGGCGGGGAAATCCCCGCCCTCTGGTATAACGGTACATTCAGTCCGGAGTGCCTCTACTTCGGCGGCCTTCGAAGGTGTGGGTTCCCTGGAAGACATTTGTAGGGCAGCCACATGGTTGTCTATTCACACATTTACCAAGCATTACCGAATTGACAAGGCGGCTTCTGCGGAGGCTTCGTTGGGTAGGAGAGTCCTGGTGAAGGTGGTTCCGCCCTGAGCGTGAATGCCTATCTCCCACCCTGTGTTGGTTAGACTGCTCCTTTATATCACCCATCGTTCCGAATGCCCCACTTCTCCCTTCCAGAGAAAAACGGAATTCCTACCTGGGAATCTCCTTTTCTGGGAAGGAGAAGTGGGGCATTCAGCCCCGCCACTTTCTTGATGTCAGTCACGCTCAGTTCTGTAATGCTTGTGGACCTTCTAGATTCTGGAGAGTAGTCACGTCCTGTCACCGGAGTGCCTGGTCGTGTTTCCTCTGTGTTTTCGTCGGTCTGAGTGTGGCAGGTATTCTCACTGCCTTTGCTGACTTTCCTGATTTTCCTGGTTCTGGGGGTTGTTTTACCTCAGCTTTTAGCCCGCAGCGGTTGTTCTGTGTTCTGTGGGAGTTTTCAACGTATGGAGGCGTGTTTTCGTCTGCTCGTCAGTCCTGGACTGGGGTTGAGGAGAGCACCCTCCCAAGGAGAGGATGCAAGCTTCAAGTCCGACCCTGCCTTCCAGATGGGAGGGGCTACCCATCGTTCCGAATGCCCCACTTCTCCTTCCCAGAACAGGAGATTCCCAGGTAGGAATTCCGTTTTTTCACTATATGATGGGTTTTCCAGAATGTATCCCCGTCGTTAAGTGGGGGACACCTGTATGTTAAGTCAAGGGTATTAACCTCAACTGCCTATCCTTGTTTAAACGTCCGGGTCTGATAAACTGAAAAGGCTGCTTCCTCCCTTTTGTCCTATTATAACCTCCCCCAGTTAATGGAACTCTATTAAAGCTGGCCAGATCCCAAGCCTGATCCTTTGTAGACAGGCAAGGAGCTATTAAGCATATCTCAATGTTTCAGTTCCATTGGAACATCATCTGTTTTCCTTTGATTTCCATTCCAATTGTTGGATTTTTGTTTCTTTCACCAAAACTCCTCTGTATCTAATTCTGTATATATTTTTTCACATATTTCCAAATATTTCCTACCCAAACAGCTGGTGCAATCATATATTTCAAAATATGCATTTCAATATTTTTCTGAAAACATATGGACTCTACAAAATCTGTAGACATGTCCATTGTTCATCGCATGCAATCTGGTGTGTGAGAGGGAGTGCGGAACCATGTGTTCCATCATGAATTTCAGCAAAAGAAGAATTCCCCCCATCCTTAATTCAGGTCACATCATGGGTAGAACCCTACGGAACACCAAAAAGAATGGGAAAGCTTTGTGAGTTCTCCTGTGGCTCCACAGGGAGTTGTTTTAGTGAGATCAGTCCCTAGAGCAGCCACTGCCCACTTGCCACATTGCATTCCCACCATGCACTCTGATTCAACAAAGCCTGTGGGGTGTTGCTTAGGAGGAAGCACACTCATGCATGAGCATGTGAAATGGTGACCTGGAACGGAGTTCGGTCATTTGGCTCCATGTGCATGTGCAGGACTTCATACATGCTCAAGCAAAAATCATGTTGCTGACATCCATTCAAAAACTTCTGGCAGACACTGAAAATTCTGGTTTACAATTTTAAAAAGGAACCATCTGGTCCAGTTTTTTTTTTCTGGTTTGTTGGCAAACCCTACTCCCTACTTCTTGAACATGAGTTCTTCATAAGGAATGAGTGGTAGTCTCACTATGCTTAGGCTTACCAGATCTCCAACCGGGACAGAGTGCTAGACCTTTAGGAGAAGGAATGTGGACAGGTGTAGCTTGTTAAACCTCAGAGCACAATCCTAGGCATGTCTACTCAGAAGCAAGCCCCATTATGTTCAGTCTCTTCCTACCTCTGCCAGCTATTTAGCTGGTAGAAATCCGAGGAGGATGATAGGGCCGGCCCCGGTTTACACCCGGGGAAGGGGACGAATGTCCCCTTCCCTGAGTAGATCTTTGGCCTGCCGCATGGCGGGCCGTGGTGGGGGATGGGATCCGCCCGCCGGATACTTACGGTGAATTTGACTCAGAGTCCATGAACAGATTGCTCAGGTGATGGCCCTGGCCTGTCATTGCTGCTACCCTGATTCCAGTTCCATTTGGGTTAACACTTATGAAATCAAAGTTCGTTCTACCTCTGAAATTTTTGGGGGTGGGGTAGAGTCTGACAGCACCATAACTTTTAATTAAGAGAGCACAGAATTTGTGGATAGCAGGCTTAAAGGGCAAGCATTTAACAGCCATCTGGATACACACACACACACACACACACACACACACACACACGCACAATAGTGAAATGTTCATGGAAGCAATACTAAAGACCTTGAGGAGTCTTTGAATATTGCTTGGAGAATTTGATAGAAACCCAAGTATCTCTTCGGGGACACTCCAGCCCATAGCACTATAAATGAAAAACTTTAGAAACAATTTAATAAATAGTTAATTATGGCTTCCCAATTAAAGTGGTGTGAAATAGGAAAGCTGGAGTTATTTAAATATCAAAAGAGTACAGAGAACGTTAACAGCCTTAACCACAAGGATTCGACTATATACAGCATCCTGCAGTGTTTATCTATTTTCGAGCCTTCTCTTTGTCCTTTCCCCATAGAGAAAGAGCTTTTTGTGTATGATGGAAATTCAACCTATTGACTAGAGTAGGTAATTGATGAAGCACTTCAAGACTGGAGCCCTATTATCACTCAGCACACATTGTAAGAAACCACTTATGAAATCTCTCTCTATTATTTGGGTATTTAGATCAGTAGATCCATTGATTTTTTTCCCCCTGCAAAATATCTTTAATAAATCATTTTGAAGTCAATAATGTTTCCCTGGTAGCTAAAAATTATTATCAAGGAAGACTATGAAACCTAATGCATATGCTATAAAAATATATTAAGGAAACATTTTATAGTGGAGAGACAGCTATTACTTTTTTCCGAGTGGAAATGTTAAGGGTTCAGTGTTGCTTCAGTGATATCCTATAATTAAATCCTGCCAAACTGGAGAGTGTGGCTACTAACTCTTTCTCCAGATAATTTTGCAAAGTGTTCACTTAGGGCTGGGAGGGCACATGGCAGAGCACAGTGGCTGAGCACCTGCTTTGCATGCAGAAAGTATCAGGTTCGATCCTTGGCATCTTCAGGCCAGGCAGATACCCTGGAAATAACATGGTGAGCTTCTGACAGTCAGCACTGAGCTAGACGGACCAATATACTGTAAGTATATCAGTACAGTGGACCCCCGCTATCTGCAGATCCGGCATCTGCAGTTTTGTCTCATATGGCAGGGCACTGTAAAAACGTGAAAAAGAAAAAATGTTTTCGCTGGCAACCCGCTCCATTTGCAGAGCTGTAGAGAGTGAAATTGTGCTCCTTCAGCCTCTTCAGGGTCACGCAACTTCCTCCTTCCCTTCCCCAAGGTTACTCCAGAATGCATTGGGGCAAGCCTGGGAAAGGGAGGGAAAGTTGTGCAACCCGGAAGAGGCTGTCGGAGCCTCTACAGCCCTGCAAACGGAGTGGTTTGCTAGTGAAAAGGTTTTTTCCTTTTCACGTTTTTACTGTACAGTGACCCCCGTATCCATGCTAAAGCGATTTTGCTTTACGTGGATGTCTGTATCCATGGGCGGGGGTCTGGAATGGAACCTCCGTGGATATGGAGGTCCAACTGTATACCAATATCAGTATAAGGCATCTTCCTATGTTCCTCCTCTGTATGGTGCAGGTGGCCTTTTGCTATGGTGATGAGCAGGTGTTTGCAACCACATAGGAGAGTTATACTAGTCTTCTTCTGATGGACTGTTGTAGATGTCAGGCAACTCCCCTCGCCGAAGACTAGGGATGTAGCTCATGAACACCGCATCCTTCATATCCCATTTCTTCACTGCTTTTCCAATACTGACAGGAAACACTGGGGGTCTTCTCCTGGGAACAAGGCTGTGAAGCCTTTCCAAGTCACTTTCCTGGAATGCTGGTATCATTCTTGTACCAAAGTCCCCCCCCTCCCATACTGCTTCCTGCGGTTCCACATTGATCTGATGTTGCCTGTTGTGCTGCTCTGTCTCGATCTGGAAACACTCTTCCTCCCACTCTTAATATCCCACACTGTTCCTGCTCACTCTGCAGACGCTGTTGCAACTCTATCTGCAGTCATTTTTCCTGTCGCTCTGCCAACTGAAGCTCTCTTTCTCTCCCGCTGCATTCCCCTAAACTCACAGCATATTCCCCTTGGATTAGCAATCTTATAAATTCTTTGAAAGTTTTTACTCTCAAAAGGGAGGTTTCTTTTTCGGCACACTTTCACCAACGCATCATTCATAGGATAGAAGTTGGCCACCGTTTCTCAAGCTATATAAGCACATTTCTAGAAAAATTCCACTCCGTAGTTTGAAATTGAGTTCCCCTGTTGGTCCAAATCCCACTGCCAACACCATGGATGATGTGGTAGGGGATGTGGACATGTGTTTAATGGTGAGCTCTTGAAAGCACAGGAGCTCGCATGTGGGTCACCACCCCTAGCCACACAGGTTTCCTCATTCATTTCAGTGAAGGAAGTAGATTTATATGCACATACCATCTGATCAGGAAACACCATGCAATAATAGCGTGCACACACAAAATACGAAGTGGAAAGGTCAAATTGCAAATGAGTCCCTGTGGCATAGACTGCAGTATGAGGTCAACAAAATAGGACCAGGATTTCAAAACATGAACAGCAGACAAGCTGCAGCTCATGGCAGACCACATGCTTTACATGCAGAAGGTTCCAGTTCAATTCTTGACATTTCCAGTTAGGGCTGGGAATGGTCCCAAATAGCTAAGTGAACAGGCAACCCAATCCTACCTAAATCAAGACACCCCCCCCCCGCTGATGCAGTCATGCCTCCAGAGCATGCACTTCATCCTGAGGGGGAGCAGTCCCAGAAGTATCCTCTGAGTAAGGGAATATTCGTTCCCTTGCCCAGGGCTAAACCTTCACTGACTTGATACGCCTATTCGAATCTTGCTAACTGGGCAAAGAAAAACCTTTCAAAGTGGCACCCTCTTATATTTAGCACGGGGGGAGCAATTGTCCCTATTCACAGCATGGCGTCTTTCCCAGTGGCTGTTGCTGGTGTCTCTTCTGTATTTTTTTTAAGATTGTGAGCCCTTTAGGGGTGGGGAACCTCCAGCCCGCGGGCCATTTAAGGCCCCTGAACTCATTCCAACAGGCCCGCCAAGGCCCACCGAGAGGAAAACCAACATTAAATTTGGCGGGCCGGACGGAATGAGCTCAGACACTTACCTTGTATCGGCGCACAGCCATGAGGGCGATCAGGAAGAGGAAACGCCTCTCTAGGAAGTGCCTCCCTAATCTCACTGGTGAGTAACCAGCGAGATTAGGGAGGTGCTTCCTAGAGAGATGTTTCCTCTTCCTGATCGCCCTCATGGCTGTGCGCCGATACAAGGTAAGTGCCTTTAATGTTGGTTTTTGCGCCTGGCCAATAACCCCCCCCCCCCGGCTCGGGACTAAAGAAGCCCGGTTTTAAGTAAATAAATAAATAAATAATTCTGGGTAGCCTCACGGCCTGCCCTCAAACAATTTTGTAAAATTTCAAATGGCCCTTCGCAGAAAAAAGGTTCCCCCACCCCTGCCTAGGGCCAGGGAACTATTTCTTGATTTATTCTACTGTGTAAACTGCTTTATGAACTACTCCTGTTGAAAAGCAGCATATAATATAAATATTATTATTATTAATAATAATAATAATAATAATTAATAAATAATAATCTCTACTAGTGATTTTGCTGGCGCAAATATGCATGGACCCAGAAAGATGTATTGAGGTCAGGAAGGGGGATATCAGCGGCAATACTGCTCCTTCCCAGCCTCAATCAGCCCCCTCATTCCTCCTCCTCCCCAGCCCACCCCCTGTGTCCGTCCCACCCCTGCACTGACTTACCAGCACCAGGGGTCATTTGTGGGCCACTGGCATGCAGCCATGGCTGCACACTTCTTGCAGCAGCAGCCTGGCTGCGCTGAATGCCATTAGCAACAACCGTGAAGGACCTTGCACTGCTGGAACTCTAGTTCTGGCAGCACAAGGCCCCCATGGGATTGGGCCATAAGTTTCTCTAAGTTGCCATGGTCACTGGAATTGCTTCCACTGTCTGCTAATTGGTTCTCCCAACTGTCAAGTACATGATTATGTGGCAAAGGTAAGCAACACTTGTTGGTATCAATCAGCCCTTTGAAAGAGAATAACTTCAATTGCAAGGACAATTGGCTCCAGAAAGGCAATAGGTTTCTAAAAGCAGAACTAGAGGGCAGCACCTTCTATTCTAGGTTGGACATTATTTGGCATTTGTCTCATGTGGACTGAGGGTCAAACCAGGGCCTCCAAGAGGAATTTTATCAAGGGATACAAAGTTTATTTTGGGCCCCTTCTCAATGAGGGAGGAGTGAAATGGGGTGGGGGAAGGGGGAAACAGGGGTGGGTGAAACACGGGCGGAGGGGGGGCAAAACAGGGCAGGAGAGGGCAGCAATGACTGGAAATATCTCCAGGGCCCAGGTCTACCAGGTTTCCTGCTGCAGAGCCCAGAGTCACCTCCCGATCGGAGTTAGCCTTCCTTTTCATCCACGGGTCCAGGTTGAGACTGGGTGAGTTCAGAAAATTTTCTGGGCCCCCTCCTTTGGCTCCTGGGCCCCCTTTTTGACCCTGGGCCTGGGTACAATTTACCCCCTTTACCCCCCCCTCTCATGGGCCCTGTGTCAAACTGTGAAACATCCGTTGCATGTTTGGGACCCCCATGCTTGATTTTCTAATGTAAATAGACAGTGACAGGTACTGTACACTGTATGTGCTATTTGATTTCTAATGACTCATCAAGGACACTTTCAAAAATTTTCTCATCTGAATTTTTCCCTAGATTTCCCCCCAGATCAATTGTTTCACTTTGTTTCAAAGTAAAACTGATACATTAGAAACTTCTTGTTGTTGTTTTTAATTTCTGAATTAGGTATAGCGCACTGTGTACCCATTTGTTTTTAGGTCCTTCATCTTTGTATTTTCCTTTCTTTACATTATTAACATATTTGTGTGCATTGATAAAACACTGCAAAAATGCAGTCTTGATACATTATACACATGATTGCATCATAGATATCTTTGTGTGATGTTTTATCAATGTGCATGCACACTGGTGTTTATTGATAAAACACTACAAAAAGTAGTCGACATTATTGTGCTTATCATGATTCACTTTGTATGGTGTTTTAGCAATACATGTCCATATTTGTCAAGCACTGCACAAAAGATCTTGATGCCATTTCTTTTTTGCAATGCTTTATCAATGTGTACATGTGCATTGTCAATATTGAAGGGAAAGATACAAATGAGTTGGAGGAATTAAAAACAGCATCAAACTGTGAATGCTCTAAATCCAGAATTACCGGTAACTTTAGAATTTTGCTTAATTAAACTGGAGTTCAGAAAGAGTGGAATACAGGGTAGAGCAAACACCCAGAAGAATAATGGAATGTAATAGGAAAAATCTACTCATCTTTGTGGCTTATTCACAATCACATGTAAAAGTCACCAGTTGATGCTGCATTCATCAAGTGCTGATGAACAAATACGTGAACCACTCTCAGTCAGTCTTCAATATATTTGATTCTATCTAAGCACTTTCTTTTACGCTAATGAAAGGAAGAAGATACAAGAGAGATCTGCACATCACCTATTTCTGCAAGCCTAACATGTGTAGCATAGACCATAGGGCAATTGTGAGGACCATAGCATGAGTCTTTATTTAAAAGCAAAACTTTGAAGTCAGCTCATAATAGCATGGGCTACCAACAGAGAACCTTGTAGATGTCAATACCAATGAGTGATAGTCAATATTTCTGATCAGCAGCATTTGGCATCATTTGTAACTTGTACACCAAGTCTGACGGGAGAGTCACAATTAAATCATTACAGAGAATTGCAAATACACAAGCTAAGGTGCATTAGTAACACTTCATTAATTATATTGAACTTGGAGCCCAGAATTCTTTCCTCCTATATTCATCACCCACAAGACAATTTGTCTTTGTGGTGTCTGTGTCAATTCTATTTTTGGCCAACGAGGAAAAGGATACTGACTTATGGATCTTAATCCAGCTATATGAATCAATGAATTGTTAACAACTAAGCAAATACACACTTTTCAGAACATTCGTTTCAATAACAAGGACTATCTTCCACCTACAGTGCTACCCAAATACAAGACTCCAATTTATTCCTTATGGTCAATGTGTCAGGGGAATACAAAACTTGCCAGAGTCCACATTAGCAATAAAGGCTCTGAGCATGCTCAGTGGGCTTCACTGTAGACTGAGGAGAACAACTGAGCAGTAGCATAGCTGGACTCATGCCAGTGAGAAGGTGGGCGGGGTGACGCGTCATTGCCCCACCCTCCCCACCACAGGAATGGCCCTGATCCATTTGGCTCCAGATCAAGGTCATTCCGGTGGCAGGGTAGGCAGGGCGATGCGTCGCCCCGTCCACCGCCCCACTGGCGCAAGTCCAGCTACGCTACTGCAGCTGAGAAACAGTTTTCATTGGCTTTGTTGCCTGTCATTTTCCCTGCTCTTCCCACCCCTGAAAACTGACAAGTTTGAGATAGTGAAGGAATGAACTGAGTTGTTCCGTCTGCCTGTTCCATAATTCACCTGGAGGCTTTCTGCGTCAAGAAGGTCACTCCTCCACCTTCTGTTGATTTGCTGCCAATTCGTTTTGTGTGTACAATAAATGTGTGTTTGTGTGTGTTGCCTATGCTCACTCACCCTCTCTCCTTAGGTGGTGCAGCAGGAAGGATTGGGTCCAGCCGGGCTATGTAGAGTGAGAGTAAATGCGCAAGAGGTGGATTTTCCGTCTTCTTGCATGAACAGCATAATATTTGGCTGCCATTATGAAATGACAATGAGGAAAATGTGTGAATGGACAACACTGAGTTTCTTTGGAATCGTTTCACAATCAAAACTTCATTATCTAAAACCAATTTAGAGGAGAGATGATCCCTGGGACTCTGGTGGGCAGAGCATTCAAATGGCTTTTCTTCAAATCATCACTTTTCTCCCTTTCTCCTTAAATTTCTTTCATTGTAAGCCAAAAACGGGCTCCCATTTTGTTGAGCGTTATTTAGTACATTATCCTTTGCCCTCTGTGCATACATTAGCAATGCCCTTTAAAGATACAGTGTGGTCTCAAGTCTTTTGTCCTTGTAATGAAGACAAGAACTCATTTCCAAGCATCCCAATAAGATTATCTCAAATAATAGCAATCTAATTAGCTCAGACAGTTTGAAGTCTCACTTAGGCTCCCAGGTGGTATCCCTCATCACTGAAAGATTTTTTTTCAGTATCTATAGCGCTTGTAAAAGTCCAAGCATGATTTCGGAGCCATGCTCTCACTTATACGAAAGATATAGCTGTGGTTTGGCCCATTTAAATCAGTGGGGAAAACTTAATGTATTTATGCTACTGCAGTGTTCAGCAAACCAATTTTTACAACACCAATAGACCACTTAAGGTTCAGGTTGTGATCCACAAACCCAGCTCATTCTTCAGTGAAAGTCAATTTCATCCAGACTTTTTGACAAACTGAAGTTCACCACAAGGTCACCCTTCTCCCATTATTTTTATGTGTTCATTTCTTCTGAAAAAATCCTGGGGGTATTATCTGTATTTACTATGTGAGAGAGCGCCATTTCAGATCTGCTGAGGTAACAGATCTTACGCAAGATTTTGCTTCGCAGTGACTTTACAAAAGAAATTAACGTTTCAGCTCATTTCAGACAACCAGTTTTCCTTTGTTGCCTAGTACCTTTAGCAGTAGTGTCACTAGATGTGTGACACCCTACGGCGGGGGGGGTGCGCATCACCCCCCCGCCCTAGGGTGAACCCCCCCAAACACCCCCTTACCTGAAGGCCGGGGAGCCCGCCGGGGAGCCCGCCTCGGAGCGTCCGGCTCCACTGGCGCTCCAGGGCCTTCTGAAGGTCCGCTCCTTGAAAACGTAAAGTTTTACGTTTTTCGCGCATGCGCAGTACATTTTCTGAGGGCAAAGGGCTCTGCCAGTGCAATCCTGTGCACGTCTACTCAGAGTAAGCTCCATTGTGTTCAATGAGGCTTCATCCCAGGAAAATGTGTATAGGATTGTAGCCAGTGACAGATAAATGAGACCACAGGTGTGACAAAGTGTACATAAACAGCCTAATCCTATGGGGCTAGTTACAACAGCAGAACAGAGTTCACTGTCATAACAAACCATATGACAGCACACATAGTGCATTGCCGGCAGCCATTTTGGAGCTGCTGCAGCAAATGGCGGCGGCAGCCCACTGTCACAGCCAGCAACCTGCTCCAGAGCAGGGAGGGGGAGGAGCTGGGCGTTCTGGGGGAGGAACCAGGGGAGGGGGAGGGATGGGATTATCCAACGGCAATACGACACATGAAACCTTTATCCCCTCTTTCAGAAACCTCCCTGTTCCTGTTCCCTTCTTGGACATATGCCACCAAATAGGTGGCGTATGTCCAAGGAGACCCATAGGCAGCCTGAGGGTTTACAGGGAGGTAAGTAAAAAAAAAAAAATACCCTCCTGTCTGCCTTTGGGTCATCCCCCCCCCCACCATAGGATGCAATGTACACATCCCTGGCACAGCTGCATCAGTGCAAATGGCAGGGGATGGGATTTTGGGCCTTAGTCTTCTCAATGATGATGAGTTGGTAATTTGGTTCCAATTCTGTTTGAAAATGTGGTGTTTTGTGTTTTTATTTGGTTTGCAAACAAAAACAAACCGCCTGGTAATATCCCCTAATATTTAGGCAGATTTATTCAGATTGTGGTGCCATTACATTATGTGTTGTCCTACTCATGCCCACATAATTGGCTGCTGCAGGCAAGTTGGGGGACAACAGGAGAAACAGATTTGTAAGTCTGCCTAAAAGTTAAAAGGAAAACGTGGGGAAAACTCAACGCGTTCTTATTTTCTGCAGTTGCCCCATGCCTGGTACCCCCTAAGTCTGACATGTCTTTCCACAATCTGCAGTGCTGGAGTACTAGCATAATGGCAAACTAGCTCCCCTGGCCTTTTCGCTCTTTGTTTCATATCTAAACAGGAGCCTCCTATAGAGATGAGTCATAATAACTTGAGCAAGTATCTATACCAGCACCAGCCTTTAGGCTCTCTACCCTGGTGACCACCAATATCTCTTTAACTCCCACTGTTTGCATCTTTTAAAGAGCTGTTTTTTGTAAAGGTGCTGAAAAAAACAAACTTCTTTCATGCTCGAAATACTTACAAACTGCTGTTCTTGCCACCAGTTCCCAAACTTTGTTTTCTCTGAGATTTCTGCATCCTCCTGACCGACCTTGTGTGGATCCCAAAAGTATTAACTAATGCACTGCAGTCTTAAAAACACATTTAAACATATAGCTGCTGTATTTTCCAATTCAGTTGAAGCCTACCTAATCAGATTCATATGGAAATAACCTTCTAAATGTCTTGAACTTCTTTCAACCACATTTATGTTAAAAAAAAAAACCAACCCAATTCTTAAAAACTATACTTTAGATTACTTTAGAACAGCCGTTCCCAACTTTTACATGAAAAGAAGGGAACTGGTAAGTGCTTGCAAGGGAAGGTGGCGACCCAGTGGGAGAGCAGGATGGTGGCTGCGGCACTTCCAGGTTCCAGTTGCCAAAATAAAATATGGGTTTTGAACTCATTCATCTGTGGCGGCGGTGAGAACCCCGGTTTTGTGGTGTCCCCAGCTGTCACCGCAGATGGTTAAGTTCAAATTCCCCCCTCTTTTTTTCTTTCGGTGGCAGTGGGAACTCGGAAGTGCCATTACCACTGTTCTGCCCTTCCGCCGGGTCAGCACGCCCCTTAAATAGGTAGATGTGATTCTCACTGGCCTGGGGGGTCGCAACCCCCAGGTTGGGAACCACTGCTTTAGAAGTACAGTGGGGCCTCCTCATCCGCGGATTGGCCATCCGCGGATTTGAGCATCCATGGATGGCTATCCGTGAAGGAGGGACTCCCACTGGGGCGGAGCAAATTTTACCATCTTTTGTAGCTTCACTGGGGCCCACCACCGCTTATTCCCTCTTGCGCTGCATTTTAAACACCGAAAGTGCCCATGAAAAGAAAAAGAAAAAACATGGCCAGAAGCTACTCTCCAGGTGCTGTAAACGTGTTTTATGGCATGTTTATGACACCCTAGGCTGACTGAGCATTTGCTCTTCTGGCCTTTAGTTGCACAGGATTGCGCAGTCAGTCTGAGTAAACTTAGGCAGATCCAAATAATTTTGACATAGTGTTTTTAGTGATATTCAGGAGTGCAATGTGGGGATGCAGGAGAAGGACATAGAGCAATTTAAAGGTTGCGGGTTTAATTGTCAGGGTGGGTCACCTCTCAGTGGCAATGACGACAGATGCCCTGTTTTCTTTTTCTAAAAACTATTTTACACCTTTACAGGCAACATGAGGTGTGATGGTACATTTTTATGGAGACTGGCTCTGTGCTGCCTGCTTTTATTTTTTTGTCTCCACTGGAATGCCCCGTTTTCCCTGGTGGAAAAATGACAAACAGCAGAAATCAGCATCGAATAGTCAAATGCAAACAGAACACCTGCTGTTACCACTAACCAGAGGTACAGCCTCCTGGCACGAAACGGAGATATTCATCGCCACCTCCTGAAAATGCTGAATGAGGTGGTGAAAAGACAAGGAGAGCATTTGGATCACCACTAGTTAAACTGTTCAAAGCCCGTTGCTTTTGGCAGGAGGAGAACTAAAGCCATGCTTAGCTCTCTCCCAGTGAAATCAAAGCAATGTTAACATGCTCAACGTTGGCTGGATTGTGCCCACGTTTTCTTGGCCCAGTTCATGGGAAGCACTTCTGGCAGTAAGGGAGTGGATCATGAAAGCTGAGGACCATAAAGCTGTGACTGTGGATTCTCAGTGCTTGAGAACTAGAACCAGGAAAGGGGGGGAGGAGCTTGAAAAAAGGACAGACTCCTGGGCAGGTCCCAGAGAGAAGACAACTTCTAACAAGAACTATGTGCTAACTGAGTTCTTATACCCCTCTCAGGCCCTGCCCCCTTGCTAAGAAATGGAAAAACGTAAAGGGGCATCCCTCCGGTCTGAAGGCTAGGACACCATTCTCTCTCCATTGTCTCTTGATGGGTGCACATATTTAGTGGACCATGAGACTCCTGGTAGAGAGGACACTGCTGGTACTTTGGTGATATTCAGCTCCAGTGACAGAATACATGGCCCAATCCTAATCCGCCAGTGCTAGCTGGCATATACACGCCATAAAGTGCTTTGCTACAGCATAAAGGCCTGCCACCCTGGTGGGAAGGCTAGAGCCAGAACCTTCCCGGCACAGCGGAGGATGCCCGCCAGAGCAGGTAAGTACTGCGCTGGCAAGCGCAGGGGTGGGAGGGGGAGGAGGGAGAGCTGGGAGGGGCAGAATGGGGAGGTAGCTCAGGCTGGCACTGCTGCATTGGCGCGAGGACGTTTAGGTAGGATTGGACTGCCTGTCCCTGTGGCTCCTGGCTCAGAGGACTCTCGTTCCAGATCTCTGGATCAGAGGGTCCTTGGTTGCTGGTGTTGGGCTCAGTGTAAGGGTCCCAATCCCTTGCCTCTGAGATTTTGACCCTTCTGACTTCTTCTCAGTGCCCAGGTCAGTGGCATCGCTGGAGGTGGCAGAACGCAACGTTCTGCACTGCGCTGACCCTCCGTTACTCACCGGCATGAGGTGGCCCCGCCCCCTCACCTTTAGATCCATTCAGTGGGGCAAAGGCAATGTGTAGGGAGTCTCTTGCGTGTTGCCTTCGCCCCACTGAATGGCTTCAAAGGTGTGGGGGCGGGGCCGCCTCATGCCAGTGAGTTACGGAGGGTCAGCGCGGTGTGGAACTTAGAGTTCCGTCCCACCTCCAGCAACACCACTGGCCCAGGTTACACCACCTAGTAGTCAGGGTCATAACACCTTGCTCATGTAAGATGCTTCGGAGATTTCTGCTTAGCATTACAGTAGAGTCGGGAACATTGACAGACCTGACAGTATATAGCCTATTATCACAACAGCCACTTTTTTCTTTCTACTGTCCCTCTTTCTTCATCTTAGAAGGTAAATTAGATGGTAGGGCCTATTATTTTTCTATTATATAAAGCCTCTAGCCATTGTAGCTGCTCTAGAAACAAAGATAATTGGCACCAGGTTAGCACATTGGTCAAACTCATTGCTAACTAGAGATGATATAGATATAGATATAGATAGATAAAACCCACCATATATTATATCCTGTTTGTGCCAACCTTAGCTCTTAAGAACATAAGAACATAAGAAGAGCCCTGCTGGATCAGGCCAAAAGCCCATCTAGTCCAGCTTCCTGTGTCACACAGTGGCCCCACCAGATGCCTCAGGGAGCACACGAGACAACAAGATACCTGTGTCCAGTCGCCACTCCCTTGCACCTGGCACAGAGAAAACCCACTTCTAAAACCAGGAGGTTGCTTATGGCTTGTAACCTGTGATGGTCTTTTCCTCCATGAATTTGTCCAAACCCCTTTTAAAGGCATCTAGGCCAGGTGCCATCACCACATCCTGTGGCAAGGAGTTCCACAGATGAATCACACGCTGGGTAAAGAAATATTTTCTTTTGTCTGTTCTAACTCTCCCTCCACTCAATTTTAGTGCGTGTCCCCTGGTTCTGGTGTTGTGCGAGAGGGAGAAGAATTTCCCTCTATCCACTCTCTCCATCCCATGCATAATTTTATAAGTCTCAATCATGTCCCCCCTCAGGCGCCTTTTTTCTAGGCTGAAAAGCCCCAGACGCTGTAGCCTTTCCTCGTAAGGGAGGTGCTCCAGCCCACTAATCATTCTGGTCGCTCTTTTCTGCACCTTTTCCAATTCAGCTATATCCTTTTTGAGGTATGGTGACCAGAACTGGACACAATACTCCAGATGTGGCCTTACCATCGATTTGTACAAAGGCATAATGATATTGGCCGTTTTATTCTCAATCCCCTTTTTAATGATCCCGAGCATGGAATTGGCCTTCTTCACAGCCGCCGCACACTGGGTCGACACTTTCATCGACCTGTCCACCAGGACCCCAAGATCTCTCTCTTGATCCGTCACAGACAACTCAGAACCCATTAGCGTATATGTGAAATTTTGGTTTCTTGCCCCAATGTGCATCACTTTGCACTTACTTACATTGAAGCGCATCTGCCATTTTGCTGCCCATTCTCCCAGTTTGGAGAGATCCTTCTGGAGCTCTTCACAATCCCTGCTGGTCTTTACCACCCGGAAAAGTTTAGTGTCATCCGCAAACTTGGCCACCTCACTGCCTATCCCCAAGTCCAGGTCATTTATGAATAAGTTGAAAAGCACCGGTCCCAAGACCGATCCTTGGGGCACACCGCTTTTCACCTCTCGCCATTGTGAAAATTGCCCATTGACTCCCACTCGCTGTTTCCTGGTCTTCAACCAGTTCCTAATCCACAAGAGGACCTGCCCTCTTATTCCCTGACTGTGGAGTTTTCTCAGGAGCCTTTCATGAGGGACCGTGTCAAACGCCTTCTGAAAATCCAGATATATAATATCCACGGGTTCGCTCGCATCCACATGCCTGTTGACCTTTTCAAAAAATTCTAACAGGTTTGTGAGGCAAGACTTCCCCTTGCAGAAGCCATGCTGACTCTCCCTCAGCAGAGCTTGTTCTTCTATGTATTTTAAGATTTTATCCTTAATGAGACTTTCCACCATCTTCCCTGGAACAGATGTTAGGCTGACCGGCCTGTAGTTCCCCGGGTCCCCCCTCCTTCCTTTTTTAAAGATTGGCGTGACATTAGCTATCCTCCAATCCTCTGGCACAGTGGCCGTTTTAAGGGACAAGTTGCATATTTTGGTCAAGAGGTCAGCAACTTCATTCTTGAGTTCCTTCAGAACTCTTGGGTGGATGCCATCCGGGCCTGGTGATTTATTGATCTTTATTTTGTCAATTAAGTCTGAGACGTCTTCTCTTTTAACCTCTATTTGACTTAATTCTTTAGTCAGGGGAGACCGTTCCGGCAGCGGTATTTGCCCGAGGTCTTCTGCCATGAAGACAGATGCAAAGAACTCATTTAATTTCTCTGCAGTCTCCAAGTCCCCTTTTATCACCCCTTTCTCTCCCTCACCATCCAGCGGACCCACCGTTTCCCTGGCAGGTTTCCTGCTTCTAACATATTTGAAGAAGCTTTTATTATTCCCTTTTATGTTGCCTGCCATACGTTCCTCAAAGTCTTTCTTGGCCTCCCGTATCATCTTTTTACATTTCTTTTGCCACAGTTTGTGCTCCTGTTTATTTTCCTCATTAGGGCAAGACTTCCATTTACGGAAGGAAGCTTCCTTGCCTTTTATAGCCTCCTTAACTGTGCTTGTTAGCCATGCCGGCATCCTCCTGGACTTGGTCGAGCCCTTCCTCCTTTGTGGGATACACTCCCGCTGGGCCTCTACGACTGTTGTTTTAAACAGCCTCCATGCACTCTGGAGCGATTGGACTCCTTTTACCTTCCCTTTCAGCTTTTTCTTAACTAGTCTTCTCATTTTGGGGAAGTCTGCCCTTCGGAAGTCAAGGGTTTTCGTGTCAGATTTGCTCGGCACTCTCCCTCCGACATGCATGGCGAAACAGATCGCAGCATGGTCACTGTTCCCCAACGGTTCGGTAACATTTACCTCCCTGACCAGATCTTGAGTGCCACACAATATCAAGTCCAGAGTCACCTGTCCTCTGGTCGGTTCCGTGACAAGCTGCTCTAAGGCACAGTCATTTAACATATCCAGAAATCCAGTCTCTCTTTCATGACCTGAGCATGAATTGACCCAGTCGATGTGAGGATAATTGAAGTCCCCCATGACTACAACCCTGTCTCTCGTTGACACCTCCCTGATTTGCTTCCTTATTTCAAGGTCCCCTTCAGGTTTTTGATCTGGAGGACGGTAGCATGCCCCTACTATTACATCACTCTTGGAGCCTGGTAATCTAACCCACAGTGATTCTACGGAGGAGTCAGAGCCCCCCTCCAGCTCTACTCTGGTGGATTCTACCCCCTCTTTGACATAGATGGCCACCCCACCTCCAACACGCCCCTCTCTGTCCCTCCTATAGAGTTTATATCCTGGAATTGCAGTATCCCACTGGTTCTCCGTATTCCACCAGGTTTCTGTTATACCTACTATGTCAATGTTTTCCCTAGCCACCAAACATTCCAGTTCTCCCATCTTTGCCCGTAGACTTCGGGCATTTGCATAAAAGCACTTATATACCTGGTCCCCCAAGAAGGGCTGCATGTTTGCCCCTTTATTCCTGCAGCCTTCTGTTTTGCTAGACTGGCTGTCATGTCCCATCACGCTACCACTCCCAATTCTTATTCTGTTATTACTTGATTGTTCCCCATCCTCTGCACCCTCATTCTTGTATCTCTTGTATCTGCCAAATCTCGCTGATTGCTGTACTCAATGCAAAGTATTGTGGGACTGTGTTGTTGGAAGCAAAAGCAAACAAGTGTTTACACTGATACTGCTTTGAGGTTTCTAATCATTAGAAGAAATAAAGTTCTGGAATGTTCTCCTTACAGCAGTTCTGAAAGTAAAGGATCTTAGTTGGTTGAAAAGTGAGCTGGATAAATCGATGAGTATCGTACACTTCCTTGGCAGTCTTCTGTTCCCATTGTCGGGAAGCTGTTTTGGGACATTTTCCCACCCAAAGCGTCCTAAATGGCTATAACTCAAGATGAGATATATCATGAGGCTGATTAGTCTTAGAGAAGCCATTTTAGTCCCACACAAAACGAGAAACGGAACAGGATTTGCGGAAGAGAGTTAGGGCCTAGTCATATGTGCCTTTAAGCATGCAATAGTCGGAAGCCTGGGGAGTCCACAAAACAGAGAAGAACCATGATGGGGGTTTGGAAGATTTAGGACTTTGCCCAATTGCCTCCCCCCCCCCCCCCGATATTTGGAACAGGAAAACAAGCTTCAGTTGAAACAAGTCAGTTGAAGTTTGTTTTCTGTTTCAAATAGCTGACAGGCCCTGGGCCGTTATTTAATAAACCAACACCCCACCCCCTACTGGGCCATGTTGCATGCTTAGAGGTGCTTCTAACTGTGCCTTTAGAAAATGGTCTGTTGAAATAACTCGTGCTTTCATATTCAAAATACAGTATTAGATCAACACTTGAGTAGCTGATACAGATCAGTCTGGGACTGGCCCAAAAGCATGACCAGAACATGTGTAACCTGGACTGCAAAAAGGATGTATGAAGGCACCTTAACTCCCATATTTAGTAATTGGATCACATTTCCCACCCCCCCCAGGCTGGTGACACTTTCTTGAGACATCTGGGTCTCTTTTTCAGAAACATATTCTTCTTGCTACAGGCACCTTTGTCATGGTGTATATTGCTCTTTCTATTTGCATATCATACAATTTTATAAGGCACAATGCCCACAGGCTAATATGCAAGGAATACAACAGATGAAGCTCCAACATCAGTGCATCTCAGAATCAAACAACCTATAGGCCCCTTCCAGCATTATTCTTCTATGACAATATGACTTCTTGTCGCGGTCAAATCTTTTCAAGTAGGAACAAAAATAAACAGAAGTCCAAAAGTTGGAAAAGTTGGTGCCCAAGCAATAAAGACTCGCAAAATCATTAGCAAAATAGGTTCTTTTGTGTGTGAAAAGTGTTGAGTAATCCTCTACTATATATGAAGAGGTGCAAGAAGTCACTATGACGACCAGCATTCCTGGTAAGCTGTGTGGCCGTGTGGTTGAGCAGCTCAGAGCCAAGCTCTACAAAGCTCAGATCTCGGCTGAACAGGAAGTTGGCGATGACATCTGACATCATCAGAAGACGTCACCACGCCACTGCTCAGCAACCAAAGGTAACCTTCTACGGAACCCCTTAGGGGGACCCACACTCACCCTTTAGGGGGGAATATATATTATGACATCCCCTGCAGTACAGAGGATACCAAAATTGAAATCAGAGAACAAATAATGAGGAACAATGCAATCACATTCTAATGACTTGGTAAGTTTGTGCCAGTAGAAAACAGATTTAACTCAGTGCAGTTTACTGTCAAATAATTAGTCTGGGAGCAAGAAATTGGTGTTCAGGACATGGCATGAAAAGAATGCTCATTTGTCCCAGTAAATAGTAAAAAGGATTTGGAACATGTCTAATAGATAGTAGAATTAAAAAGAAATTATCAAATTGGATCTTACAACTGAACAACTGGCACCAATTTAATCTGTTCAGAAGTGTTGCATAGGACAGGAATAAATCAATATCCTATGAAAAGTATGCCTTGGATTTTAAATTTAATTTTTAAAAAATAATTGTATGTTAACTTATATTTTATATTTTATAGCACCTCCCCTAGAATCTGTAACGACTGGCTCTCTAGCAAGGGAGACCTTTTTATAAGCCACCTTGAGCTTCTGGAAAGGTGGGGTATAATTAATGTTTTACATAAATAAATAATCCTGTGTAGATATTGCTGCCCAACAGTCCCAACTTGCATTTCCTCTCTGATATAAGTCAAATTTTGGCCAGACAGTGTGTAGAGGGAATTATGGGAAAGGAGATAGCAGCATTCTCTTCCCTACTACAGATAAGCTTCCTTTTTTCTCTGCCTGAAACCTAGGCCCCAATCCTATTTGGGCCATGATCTGCCAGACCTAGCATGCGGGCAAAGCGAGGCTGCTGTTGTGTGCTGCTGCCACAAATGGCAAGAGGCACAGTGCATGAAGCAGCGGCTCCAGGAGGCTCTGCAGGCACCGAGAAATTGGTGGGGGGGGGAAGGGGATTCAGGAGCATTCCAAGGCAGCTTGGAGGAGGGCAGGGTGCTGGGAGTGGGCCAGAGTGGGAGGATCTCAGTGGCAGTCGCCACTCACCTGCCACTCACTCTCAGTGACAGTCGCCACTCACCTATCCTCCTTTTTTGGCCCACCTACCCCCTTTCTCTCCTTGGACATATGCCACCAACATGGCTGGCATATGTCCGAGGAGACCCATAGGCAATCGGGCAGCCTGCCAGGGGGTAAGTGAAAAATACAATACAGTACTTCCTGCAGGCTGTCCAATGAATCACCTCCCCACCATAGCATGTAGCACAGCCTCTGTTGGCATGGCTAAAGACTATAATGTGGCAGGGGATAGGATTGAGCTGCTAATCAATAATGCTAATAATAATAGTAATCAATAATGCTAATGGTCCCTTGATTGCTTTGTCTCCAAGATTGAATGGCACCTCTAGGTTTTCTTGTCAGGTTGGTACACCTTGACTGAGCAAGACCAAGAAAACATACAGAAGACTGGGTCAATACTCTCCCACTCCCCATTTATTATTATTATTATTATTATTATTATTATTATTATTATTATTATTGAAATATGTATGTACTGCTTTTCAACAAAAAAATTTACAAAGCGGTTTACATAGCATGCATTCCTTCATTCATTCATTTATTCAATCATGAATGAAGGAATGAATGAAGGAATGCATGAATGAATAGCTGTTTCCCTGTCCTGGTTTCCTAGCCTTCAGTCAACAGTCAAGAGTGTTGGACCTCAGCGAGCAACCTCCCTTCTCAATCTTGACTCAAGCAGCCGTTTGAAGTTTAATCCACCAAGAAGTCTAATCCACCAATTTCTGCTTCCCTTTCCCTCCACATCTCAGCCAACCTCCCTTTCCCATTGCTTATCAGCAGATGATTTCGTCTGCCCTTCCCCTGCTCACTCTGGAGTCTGTAGAACCCTTTGCAGCCCCAAGAAACCTGGCCCTCTGCATACTTGCTATATCGCTGCAGCATCTCCTGACTAATTCCCTACACAGATGCTGTGCTCTCCCTCCACCTAACTTGCAAAGCAGCACCAGTTAGTTTCATTACTTGGATTCTGTTGCTTTTACATGATTTCTTTCCTATTCCCTCCTCTTGTAAATAACCCCCTCAATCAGTTGCAAATTCATTTCAGTTGCATTTAGGCTCTGGTTCACTTTTTCTCTGGTCCCTCCCAGGTTGAGAGGTGCACCACAGCCAAGGTCCCTGAACATGCTTGTTTCGAAGTGGTTTCAATGGCATTGTTGTTAGACATTTAGTTGATAGAGCAAAATTGGACCAATTATACTTTCCTTCTTACTTGGGATAAAATGAAACCTATGGTTCTTCCTGTCCCAAATTGCTTCTAGCTCTCATCTATATGTCTTGATAGGTCACCCCCATCATGACATATAAATGCAGACCACAGGACATAGCATTACTATGAAGTACATCTATGTATATATTATTTGATCATAGACATCATCAAGAGCAACATGTCATTGTGGGATAATGATTACTCTGGGAAAGTTTCCTTACATGACTGTGGCTGCAATCCTATCCACACTTTCCTGGGAGTAAGCCCCATTGACTATAATGGGACTTACTTCTGAGTAGACATGCATAGCATTGGGCTCTGTGCCAGGTAGACCACTACAGGGCTGGTTTCTGCAAGGCTATCCCTGGGTGCTATTGCACTCAGAAGTACTTTGTTCCAGTGATGTATTCATTCTAGAGTCTATAGTTCATAAGATGGTACTGTGCACTGCAGAAACATGATGCCCTTGAGGGCAATTCCATTGTCCCTAGATGTACGGGACCCACCACAAATCGGGTTGCGATCCACCAAGTAGGTCCCAATCCACAGTATGGGTTGGGACCTACCCCAACCCAACCCCAACCCAGACATAATGCTGATGTCCTTGAAAACCCAGCACAAGTTGTAGTGAACAGATCCTGGTAACCAATATTTACAGCGCAATCCTACATAAGGACCTGGCCGGCGGCCTATGGAAGTCAGGGGAAGTCACTCACAGAAGTCACACTTACGGAAGTCAGGGGAGGCCGTGTAACAGCCCAGCCGCCCAGCGGGGACTGGGATACGGCTGAGGCCATCCCGCACCCCCTCCCGGGCTGGCTGGGCCAATGGCCCCCTCCCACGCCTGGCGACACGCCCCCCCGCCTGCCGGATCTTGACTTACCTGGTCTGGTGGCCGTGGGGTCGTCCCGGCGCTGGAGCAGGGATGGCCAGCCTCTGCCCCGGCCTTCCCTGCCCTCGAGTAGTAGCAAACATGCTTTACGGGACGTTTGTGACTACTTCCGGCGACGGAACTCACGTAGAAGAGGATTGCGCTGTTAGTCTTACAATATTCATCTCCTTCATTTTTTTTAATGGCAAATAAGTTATGCAGGTAGTCAAAGAAAGGAAGAGATAGCTATTTACATGTATTTTAAGTGATTCATCACTCAACTATAAACAGGAGTTCATTATTTGGAACTCGTAATCAAGGCTATAACGTTTTGTATTCAATCATGGCTATATTATTAAAGAAAATCATTTTTAGGTTTTTTAAATCAATTATAATCACTAACTTCAATGAAATTCTTCCAATCTTGAAAAATGTTTTCCTTTGAACATCCTTGCTTGTGAATACATGGTATAAACATTGTTTTTTTTAAAATCACCTAACCCAGAACAATTCTTGTTTCTTTAATATACCCCTTTGTCACAGTACGTCTGATTCATACAGCTACCTCCCTGGCATATCTTGTTATCCTATGTTATTGACAACGTACTGTGAAATGCATATATTTGACCGTAAAATATTCATTATACTTTGTGAAAAATACAGAGCCTTTCCACTAAGTCACGTTCCAGGGAATCATGGTCTCAAAAATCAAGAAAAAACATTGTGCAAATCGCATGGTGCTCTTGGGCTGTTTAATTTTTGGGAACCTCTCTAGTATGCAGGGTACTTGCCTGCTCTGTGCAATCTAGATAAGACCCTGCACGGTGCAACTGGAGCACTCCTCAGGGGAAGGGGATTTTTGTCCCCTTACCCCAAATAGACCCCCAGCTGCCCGGATGGATGTACTCGAAATGTGCACTAGCACATTCGAGAGGGCCGTGTAATGGTGGCCAGGCTCGGGAAGGGGGATAGGATATGGTGGAGGATGACGTTGCTGATCTTTCCCCCTTCCTGGGCCCATCTGACCTATTCCCGCCCCCTGGAACACCTGCCCTCCTCTTACCCCTCCTCCACCTCCAGTTGGGAACTTACCTTCCCTGGCGGGCACAGCATTATCCGCAGCATTATCTGCGGTAAGCATTGGAGGAGCGGCGCTGGCCTAGTTGCCATTGCCTCTTTCTCCCAGTGCTTTACGCCACGTATGCAACACCCTAGACTGGCAGAGCAGCGCTCCGCCAGTTTAAAATGTAGACAGGATTGGGCTATCCATGTAACATGATATATTATGCACAAGGAATAGTTCCACTCAAATTAGTCTGCAGAGCTCTTCATTCATTACCATTTTCTGAAACAGCAGACAGAACTTAAACACCAGGTCTCTGAGCCATCATTTACTCCCTTTTTAAAATATTTTCTTCATTTAACCTTGAGAAAGAGTTCTCTGCAGCTCCAAAGCTTGACATCACACCATGAGTTATGGCTGGTCTTCATAAAGAAGCTGTTTTTACGAAACCTGTCTGGATTTCTTTTCTTTTTCTTTTTTCCTAATGGACCAGTATGGTTGCCTGTTTTTGTCCAGAAAAACGGGGAGATTTGAATGATTTGAAAATGTCATCATGCAGGTCATCCAGAAAATAGAAGTATTGAGTGTGCTAAGTCTTATTCAAGTTTTTCACACTCAGTGAAGTTCCATTGGATTGGGACTGAAATGGAAAAGTACACAGTTTACTGCACGAAGACAGTTTCTAAAATCAGGCCTGACTTTCTGCCTTTTCTGCCTGACTTGTCTAAAAGACAAGTTTTGTCACTTGTCTTTTAGAAATACTGTAAATGCCCTCTCCCACCCCCCCACACACCCTGACCAAATTTGCCCTTCTTTTCTGCTTATATTGTTGTCTGCCTCCATGAATTGGATCCAGTTGCTCAGATGACTCCAGATGCTTGCTATGTAGGTGGCAAAGAATCTTCAATCTTGTTCTTAATTACTGTGGCTCAAATTGATTTGACCTGAACTCTGCCTGTTTTTCAAGTACAGCAGGACCTCCAGGCTAGCTCCCTAGCTTTTTGAACTAACATGCTGGCTGACAAATAAGTAATTGTGAGAAATTGATTTATTGCCCAGTCAGGCCCAGCTGGATGTAAAATATTAATTTTTAATGTAACAAACAATTTCCATTGCTTTTACCCATAAAATGTAATAAATTAATCCATGCACTTGCAAAGAATAGATTTTTGGGCTTCTTTACCATAGAGAGAATGCTTTCAACTAGTCACAATGGACCTCTATTTTGGAAGGGGGAAAAAAAGCGTTAAAAGGGAGATGTTTGAGAATTTGAAGGCTACATCTATTCCCCAGGTACTGTTAGCATCTAACTAAGCTATAAAAGCAGAAGCCTGGGTAGTTTACGATGTCATTTGGGCCCCAAAATATAGCCTTGTCCAAGTTGTCATCTTTCAAATTTCTTCTTGTAGATCTTTCTCCATTTCATGTAGTCTATTGCCTAGGCTTCATTTCCCCCCAGAAAATAGATAGGTCTAAGAATGTATATCTTCGTTTCTTAAGGCTGGCAATGAGAAAAAAAAACATTTATACACATTAATATATCCATTAATACAGTCCCAACCAAAACTTTGGGTAGATAGATGTGCTAATAAAAGTATTCAGTATTCAGTACGAGCCTTCACAAAGCATCAGACAGAGGAGTACACCTGGTTTATTACAAAGTGTAAAAGAAATAGACATCTGGGTAGGCCTCTAAACTGGAAAGATATGATATACTCAGCTGTACCAGGGAATATCTGTGTACTCAGGTACAATTGTTAGCCTATACCTGCGTAAAGTTAAACATACGTTCCATTCAATTCTGGTACGTTCTTCTGGATATCTCAACAAAATGTACACACATTTTAATGAGCTCTCTTTTTTTTACTATATATTTCTATTTTATTAATATATTGAAACATAAAAAATACATATTTCATAAAATTATAGCAAGTGCGAAGCAATACATCCTACTAGCATACTATTCACTATTTTCTACATATAATATCCAACTAAGCCAAAATAACACCCACATTCTATTCATTAAATCTGCATATCATCACTTCGTTCTTCTCTCTCTCTCTTAAAAAATCAATAAATGGTTTCCAGTTATCCACAAAAAGGTTAAGTGACTTTTCCTTAATTAAAATTGTAAGTTTATCCATTTCAGCATAATCCAAAACTTTCAACCACCAATCTTCCTGCGAAGGTATCTCTGAATTCTTCCAATATTGTGCATATAAAATTCTTGCCGCACTTATCATATATAAGAACAAAGTTTTAAAATTTTCGCCTACATGATCATCCCTCATACCCAACAAAAAGGTTTCCGTTTTCATTTGAACCTTAATCCTTAAAATCAACTGTATCTGTTTATGAATCTGAATCCAGTACTTCTTTGCTTGAGAACATGTCCATGAGCTCTCATTCATACATACCGGTACTTCATTGTAGAAAACCTGCAAGTCCAGAACATCTAAGGGAGGCAATTGAAGAGATGTGTGGAACCATTCCAGCACACACTTTAGTGGATGCCTGCAGATCCCTTAGAGCCCACTCCTATCCATTTCTCCCTGCTGGTGCAGCCTCGCCAAAAACGGGCTCGCTGTTTCCAGTGGGGGGGCAAATAGAGAGGCTTCAGCAGGGAAAGGGGATTTATATCTGCTTACTCCTGCATAAGCCTCTCAACACAGAATGGGTCTCCTCGGACCTGCGCTAGTGATTTTGCTGACGTAAGTCTGAGGAGAGAAAGTTAAGGGGCAGGGAGGAAGCAAACATGGGGGTAGGATCTAATCCAAAATTAATATTCAAAATCCTGAGATCATCACATGTGACTAGAGTTTTGCCCAGAAATAACGTCTCATAAAAGCTTCCATCTTCTGCCCCAGTCCTCCTCCTCCAGTCCCATAATCCACTCTCCCTAGTAAGCAGTTTTTTAGTATTGTGTAATCTCAAGTAGGGGAGGAAGGTGGGTGAAGGGGATGGTGGAGCAGCAGGACAGGAAGCACAGCGACTTCTTTTTTCACCTTGGAGCTTTTAGAAGGGCTTGCCTCATCATCCCAATTGGTTGTTCAAATATTTTATTGTATCAATCCCTTTGATTGCATCAGGACAGTTCTGTTTGGGAGCAAACGTTTACATAGAGAAATGACACATTTCAAAAAGACCAGAGTTATGTACACTGATCTTCAAAACAAGGACAGCTACCCCTGCTAACTAGTAAAGAGGCACCTTTTAAACAGTGGTTCAGTCAGGAAGAGCAATTTTCCCGATCTATCCCAGGATAGCATTCCTCCAGCATGAAACCTTTGAGGGAAAACTGATGGAATTTCAACTTTGTGACTGTAACAAAAACTTTGTGAAAATCCACCCTCATTTTTTATTTCACTTCAACTCCACCTCCTGAACCAATCTACAGAAAGCTCTGCTTGCCAGCCCCATAGGAGACACATGGCCTGACATTTTCCCTCCTAATTGTTAGACACAAGATGGCACTAAATCCCCCCCCCCAAAAAAAAACCCTTCAAAGAATAATGCAGAATATTGCAATTCAATGCCATCTTTCCCCCAATCCACCAGGGCTGTCTCACCTATGAGGCTATTATGTGGGGAGAAGTGGAGAATTGTGTGTATGGGGGTGGAGAATTGTGTGTGCGCTCACGTGTGTGTGTGTGTGTGTGTTTTCAGGACTTACAGCGCAATCCTACTTACCTTGCGGGCAGCAGACCTAGTGTTCTGCCGCCCACCGTAGTGGCAAACATGCTGTAAAGCTCTCAACCCGCCACTGGACCCAGGTAAGTGTGGATACAGTGCGCGGGTGAGTCGGTCAGCGGACGGGGGGAGGAACGGCGGAGCCGGGAGGGCAGCCATAGGCCCAGCTGCCCCGGGTGGGGGCGGGGACTTGGCGTCCGCCATATCCCAATCCCTGCCAGTCTCTGCAGGGCGGCTGGGCTGTTACATGGCCTCCTCCGACTTCTGCCAGCAAAATAACTGGCGGAAATTCAAGGCTTATCGGCCCCAGCTGCCGTTACACTCGGGGAAAAGGATGAGCATCCCCTTCCCCGAGTAGACTTTCCACAGTAGGCTGCTTGCTGCAGGCTGCCCGCGGCGGAGCACTGGATCCGGCGGACGGCCTCGGCCGCCCAGCGGATCCTTAATTAGGACTAGGCTGTTAATCTCTTATGGCACAATTCTATGAATTTTTACTCAGCAGTAACTCCAATAAAGCTTATTCCCTGGTGTGTTTAGAATTGTAGCCTTAAATCTTTAAAGACATACAGCCCGATCCTATCCTTGGGTGGCCTGCAGGTCGCTGGAAACCAGGCCGGTGGGGAGAGAAAACTTTTATTTGCCTCCTTTGACACTGCCTGGGCCCCTTTGGGCCTACTTGAATCTACACCAGCTATTTTGCTGATGTAAATGTTAGATCCAAGGAGGGGGGGGATGTCAGGTCCAGGATGTGAGCATCAGATCTAGTGGACATCACTGCCACTGAAATCTGCCCTGTCCTGCCCCCAACCCGCCCCAGATCAATCCACCCCTGCTGCCAACTTACCTGACTCAGTGGCCGATCTGAAGGTCATTGTTGCCCATGTGCAACGTTCTGAACCCTGTGCTGGAGGCAGCTGTCTGCCAGCAGCCTGTGGGATTTGCTGGCAGACTGCAAGATCTGCCAACATATCCCACAAATAGGATTGGGCCCTTAAAGGACAACAGTGATTTTATTTTATTTTATTTTTAAGGAAGTCAGCACGGTTTAGTAGTTTGAGTGCCAGATTAGGATATAGGAGACCGGGTCCAATTCTTCACTCAGGCAGGCAGCTGCCAAGGTGACATTGGGCCAGTCACTCTGTCTAATCTACTTTGCAGAGTTGCTGTGAAGATAGAGGAAAAATTATGTGTGTGGTCTTCAGCTCCTTGGAGAAAGGGTGGGCTATAGAATAATTTGGCCCCACCGTGTGAATGAAAAAGATAAGACATCTTATGTGGGTGGGGCTTGAAAAGTGCATCAGCACAGGGAGAGGAAATTTGCCAGTGTGCTCTCACTCCCCCCCCCCCCCGCATTTATTTGACTCGGCCTGATAACGTCTGACGAGGGCTACATTATGCAAAGTAGTTCAGCACGTCTATGCCTTGTGATTCCAATGCCTTGTGATTCCAATCAAACTATTGACAATTCATCAATGGATAGGGCATGCTTTTTCCCACCAAGTAGCAACAGCTCCCTCCCAGATCTCCCGGTGCCAGTTAAGTCAGCAGTGAGAGCAGTTCATGGGCGGGGAGGGCAGGAATGGGGCATTTGGGGGTGAAACCAGGAGCAACGAGGGGGAGGATCTGGTGGTCATCACGTACCCCTGATCTTATCCCCTCTTTTAAAAATCTCCCTGCCCCTTTTCTCTTTTTGGACATACGCCACCAAAATGGCTACTCATAGGTAGCCTGAGGGCTTACATGGAGGTAAGTAAAAATGTTTTTTTACTTATCTCTCATTTGCCTTTAGGCTGGCACCACTCACCATTTCCAGCACTGGCCAGGTAGCACATGACAGCAAAATAGCTGGTCCAATGAGACCCACCTATGACCAGGTGGCCTATGGAGAGGTAAGTAAAAATATTTTTTTATTGCCTCTCCCAAGCCATCTAGTTGCTCCCCATCAAAGCATGTAGCGCATTCTCCGTCAGGGCATCTGCATAGCGTAAAATAGTGAGGGATAAGATTGGGACGTTAATGTCTTAATTTAAAGATTCTTAACACCTGTTGCAAGCTCTCCTATACATTCCATACACATCCATGTCTGTAAGAAAAACATCCCATTTTCTGGACACCAGTACAGGGCGCAATCCACCGGAAGGCGCCGATGACAGAACTAACATTCCGTTGCTGGAAGCCGTTGCGAATGTGCCGTAAAGCACGTTTGCAATGACTCCGGAGTAAGGGAGGTCGGTGCAATGCCGGCCTCCTTCACTCCATCGCTGGACCAGGACGTGGCTGCCGGTGGAAGGTAATAAATCTTTGTTGTGACTCTCCATCAAGTGAGCAATGGAACCGATTATGTGCCAAATACTCTACTTCATTTTGTCCACAAATACAAGATGCTCACTTCCCTGACTCTTCCAATAATTTCCACCGAAGAATGCCAAAGGCATGGCTTAGAAATGTAGCCCATGTGCAATATATTTTTTTTTGCAAGGCTAGATAGGCAAATTCTAAGTCCTTAACGAATATATTACATTCAAAGAGGAAAGGAGGAAGAGGGTGTATATCTATCCGTTCAATTACTCGCTCATTCTTTAAGAATCTCTTCATTTACTTTACCAAGTTTTCTGCTGTGAAAAAGCAAGTGAACCAGGCTCTACAGACCTAGGTAGTTTAAGTTGGATGTGTAGTGAGATTCTTGCTAATAGAGAGTCCTCGGAAACATAGTAAGACATCTTTTGAGGCCTTGGCCATCAATGAGAGGCCCTAGAGAGATAAAAGTTGCAAGGTGGAGAAGCTTTGCTCCTTGCCATGGGCATGTTTTTTTGTTTAGCTGTGTTCATTTCAGTGTTTGACTTTTAATGGTTCACTTAGGTTGTTATGATGGAGGGGAAAAAAAAGAAAAAGACTATTAAAGAACAAATTGTGTGGAGGCAAGGTACAGTAGCTGGCATCTCAGAACGCCCACTGTACAATGCTTGCTGCCAGTATGTCTCGCTATTATTTCATGTTCAATTACAGGGAGCAGGAAAAAAGACGGCCAACTTCCCCCCCCCCTTTTCATGGAATCAAATGTTTTATTATTTTCTTACAGTGCTTTCAGAAAAAGAGAGAGAGGGAAAAGAGCAAGAACTGCGTGCTCAAAGCTGCTCGTAAACCCTCAGGGCACCGAAAGTTATTGTGGAACTTCTTGGAGCACTATGACAACAACAGCCAGATTGTATACGTGGCGCCCCACAGCAACAAAACATGTACTTAATAAACCGCTGGTATTGTCACTGGGAACAAAACTGTTTAATTTAAAGCTCAGGGTGCAGCCTCGGACTTAACAAAGAAAAACGGTTTCAGGGAATAACCTAGTGGAGACTTTTTTTAAAAAAAAGGCAGGATTGGATCGTCAGCTGTAGAAAAATTTAGATCCAGATCTTCCCATGAGATTCTATTATCTAAGCAGCTGATTCTGGGTGAACTGCAAGCCCTCTTGACACTGTCAGCTGAATGCAGGAGAGTCCCCAAAAGCTCATTGTCATCTTGTACAGAAAACTAGAACTGTAAAAAAAATAAAAATCAAAAGATCCATTTTCACATTCATGTGGAATTATTATGAATATTTACATACTGTTTTTCAATAATAACAACAAAAGTTCATGTAGAAGTTCACATATCCTGTCCCCCAAAGGCTCATAATCTTATTTTTAAAAAAATGAGGGGGGGGGAAGCACCAGCAAACAGCAACTGGAAAAGATGCTGTTTGTTAATAGGGGGGTCTTGCATATTGTAGTCTTATGTAGTCTTGCATAGGACTGCACTGTAAGTTGACCTGGGAATCCAGCCATGTGGAGGAAGTGATGCTATTGATACTGCATACTGGCAGCATACTGGCGGCCAGGGTGGCAGCAGGTGCTGGCCAGGTCGGGCGGCCCCCTGAACCCTCAGTACCAGTGTGCTCCGCGGCTGCAAACACAGCCCTCCGGCTTCAAGAAAGCAGCTGCAGAACATTAAAGTTCCACCACTACTCCTCCTTGCAAGGAGACTGTGGTTGTCACCCAGAGGCATTGCATCCCCCGCCCCCCCCATAATGATGCCACTGGATCTCACACAGTGGTGACCTATTTTCCTTTGATCAAGAAAAACACCTTTAGAACCTAAACACCAGATGGGAAACCATCTGCAGAAGACCTTGCTACTTTCAAGTGAATTACAGCAAACATCATCATCATCATCATCAAGTCTATCATCTCAGTCCCAATACTGGGATGGGAAAGATTAAATCTTTCCACAAACATTGCAACCGTAGTAACACAAGCAGGTACACCCAGGCAAACATTAAGGATCTTTCATACTCATACTGCCTAGTGTTGGTCCCTAGTGAACCAACTTTCAGTTCAAGCTCTAGCAATACTCGGTAGTTTTCTGTTGTATTTCCTTCTGTTACAATAGCTGGCATTTGTCAATAGCCAATGGTCTTTATTAGCCTGGTTCAGATTTGTCAGCCAACCATTTCAAATGATTCCAAAGCACCATCAGGTCTTTTTACAAGTTCAAACTTCCAATTAAGATCATGCTAGGAATGCAATCAAAGATCTCAGCACTCAGAAGTTAATTATATCCTCAGGCGATGCTATAACATCCTTGTTTGTTTGGGAGAGTTTTGTTGGTGGTGGTGCCATGTTTTGTCATTATTTTTGTCCACTTCATCTAAAGTATTAGAGGAATACAGATTTTTGTCAGCTGTTCTCAAGAAAACCCTACAGTGAGGCTGTGGGAGGTTTTGTTGCTACTAAAATGCAAAAGAAGTGGGGGGAACAAAACATTTCCTGAGAATTAGCAACTCAGGATAGTCTCTGTCCAGAATTATCCACAGTCTGCCACACTGCATAAAGCTTGAAGATTTTTACTGGCTGTTGCTGAATGCCTGGCCAACTTATTCATCCTCAAAATTGGCTGGACCTGAGCCATGCATATGTATGCGTCGTTTTTAAGCTGAAAGAAAGATTATTTAGTTTGGCCTCATGGAAAGCTGAACAAGTGTCAAGAGATAAACACTGTGACGATATAATTCTTCCTTCTGAAATCTGCTGTCTGCCTGATTTTACAAGGGCCAAAAAATAACATCTGAGAACAGTGACAATGCTTGATACTTCCAAATTAATCCAGCTTGGAGTTGTATTAGCTGCCTCGGAGAACTCTAATTGCTAGATGGCTCTCTTGATGATACCCACATGAAAAGCTTCTGATTTGGACTGTTCTGTCAGACCAAACCTGGTATCCTGCCAAAGGACGTTTTCTTACAGTGAATATTTAGAGTTCTTTATAGGATGTGTTGGCCACAGCAGCTCAGAATGACAGTCCCACCACTTCATCGTACTCTCCCCAAATCTAGTCCTAGGTACTGGTGGTTTATAAGGTGTTATGACTGCTTTACCTCTTGTTTATTAAAAAGCTTTTACATACACAGGACAACTACTTTCATCATGTTATTCCTGAAAGATTCTTCATCTAAAATAAAGAGATTTCTCTCAGAGCTTCTCTCAAAATATGGTCTCCTTATTCACGTCAATGAAGGAAATACATTGATGCATGCATTTCTGTGTATACCGAACTGTATTCCCCACCGTTGTAGTGTAATGAAAGGTCCACATCACCTTTCACGCATGGGGGCAATCTTGACAAAGGTGCAAATTTTCAGGCACCCAATCGGTGCCTTCAGGAGCACATTCCCCAGGTGTAAGGCGGCAGGGACCCTATGGACTTCCTGGGATGTACGTCAGCTCTGGAGCTGAATACATCCGAGCTGGGGGAGTAAGGGCGAACCAGGCCAGAAAAGGACATGGGATATCAGAAAGAGTGCACCACTGATATCCCTGCCCACTCCCCGCCACGTTGGCCCAATGGCCACCCTCCCTCGCTGCCCAGTCTGCCCTTCCCCCACCCCTGCACCGGCCCATGCAGGGCTTACCTTTACCAGCGAGCGCAGTCCACTGGAGGAGTAAAGGCTGCCACCCTTCCTGCCGGAGATCCTTACTCAAGTTGCCGCAAACGCACTTTACGGCGTGTTTGCGCCAGCCAAGGGGCAGGAGTAGGGATTTTGGTATGCACCCCGAGGTAAGCAAAAGTCAGTGGGTGAACCAGTACCAATCTCTAGAGGTTGTCAGGATCAGGGACACTGGCTGGTGAGCTTTTGGGCTTGGATTGCAAAATCAACCTGGAAGGTTGGCTTGGTCCTATTGACGGACTTCAGCTTTGAGTCAGGGTAGAAATGCCGGTAAGGGGAATACATAGTTATTTGCAGTCTTCGCTAGGTTAGATGCCCACACATAAGTGGGGATGTATTGTCAGTTTTAAAATGCTGCAGATTTCCTATGTTTTGATTGGTTTTCAGTAAAGTGGCCCAGTTTTAACCCAAAGTATCTGTCTTATGTGTTTACTGGGGAGTGCACAGGAAATGGGAGATTGCAAGCATTTAGGAGGTCCCTTTGTGAATTGTGGTGTTTATTATTGCTCTTCCCTGCATTATCTCTATTTTGTACACAGCCTTTAAAAAAATGTTGAAAACAGCACTGCGGCGAATGGCCAACCTGGAAAGAGTAAAGCAGTATCATAATTCCCTAGCACTTGGAGACTGAACTGCTGTAAGTGAATTGCCAAAGGACTGTTGTCTTTTTGCCACACCAGATTGCTGATTCATGTTCCGCTAGTGATCCCCTATCATCTCCAGATCTTTCTCAACAATGCCAAGCCAATCTCACTCCAAGGAGAAGAGGAGAACATAAGACTACAATACTCAGATGCAGAAGGATGATCAAAGAAGCCAAAGTTAGGTGCAATGAACCCAAACTTTGAATCAGTGTAGCTACTTTTACAAATTTACTTTTACAAATTTACATTGCATGCCTGCAGGCAGGGATTGTCCTCCATTTTATTTTTAGATTATATTATGAAAAATCTATTTTAGGTGCCTTATAAAATAATAATAATATCTTGGATTTTGGGAAGCAGATAACATTAAGCATGCCCAAGTTAAAAATACACACATGTGAATATTACCAACAAGTTAAAAAGATTTTACCAGCAAAATTAAATGGTGGTAACACAATCAGAGCAATTAATACTTGGGCTGTCCCAGTTCTATGCTATGCTGCAGGGATTATTGATTGGATGCAGGCAGAATTGGAAGCAATTGGAAGCAAAAGACCCAGAAGATCATGACAATACATCATTCCTTACACCCTAGAAGTGAAGTTGATAGACTTTACCTACCAAGAAAGTCAGGTGGAAAGGGTCTTTTACAAGCTAAACAAACAATTGAGGAAGAAAAACAAGTGCGGAATGATTACATCAAGACAAGCAAAGAAAGACCTTAGTTGAAGCATCTAAATGTAACCTTTTGAAAGTGACAGGAAGTAAAGACTACAAAAAGGCTGTGATTCAAACATGCCTAGAAAACTGGAAAGGAAAACAACTTCATAGGCATTATTTGAAAGACATCGACAACAAGATTGATAAACACCTGGAAATGGCTGCAGAATGGACATGAAGAAATGGAAAGTTTCGTCCCAGCTGCATGGGAACAGACACTTGAAACAAACAATATCAAAGGAAAGATTCAGAAGACCAGTGACAACAGCAAAGGTCGACTTTGTAAGATAAAAGATGAAACAGTTGACCGTTTGGTTAGTGCCTGAAATCACTGAAAACGACCAAGCAAAGATTCTTTGGGGCTTCACTGGTGAACACCTAGAACACAGTACACTAGATATAATAGTAGTTGACAAAGAGAAAACTCAGTTTGGATCATCAATATTGCAATCCCAGAAGATAGCAGAACTGAAGATAAAGAACACAAGAAGATGCACGTAGAACTTGGGCATCTCTGGGAGAAGGTCAATATTGTGTCAATTTATTGAAGCCCTTAGAGCAGTGCCTTCAAGTCTGAAGAACCATCTCAACATTCTTGGCCTTGAGCAAATTACACCAACTCAGCTTTAGAAAATGTTGCTTGGAACAACATGAAACCTACAGTGATATCTCTGTGATTCCTTGGATCTTGGCTAGATCCTGAATTGCAGAACATAACCAGTCCAGCACATTTGCTTAGGCTGTGTTGCAGTATCACAAGTTATATAATATTGTTCCAGCAAAGTTCTGGAACTCACTGAGCATTTATATGATAACGCTAACACTAACACTAACAACAACAGCAGCAGCAGCAGCAACTATAATAATAGTATGCAACTGCACAAACTCAGTATATACTTAGTTGCTTTGAATCGCCAAATGGCCTGCCCTTTCCTATGTTCAACTGTTTAACCCCGTCTGAAAAAGAGATTTGTTTTTAATTAGGTATAATCCAGTCTTCTGGTATAATGTGTACTGAAATCAGGGATCCAAGTACCAAATCCAAGTCTAGAAAGATCACTGTATCTATCCCTTTGAGTCATTTAAGCCCTTCAGGGACACCAACACCACATTCCTGATTTGGTATGTCAATAAAACAAACTGTATTGTCCCCAAATCCAATCTAGCCATGTCTTGCTATAGTCTCAACATAACTTCTAAAGAAACAAAGCATTAAGGTCATAAATGCTAATTGTAATCAATTAAACTGCATTGCATATGACAAAGCTTTTTTTAAGACAGTACCAGTGGCGTCGCTGGAGGTGGGGCGGAACGCTAAGTTCCGCACTGCGCTGACCTCCGTTACTCACCAGCACGAGGCAGCCCCGCCCCCTCCCCTTCGGAGCCATTCAGTGGGGCGAAGGCAACGCACAGGGAGTCATGGCAAGAACACCATGGCAAGGGGAAGATGCAGGGAGATTGCTGTCCCACTCCCTCCAGATGAGAATTGTCCCAAATAAAACAGAAAGTGGATAGTAACACCAATAAAGAACAATTCCTGCTTTATGGTTCATGGGATCACGAAGGGTCGGACATGACTTAATGACTGAACAACAACAACAGAGAATGCAGGATTGCTTTTCATTATGATTAATCGGCACTGTAGAAGTTGGTGGGTTTTTTACCCTTATTTTAAGCACACCAAGAAGCAAAGGGGGGACACAATGGCCAGAAGAACCAGGGGGCTGTTTGGGCGGGGGGAAGGGATGTACTTTTAATATGTTGTCAGCTACCTTAGAATCCAAAGGCTGGGTATAAATCTTTGAGAGGAAATAAAATAGATAATAAATAATACACACATAGGAACAAAAGAGAGAGAGGCAGGTGCATCTCCCAGCTGCCCATCAAAATGATCTTTCAAACAACCCAGAGGCGACTCTCCGTTCCTCAGTGCCAGGGCACTGTCCCGTGTCCTTCTGAAACACTGGTATTGTCAATATTCCCAACACAGGCTCACATGGACCAGGTCACGTCAGGTCAAACTTGCTATTTTTTTTTAAGGACACGAGGAATCACCTGAAGAGTTCAGCATATCAAAAGAACAGAAAAAAACCACTTTTGTTGATTTCACTTTTTAAATCATTGTGTGAATGGGTGCTTGGTGTTGGAAAGTTGGTACAATGCTGTTTGCAGGATGCTGGGAGCAGAAGTGTCACTAGGGTTTGTGTTACGCAGTGCAAGAGCTCAGCACATCACCCCCATGATGGACCCCAGAGGTGAATAGGGAGAAACAAGGTTGGGCTGAGCTGGGTTCTACCAAAGACGCCCGTCAGGCAGGAGAACTATGCATTTCTACAGATTACTCCTGGTCAGTGGTGTCAGTAGGGTTGGTGTCACCCGGTTCAATAACTCATGGTGTCACCCCCTCCCCCATTAACTTTATAAATAACAGTACAGGTCACCCAACAAATCAGTAACCAACTCAGCTCTCAGAACAATCAGTCTCATTGGTCTGTTTTGAGTTAAGAAAATCCACTTTTTGTTACATAAGGCTGTTGTTTTATTTTTCTGTTTATTTGGCCATAATGTTTGGGCTCATAGTCAATCAGGAAATATTCCTTTGAAGAGGTAATGAAAAACCAATTGTCACCAGAGGCCCAGAGGACACCACTCAGATGCTAACTATCAGCATTTTTGTCTTGCTGAAACAGGAAGAGAACAGAAATAGGAGACTGGGCACACCAAGATTGTGGAGAGGAAACTCACAACCCAATCCTATTCTTCCCCCCCCCACCCCACCAATGCAGCGACACCAAAATGTCTAGTGCTGCATACTGGGGGGGGGGGCAGTTGCAGAAGTCTCCTCTGAGTAAGGAAACATTCATTCTACTATAAACGGCAAGAGGTGTGGTGCATACAGCAGCAGCCCTGGGAGGCTCTGCAGGTACTGGTAAGTTGGCGGTGGGGCAGAGAGGAGGATTAATGGGGCATTCTGGGGGAGGAATAAGGGAGTGTGTCAGGAGACGAAGGGGGTGGATCTGGTGGCAATCACACACGCCAGATCTTATCCCTCATTTTTCTGCCCACCCCCTGGCTCTCCTTGGACCTGTGCCAGATATATAGCTGGTGTAGGTCTGAGGAGACCTATACGCGATTAGGCAGCCTATCAGGTGGTAAGTAAAAATATTTCTACTTACATTCTGCAGGTTGTTCAATCACACACACACACACACACACACACACACACACACACACACACACACACACACCAGCATGTAGCACAGCCTCCATTGGCACAGCTGCATGTTATAATGTGGCGGGGGATAGGATTGGATAGTCATATACCTATATCTCCAGGTTTTTTGTGAGGCTAAAATGGAATAACCTTGTGTACACTGTCCTGACAACCTGAAGGACAGGATAGCTAAATCATTCATTCATTCATTCATTCATTCATTCATTCATTCTCATCCTCTTCTTCAGTAGCATAGCTGGTGTTTTTCCAAGGGGGCCCTGGGCAGGACAACGCATCTTCGCCCCACCCACCCCACCACCGGAATGGAACGGGACCTTCGCCATTCCGGTGGCGAAGACGTGTCGTCCTGCCAAGGGCCCCCTTGGAAAAATGTCAGCTACACTACTGTTCTTCTTAAAATAACCCCCTTCCTTGGTGCTCACCTCTTTTCTCTGGCTATGTCCTGAAGTATGCTACCCTGAGGTAAGTAAAGGTATCCCCTGACAATTAAGTCCAGTCGTGTCCGACTCTAGGGTGTGGTGCTCATCCCCATTTCAAAGCCGAAGAGCCAGTGTTGTCCGAAGACGCCTTCGTGGTCATGTGGCCGGCATGACTCTCCTTGCCACAGCGCGTAGCATGCGGCTGGAACATGGAGCGCTGTTTACCTTCCCGCAAGCGGTACCTATTTATCTACTCGCATTGACATGCTTTGGAACTGCTAGGTTGGCAGGAGCTGGCCAAGCAACGAGCGCTCACCCCGTCGCGGGAATCGAACTGCTGACCTTTCGATTGACAGCTTATGGTTCAGCGGTTTAACCCGCTGCGCCACCTGCTGGCCTGTATGATACCCTGAAGACAACCAATATCAATTTTACCAGTCTAGGCTCCAAATGTCCTTGACTAGGCACAAGTCTTATTTGTATACTTTGCTGACTGGTTTTAGAAAATTGTATTTAATTGCAGACGTGTTGAAAAAAGTCCACAATCTGTTGCCTGACTGAAACAAAAGAAATGCAAGTGGTAATGAATTTGATGGATTAAGCACATCTTCTATGGACATTACGGCATCAAAAACCACTTGCGCGTGTGCCTGGCAATTAGAGCTGAAGCAAACACTTTGCCAGAGTGATGCGCCCCTCCCTGGTGTTCACCCCAGTAGGCACACTTGTCATCGTAAGCCAAAATGTGACCATATGGTTTAGGATAAAGAGAAAAGGAGAGAGCAGAGGGGGGAAAGTCTGTCGAAAGGGAAGGAAGGCACATATTTCCATGAGAGGCAGAGCCAGAGTTAAAATCAGATTAGTGCATTGTTATGTGATTCCCTTCTTGCTGGGATTCTCTGATGCAATCCCAGAGCCAGGCTGGTGGCTGTATCAAAGGATTACAGCCTATCATCCACAGCAGATGCTTTTTCCTCCTGGGTTTCAATTGCTAATGTCTTCCCATTGACACCTCCCAAATCCACGGTGACAGCAAGAAGAAAACATATTGCACTTATTAATACAAACAGCTTTGGGGCTTATAATATCTTTTCAAAAATAAAAAAAAAAGTTATAAGAAAGTTTGCGGATATCGGGCTTGTGCTCTAAGAGCAGTCTTATCCTCAAGCAAGCAATTGGTACATGTTAGGGCTGCTTCGTATGATGGGACCATCTCCCAAATACAGAATAGTGGCACAAATGTTTCCATTTATAAAAGCATGTGTAAAAATGGTTTTTTGCTGCCAAAATAATGCTTTGCAAGGCCTATGGTAAAATTGGTTTCGTTATAAGTCGTTTCATTTAAAGTTGCAGTTTCCAAGAACCTATCGTCAAATTTAAGTGAGGACTTGCAGTATTTTATTTGTACTTTGGCTTGAATTTTTAGTGAATTCACCATGCATTGTCCCCTTAAGTTTTGAAACTTTACATTACTATGACCCCTGACAAATAATACATAAATTCACATAACCCTCTGCAGTAGAATAACCAATGTAAACTGGTTCTCCCTACCCACTTGCCTCACAGCACAGGAGAAGACGGCAAGGCAGCCATGTGCAAACACAACAGCCAGCATATGGATAGGCAATGAAGACCCCGTAGAGGTCTTGCACTGCTGTAACAAAACCCGGGCCATTGTCACGCGCTTCCGGGCTACTGCCACAAACAGCGCATGAAGCAGTGGCTCCTGAGGCCTCCGTTAGCACTGGTAAGTCCTATCAATGGACTCTTAGGGAGGCAGTAAGGCTGCACTCCTATACACACTTTCCTGAGAGTAAGCTCATTGAAAATAATAGGACTGCGTAAACTTGCTAGCTTAGAGAAAAAATCTTGTAGATGCCTTCAACGTATCTGCTATGGTTAGAGGTGTTTTGTTTGTTTGTTTTTTGGCTAAGTAACACTAATTTTGACTCAAAATGCTATATAAAACGATCTTTAGCTCTAAATGCGAAATAACGTGAAAAACCATTCCACGAAATTTCACCGCTTTTTCTTACTTTTGAGTAATCTGCTGGTACTTTTTATTTAATTATTTATTTACAATATTTTTATCCCGCCTTTCTCCCCAAAGGGACCCAAGGCGACTTACAACAAAACAGAAAATACAAAAAATACATGTAGATAATTACTTTTTAAACCAGTAAAAAACAATTAACAAAACTAATAAAAACATCTAAACACTGGTTAAAAAGATTACATTTAAAACTTACTTTAAGTAAGGGATCTTGCTTGGAACAGTTGCAGAGCCTCTCCAACAGCTCCAAAAGCCGTCCTGTTGCTTCTGGTTGCTTTGCTTCTGTTCCTTATCTCCGATCTGTACTGTTCTGTATGGTTTGCTGCATACACAGCATTCCACCACTAGGTGGTGCAAGCAAGAACTAGTGCAGGCAAGCCTCTTATTTCCTGTTTCTTTTACAGCACAGTATTTCTATTTTATTGCTGTATTTGAGCAAGCTGCTGCTCATGCTGCTCATATTTGTAAAGAGTCAATTTGTAGAGATTCAAATCAATAGGCATGGGGGGGGGGGCAATGCAACATAACTGTGCAGGGGAAAGATAGGCCAAAAAACCAGACTGAAAACTGAGGATACCAAAAATATGCATGATATTCTCCTGATGTGAAGCCTATACGAATGTACAATATATCTATCTGTTCTTTTGGATAAGCTTCCAAAGCAGGAAGTGGATCTGTGAATACTACCGTACTGTTTGAAAAAACAAACAGTGGCGTAATTGCTGCATTTGCTGACACTATCAGCAAATGACTAGCCTCCTTGATTGCTGTTATCCGAAGAAAGGCGGGGTAAAAATTCTTTAAATAAATTTAAATAAATAAATAAATATTGCCTTATCTAGTGCACATATAGTCCATATTAAAAGTAAATAAAATTATTAAAAATTAATAAAAATGAAACATTGGAATAAAAACACATAACACCGCTATTTGCATTTTTAATCAAGAATTTTTGGGGGGGGAAACACCCCCCCCCAAAAAACACCTCTACCTATGGTTAGACAAATTTAGAAGTAAGCAGTAAGGTTTTCTGCCATCTCTGGAGCACTGGAGGTACCTCCATACATACAGAATACAATAATTCTGTGTACAGAATATAATAATTCGCAGGGACAAGCTGAAGATCAACTGGGAAGCTTTTAGCTGCTTGAATGTAAACTTCACTGGCCTAAACCCCACAGTAATAGTTGACAGTAACCATTGTTCTCAACAGGCTAAAACTTGGAGAAAATGAATATTGTTTCCTTCTCTTATGGTCTTTTATAGCATGTTTTGGATTTTTTATCTTCATAGTCACTGTATATGAATTGGATAACTTATTTCTATTATCTTGTCTTCCTGATTTATGGACCTGCTCTAAAGACTCAAGGGTGTGAGTGCATGTTGATATATGTTAATATTGTTTCTTACAATGAATTCAAATAACTTCTTTGGTCTCTGTCTCTTCTATATAAATTGGAGTTGATGGACAGCTCAGTCCTATTCCAGATTGGGCTGTTGTGCACAGCCATTTACGACAGTGGAACAGAGTTCTGCTCTCCTAAAATGGCTGCTGACGGAGCATGCAGTGCTCCATTGATGGCCATTTTGGGAGTGCTGCCGCAAGACTGGGAATGCTTACCGCAAGCAAGTAAGGTGGATCCAGCAGTGATGGTGCGCGCCAGATCCTATCCTCCTTTTTTTACAGCCTCCCTGCCCCCTTTCTCTCTTCGAAAGAGCTAGTGCAGGTCCAAGGAGAGACATTGCAGAGCAGAAGGCTTACAGAGGGGTAAGGGGTAAAATCCCTTCCCCCTCTAAAGCCTCCCGATCACCCCCCTGCTGGATATAGCACGCAGAAGCGTTGCTGGGGGCAGGCCCCCCAGACGACAAGCGGGGGGGTGACAACCGTGCCATTTTGCTGACGGGAACAGTGGGCGGCGACAGTGGAGAAGTCGATGGGTTTGGCCCACCCTCCCGTTCTGCGTCTCCGAAGGGAGTTGCAGCGGCAGTGACGTAACTTCCGGTGACGACGTCATGGGGGGGCAGCATAGATACACCACTGATAGTGCGCACCTTTTCGGCACAGCTGCACCAGCAAAGGGGGGGAGGATAGGATTGGACAGTAAACCTTATTAGATTAATCCAGTCTAAGCAAGTTTTACTTTTTTTTTTTTGCTGAAATACTGTGAAGAAACCACAATGCCAAGTACTGTTTATTCCTTGTAGCAAGAATTTACATCCTGACTCCAAGCATACTGTAGATGGTCCTTCCCCATCCCAGCTTATCAATGTCAACCCAAATAAGGTATCAAGGAAGATCTGGATGGCATTGCCTCCCACAACCCAAACAGCCTTTGAGTTTGACTTTATAATCCTTGAACAAAGGGCTCCCAGCCAGCATCCCTGCCCCTGGGGATTGGTTCTTGACCCCCTTGTCCAATCCTCTACCTCAAGATGTACACCAAATGCTCTATACATAGAGGTGTTTGAAAATGGCAAATGTGAAATACTGTGATATAATGTGAATTTCACTTGAAAAAACTATATAAAATTATTGTTATGAATACAGCAAAATAACCCCAAGTTACCCCTCTCAGAGCTGCCTTGTTGTTTCTCCAGTCTTTTTTTAACCAAACCACATTGTGAAACCACTCCAACAGCTCCGAATGTCGTCCTGTTGCTTCCGTTATCTCCAATCTCTACTGCCTCTTTATCTCCGATCTCTACTGTTCTGTATTGCTTGCATGTACAGGTGCTATATAGCATTCAACCACTAGGTGGTGTAGGTGAGGATGAGCAGGCAAGCCTTTCTTTTATTTTCTAGCAAGCTGCTGCTAATCCTCTGAACTCAGTCTCATTTGTTCGTATTCCACTTTTGAGGGGGGGGGGAGAGAAATGAAACATAACTGTTAAGGAGAAAGAGTCCAAAAAACAGAGAGACTGAAAACTGAGGATGCCAAAAACATGCATGCTATTCTACTCCTGAACTGAAGTCTATATAGTTGCTCTTGTGGATAAGCTTCCAAAGCAGATAGTGGATCTGTGAATACTACTGGTTGGAAACAAAAAAAAAGTAGTATAGTCTATATGGACACTTTAAAAGCAAATAAAAGTTAATACAAAATTAATTAAAAAATAATAAAAATGAGAAATTGGAATAAAAACACATGGCACCACTTTCTGCCATTTTCATTTTTTTAAAACACTGAAATCTAAGAAAAAATGAAACCATTTCCAAACATCTCTATCTATACGTAATCAGTATCCCACACTGAGCCTGCCACATGGAGCTTAGATTCCCCCCCCCCAACAATAGGTTGTGCAAGCCCTGGTGCAAGTCGCCAAGGAACAAATCAGTCCCCATGACTGACAAGTGCACACCATCAGCCCTAAACATCAAACATTCTGAATGCGTAACAGCAGAGTGGGGGAACACTGGCCACCCTGCTCCACAACTGCCCTCCACAGGGCCCTGTTGACTGTTTCCCTAGCTCTATCAACCTAACTGGGGCACCTAAGTCCCTCCACACTCTCTGCTGGAGTAGGTCAGACCGGAGAAGAAGCACCCTAAAGATCCACTCCTAAATAAGGGCTAAACATAGGACCGAGGATTCCAGCTCAGTCACATATATAGGACATGGACCACCATCATCCATCTTCACCGAATCACATCCTGGACACTGACATGGCAGCTCCAACAGGAATTAACACAAGCCAAAATTACCGTTGAAATCTTTTTAGAGCTGCTAGGCCCTTCTTAAACATGGCTCTTAAACATGGCTCTCCCTTCATCAAGGGAGATCCCTTTGAAGCTGAAACAATGGCCCAGTTCCATCACCCTTCAGCAGCAGGAATTCCTGCAGGGCAGCCACTGGGCACAATGTGGATCCAGCTGCCTCACGTAGCTGGACTATGAGCCCCTTACCTCTCTTATCTGTTTTTGACTTGCATCATAGGGGGACCTAACTTTACTGCACCGTTGCGTTAGGTAAAGTTTCTCTTGGCAATGGTTCAGGATCATTACAAAAGTACTAAAAAAGTACTTGGTCCTTGGAACAATCCCTGATTGGCTTAGAATGGTAACCTGTACAGGAACCACTGCCCTCACTCGGATAGACTTAATTTGCTCTTACTGGTGTTGGCACATCTGATTGCCTTACTAGCAGTGCAATGACAACTGGGATTCCTCCAGAAGGGGTAAAGCAGAGAAAACATGGCTACCAAAATGACAGGGAGCATGGTGGCAAGCACAGTTATGGAGAGCCACGAAAAGCATAGGATCAAAGGCAGTGATGTAGACTTGAGTCTATTGACGCGAACTCGAATCAGACTCAAGTCTCGTCAGTGACTTGAGTCAGACTTGACTTGGCGATTGTAAAAGACTCGAAAGACATGACTCGAGATGTGGAGCCTTTTACAAGTCGAATTTTATTCAGGTTTAAACCCGTTCTCCCCATTAAATAGATAGGGACTCGCAACTTGCAACCAAAGACTCGGGACTTGGGGGCAAAGATTTGGGACTTGACTCGAAACTTGGACCCAGAGACTTGGGACCTGACTCGAGACTTGGAGTCAAAGACTTGATCCACATCCCTGATCAAAGGATTTTTCAAAGGGAGTTTATGCAGACAGACAGACAAACAATCTCTCTCTCGCGCGCGCGTGCACACACACGCACACGTGTTTCATTTGAGATGAAACTTGAACCTGAAAGATTCAGCTCAGCACTAAGTGAAACATCATTATCCTTCATAGGACGTGTTTTTGCACTGCTCCTTTAGTCCTTTTCATACCATCAGGGGGTGCTTACATTTTTCAATGTTGTGTATACATTTATATTCAGAATTTCTTGATACTTTTGCAAGATTTATTTTAAGCTGGGATCCAAAGTAATGCACAGCCTCACATCCATGGCACTGAACATATGTGCTTGCACCCCTGCCTATAAGCCACTTTTCATCTCCTGGAGATCTGCATCAGACATCTTGTTTCTCCCCTTGCTTCTGTCCTGTGTATGGCTCCCTGCAGTGATACACACATGGAATTTGTAGGCAACAGATGGATTCCAAGCCCATATCCCTTAAGGGCTCTTCATCCTTCCAGAAAGATGCAGACAAAATATGTTCCATTTGCTTTTTCATTTTACTTCTCACATTTGTTGTCTTCTCTATTCCGTTGGTTTAAGGTGCTGTCAACAATCCTCTTAAACTTGAAAACTTGAATGAAAGACCACTGAATCCTATGTATTATGCTCTAAATCTAAATCCATGGGCATCATTCGTTTTTGGTTGATATGGGTAGGAGTTCATGCTCCACTGCCTTTTTTGAAAAGTCTGTTGGCTGCTGTCCAGATCTGTTGTGGAGGGTTGCAATCCTAGGCTATTGCCTAGATGTGGGAGCTGGGAGACTGGGAGGTGTCCAGATTCCTCGGTTAGGAGCAATGGGGAATAGAGAAAGGCACAGCAATGCCACCATTGGCACAGGTTCTCTCATGCAGTGGTGTAGCGGGGCAAAACCCCACCCGGTGTGGAGCTTAAATTGCAGAGGCTCAACATTCTGGAAGTAGGTTGGTGGTGACATGATGACACCATCACATCACCACTAAGAGTGCCACTATTTGAGCCCAACAGAAGCCAAGGGCAGGTGGGCCCATTCCGCACGTGCAAACTGTGTGAGCACAGATCTCCGCTCACCACTCCGGGCCTCCGGGGGCCTCTGGTGTCACCCCCCACGGAGCATTGTGCCTGGTATGACCCACACTGGTCACACACCCCTATGTGTAGCGATGCTACTGCTCTCAAAAACGCACAAGATGCAAGGCTTCATATGGGAAGTTGGGGGAGGGTGCTAACGAAGAGAGATGGCTAAGCAACTTTTCCAAGAGAGAGCCTATTGAGTCATAAAAGGGGAGGAGAGACTAGGTGTTGAAAAAAAACCTCTTCCCCTTTTCAGTCTGAGGCATCACAGGCAAGGGAGGCCACCAGACAGCAATAGCTGCATTTAGAAAGTTCAAACTTCTTTTTGCTTTTGTGTTGTACTTTATTTATGCAGAGGCCCGACTTGCCCTTTTTTCTTCTTTTAACCCCTATTGTCCCATATTTTTGTCAGCCCTGCGCACCTTATGACCCACCAAGTCAAACAGCCTATCAGTAAAGTATGATGACTTTCCAGGGGATTGATAAACCTCTTGCTCTTGTCATCTGCTCAGAATTAGGGGTGCATGAGCATCCCAACATTCAGCCTAAAAACAAATTGAGCTTTTGAACATGTTTCAATGTAATGTTCACAAAAGCTCAACACTTTGTGCACTACCAATTGGCTCGATTGCAAAGGCTCAAACACATCCACAAAAGGTCAAATCTCTGCAATCATCAACCACTTTTGCAAGGGTTCAAATGAAAAATAACCTTTGTGGGCTCATTGTGATTCTATTCGCAAATGTTCAGTACTTTAAGCTTCCCTGGTAGAATGCTTGCAACATCTCTACTGGAAATAACAAAAAAGGAGATGGTCAAACACTTGGCAGGCTACTACACATGGCTGATAGGCTAGTAGACAGTGTTCAGCATCATGAGACAGAGCTTTGTGCTGACCTAGATCAGGGGTGATGAACTCATTTCATACAGTGGGTCAAATCGCATTCATGGTGCCTGCTGAGGGCCGGAAGTGAAGTCATTAAGCAAGATGTGGCATCATTAAGCAGATGGTGTCCAGAATTAAGCACTTTGTTCTCATGTAGCAACTCATTAGCTGAAAAGAAAATACAGTTGGCCAGAAACGGAACTACGCCCCCACGTGGGGGGGGGCACCGACGTGACACCCCTCACGTGATGCCACAAGTCACGCCCCCTGGGAGGCATGATGTCAGTTTCATGCATGCGGCACGGCACCAATCACCCCCCCCGCCATTTTGCTTACCATTTTGGAGCCAAACGGCTCCAGGGCAGGCAGGAGGGCCCAACTCCAAAACGGACTGGCTCCAAGACGACAATGGGATGCATCCCGGAGGCAAGTACGCACCCCCGCCGCGTTGGGGCCCATGGCCCCCCCTGCCACTAACCCCGACGATGCTTCTGCAGATGGCCTCCCATATCCGTGTCTTCAGCATCCGCGGATTTGTCTAACAGATATGGGGGGCCAACCAAGGAGGCCTTGCATCACCAACAGTACACCGCAGATTGGCCATCAGTGGGACTCTGCTGGCTGTGGAGGCAGATTGGGGGATTGTCTGGGATGGGGGTGGCTCTCGGCAACAGCAGCATGCACCAGATCCCGAAATCCTGTCCCAGCCCAGACACACACACCCAGAAGGCTCCTCAAGGCTATGCCAGCAAAAGAGCTGGTATGGCTTTGAGGAGTCCCACAGGGGACCACGGAGTGATGGAGGAAGTAGCATTTTGCTTGACTTACCTCTCCTGGTCGGCCTGGTCCCCAAGCAGCCTGCAGCATGTAGCAGATGTTGCTTCAGTGTCCCTGCACTGCAGTATAAGACTGGGCCATAAGATGTCATGGGGTCTGGAAACCAAAACCCATGAAAATCCGTTCAAAGAGTTTGGTAAGTATAGTCTGGAGAAGAATAAGGGGAGGTGTTGTGATAGTCTTCTTCAAGTATCCGAACGAAGAAAGGAAGGATTTACTTTACATGCCTGCTGAGGGCAGGACGAGAACCAAACAGCTCGAAGCCACAGGAAAGCAGATTTAAGCTAAGCATGAGGAAAATGTCTTAAGAGCTGTCTGGCACTGGAGCAGTCTGCCTCATGCAGTAACAGGCTTTCTCATTGGAGGTTTTCAAGCGGAGGTTGAATGGCCACCTGTTAGTGATGCTGAAGCAGTTGCCTGCACAAAGCAGGGGGTTGGACTAGATGATCTCGGCTCTAAGACTCCTTCCAACTAACGTTCTTTGACTCACCAATGAGCGGGAGAAGTCACTGCCGTTGTCCACGAAGCTTTTGGGGAGGGCAGGGCAGAGCTTTGCCCCAGGACCTAAAGCAACCTGTCACCAGCACTGCTCAGGGTTGGAAAACATACTGTGAAATGTATTAATTTGCAACCAGTGACCTTCTGCTTGTCCAAAACGTCCTCCTCATCTCCTCTTTTTGAAAACATGAGTTACGGACGGAGGCATACATGATAGCACCAAGAAACCCTGTGGGGCTATCGTCTAATTTGCAGTGCTAACATGGTCGTATATGATGTAACGTTCCTTACTATTTTGCCCCAAAGTGCAGCAACCACACCGCCCGCATTTGTTCTGTGCTTAAATTGAACATTACCTGGATGGCGAGGCCGCATTGATCCCCCAAATCAGTGCAATATAGGAAAACACTGTGGTGGTGGATTTTCAAATTCCACCGAGTCCACAGAACCTTTAGGCTACTGCACAGTTTTAAGTATTTCTAACACCGTATTGATGTTGTGAAGTACTTCACCTCCACCCTTGTCTGTCTAGAGACATCTTGTTTTCAGAGGGAAGTGAATGCGAGTTCAAGGTTACCAGAGAGCACATCCTCGGCTCATCAACATTTCCACTTTCAGCTTGAGCAGACCACTTTTTTTTTTCATGCTGTCCAAACTCTTCATTTCTCCAGGATCAAAACTGCAGGAGGTAAGTGAGCATCAGAAGCTTTGGGCCTATTTTAATGCTCAAGTCTGCATTTAAAAAAAAATAAAATTCCAAAATGCTAAGATAAAGAAGGGGGCGAAGCTGTAATTTGAACACACAAACATACACACAAAGAGACCTTATCTGAGTCATATTCCCTCATGCTGCTTCTGAAAACAAGTCGCAACTGTGTGCCCTTTTCTGTATCTCAGCTGAACTTCATAGAGCTTTTGACTGCTGCACTGTTATTAATATTGCTCTTGTCTGGGACTCTTAAACTCGACGTTTTTAATCTACAAATATTTCTATTTCCCTTTGCAATTGAATCTGTGAGCCAGTTAGACAGCATGGAGCCACTGCCATTCTCTGTTATTTGAAATACTACCAGGCGTGCTAGATGGTTTTTCATTCTGAAGGAGCACTTACATGGCTATAGTCCTACAAACATCAAAAGGAGAACATCAATATTAAAGGGCAGTGAATTATCCCTTTCATGAAACTCAGTCCATGAAACACTGCCTTTAGCATGAAAAGCCCTAAAGAGACTAATAGCACAATCCTATAAATGTCTATTCAGAAGTAAGCCCCATTGAGTTCAATGCAAGTTGGTTGAGCGGCCGTACTGCCTGAAGAGCTAAGCAGGAATCTATGCCCTGGATGGGGGACAAGAATGCTGGACTGACAAGCTGCAATTACCCGTTGTGGCAGAACGGAGTCACTGCTGAGTTGATGAGCCCCGCAGTGAGAGAGTGTGGAAGTGTGTGAGAAAGTCAGCTGGCAAGAATGGTGAACAGCTTGAGAATCCTGCCTGGGCTGATTTACGGTTGCTACGGAAGCTTGAAAGGCATGCAGCCAGAAGAGAGAATCACACTGTGGAGGAATACATCTGGTTTATTGATGGTTCTGTGAGTTCCACCGAACAATATTGTAAAAAAACACACTGAAAAAAAGGTGTTTGGATAAGCCTACCTGTGTAAACCACCTTGAATGCTGTGTAAAAAAATGGAAAGGTGGTATATAAATAAATAAATAAATAAACACACACACACACACACACACACACACACACACACATACATACATACATACATAGTATTGCACCCAGGTGTCCCAATCCTATGCAGGCCATAAAGCAGCAGATCTCACGATTCGCTGCCATAAGTCCTGTTACAGCAGCGTGAAAGGTGCACTGTTGTTCTGCACTTCAGAGCCACATACGCAAATGGCGAGAGGCACGGTGTGCCAGCCAGCAGATCCCAAACGTTGTGCTGGAGTAGGTACAGTTTTGGTGGGGGCTGATCGTGGGCAGTTTGGGGGAGGATCAGGGCAGGGACTAGGTCAGGCAGGGGGCATCTCAAGGGTGGGATGGGTGGATCTCAGTGGCACTAGCACATCCCAAGATCCTACCCCCATTTTCCCACCCCAACATGCCCCCTAAGGCTCCTTGGACTCAGCTAAATAGCTGGCTTGGTCCTAAGAGACTCATTGATAGCCAGGCAATATATGGTAATGTATGGCAATATATTTATATTAAATATATTTAAAATATTAAAAATATTTTTACTTCCCACTCCGGGGCCAGCTGTTTGTCCTCGCACCATTGCATGCAGTGCACACTATGGCTGTGCGGCTGCATAGCTCAAACTGGTGGGGGATAGGATTGGGCCATTAAGCAAGCATTTCCACATGGTAAAGCCAAGTTACAATCCCAAATGAACTAGAAGTCCAAAAGTGGAACATTACGGATGATAAATCAAAGAAGAAAATTTGCCATGTACCAAAACATGTTAGCAGTCAAGACTGTTGGCCAGTCAGTTCTTTTGTTAAGCTAATAAGCCAGGACGCTAGTTAATGAATCTTAGCAACTCCCTGGTGGTTCTGAATAGAGCCCTGAGAACCTTCAAGTGCACTTACACATGAGAGGAGAGGTGAAGACAGAAGGTGTTTCTTCTCCTCTTCCCTCTCCAAGTTAATGAGAAAGACAAAGACCACACCTGTGCTGGCAGATTCTGGAACAGACTGACAGCCCCATCCTCTGGCCTTTCAAGACAATGGAACGAGTGTTCCATGGTTGCAAAAGGCCCAGAGATGGCGCGAACATCGCACTGCTGCCAGCTTCATAGCTCAACTTTGCACCCCCGGCGCATCTACAGAGCCTGGGCTGCACTGACTCCAATACCTCAGTGGCAGGGGTGTGTCATCATGGGCAGGGAGGGAAGGGGGAGGTTTGGGCTGGGAGAGGGCAGGGGGTAGGGAGGGAGAGGGAGGGGTGGATCCCAAAGGCACCAGTGTGCACCAAGATCCTATCCTCTTTGAACCCATCCTGCCCCTTTTCTCTCCTCAGACTTGAACCACCTATATAACTGGCATAGGTCCAAGGAGACCCATAGGCCACCAGGAGGCCTACGCAGAGATAAGTAGAAAATATTTCACTTACCTCTGGCAGGCCTCCTGATTGCCCCTCCCCACAACTGGATACAGCACATGCTTAATCCGCGCAGCAGCATCGTCGTTAATGGTGGGGGATAGAATTGGGACCAAACAGTGCAATTCTAAATATGTCTACCCAGTAGGATGCCCCATTGAATTAATGGAACTTATTCCCTAGTAAATGCAGTGGCATTGCTAGGGCGAGGCGGGGGGCAGGTCACCTGAGGTGACACAGCCGGAAGGGGTGACGCGCCGAGAGGGGGTGACGCACCCACTGACCCGATCGCTGCTCACATCTTCTTCGGCAGCTCGGCCACCTCTGACTAGGCCAGGGGGCAAGGCTGAAAGTGGCGTCTTCCCATGTGCACACAACGCCGCTTGAATCCTTGCCCTCAGAAGGACCGAACGAAGACCGAAGCGACGAACGCGGCTGCTTTCAGCCTTGCCCCCTGGCTTAGTCAGAAGCAACCGAGCTGCCGAAGAAGACGTGAGCGGCAATCGGTTCATACCAGGTGGCAGCGGAGGGAGAAGGGGGGCAGCTGGTGCGTCACCCCCTCCCAGCGTGTCACTCCATCGGGATTGGGTGGCACGGGGTGCGGCAGCAGAGGGTGGTAACGGCATCATGGGGGTGACGCGCTGACCTCCCGCCCCTAGTGACACACTGACCTCCCGCCAGGGGTGATACACCTCCTAGTGACGCTACTGAGTAAATGTATATAGGATTGCAGTTGAAGAGGGGACAGACTGTAATGAAAGACAAAAGGAGAAGATGGCAGCTAGCAGTGGCAGACATGCTTAGAGCACACATGTGACTGATATTGCTTTCAGAAACGTGTGTAATCTAATTCTTCCCACTGAACAAACCTATAACAAACCTATATATTTCTAAATATGGCAAAACCACCAAGTACTCTCTCTCTCTCTCTCTCTCTCTCTCTCTCTCTCTCTCTCTCTCTCTCTCTCTCTCTCTCTCTCTCTCTCTCTTCCAAAGGAAGCCTGGACCCAGCTTGTCCTGGAACATCTCCCCCACAATATTCAATTCTGTAGTTTCAAAACCATGAGAGCCACAATACAGTAGCATCCTCAAGGAACAAGCACTGCCATGCTAAGTACTGTAATGATGACCTTTATAAACCGGGGAAGTGATCAGAGACCATGGCTAGCTGGCATTTCCCTGTCTCTGCTATTGGCAATCAATGAATAGAGTGGGGCAACACTGAAAGTGATGATATCACATTGTGTTTCTTGTTCTGGATGATACAGGGAGATGTGAGAGGAAGACGGGTTGGCAACAGTCATGTGTTTCCCTATAAAAATTATGGCCTAAGGGCCCACTGTGCCGTCAGAACTCACGTTCCAGTGGTGCAGTGTGCTTTATGGTGGTCGCAAAAAGTGACCCACCATTTTGCACAGCTGGGCCTCCATTGCATGCCAGCGGCCTCCAGAAAAACCCAGTGCCAGTAAGTCAGTGGGGGTGGGTGGGCGGCAGGCAGGGGGTGAGCAGAACAGGAACGGGGAGGAATGGGGCAGAGATCAGAGCAGTGGGGGGGGGGTTAAGGCCAGGAAGGGAGTGGTATTGACAGCAGTAGCTCTGTCAATATCCTATCCCCCTTCCTAGCCTCGATCTTCCTACACAGGTCCACTCGGACTGGTGCAGGTCTGAGTAGACCCAACAGGGCAGCAGAAGCTTACTTCCAGGCAAGGGAACAAATGTCCCCTTACCTGGAGGAGATATCCAAGACTTCCCCGCCCCCCTGCAGGATGCAGTCCGTCCTCCAGTTGTATGGTTGCATTGGTGGAGGATTTGTATATGATTGGGCTGCTAGTTAGGACCACTTTAAAAAAAAAAACATTTAAATTATTTTATTGATTCTTTTCCTGCCTTTCCCTAAGTCACAGACCCAAGGTAAGGTACAAATCCATCTTTCCCGGCAGCAGTAAGAGACATGTGCTTGTATTGAAACCGACTCCCAGAAAGGCACGATTCAAGGCCCAATCTGTTCCTCAATATACGCCAGTGTATCTCCATGTACACATTGCACAAAATTAATTAGAACAGAATGCACATGAAATTAGTAGAAAAGGTAGAAATGCATCCGTAACTGCATCCTAGTCGAAATACAATGATGGTGGAAGTTGCCAGTTTCAAGCCGTTTTGCCAGAGTTCATTTGTAGCAGCTCGTTGCTCTCCTTTCGTTAAGGCTCCCAATATTTTCCCATCATATGCATAAACCATTCATTGGACTGCTCAGACGTTGGCTGAAAGCTGAGACGATGTTGGCACGACTGTATTTCTTCCCACAGTTCCTTTGCTGTGTATTATTGTGCCTGAAGTTTTCCAGGGAGGTCAGCTATTTGAGCAGCGATGCTTTGCCCAACTGGCCCAAAATCCCTCCTTAGCCAGTTGGCTTATCTACCAAGGGTGGAACCTTTGCAGAATTGGTTGGAGGTGGGGAATAGGAATAATTGAACCTCAGTTCCATTAGCATTGCAAACACATAATGCGCTCGCAGGAATGTCCCCTGTTGCTTTTCATCACTTCTCAACTACTCAATCATTTTCTGAGCCAGGCTACTGGCATATTCATAATGTGGTGCTTAAATCATCAGAATATCCGTTTGTAAAAAACATTCACAGTTCCAGGATCATTATGGCTGCTTGTCGTGACTCAAGGGTGGCTGACTCAGACATATCTTTAGAATATGCTGCAATCATGATAGATGGCTGCAGTATCAAATCCCACAGAGCTAGGGGATAGTCATTGATAGCACAGACATCATGTGCTGTAGGTAGTAATCAAGCTCAGCTTATTTGGAACAATGGAAGTACCATAAAATATGCAACAGAGTCCCACCTTCTACTGTATATGGAAGGTATATAGACTATATAATGAGTCTCACTCAGTTTTTGGTATATGTCAGAATATCATATTTCATGAATCCTGGCCTTTGTAGAACACAGGACCTAATGAAGCCATGTCTTTTTGATGCAGAACACCAGAAAAATGCATATTCACAAAAGGCCTCGGTATGACTATTGCCCAATTTGATTTGATAATATTTATCTTACTTGTAAGACTTAACAATTCCCAAATTTTGAAGAGCTTTCTCATGTGCACATCTTAAGGCCTAATTCTATCCTCAAGTGTACCTCTCTCCTCAGTGTACCTCCAGATCGTGCAGACCAGGCCACAGTGACCCATGCCCTAGTGACATATAGACTAGACTACTGCAATGCGCTCTATGTGGGGCTGCCTTTGAAGACTGTTCGGAAACTGCAACTAGTGCAGAATGCGGCTGCCCGGGTGGTTGCCGGGGCCTGTCAGTTCAACTCAGTCAGACCGTTGCTTCGGCGGCTACACTGGCTGCCAGTTCGTTTCTGGGCACAATTCAAAGTGCTAGTTTTGACTTTTAAAGCCCTTAACGGCTCAGGGTATTTGAGGGACCGCCTCCTTCCTTATAATCTGACCCGTACTCTGAGGTCATCAGGGGGGACCCTGTTAACCGTGCCGCCATTGACGGAGGTGAGGGGGATGGCGGCGCAGAATAGGGCCTAGACATTCACACAATGCCAGAAAAAACGCTGTGCTGACATAGGTCAGATGTCTCTGGGATGGCAGCGTATCTCTGCTAGTACAGTGGCCAAAACAGGGAGGAGATTGGTGCATGGCATGGGAGGGATTTGGGAGGGGACTAGGAAGAGTCGATGTACACCTATTCTAACCCCTCTTCAGACAACGGACATGCCCCCAACAACATGCCCCAAATGCTATGCCAATGACAGAGCTGGCATAGGTAGGAGTATTCTCATAAGGTATAATGGGGAAGGAGAAAATTGCTGAAAATTGCACCTCCTGCACCCTGCCCCGCACCACCACTTTCCTATGATGGAACATTGGATACAGATGAAATTTGGCAGCCAATCACAGCACACCAACAGCAATACTGAAGCCCATGCTAGGGAGACTACAGCTCTGATGTGCAGCATGGGACTATAGCTCTCTTGTCTCTCTGAGGGGAGATTTGGTGATGGGTACTATGATGAAAGGGCACTTTCCACACAAAGGGAGCACTTTGTTCAAACAATATCTTGTCCTCACAACATGAAAAGCAAGTTAGTTAACTGTTGTCCTCTCAGAATTCCTATTGCAGGTATTCTGTCTCAGGTGGTCTCCACACACGAACACCCAACTGGAACCTGTACCCCACCACCTTCCCAACAGGGGAAGAACAATACACCTCCCCACAAGTAAGCAAAGGGGGGAAGGATTGAACAGGGCAGGAGAGGGTGGTGACAGGGGCAGGGTGGGTGGATCAGGCCTGGGAGGAGTGGAGTCGGTAGTGCCTGCGCTGCGCATGCCATATCCAAGCTCCCTTCCCAGGCCTGATCCGCTAACATGGATCAACATGGACTTGCACCAATTATATCCAAGTTGACCCATTGCCACTGCTGGGGCATACCCTGGGAAAAGCGTCCCCTTACCCCAAGGTGACCACCACCATGGAAAACTCTTCGACGGGATGCAGTGCAGCCCGCACCAGCACCACTGCACCGCTGCACAGGAGTTTAGTTATGATGGGGCTGTGAATGTGGTGATTGGCTCCTTACCAGTGACAAATAGATGTCACATGGATGAAACACCAACTTCACGGTGATGACACACAAATGCTGCATCATGGATGATACATCAATGTTGCATTGATGACACGTGGACATCAGGATGCCACTCTGTGTCTAACAGGCTGTGTTGATCTTTCCATGGATGTTGGGAGTGATACTGGCAAGAGCTGTACCAGAGTTGCTTTGCCACGTTAAGCTTAGCATTTGGCTCTTGTTGCACCCGTGTCACTGCACCTTTGATATGGCATTGCCAGGATGGGTTTAGGATATGACAGACATTGCACCAGCATCCATTTGCCATCAGAGTGTTGCCTGAATAGGACTGGGCCTTTAATGAACTTCAATCAGCATTGCT